>OY720637.1:57854256-58593633 GCA_963169105.1 Ceriagrion tenellum
AAAAATTGCTTCTTTCGTTCAGAGGCTTGCGATTTTTGCGAAGCCGTGATGAGTGAACTCCTGATGCCAATAAACGGTGGAAGAGATGTTCAAAGAGGAGGGGAAAAAAACAAAAAAAAATCGTTTTTCTCTCGAGTGCCCCCTGTCCCTCGGATTCTCGTCGCGTCAGCCTGTTCCCTTTCCCGTTTGCTTTGTTCCTTCGATCCCGTGTTTCTCCCCCACTATTCTCGATCAACGCAGCTGACTTACTCACACCCCTCTCACCCCCCCCCCCTCCCCCACGCCTCACACTCGATAAATCAGCCGCTCCGCGTGAACACTTGATGCACGACCCTCCCTCCCCTCGACTACCGCCGCTCCCCTTCCCCCTCCTCTGCTTCATTCCATCCTCCCCTCCCGCACCTCGAGTGTGGAGTGCTCTTATACGGCTTGCCCGACAGGGCTCGCCACTTTTCGGTAGTTTTAAGGCCACTTTACACGGTACATTTTATTGTACAAACGAATGTATCATAGAATGTACAAGAAACTGAATGGAATTAGAGCAGATTCTATAACCCGTTAAGTCATTCAGACAATCATACAATTTGCCGCTTTACACGGTACAATTTCCTTCATGAAGGGAATTTGTACATTCGTTTGTACAATAAAATGTACCGTGTAAAGCGGCCTTTAGCCGAGATTTTTGTTTAGTCATCATAGATCCATATTCGAATGTTATTTTTATTATTCTATGCTTTTCTTTGGCTCGCATTTCCATAGATCATGGGTCATGGATCCATGGTTAGCACTTCATTTTACCGTATATAGTTACCACTTCACTCACCCGTAAATGTGCATTGAGTTAGCAGAGTAGTAAAGCATTCGACTCTCATTCCATAAGTTAATCATAGTCGTCGCATCGAGTTCTCAAGTCGGTGCATTTATTTTCTAGTCAACAGTCCTAGTTAATATTTTTTTATAAAATAACTTGTTGTTGTATATAAATTTCATTACCTAGGACAAAAAAGTAAAAATTAAAAAAAAATTAAAAAATTAAATAAGCATGCTTGTCTACAAAAATTGTTAAAAAATCTAAAATATAATTAACACCGTACTAAAAAAGAACAAATAACATTTTCTCAAGTGAAGGAAAATTTAGCCTAGTACTGGAAATAATTAAATTCAATTCAAGAAAATTAGCCACACAATTATAAGACCACAACGAAAAGCATGGGGCGCTCTTAAATATTCGATATCAACATAAATTCATTAAATATGAAGATTTTGGTGTTCAATGGAATAGAGAGTTTCGATATACAATTTCTAGAAAATATTTTAAATGAACTTAAGTTAAGGTGCAAAATATAAATGAGGTCGCGCCCCATGATTTTCGCGGTGGTCTTATTGCTAAAATATTCTTTTTTTTTTTTTATTAAAATTTGACCTGTTCTCGGGATGTAGGAGTAAATATTTTTTTAACTTACAAGGGGAGTGTCAGATAGCCGGGTCTCAGATTTTATTCAAACTTAGTAGTTGTACAGACCGCTGTATGTGGTTCATGAATCACCCCACATATAGGGTTATATAACCAATAGTTTAAACAAAAAAGGCCTTTAAAAATTTCAAAATTCCCTTCAGACGGGCCACCCACATAACTGACAAGCTGGACGGGTGGCTGACGTGCTCGTCTCCGGTCTAGAAACACGGGTTCGATTCCAATACGGGGTATGTTTCTTCCGCTGTTTTTTTAGTTTATCTTTTACGGCATCCTACAATGCGCTCAAGATTTTTTTTATTTTTACTCGAAATATTACTTTTGCGCGAGGCAAATTTTTCATTTGCATACACGACGTCAGGCTTAGTCTCATTTTTTCGGTCGAAGGCAGCCTTATAATTATGTCACTTCCTTATCTTTTCACGACGTATTTCCCGTATAAAAGGGAAAATTTTTAAAGTCCATTTTCGTTTAAACTGTTGGTTATATAACCCTATATGCGGGGTGATTCATAAACCACATACAGCGGTCTGTACAACCACTAAGTTTGAATAAAATCTGAGACACGGCTATCTGACACTCCCCTTTTTAGTGCTAGAGGAGGATGCTGAAGATGAAATTGACGGATAACATAAGAAATGATGAGGTTTACAGAAAAGTATAACAGGAAATAACCATATGGAGCACCATAAAAATAAGAACAACTCAATTCCTCTCAAGAATCTAAATTCCCTCAAGAAGCGTAAGTGGCTCACTTCATTTTGTCCTAAAACTTTTGGAAAACACTTTACCTATGATACCCACCTCAGGTATGACGACGGGTAGGTCGTGCGTGAATGGGGAACTCGAATAGTTTATTTCGCCACCGGAAGTCGGGTGCACGTAATTTTTTTATGGACACGTGTTTATGCACGGTGTCTCCCTCCCGCGTGAGCAGAACCCACTCTGTCGTGACCCACTTGCTTGTTTCGGCTGTGTTTCATGCGACTTGTCTTCTGTGTCAGGAAACTGTGTGGGCCACCGGAAATAGGTTTCATCGTATAAAATAAAAGAAATATTTTTAAATTCGTGTGCTGAAGAGGAATATCTACTATCTTACGGTTCCAACGTTAATCATTTCCTTTATCCATAATTTTCCCGTATTTAACAAGGATTTACGTGGGCCGACAGGTAAGGAGTGCCACAAAGAGAATACTTTTATCTAACTTGTACGCATGCTTATTTTGAGTTACACTACAACGACAAGTAGTGGCATTGCTAAGAAGGCTTCCGCTGGTTTCTTTTTTATCGGTAATTTTACGGTTCTCCCCGCGTTGAACCATTTTTCAACCATCAGGTCCAAGCGTAATGAAGCCCAGTGGAATGCCCGCGAAACGGTCGTCCATAAAATGGTTCAACGCGGGGAGAACCCGAAAATTATCGATAAACAAGTAGTGGCGTTAAGTGGCGATAGAATGAAGTCCAACGGTGACAGTACAGTCGGCGTTCGATCCCGGAGAGGAAGCCTGAGACACGGCTATGATACCTTGGAAGGGAGCAGGTGCGGAAATTGCCCATTACAAAAGGAAGGTGGTGACGAAAAATGACAATGCGTGACTCATCCAAGGCCTGGAATCGGAATAATAACACTCTAAACCTTACTACGAGAATCTATTGCAGGGCGAAATATGGTTCCAGCCACAGTGTCTCCCAGCGTGGCCCTTGCTAGTATTTTTTGTGCTAATAATTAGCAATACACTGGAGTCATTCAAGATGGATAACGTTAATTCTGAGGAAATAACGGTGCAGTCGGCTTCTCGGGCTTTCCCAGGCGTTCGTTAAAATTTTATTCATTAACTTATCTATAGAATTAACATCTTATGGCCTGTTGCAGGAACGACACACATGTATTCATAAAGTTACGAGACCCATAAGCCATGTCAACAATTCAATTGGCTATGCAGAAACATGACAGAAACATTCGATTTTATTGGTTTCATAACTTATGTAATCAAGTTATGAGTTCTCACAAGATGACACATAAAAGTAAGTAAATATCACAGTCAGTCACATAAAAGACAAATTTTCTTATCGAGATTATCCTTTCTGCGTTTAATTTACGTCCGACGCACCTCTCAATAACTTAGGAATCACTTCAAGAGGGTACCAATTCATCAAACACAACAGGAAAATAAGTAAAAACTATTTAAGATCTTAAGCCAACTCCATATATCATGGTGCAATTGAAATTAACAAAAAGAATTAAATATTTGACGAAAAATAGAACAATTTTCTCCGAATACTTCACGCTTTGACCTAGACTTTGCTAAACACAGGTGCAACCTCACTTCATGTGATGAAATGCAAGTAAAAATATCACTACGGAACAAAGTGAGAGCAGGACGAAGACCGAATGCGAAGAAAATACAGTCCAGAAGAGCAGAGAAGCACATGATATGTGGTCACGCCACGCTAAAGATCCTTCCAAAAGGCGAATGAGTCACTACGAGTCCCTAAATTGCCTCGCCGTGGCACACTGGAATCGAGATTAGACTTCTCGCTTATTCACAGCAAAGAGAATAGGGATAAGGCCTCAAAATACCAACGAGAAAAGCAGCTAAACACGACTTGGCCCCGCTAGCTATAGTATGATTAGGGAATCCTCAGACAGAGATGAATGAATTCCAAGAGACCTGTAGGAGTATGGTGGTCAACTCGAAAAACTGTGGGTGATATACCAATTACACTTTTAGGAGGGAAAACACTAAATTTAGGATTATCCTACGATTAACCGTAATAGAAAACAAAATATATCCACCATCAATTGCGAAAACTGTAACTTGCTCTCTCCTAAACCAAGACATTCCAAGTTTCTACGTGAGATAAAAAAGAAGCGCGGAGTACGGATGTTGTTACTGGCTATCCAAATAAAGACGAGAAATTGTTACCAGCAAAAAATAATCATTCTGCGAAGATTAAATCCACAGTTGAGCTTGAAAAACCACTTTTTCTGTATATAGGTCTCTGTACTCGAGCTCTAATATTAATGTATACTTTTGTGTGTTCTTAGTGGACCAAAACTTAGTGGTCCAAGAACAATATATAAATTTTTTATCTTCTTTATCTTTATCTTAAAAATCAAAGTACTAAAATAGAGAGTAGGCAACTTTAGACGTGAAAACCAACACGGACTGAATATTTTTAGGTCTCGGAAATAAAAATTCAGGTAAATACGGCAGAACATGCTATCAAGAACAAACTAAATGCAGATGTTCACGCGAGTCGCCACGGATTTTGAAACAACCCTAAAGCTCTTTCATTATCAACGGGAAAAATGTACCCATTCGGTATATTTGCGACTGCTTTTTTACTCTTCATTTATTGAACCGCTTCTACAGGAACAGAAGCAGTCCTTCAGCTATAGCTGCTTTTACCGCAAGTTTTTCTGAGCTTTCCGTAAAAATCCCACTCCGCCGCTAGCAATTGTGTCAGGGACGTGCGAACTTCTCATGGCAGCAGGCCTCCGCAACAGCAGCTGCAAGCAATGGCCTAATCGCATGGGGGACTCCAGGTGACGACTTCAAAGAACAGCCTAATATACACGCACTCGTGCGAATTCAATTTCATTAAAGGAAGAATCCAAATCATTATTCCCATACTAAGTAAAATCTCAGCAGACTATAATTATAAAAACTTGTACGTATTTCCATTATGTTATACTGAAAAAATAGCATGCAAGATTCGTGATGGCAAATGATACTCGTTAGGAGCCTTGCAGAGTCACTTAACGTATCACATATGGCCTAGTTCTGAGGAAAGAACACTATTCAAGTTTTTGGCCCCGCTTACTCCGAAAGGGAACTTAAGCGGACGTTATAAGCATGTAGGCAGAGAAAATGAACCATGGAGCCTAAAATAACCATCTCAATACATGATCGAGGAAAAGGTTAATGTCTGAGCTATTTTTCATTGAAATCATATGGAAACAAAGACAATTGCTGCACCTGATTTTGGCAATCAAGTCCACGTGTCGCAACAAGACGAAATTCGATAATCACATAAAGTACGGTAATTTCGTATCATGAACTAGGAATATTTTAGTCGAAAGCAAAACCTACCGTAAAAAGGCCCGGTAAGAAAATGCAAAGGTACGCCCAAGGAAAAAAACAGGACCTCTACAAAAACCCTCACGAATATTAGCACTTACTTAGTGAGGGCTAGTTAAGCTGACAACCTCCGCTTTCAGTCGGTGTATCGCTGAAGAAGACTCTTCAACGTAATGCTAATTAAAATGTTACAAGACATACTCTTGAACGATATCAGAAATTCTCCGAAGGGCATGTGAGTTTCCTGAAACCAACAGATGGCCATGACCGCCAAAGAATAAATAGTTTGCTAGTAGCCCACCCACGTCGGAACATAAATATTTTTTTTGGGTCGAAGCAAATTAAAAGCTTTCACTTTTGCACAAAACATACTTTTGGAAATCGGTTGTTGCACCCAAGACGTGCACATGCAAATCAAAAGCTGGGTCAAATCTCGATCGAGACCAAAAGTTTTGCCCGAAAAGTACAGTGTCCTACTTCGTCGTTTCCATATAGGTACGACGGGGGGTCGGCGGGTATTCGACCGAAAACGCTCCCGGTTTCACGGTATCTCACTCTTTAAATCTTTTTAAGGGAGCAATTAAGAGAAAATACATTAAAATTATACATGCTTTCAAATTTATTGGACCAAGTCTTCGTGAGCCATGACCTCAATAAGACACTTTTGGACGGAAAATATAAGCGATTCCCACCGATGCTTCATTTCTCCGTGGTAAACATTCCGTCCACGTGCATCCCTATTTAGCGAAGCACTTTGGAGAGCAGATCTGAAACTTGCAAAAAGGATGCCGCTTTCGTTCGTCCGCAGTCCATTTTCGATTGGAAGTGAGTCATTGGCGATTGGATCACCGAGAAAACTCTTACAAGCGCTACTTACGAAAGAAAACGACCCATTAGACACTTGGAAGCAAGTGGGACATCGGTCCTCGTAAAGGGAGAAAAGAATAATATTGATAAACCATGAAAAAATAACAGTGTTTAATTCCACCAATTTACTTTTAAATACTACTAGTTTCCACGCAGCGGCGTCATCTACCGGTACAGGATGACGCCGCTGCGTCAAACTAGCAGTACCTGAATACAATACATTGGTGAAATAAAAGTTTTATTTTTCATTATTTACAATGAACTTCCCCAAAGTTGACCCTGAAACCATTGGCATCAGAATATTGACATTTTTACAAACACAATAAAAGTATGAATCATTATAGGAATAAAATCGAACTGCACGGCTGGTGAAGATCAACAAAGAAATTCACGCTGCCTTTGGCAAATGGATGGCAAAGAAGTACAAAGAACTAGGGGAACATGTGGCAATATTCCAATACATATTCTGATTTCTCAGAATTATTGAGCAAAATTTAATATTTTATCACACTTTTCCAATAGAGAGGCATTTGATACCTGTTTTCATCGAATCGTTCCTAAAGCATCGTACAAATCCAACGATATAAAGAGTTAACTATTTACCATAATGAAATTTGCCATAACGTACACCGAGAAGTGGGGAATTGGCTTAGGGCAAATAGTGACACACAAAAAAAAGCAAAAACTCTTCACAACCGAAATTCTACAGAGGAAAAATTATCCGCCTTGACCGGGACTCGAACCCGGATCCCTCGAATTCCAGCTTTAAGTTAGTTAAGCTACTGATCATCCTCTTCCCCTATGTACGTTTGTGGACACAACAGGACAAGATGGAATAGACTGCCGAGCAACGTATACAACTAACACTCCCAATTGTGCGCTAAGCGCCACAGCCCGAGAGGTAAAGCCCGAACTTAGAGGTGTTCGCTCCTCGTGAAACTGGCTAAAAGCACTCTGGAATCCAGGTTCGAGTCCCAGGTAAGGCGGATGATTTTCCCTCCGTGGAATTTGTTACATTTGTGCATTACGGGAGACCACGTCAAGTTGTCCGTGGCTTGTTCCGTTGTAATCAAAATCGGTCAAAACAACCGAATTTTCATAAGTGATGAAATATCATAAGTATGTGACAATTTCTAAAGGTCATCAAGTATCTGAAACATTTTTCCGGATTTTGAAGCTGAACACTGCATGTAAACCAAATGAAGACTTAAATTACGGCAAGATGGGCTACGTTAACAACTTAAACTGAGTCACCCGCTCAGCATACCCACAAACGATCGACGTTTGCAGCAAAATAATCATAGCCATGGCATTCCGGTATTCGAACCCTGATCCCCAAGATCCGCTCCGAGAGTAATCTAATATAAGCCACCCATGCGTTCCAATCCACCGTGGATTTCGCAGAGGCTCAAGAGGAATTATTCAGAAAATCCAGTTCCTCTAGAGCCTTAGTGAAAATCACAGGCGGAGAGAACGCTCGAATAGCTTAGTTAGGATTGCATTGGGCGCAAAATCGGGAGATTCGGATAAGAATCCACCACCCCTAAAGCGTCTGCGAAATCCATAATAGAAGTGGAAGCTGGTTGCTGGGTAATTGCTTTAGTACTAGAACGAATATGAACGGGTGTGGGTTTGAATTCAGTCCGATGGGAATAACTTCTACAACGGTAGGCAAGTAATTTTCTCGTTCTCGTACTTTTCTGCGCGCCCTCGACTACACTAATCAATCCATTTCGTTACTCTAAATCTCTTTTACTGATTAAGGTAACTCTAATTACTCTGTTTTCTACAACGGTAGGCAAGTAATTTTCTCGTTCTCGTACTTTTCTGCACGTCCTCGATTACACTAATCAATCCATTTCATTACTCTAAATCTACTTTACTGATTAAGGTAACTCTAATTACTCTGTTTTCAGTGGAACTCTTCATAAAATACCAACATTACGGATTAATATTTTAATTTCAACCTGCCGATTACTTTTACCACCTTTTGATTTAATCATTGATAGCAATCTAGTTTATCATAACAATTACAACAAAAAAATATCCTGTATGGATGTTCGGGGTCGCGCATAAACTACGTTACCGTTTCCGGTGATTTTCTTCCCCTCTCCTCCCATTGTTGACAACCGTAGTATTTTTCCGAAGCCCTCCCAACATGTAACATTGTCTCAACAAATGAAACTTTCAATTCAAAAATAATTTCTCAATTATTGAGTGAGTCTAGGGTTATAGGGTGAGTTTAGTTTTTAGGGATAGGTTGAAATAAGAAAAATAAAACGTGCGTTGAAATAAAACGTGCGTTGAAATAAAACGCGCCCTTCCTCATGTTAAACTCTGTAGTATTGTCCACGCGATGTTGACGAGTAAGAAACGTAAACAGGCGCATTGTAACAGCTACGTTACTTTGAGTGAACCCCTACCTTCCCCCTCGTTACCTGCCGTATGGGTTTAGGCGGCCCATTCCCTCCTAAGTTGCTAACGAAGTTTATGTACGACCCGTTAAGAAAATATGTAATGCAACATTCGTGAGCCGATATGCTGACAACTGGTTTCAAATGCCAATCGCCTGAGAAACTGAAGCTGATATATCTGGTCGCAACACTAAAAATGGTGCAGAGAACACAAAATTCTCTTTCCTCCCAAGGATCGCTGGTCCTCTTGCTTGCGCCGAGAGTCGAAGAAATCGCCGAATCAGGTAAGTAGGGGACGGAGAAAGTGCCGACACTTCACGCCAAGGACCCGATTTCGACCACCGGCGGTGGAAGGACGGCCAACTGTCCTTCAGAAATGGCCGACGGAATGAGAGCAAACCGCTCCGCCCGTACAATCTACTGTCAACCCCGAACCGTCAAGTGTTCAGGGACTCCCCGCAACATCTGTTAAGTCGTTCGCTCTCTGAATTTGATACTCAGATGCTGCACTTTAAAGAACACAATGCTTTTCCGTGGATGAGAGAGAGAGATCAAGAGGAATAATTACACAACAGCCACATCTCGCCTGAATCTGTTGAAATCATTCGGACTTTTTAAGGGTTCAAATATGCTAAATTTAGCACTATTCAGACTTACTAAAACAATACACGAACTTAAAACATACTTCACCGACTCCTGAATCGAAGAGAGAGACGGGAAAAACTTAACAAGAGAAAAAGTACAAAATGCAAGACCCGGGATACAGCATCACGCCCGATAGAGGCAACAAGGCCGAGAGGTCCCTTGCATGGCGAAGTGGTGCGAACACAGAAAAGATTTCCGATGAAGAGAAATAGGGGGCGAGAGAATGAGGCGGATTCATGGGCGGAGGATCCAGTCTCCTTCCCCGCGCCATTCCTCCACTCTTGGTGGGCAAGAAATCCCTTTCATTAGATCACACATGCGGCCACGCCTCCCACCCCTGTCCTTACCCTCATCCACCCGTGATCCCTACAGAACCCACACCCAAGAGCCAAAAATCCAGAGAAAGCGACGGAGGAAGACGGCTAGATTATTGATGATCCACCGACCCATTGTAATCCGACAAAGGCAGGCGAAATTGAAACCCCAACCACTACGCTGGTCCAAAACTAAACAATACGAGAACGGAGCACAATCTAATTCCTACCGTGAATACATAATAGGTTGAGGTACACGCAGTAAAGTAGAGAGAAAATTACTTTAATCATGGAGCCAAGAAGACTAAGTTTGTATACGGTATTCATGCATGAGATTTCGGAGAGAGGAAATTTTAGTAACGAGGCTTAGAATAGGATACGCTGCTCTAACGCACTCCCATCTACTAATAGAAAGAAAAGAGTCTCCTCTGTGCAATCACTGCGGTTCCCAGATGACGGTGAAGCACATTTTTGAATGTCCACAGTACGGTAACCTTCGGAGGAGAAACAATATAGGAGGTAGCTAAGTAGAAATGCTAGGGGACAATTATAATAAGATTAATCTAGTCATATTATATCAAAGAAGCTGGACTTTACTACTTAATATAGATGTAAAATGTTAGTCCTTTTAAATACAGATCTCTGACGATTATTTAGGTAGTGAAACGTAATATTACTTTAGACCACAGAATACACTGAATACGGTGCAAATGCCGTCGGCCGTCGACGCACCTTATAACCCCTAAATCTAACCACGGCATTCATGGAACTTTCAAAGCTACAAACTAGAGTAAGTAACGCGAATATATCTGAGTCGGAAGGTAAGGTTGATTACCGCGAGACAGCAGCCGATGTAGTATTTGATAAGACTAAATTAGAGTCCAGAACACCTTAACTTAACCAAGAGTTCGCCACTAATTACAGGGCTGACCCGCCCAACGAAAGCGTATGTTTGAGGAGATATCGAAATCAATTTCGGCCTTAAAAATGAGATTACACTTCAGTGTTAAACAGGCCAATGACCTTCCATCCAATAATGAAGTATGTAAACAGCCATTGGCACCCGTTGAGTGTGGAGAAAATCACTCGTGCCCGCATTCCTTGAATCCGACGAGTTCACAAAGTACTTAGCTGTATTCGTCGGAAGTACTGCTGATCAGCGCTGCACGTAACATGCAGAAAGGGAGAAAGGCTACTCATTTTAAAAGATGGAAAGGTGACAGCCATGTCTTCATTCTTCTCTCTTAAAATTCTTGATCATCAAATATAGTCCTTCAGTCTCAACTAACAACACACAACCTATAGAATACCATACGAAGTATTTCCTGCAGGTGCCGAATCGGATGTCCAAGGAGACAACTCATATACAAGATTAACCGAACTCCTCCATTTTGGTGATAACAATCTCACCAAACAACGAATAGTGACAATGAAAATCCTCTGGAGCCAGATTGCGGTCAAGTGTCTTCTTTGTACAGTTAGTACGAAGCACGCTTCCTTGCGGTTAACAATTATTTCAATTAAAATCAAATTTAACGCTAAAGACAAAAATCATTTAATGGGAATTCAAGAATCTTACAAAAAATACAAACGACGCGCTTGGACTAGGAGCAGAGTCGAGAGTTACGCTACAGATCTGAGGATCCGGATTAACAATTGGGAGGAAAATCACGACTAAATTTATCCGAACTGTTCAAGTATTGATCGAATAACAGATCTTCCAGGGAAACCACGGGCGGTGTAGGTAAATGATCAGGCCTCCAACCTTTAGTAGCTTGAATTTCCACCCACAGCAAAATTTAGCACTTTTTGACCTCTATCCAAACCGCTCAGAGACAATGTAGTAGGCAAGGACTCCACCCAGCAGTAGTCTTAGCATACGTCCCGGTTTGGCCAGGACAGTCCTGGTTTCACGGGTCTGTCCCGGTTTCCTGCCGGTATACATATTTTAACCGGCTGACTCTGAAATGTCCCGGAATGTCTCCGTTTATGTCCATCTTTCAAGCAAAGAGAGATTCGCAACATAACCTTTACTTTTATGTAAAACGTCCATATTTGGTCCCAGTTTTGATCTCTTCAAAACTAGATTCGTCCAGGTATTTGGGACTCAGAATTCCCTTACCCTGCAACCATCCGAGGCCGGAAAAAAACTTCGCAACAAAGGAAGCCAATGACACCACAGATTCCGAAAAACTTGCCCACATTGTTCAAAATAACACCTCCGCCAAGAAACTGGAGGGAAGAGAACAGGCCCGCACGGGTGCAAGCATACAAAAAAATCTAACAGAGGCTCCCGGATGAGTAAGAGGAGATCCCAACGATGTACAGCGATGGGCAACATCAACAATGCAGAGGGGGAGGAAGAGGTGGTGGTGCACTACAAAAGAGAGAGCGAGGGCAAAGCGATCAGAGGGGGCGGGGCAATAGGGTCGGTAGACGGGGGGGAAGGTAGTGGGGCAGGGCAGAGGCGGGGGCGGTACGATGGGGGAGGGATGTGGGAATAAGGGGGTGGGGGTAGGGGCGTTTTCCGGCAGTGCACGGGCCGAGACGACGGCGGTCACATGAATCGATCCTCCCCACACCACCATTCCCCCTTAGAACGCTCTGCCCCCCAACCCCTCTGCGCCTGATACCCCCTTTTGGCGGGGCAGGAGTCTGCCGGGATCAAAAGGGGGGATAGGGGAACTAGGGGCGGGGGCAGTGTTGCCAAACCCCTCGATATAAAGCGCGACGACCGTCTCCCCACCCCCACCCACCTCCTTCTGCCACCTTAACCCATTCTTCCCACCCACTAGGCTACCTGCGTTACACCCACACTCCGCTTGCGACGATACGTTTGGCCTGCCCGGCTGACATCGGCACCGGAGGCTATGAGATACGACAGTTACAGCATCGATACACCGAACGAAACGCGGAATGTATCGTGAAAACTGAAATGACTACCATCGTCAGAGTTACTATTGTAGGGCCCGGTTTTATAACGTCTAGTATAAGGTATTAACATGATGCAGATTCTACTCTGACGAGAAGTGCGAATGTGCAACTGCGAGTCTGGGATTTATATACTATACCAGGCAGTGAATTAGTTGACGTGAGCTTCATCCACGAGATATCCACACTTTTTTCAGATGCAGAAAACGTTAAGCCTGAGATAATAAAAAAGTATAACACCAAGAAAACATTTGGCAAATCTTCGAAAGCAACTTTACAGGGAAGTGTTATTCAAGACTTGATATTTTTGTTAAAAATGTTATCACTCCAGACTGAATCGTTATTTGACCTAACACAATTAAATCTTGTACGTAATGAAGTCTATTAATATTTTCTCTAAAGGAAATAACTGACCCGGGTTTGAACATAACTCATAGTGTTAAAAGAGTGCACTATTGCCCAACTGACTTCCATAGAAAACTCTCCTATGGTTGGTTGCAAGAACATTTAGTTGTTGAATCAACAGCTATGAAGTCCATAGAGTTATAGATCTTAATAATGTATTCGGGTTGCAGACTCATATCTACTAGTTACTAAACCTACCTACTAACAGTTAATAGCTTCAAATATTCGATCTAATCTTCTACCGCTGGATAAAATTTATGAAATGTCAGCCTATGAATAATTGCTAATGCAGGTAATAATTAGTCAGTAAGATTAAACCAACTGGATAATTTTCTCAGCACAAGTCTTTTATCAAGTCATTAAATCTCCAAGCGGTTTATTGCGCATCCGCCATCTTGGCTACAAGTGGAACTCATAGCTCCATGCTACAAGTTATGAAACCAATAAATTCATCGAATGTTTCAGAAACACGTAATGAATGGTAGCCATGGCTAATGGGTCCCATAACTTTATGGAATACATAAGTCTCGTTCCTCCAACTGGCCAATAGTATACCAACATGATGCAGACTTTTCTCTGACGAGAGGTAAACTGCGAGTCTGGGGTTTGCATACTCTACCAGGCAGTCAGTTAGCTGACGTGAACTTCATTGATGAAATGTCCACACTTGTTTTCAAATTCAGAACGTTAAGCCAGATATTATTTAAAATACCGGGCCAACGATACAAAGAAAACATTTGGCAAATCTATGAAAGGTTTTTACATGGGAGAGTAATTAAAGATTTGTGATTTCTGTCAAGATTGTTTTCACTGCTGAGTGTATAGCTAATTGATTTTTATTTCACTCTGAGGACGATGGCAGACTACGCCTTCGAAGCGTCGGTGCCACAAACCACCACCACCACCCGGTTGGAAACCCGAGAGCTTTACATTTTTACATTTTACTTTCTTTCTTAGGTAATCTCTCGTTCGCCGTACGCTGTATGAGACCACAAGCTGTTTTTTAATGTCATCGACTCTTGTGTGGGGGACACCCATTGTATTTCTTATACTCTCATTTTTGATTCTATCCTGTCTTGATATTCCCGTAGATCCTCTCCAGTTATCCTTCTCTGTAACATAAAGCATTAGTTTTGATTCCTCCTTCATCTGCCATATGCCACTGCCATTTCCACCCTCAATGTCCATTACTTTGCGAAAATTTTTGTCATTTCCTCTCCTAGTTGGCCTTAATACTACACCCATTCCTAGTTGCCCTGCTATCAACTTCTTAAGGCAGTTGAAACAATTATTGCTTACGCACAGATTTGCGTGAAACTTTGAATGGCTGCTCTCATTGAGGATAAATACAGACAGAATTGAGAAAAATGCATCGTAGCCATTTGCTTTCTTGTCTATTCCAAGCTATTTTAACACGTAGCATTATGGTATGTCACATATAGGTAATTAATAATACATAATAATTCGGTTACATATGCACAGATTTTCTTCTAAACGCGACATATTACATTTCTTTTTGTTATACCTATATGTCATGTACCATTAGGCTTCGTGTTAAAATAGCTTAGAATAGACAAGAAATCAAATCGGTAGGATGCATTTCTTTCAGTTTTATCCATATTTATCGTGAATACGAGCATGCATTCGAAGTTTCACGCAAATCTGAGCAAAAATTGTTTAACAATCTCACGAGTTTCCATGTCTTTCCACATTGGCAGCAGAAAAACCAACACCATCTCAAGCCCACTAAGCTCGTTAGAGATCATTTTCGATACGAGAGGCGAACGTAAAACCGAAGTAGTCGCCTTTCTCCATTCTGCATGGATTTCCTGTCAAGCAGGGGGGACGGGTGGCTCTGTAAACACAATGACACATCATGAAACTGTATTCTTCACCACGACGCAGGCAGACGTAATGTGCCTGCGATGTGGCACACACGTGAAAAGAAAATGACCAACCTCGATGCGGTCTCGGGTAAGATTTCGCCCCCAAGCAGGCGAAGAGATACTGGGAATTATATTTGAGTCCCTATAAACAAATTTGCGGCAGGTTTAGCTGCGAAATCTATTCATATGAGAGAATTCGTGGTTGAATACGTGTTAACTCCTAGCCACTAAATAAGAGGAAAGAAAATGTCCCACAACATCTCGCCGGACTTCGTTGAGTTTATTACTGAATAAGAGAACATTGAATCATACCACATTTTTAAATGGGACAAGAATCTGAAGATAGGAAGTTAGGTACGAACAACACTTGAATCTACCAATGCCACATCTCAACCAAGACCAGTCACAACGATTATCCCACTATTTACAAGGAAAACGATTTCAATGACTATTTACACTGAAAAAAATCCACTTCGTTTGACGAGATATTGTTGAACAGCGTTGTAAATGATGCACAAAGGATATCGTACCGTCTACTTTTATTCAAACTCATACAACATATGTTTCAACTGACTAGCAGTCATGATCAGGTACCAATGATACCTGTATGATACGATATCACACCTGAGGTACCTGATGATGACTGCCAGGCAGTTGAAACACGTGTTGTACGAGTTGGAATTAATCAAGACAGGACAATATCCATAGTGTATCAGTTATTTTCAAGGAATAAATGTGATCCTCGTCCTCACAATACTAGTGAGAGGGAAAAATTAGTTTGCCGGGTCAGGGATTGATGAAAAACATACTGAGATCCGATTCGTCCTCAACATGTGGTAGGCGTGTAGTCGGGCTTAACCATCTGCCTCATGTATCTCAACCCCCCTTAGACTTACGGAGGGATTGGGGAAAACGTGATGAGAGTCCCATCCGCCGTCCTATTCCCCCAACATTTCTCTGTCAGCCCTCCACGTTTCCACGAACAGTTCTGGGAAAAAAATCCAATTCGCTTTGTGACGTCATGATCGCCTTTCGGGGGATATAATGGCATTCGAGACATCCCGTTAATAGGATGCGATGGAAAGAAATCCGGCCAAACGGCTACTATGATTTCGGATGACGGTCCACATTTTCCCACTTTTCTTAGAGGTAGAAAAAAAAGTTCGATGTCGGAGAAAAATCCTCACTCTTTCAAAAAAAAACAGCGGGTTCAAAAGCGTGAAAAATAGGCTACCATGTGCTATTAGACCAGCATGTTACCTTAAACCACAGGATTGTCTTCGCCGTTCTTTCTCGAAGTTTCCGCCAGCCCTCAAAGTCCACCTAAACTTATACAACAAAGGGTCATACCTATATCATCACACGAAATTATTTTGAAATACGCTGTTACATACAATTATTCTTGAGATTTGGTCTTGAAATAATCAATTTAATTACTTCTTGCCAACTTTTCGCAGTTTAATTTATTTCGTCAGGACTTGAGATTGAACTATTGACATGGGTTCAGATTTTATCTGCTCAGTCCAGCAAGCCATGTCAATAGTTTAATAGATGAAGCCCAGAGGAAGCAGAAATTCAAATGTGAAACGTTGGGAAGTTGTGATTAAATTGATTATTTCTAGACGAATTCTCCAAATTCATTTTTGCCATTAAAGCGTGTGATAATAATTTAGGCGAACTAATTTTTAAATATGCTATTTTCGAATATCTCATTCGGCGCGAAACATTGATATATTTATGCAAGATTTATAGCACAAAGAAATGTAACGCGTCGCTTTTAGAAGATAATCTGTACATATGTAACAGAATTATTACGTAATACCTATATGTCAGGTACCATGAGGCTACGTGTTGAAAAAGTATAGAATAGCCAAGAAATCAAATCGGTAAGATACACTTTTTTCAGTTTTATTTATACATATCCTTAATGCGAGCACGCATTCACAGTTTGACGCAAATCTGTACATAAGATAAATATCCTGATAAGAAGCGAGGTTGTCATTAATGCTGCCCCGAAAAAGAACATTTCTCTAAACAAACACATCCCTCGTTTGAAATAAACCTAACCACTTCCGAGAATCTATTAGACGATTAATAATTTTTTCACTCACGCAGGTTTTTTTGAACCCTCAAAGAAATTTTACGAGTTGTCTTGAAACCGGGTGCCGTTCCGAACGCAAAACCGAAAGCTGTCAAACTAGTCCGCCTATCTATAGATATGGAAATAAGACACAAAATGCGCATATTTGATCACGGAAGAAGGAAAGATGAGAATGATAAGTATTATAGTACCGTTACTCGGAAGAAACCCAGCCACGAAACAATTAAAATTCATCCGACCGCCACCTCTTTTGTTCTGCCAAAACCATGTCAGCGTGTCAAAATCGTTAAGGACGATATAATTAGTGACTTAGCAATGATATATTTTCAAGAAAAAAAGGTTACACTATTGGATGTATAAGACTATTGAAAAATAGCAGCATAAGACGCTATGAAAATGCCATTACTTAATTTTAACTGCCTTTTCACAACCTATTATGACGTCAAATACGAGTCCATGAACTCCATCATGGTAATACAATACAAATGAAGCGAGGGCGACAAAAGCAAGTAATTCAGGAGAATATACATAAGGTTTCAAAACAAACCTATGTGGCATGGTATAGGGAGAATACTTTCCTCATTCGAGGCAAACAAACAACCTTTAACTACGAATAAAACTACTGGTTGACCCATGAGCCTTCGTCAACACCACGTAAATACCAAAGTATGCGACAGCACAGTGGCATGACGAGGTTAGGTGCAAATGCTTAACTCGGAGAGAAAGTAAGGCAGCTCTTATCGGCGCTTCTAACGATATAGCAACGCGATAGCAGGTTGATTCATGTTCTCACAAACACTGAAATGCTAGACAAAGTTCTTCAATATAATGGGGATGCTTGACCGATTACAAAATCTGTCGGGCGAAATTAAACATCGTGATTGATTTCAATCACGAGCACAACTTTAATGCGGAATTTATTCATGGAACTTCTGAGGCAGTGCTCAATCAATACCCGTCAAGCGGTCGCGAGAAATGATTATGTGTCACGGACGCTCAGATATGCATGACCTCCACAAATGAAATGAGCCTTACACTTCTCTCCAAGGGCCTGCCCGCGGAGGTGACGCGATAAAAGATCCAAGTACTAATGCTCTTCTCAAGGAATGCGGCCACCTTTCCTCGAAATTAATCGTGCTTAAGATCAAACTAAAAGAATAAATGTAATACGTAAATTTCAGAGGGAAATCTCCACATGGAAGAGAAACGATTCCAACCTTTAGAGAACACCTTTATAGCGCTAAAAGTGAGTCACAAAGAATATATTCGCCCAGGAGAAAAGCGGAAATCTCCAATATGAAATAAACAGTTTGTACCCCTAGCTGATTGGAGCGAATTTCGTTTATTTTCAGAAATGCGTGAAACATTTCGTACGCGTAGTCATAATTAATATGTATAAATAACAGCGAAAAAAAGTATGCTACCGATTTGTTTTCTTAGCAAATTAATCTTATATTAACACGTAGCCTTATGGCACTCCATATCTTACGAAATAGCTCGATGATATACGTACAGATTCCTCCTAAACACGAAAACATATAATTTCAATTTCATTTCATATTATTACAATGGTTCCTATTAAATATCAAGGCAGCATGCCGAATCAAAAACACTTATATACAGTTATAAATATATACAGTTTCCGCTGTAACTTCGAATTTTGCCCTACAAACCCAAGTCATAACAACTGAGGCAAATGTTTTAAAATATAATTCTTGCAACATTTATATGACAATACGTATGATTATTTCCTAGGTATAAAGGACGTACTTACGTGAAGTGTGGTCCAAGATTTTTTTTTTCGACTTAGTTAAAAAGTTGTTTAGATTGCACCCAACAACTCACGATTCGCCTTAAAGGGTAAAAAATGACAGAAATTTACCAATCTCGAGCAACAGGCTGACGATTTATGCAGGAGAAACGTATGATAAAAGCTCACAACAGGGCAGGGGAAATGCTTTTAATACAATCATTTCTTTTCTAGCTATGATAGTAAATTGAACGATAAACAGGCGGGTATATGCTAGAAACATCGAGGATAGAATTTAAGAAAGAAGGACGAGCGTCTCTTTTTATGGTCGTGGCTTTCCTCCAAATGGAGTGCTGTCGCCTATGTTTGGAGTTGGCGAATAAATCCTTCACGGGGTCATCTTGAAACGAAGACCTCAGCCAAAACTGAGGGTAACAAAAGAAATTGAAGATGAAAAAAACAACATTTTGATTCAAAAGCAAAGGTTTATTATTTTGGGCACGATCACGATTCTCCTTAACACGTGCGCTAGCATTATCGTTATTTTCAATTGCGCTCACGGGAGCGAAAACGTGATTGTCATTCTTCTAATTTTGTCTGTTCGTTTAAAACGCTAGTTTTCATTAATAGAGGGTACTCCGTGGACAATAACTGTGGGAATTTCTTCTCTAGAGCGGTCAGAATCTCGGACAAAGAAACGGCAGCGCTAAAGAAGAAACCGCCATCACGACACATATTTATACTGAATCAATCCTGGAATACATAATACATAGCTACACAAACTGACAGCCAACGATTTTCTTCAACATGTATTTGACACTATTAATTTGCGAAATCCGCCCAAACTTCTAGCCACCTTAAAATGAGGATTCTAATCGAACAAAAATACGAGTAAATTTCTAGGTTTAACATCAATTAGAGCATCTACGGCTCTGAAGCCAAGACTTCGAGAAGTACAGCACGTCACAATACTTTAAAGGCTGCACGGCTGTACAACTGCCACGGAAAATTCTCAAAAAATTAAACGCAGTCGACGATAAATTGATAAGAAGCAACATCATGCACGGATGGAGACTGACAAAAAAGTGAAGGTCATAAAGTAAAAAATTAGCTCTCGCGACCCGAAGGACTAAAATATAACGGCTCAGTCCACGGCAGGCAACAAACGAAGCCATTTCCTCCACAGGGTCCACATAATAATCGACAAAATAATGTAGATAGTTGTCCACCAAAGCCACCAGTACAATCACAGACTTTTAAAGGCAAAAAGATAAAGGGAAAATTAGGAAAAACTGTTCAACATTCAAATTAAGAACCAAGTTCTCAGCAAAAGAAAGAATGCTTAATGTGTAATGGCCGGTTTAAGAAGTAAAAAAAAAGCTTATACCAATGCGTGATGACACTCAAACAAAGCATTACCTTTCTCGACTCGGTTGCCTTTCGAGCGAGTCACAATAAACAAAGTACTCATTGTTTCTACGAGTAGAAAACCAGTCCTCTTTCCTAACTCTGTCCCATCTCCATAACCGCCCGGTCCTTGCGCAACCCTCTCGCGTCCAACACTAAGCTCTTTCGTCCCGGAGACTTAAGGTAGTTTGAGCGAAATATCATTTTACCAAGAAATCAATGACTTTGGTCTCATTTTAAAGAAAAATATATCACCCTCCCATTGACACAAACAAATTCAATCCGTTACCACATCCCTTTCAGAGATACTTGCCAGAAAATACCAGCCCTTTTATATGGGAAAAGGAACGTGTATGCACTCCAGCGAGACCCTACTTAAGAAATGAGTAGGTTCTAACACCTAGATCTCGTCAATAAATCAACAGTGTGCAGTTAGTGTGTTTTCTCAAATATTTTTGAAAATTAATCACATTTTCACCGCAGATAATTCTTCGGGACCACAATAAACCTTCCGTTTTGATGGCATTTCAAACGTTACGCGAGAAAAAATTGGTCAAGTTAAAGACTTATTTAGATATTTTCATTTGATTACATACAATTACTGTCACGGAAAACTATATTATTGCACCATTAAAAATTCAATATTTAATTCGTGAGTCTCACAGCTGGTGAAATTAAGATGTATAATTCGAATATGGTCCCTATTATGATTAGGGAACTATCTCGCTCGCACTACCTTAAATATCCGTCTGGACCAAAATATTCATCCCAGTCTCTCCGATCACATTCACCTACAATATTACTCGTCCAATCTCTTCCTTTAAATCTACCTGCACCAGTAAACTCAGGTCAATCAGTGAGAAAAACATGTTCGACCCACACTTAAAACGTTTCATTAAGTTGGTAATGCACTGCTCAAGCACTGAAACTTGGGTCGAGTACATATTACCCCAGCCAGGCTTTTAAGTCTCCGTGTACGAATAAATTTAGCGAAGGAATACCACAAATATTTCGAGGGACGTGTTTTACTTTAACCATCAGTTTGAAATCGTTCAACCGAGTACATTCAATTACGATAAAAACAAGTTTTCTGAAGATAAGCAAAACAACGACTTACGCAACCTAAATTGTGCATCGGGGGCACATCCGAACCATTTTCTTATCCATGATGGTGCGAATAAAAGCAGTTTTAATTTACACAATTTTTTTAAAAAATTGACCATACTTTGAACACGTTGTGCCATTATAAAGATCAGTAATTACGAACAAATTCAATCCTTTTCGGGCGTAACCTTGTGGAAGTCCGTTGTTGAATTAATAATGACAATACCAACTATGTATCAATCCAGTGTTTATTATCGGTGCAACTAGTTTCAACGGTGAAGATGACGCAGTAGCGTTGAAACTAGTTGTACCTACCATTAAAAAACACTGTGAATTGAAACATAGTTGGTATTTTCATTATTAATTCGTCAGTAATTACCTTGATTTATCTTGATTATGACGCGATGTTTCGAAACCGTGGTCGGTTTTTAAAAAAAGTGTGTCGAAATTGCAAGTTTATTTACTCGCACCATCATGGGTATAGAATATTTCAACTAAGTAACGCATGAAACGCTTTCACATATTTTCTTCTCATTCTACCTCTTCAATTTTACTGCTCTACAACTACCTACCACATACCCACCGCTTTTAGTTGATTTTACTGCTTCCCCGTCGTGTGCACAACGAAAAAGAGATGAATACCTATGTATTTCCTGCACCGTGGCGAATAGATGCGACCAAGAGGACACGGAGACAATTATCCTGAAGGTCAACGGATGGACGGTATGACTGCGGCGGTCACCGTCGGACGCTCGGTCACATGCGAGAGAATTTATTAAGGGGAAGCAGGAAAAGTCTTTAATAACGCTTAATCGGAGATTGCGGGAAGAGTCACAGTCAGCTGACCAGCAGGCACCCACGGTCGGTCTCCAAGGGATGGCTACTCTCCAATCACGACGAGTTAACCCGAAGCTGCGAATCGTCTCGACAATGCTGAACGAGCTCGCATCACAAGCGACTCTTCCTTATTTGCAACACAAAAGGGGACCACACAAGGTCAACATTGAAGCAAAACAATGAAAAGTGGACAGTTTTGTATGCATGTGTACATATAAGAGTTTTAAAAAACACAGCAGATAAAAATTAAAGGGCACTCACAAAAAAATCTGAGACATTTCGGCGGTCAATCCACCATCGTCGGTAGTGAGAGACCTCTTCTTTTTTGAATCTACATCTATAATCTACCCTGCAAGCCGCCGAATGGACGTATGGCTGGGGGTGTTAGTACACCAGCCGTGTGATGATATAAGGGATAAAGTTTTGGGAGGTCAAATCGTGACTTGTAATATGGGAATGTATTTAGTGGAGCTCCATTTTTATTGTGGTCGCTTATTGCGCGCAGTAATGGCGATGTTTTGTACCAATCTGTTCGGCTATGCATCTCTCTTATTGTACCGCTTCTGTCAGACCTAGAGATGTAGTGAAGCGTCACAATAATATTCTCTGCGTCGTTTTAGTGTACATTGCCACACTAGTGACGGATTTTCATACTAAGTGCCGGTAACAAATTACACTTTTGTTAATCAGAAAGGGGAAACTTCCTGAGTAACATTTTAAAAACATTTTTCTCATATTTTTGCAAAAATATAAGCTCCAAAACTCCCCAGTAATCAATTAAATGCGATAACCTCTTAATGTATTAATCACGGGCGGGACAAAATTGGATAGTGAGAAAGGAGAATTTTTGGCCTAGAAAAAAATATGTATTTCCTACGACAAGGCAGATAATTTAGAAGCTGTCAAAGGTCCGTATAACTGTTGTATTGCCAACTAGATACTAATTATCTATAAGCAACAAACAGAGCCAACACAATCTCTTATCCAAAATATAATCCGTCCGAGAACTTAGCTATCACACATACCACATAGCTATCTCGTATCTCTGTTTAGAATTGCCGCATACAAACTGAAAAATCCCGATTTGACAATTTAAAACATGAAGAAACAACTTTCTAAAAGTACAAATATCTTCACGCTCACATATGGACTGCGAGGAAACCTCATGATAAGCGATACTCCGACAGGATACCAGGATAACGAAGACTAAACAAAGACAATAGAGTAAAAACCTCGAGATGCTTAAAGAGAGACAGTCATTTATAACGCTGTACGCCTGAACATGTAACTACCGTGATGATGGAAACAAGAGTGCAATAAGTTATATCAAAAAGTACTAGAACACCCTTTTAAATGAATACATATACAAGTACAGCGAAACAATTTTGAAGAGACAAAATATCACGCTTTTTACCGCAAGCGACTATGATGTCGCGGCATTTTTTCACAGACAACAGGTAACTAAAATCCCTTAGTTTTTTTCAGCATAAAGTGACCTTCAAACGTAGCCATCCATCCTATGTGACAACTCTCTAAATCCATCCATCCTGTGTGACAACTCTCTAAACTCCGCCTCTAAATTCTGAGCACATTTGTCAAACATAAAAATGCCACATTAATGACCACCCGTATTTTCCTGACATTCTAAAATACAGTTATAAAGTTGACTTCCCTTACCTTATCTCAACAAAAAATCTATAATCTTTGATTCTGGGAAGAGGACCATCCAACACAAATGAAAGCTCACGAATCTGGAGCCCAAAAAAAACGCAACCAAGCACAACGGTGGAACCGATCTTAAAGAAAATACTGTACTGATAAAAACTAGTTTACAACTGTGTGGAATGAATTTTTCGGTTTCATGTCGCTTGTCAATTAATAACGAAGAAATTAAACTCGCAGACTGCGAAATTTAAATGAAATTTTCGAGACGTAAGTTCTTCTGCTTACTCCAAGATTGATGCCCCAATCTGAAAGTAAGTTATTAGCAAAGAGTAGCGTTTACATTGCCACAACCAAACAGGAGGGAAAAATCCACACATTTTACGTAACACGGCCAAACCCTATCCCAGTGTCGCATTCTTTTTAGCTGAGAAAAAGATAATTTAAATGGCAAACATCCGCCATAACTTTAATTCCACTCGTTAAGTTCCGGATTGTGTAATACTGAGTTCATAATTACGAACTAATACCGATCCAAGATCTGACAAAGTACCAAAATATCAGTCACTTCATGGACCAAATAAAGATGAGAGTACATAGGAAGAGATACCAGGAAGTAAGGGAACCGGCATTACACAGGGAAGGATGGAGGGCTGTAGTCAACCAATCTTAGGATTGAACGACTAATGAATGACGAATGAAACAGTCACTTACTGCTCCACTTTGCGGGATATTTTCCGAAAAATAAATAAGCAGGATTCTTGGTTGTACGATACGGCTGTGCCCTCCGGAGACACATTATTTCCAAAAAAATGAAGAAGTTTTTATATATAGATAGCGTCAGGAATTCAACGGGCTGTAGTTCAAAATCTTTCCCAATGAATATTTCTTATTTTACCTGCCGCAACACTTTTCATATAATCACCAAGAAAAAACTTCATTTGTCAAGGCATCTCCATGATGTAGCATGAAACAAATAAGTGAATATTACGCCTCAAGATGGTATTTTTATTAGCTGATGAGCAAGGATAATAAAGAGCAAGTCTCACGATATCGATTGCGCTCTTCCTTCTATATAGGTCTTCGCAACATACATAAATCCGTCATTTATGTGCTTCTCTTTCTGTATTCTTCAGAGGCATAGTATAGGTTGTTCGACGGTTTGTTGATTTCCTAGTGCATTTATATTCGAAATGACAAATTGTGCCGCATATTCGCAGATTTCCATGGGTGTGTTATGTCAGTAAATGCTCAAATAGCACATTGATGGCGGACATGTGGTGGAAATGATTGTGAAGACCTGTATCGAAGGAAGAGCACAATCGTTATAGGATAACCTTGGCTGATTAGAAGTACAGTAGTGTAAACAAAGTGAGAAGTACAGTAATGTAAACAAAGTTCTCGCGCATTAATTTTACTGAATGAACCTTTGGCGTCATACAGCTGCCTACATTTTGAAATAGAATCTTAATATGGTCACAATTAAGACAAGGGAGGGGTAGTACTTCGCTCAAATTACCTCCACAGATTGATCAGTAAAAGTACTTTAACAGGCACGTAAAATCAGCTCGCTACAGCATAAAGCACACCCCCGGCATTCAGTTGACTCGGCCCGCGATTCCGTTCCGATTTGAGGTGGCGAGTAAGCAGGAGACGAGCGCGAAGTGGGACACGTAACTCTTGCTGAGGTCGGCGGGATAAGAAGAAAATATGAAGGTTGAAGAATGCGAGAGGAGGGCCTTCCTCGGAACCCCAAGGGTGGTCGGCCGACTAGCCTTTTCATTAGGACGATAAACTGCAAGCGGGGAGGGACGGAGGCGGGGGTAGAAGAAGCGAATGAGATCAGACAGCCAGACGGGGGCGAGCCCCGGGGGCAGAGACCTACCTGGGCGCGGGGAACACCCCGCCGCTGGACCCACAGCGTCCCAAATAATACCGGCCCCCGAGACCTCATCGGAAGGTCAGACAATGGAGATAAAACAAAATGGGCAAGTTCACCAATCAGAGTCGAAGCATTCATCTTTCCAACGCATAACTCTGCACTCCTCTTTCCATAATAATTAAAACTAATACGGTAGAAACGATCACAGGAACAAGATTAAGTAAATAGACTTCGGAACAGACAGATTTAAAAGGTCATTTCCACATACAATAGGGGACCATAATGGATGCGATAGATCAGTCCTAGGATACTGAATAGGCTACATAGGTTTTATCAGTATTGCAAATACCTTAACACGATAATTAGCAACTAACCTCGCATGCAATCTCCGGCATGATATATTCTTGTATGAACTAGAACCTTGAAGTGCTATTTATCTGTCGCATTAATAATACTAACCAGTACTTGTATGACATGACTAAAAAGAGAGAACTCTTAGTATTTTCCACACTTAACACTTTAATTCCCGACCCAGGTTTCGACTGCCTTGCAATCATTTTCAAGGTTACTATAAGTTACGCCTTCAACCATTAAGTTTATCAGTACTTGTATCTTGAGTAGTGTACTGCATGGTAGCATGTTTCTCTACGCATCCCTCTCCTAGTTTCTAGTCTGACTGCGCACTGATGTCCTGACTGCTTTTGGCCTGCGCCTGGCATCCGGGGGAACGTGCGCGGTTCTGATTCAAACTGGGATGAGAGCTGCATGCCTGGAGTGGAATCACCCCGTGCCACACACCCTAGTGGTGGCTTGCGCGGTATTTCGTAGATGTAGATGTAATAAGGTCCAAATACCCGCCTTCCAATGCGTACAATAACGAATAAAAATTCACGGGAGAGAGTCCCGAAAAATGTTTTTTCTAATGTGTCTAAGCAACCCTATAACAGTGCAACGATATCTGAAATACGGCTTTTAACAAATCTTTTACAAAAAGATGGTGACGAACCACAAATTCATAAAATGTATAAACTATTTTTTACATTCCAATAGAAATGCTGTACAGAGAAAAGGTCTTATAAATTTTATACATGTCCTATTTTTTAGATCAAAACCCAGACGCAATAAAATATGCAAAAGATTTGAAGTTGAGGAAGCACAGTTTTATAAAATTTATTAACTATTGTTTACATTCAAATCGAAAAGCTACCTAGAGAAAATTACATTACTGTCTTTTGGATTTTATACATATTCTACTTTTTAGATCAAAACCCAGACGCAATAAAACCTACAACTACTAAAGAATAATGTTAGGAGTGACTTCAACGAGCGCAAATCCTCGTGACATTCGCTTCTGACGCAGGTTCTACCCCATTAGGAGTGTTACTGACTTGTTGAGATATTTAGGATGGGAACCTCTATCAGATCGAAGGGAAAAATATAGATTAAGTCTTTTGCAAAGGTTTGATGTAGACTATTTTTGCCGAACGTTCAACATATTCTGCTAGAGCCGACTACTATGGCAGAAATGATCACAGGTATAAAATCAGGGAAATAGACCGTAGAACCAATAGATTTAAAATGTCATTTTTCCAAGTACAGGGACCATAATAGTTGCGATAAATCAGTCCTTGGAAACTTCGACCCTCACAGGGTAAAGTACGTTTTGCACTTGTGCTAAATGTCTAATTGGAAAATTGCGAATTCAGTAATTACTGGGTTATTCCATTCTCTTTCGTCCGATGAAAATAAAAAAAGGTCTCTTGATCACTTCTGAAAAATACGTAAACCCATTTCGTCGGCGGCGACGCATAATATATGAGTTGACAGTTGAAAGTGACGACTGTAATATTATACCCAAGGAGAGAAAAGGAAATCGACATTTTTCACCTTTCACTCCCCGTTTTCTTGCCGCAGTCTTTTTTCCAAAATGGCTTACAACCGAGTAGTTTCACATGAAGTCAAACTTTAAACTATAATTCTTCCATAAATTATTTTATAGCATATATTTCACTGGCTAAGGCGTAATGTCGTGGAAGTTCGTCATGATGAGAACAACGATCACACTTTTCCCCAATTTTTTGTTACAGTCTTGGTACAGGTACATCAGGTACAGTCTTGTACCTGATGATGACTCTGCGAGTCGAAACGTATAGTAATGATAATAAAAAAATGAGGAAAAGTGCGATTGCTGTTCTCATTACGGCATATATGGCTATTTCCAACCAATGTATAGATGGTCTACAATGAAGTGTAGTCCAAGAATATTTTTTCGACCTGAAAAGTCGTTAAAATATTCACGCAACAACCCACAATTCGCGCTCCAACAACCATAAGTGGATGTACGTAGGTGTAATGAAACTCGAAAGGCTCGACTGGCCAATAAAATTCCCAAGAACAACATTCCATTCAGATTTTATAATAATTTCAGTCCCCATGGCACAATTCTTTCACATTCCAGCCTCACGACAAAGAGGGAGAGAAAGATGGGGATAGCACACAGTTAGAGCAGGCGAAATACATTTCTTTCTTTACCTTAAAAAAATTATCATATATATTATTTCTCAAAGGTGTTTTTTGTCGCAACGCCATAACTCCCATAATTCTTCATCAAAATTAATGATTTAAACATCGTTTTAAAGCTTATGTTCCCCGCTATTGACGAAAAATAGACAAATGGTTATTTATTAAAGTTATTGTTTAAGTTTTCAAAATTAAAGTTTTTGTTAAAGTTTTTAAAATTAAAGTTTTTGTTAAAAAATTATCAAAAATTAACAGTTCCATCTGTTGACAATACAATCAACTAATTTGTTAGCTATGGTTACGTGCTTAAAAGACTGTAGGAGGCACCATCTATTAACACATCAATGACTTAGATTGTTTACATTCTACATGCAATCAGTGTAACTGTTTACCGTTTACGTTGTATCTTTAACAAAAACATAAATAACATATAATTGTCCATGGGAAGAAACTGGTAGAAGAACAGGAAGAAGTAAGGAAGAAACAGGAAGAAGCTGCATACTGTGCGAAATATTCGACAGGTAGAAGAACAGGAAGAAAGAAGGAAGAAACAGGAAGAAGCTGCATACTGTGCGAAATATTCGCACGGGTCAGCTAGCAACTCCATATTTGGCATAAAAATACGAGGGACAGTCTCCACGAAAGTAGAAGGGAGAGATCAGTCGGAGGAAGAGGGTTGGGGAGGGGAGAGAGAGAGAGAAGTTATCTCGAGGAACCCATCACGGGTGACTCGGGGGGCGGGGGAGGAGAACTGGGGCATGGCGGACGAGGGACACGCATGGGCGGTCGAGCCACGGCTCGGGCGCAGCGGATAGCGGGCAAGTACGAAGGTGTCGAGAACAGAAGAGACATCAGGGATGGGCTATCACGTCTATAATATGGGCAAAGCTCGTCGGTATATTTGGAGGGCCGTCGATGCGACTATATTTAATCGGTAAAAAACTTAACGAAATATCGCACCTACATAAAACATTTTCAAACAAATTAAAAAGTTTTACCGTGGCTTTAATTTTTTGACACTGTGCAAATTGTAGGACTAGATAATGTTTAAACATTTTCGTTCATTTACTACAAAATATGAGTTACAAAGATTTGCGCTTGCCATTTTATGTATCTCTAACAATGCCCGCAACTTTTCGTTGAAAGTCAATGCTGTAGATCACGTAGTTCTCCCTAGTACGAGTTACAAAGTTCATGAAGTTGACAAAACTGCTAAATTTATGGCGCGCGGTGTCGATTATTGCAATAATGTGTCTCCATTTTTGGTTTTATCATATATTAAAACATATTGCTGAAATGCAATGACATTTTCTTTAAATTGGTGTAAAAAGCATTGCACTAGCAGTTACAGGAACCAAGATATACATTTTCAAATACAGCGGCGTATAATTTTGAAGCCGACAGTAGTTTGAATGGAAAGTCCCAGAAAGGGGTCCTGCATAACCTACGTTACCGTTTTCAGTGATCCCCCCCATTTCCCTCCCACATGATACGTTGTCTCTACAAATGAAACTTTCGATTCAAAAAAATGTTCTCAATTATTTAGTGAGTTTAATTTTAGGGATAGTTTGAAATAAGACAAATAAAGTAGCCGAACTAGATATAATAGAAACACCCCGCGCGCCCTTCCTCATGTTCATGAATATACATATGGATTGTTGACTCGTCGCCAAAACATATTGCCTAGAATTCCGTATACAAACAACTTTCCCGATTGTAGCGCCGCCTAGTGATGAAATACGGCAGTTCAAATGTAAATACAGTCTATAGATCGTAAATAATCACGTCTTACCGGTTTTACCATGGAATTCTTCCATGGTTTTACTTACCAGTAACGATAATGCAGTGGATAAAAAAATGTAGTACTACACGCGAGACGTAATTACACACACTTTTAATATTGTTCGTTCTCAGATATATTTAATTCCCCACCAAATTTAACTACACAAATGCACAATTAACTTCTTAATACTTCGTAAATATCGTTTCGCGTCAATTTAATAATAACACGAGGTGAAAAAAGTGGAATGAATTAGAAGACATCTACAAAGTAACTGTTAGGTCTCAAAAATAGCCAGCTATTATTCACAGAATCAGGTAGTTCATATCTCTTCAATCGTTATTGAATATTCACCACAGTCTCACGCTAACAACAATCAACAACGGCCATTTACAAGTCGACTGAAATGGCTTTTTTCTAAGTAGCGCCAAGGACTGGGTGAACTAAAAGTGGAAATTTAGGCAACACGTTGCCTAGGCAACGATTCCAAATATTTGAATCCATTATGTATATTCATACTTATGTTAAACTCTGTAGTATTGTCCACGCGCTGTTGACGAGTAAGAAACGTAAACAGGCGCATTGTAACAGCTACGTTACTTAGAGTGAACCCCACCACCCTCCGCCTATTTACCCGCCGTAGGAAACGTAGTTTATGCACGACCCCTAAGGTGCGTTCACATATTAAATATGGAAACAGCTCATCCATACATTTGGATTTGGATACGTTGATGCGAACGTATTTTATCGGGAAAATTAATTACCGACACACACAATTATCGAAGTAAGTTTGAATGAGAAAGAAAGAGAAATGTCCAAGAAAGTTTTGTATTTTTTTCAGCTCAAGAGTGTCAAAAAAGTACGAGAAAGTCTCCAAAAACAGTAATTAAAAATGTTCTATTTAACGTAATTGGTCGAGAGGACCAAATGAGTCCAAGTTTTTAAAAAAGTCGAAAGATTTTTTCAGCGCTCGAATCATCACATTCAATACTTATGGGGTATGGGGCTGGTATTTTTGTATCTTTGGAAGGGTGAGATATTTTTCTTTAAAATGAGACGAAATTCATTAATTACTACGTGAAATGATACTACGTTCTTACCACCTTAAATCTCCCTCTTCCACTTTAGTCTTTTTTTCCCCAAAACTGTCCAGTACCTGAAGATAACACAGCAAGTTGAAATGCTTAGTGGAATTTAAACATTCGAAGGAACGTGCGTATTAGACTATATTCGATAATAGAAATGGCGACTTTCAAAAATAAAGACAATTTTACGCCCCCGATTGGATTTTTCCATCTTCATGAATACTTTATTGGCTAAAGCCCGTATTTATACTCGTGGAACCCGATTTAGTAAAATAGTAAGAAAATGTAGTATATAAGAACGAACATTTCTCCCCTCCGATGTGATTTTCAAATTTCACCATCCGACCAATCAGGAGTCATCTAATTGTTGCACACGGAATATAAACCGTGATACTCTTTATACGCGATGTCACCATTGCCAAGTCCAGTACACACCCAAGATTAAACAACTATGTACCCTGCGGTTACTGGTCAGGCCACCAACCCTATATTCACCTTTCTAGTACCCACTCAGTTAACCCTCATACTGAGTGTCAGAACTGTCTCTACGGTTTAGATTCACTTTCCGCGCCAAATGAAAATTATTGTGACAGAGTTATCCATTTATACGAAGATATGATAGTGATCTAATGATAACCGATTGAGAAATAAATATTGATAAGGGTGGAATGCCATTCAGGCAAAGCAATGTGAAGGAATCAGCTCACTTTCACTATTTACTCGGAATAAAATAACCATATTAATGACACTTTAGCTGCTTTCTCCACACAAATGAAAACTTTGACGCATTCAAAAAAGTTTCACCAATGAGAAATTAAAATTGCGCTCAAACTTAGGAATTTGAAAAGAAAAGGTGAGATTCGAAGTGAAAATGAGACTGCAGAAAGCACAATCATGAATTAAATGTGGCCTAATAATCTACTTGCCGATATAACTAGCCATTCCAGGACAGGTGTGGTGTACTGAAGACCGATGAGACCAGACTGCCCTACTACGCCATCATTTTATGTGCAAGTCAAGCGAAAGTTGGAATCTTCTCCATGACGATACATCTCAACATTTGGAAACTCACATAAGGATTCGCAAATAAAGGTACATCTACATACCACCCGGCACGCCGCCGCATGGGCATTTGGCATGGGGCGTTAGGACACCAGCACAGTTAAGATGTAAGGGATAAGGTTTTGGGAGGCGAATGGTGACGTGTGTTTTGGGTGTATATATAGTGGAGCTCAGTTTTCACTGTGGTCAATTATGGTGCGCGGAAAGGACGATTTTTGTATGTATCTATTCGGCAATGTATCTCTCTCATTTTATCGCTTCTGTCAGACCTATAGATGTATTGAGGGGTCTGTGTCACTCTGAAACACAACAGTTCCGAATTTCTAACCAAGCTAAGCGTAGCATGTAGCCTCCGAATCTCTCTAGGGGCTTCCACCATAATCCCTCTAAAAGTTGTGAAACATTATACGTTCGCTCGTAGCGGTTTTTAACGAAGCGTTCAGATTTTCTTTGTATTTAATCAATTTTTTGGTTAAATAATTATGACCAGGGTCCAAAATGGCATGTAGACGAGTGCAACAGGAGTTTGCAACTTCAGCGATGCTAAATATTACCCCTTACTTACATTTGTTAAACAAAAATAAAGCAATTTACTCAGTTATTGCGTAAAATGAGGAAAAAGGTGTTTCTTGTGTTGCTGAGCACCTAAAAATATATATATTAAAATGCGATTCGTAGACAGTCCTTCATCAACCATTTTATGCGTACAGATATGGCGGAAGCACAGGATACACGAGCATAGGGGCAGCACTTCAATTTGAAACCTGTCTGAGGACAGATTCAACTTAGAAGAAGATTCCGGAAGCAAACGACTAATTATAGATCGTTAAAGAGGGAAAATAATATAAATATATTAAATACAAGTCTCTCATTCGGATAAAATCACGCCATTTTGACAACAATAAACCTCCAGGTCTTAGAAAAGAGGGAAAAACGAATTCAATCCTCTTTAAGATTGGGTACGGTATACTTTATTCAATGAATAACCACAGGTCACGCATCACTCGATTTGCCATTAACTGATCCATCAGTATGACTTCTATCAAAAGCGAACACATCAGACTTTCCAAATCGTCTCACACATGACAGAGATATTTATTGATTTATTTCACGGGCAAATACCCAATTACCATTAGAATCATGGATCACACTAAAATCGAAGACATAATGATACGGCATGAGTAAATGACTAAGTGGCTCACGTACTACACTCATTATTAATAAACAAAACTTTTCAGGGTGTTTACATATAGAGATTTCACATCACAGTGCGGTAATTTGTAGACGTATTGCATCATTCTAGTCAAGGGAGAGACATAGGTATAGTTCCTATTACAAAACTTAACAGGGAAAATTAATGTAGCTCTTGCATTTAAAACAGGAACATTAAGGTAATGCCAGCGAGATAGTTCCGTAATCATAATAGAGACCATATTCGAATTATACATTTTAATTTCACCAGTTGAGAGACACACGAATTAAATATTGCGTTACTAATGGTTCAATAATATAGTTTTACATGACAGAAATTGTACGTAATCAAATGAACATATCTTAATAAGTCTTTAACTAGACTCATTTTTGTTCACGCGGTTCGTTTGAAACTCCATCAAAACGGGAGGTTTAATGGTCTCCCGAGGAATTTACTGAGGCGAAAACATGATTAATTTTCAAAAATAGTTTAGAAAGACACAAACTACACACTGCTGATTTTTTGACGAGATCTAGGAGTTATAAATGCCTCATTTTCAATATATAGTCCCTCTGGAGTGCATACACAAACCATTTCCCGTACAATAGGACTGGTATTATCTAGCAAATATCTCGGAAAGTAATGAGGTAAGGGGTTGAATTTTTGATGACAATGGAAGGGTGATATATTTTTCTTTAAAATGAGACTGAATTCATTGAGTTATAGGTAAAATGACATTTCGCTCAAACTACCTTAAAGCGGGGAAATTCCACTAATGTTGAACAATTAATATGATCATTGCACAAATTGAACAAAAGACTAAGTAAGAAATAAAGCGAATTTTAAACAGTGGCAAAATACTTTACAATACCATTAAATCATCTTAAATTATTAATCATCAAAATTCAGATACCGTACCACAAAAGTAATACATTTAAACACGGTATTTTAAGAGGGGGATTCAGAACAGTCCATATCCATGGAACAAACAGGAAATCTTAAGCTTGCCCTTAGGAAGAATGAAGTTCATCGAAATTAAACGACTGAGGCAGAAGAGAGAGGAATCAAAATCCGTGACTATCCCGAGACCGGTTTGTGAACGCATCGACGTCACGGTCGAGCACTGCCACACGAATGACGTCACGGCACATTCGCGATACCCACCGTCATACAAGGGAAAATGACGGAACTTCAAGGGTCCGGCGAAATAAGGTAAGCTCCATTCGGAGCGTTCACCAGGAAATCCAAACCGGTAACTCATGAATAATGCCGACAAACGCGGATGGGAAGACGTATGTCATTGTCCGGACGCAGCAAAAAAATGAAGACGATGGAGGAAAACTTCCTTCCAGAAAATTATCACCGGTTCACCAACAATGGACAATGCCTCTAAAATTCCTCCAAGATCATGCTGTACACGTTAAAATAGGATTTCCACAAATATGTACCAGGAAAGAGAACGCCCCTTCCATTTAACAAATCTGAGTCTAGGCAAAGGAGCGAGATAGGGAATAATCTGGTTCGATTAGTTAGTAACTAAAAAATAATTATGCTGCTGAAATTCGAGTGTTGCCCAAAGCCCTGGTCACATGATACATTACCCCATACGAGTTAACGTGTGAATGCATGAACGAACGCGAAAATTCACCGTGTAACCACACCGACTTGTACGAATACATGAACGCAAAAACAGGATAATAGAACCAACTCTATTTGAATTATGCATTCGTACATGAACACGTACGGGTTAATGTATCGTGTGACCAGACCTTAAGATTATGCTGGTGACGCCCTAGGAATTCTTTCAATCCTGGGCTAATACAATGGTACGAAATTCTCGATGCTAGCAAAAGAATATGCGATTGTGGGGCTGGAGATAGATACACGTTTAAGTACAACGTAAAATGACAACCGACGTTGTTTACTCTCTTCCCAGAACTTACGCAATCACTGGGGTTCCAGATGCACAGGAAAATTCATCAGTCATCGGTAAAATGTATTGTGTCGCAGTCAATGTCTTTCTTTGCAGAAAGGCTTCTCGGGATTCCGACCGGGTAGGATGATCCATGACCAACGTTTCGGCCACTTACTCTGCAGCCGTCCTCAGGGTGATGAGGTAGATCTTATCACCCTGAGGGCGGCTGCAGAGTAAGCGGCCGAAATGTTGGTCATGGACCATCCTACCCGGTTGGAATCCCGAGAAGCATTTCTGCATTCTATTCACCGGGAAAGTCTGAAATCTTTTAATGCCATTCTTTGGTTATTTCGCCAGATTTTCCGCTCGGTCGACGGAGCAAACAATTTACTGAGGACTAACTTTTTTCTTAGTTTCAAGGTCAACAATTCAATCTATTGCAGAAACCACAAACCAATTGCAATAACCCAACGACAATAACTCATAAAAGTCGAAGGGCCTTAACGGGAATAGGGTTCCCGCGATACAGGACCCTTCCACATTCAATTAACCCATCAAAATGACCAGAACATTTTTCGGGAAAACACCTTTCACTAACACCTGATAAATAAAGCTGGGCATTTCTTAATTTGTCTCTCAAGTATTCATTGTAAACATTAGAAGCGCCAATAAGTAAACTTGGTGCATAGAGTAACAATAATGGATGAAAAAATGAATAATATACGAAAGAATGAATAATTAAAAGAATACATTCTACACAAGATATGGACGTAGTGTATACATTAAGTATTTTAATCAGGGGTGCCTACGCGGGGGTTGCAAGGGGAATTTTGAAAAAAATATCTTAATAACAAAGACAGAAAAATTAATAAAATAAAATCTAAGAAATTTGGACGATGAGAGTGACAAACGCAATCTGAATCGTTCTAAACATTATTTTTGGGGCGGGGGTGGGGGTACATTTTGGAAAAAAAATTCATGAAAGAAGGAAATAAAAAACAATTATGTATCAAAAGATATAGGATAGGATTTTTAGGATAAAAATAAAGATCTTTGTCCTAACTTGTATTCCTTTTATTTTTTAAATATTACCTTTTAATGGTACTATTATTAAAATGTGTATATTATTCAAATTTAAAACAAGGAATAACCAAATTTTAGGGGAGATAAAATAATGATATGAAAAAGGCAAACGTTTGCTATTCTTACTCATCTTTATCAATCACTCTATACTGACTAGTTGCATTAACATGGATATTAGACACTGGGGATAATTATCCTAACCAGGGAAACAACATATGAGTAATTTTGCAAGTATCCTATGCATCGAAATACACCTATTTCTCCTTTCGTAAGCGCATACATACCGAACACTCGCGTGAATAGATACGTCAAAACTTAAAAAAATATTCCCAAAATTCTGTTCAATAATACGCACATTCGCGCAAGTTGACGAGTAAACTCCAAGTAGCTTTGATGGAAAATGTGTTCAATGATCTACTCGGCCAAATAAATGTATCGTGAACGAAAGCCTCACTATAGGTACCTTCACGCATAGGGGTATTTACAAGGCGGGACAAAATAGACTTGACCCCTCCCCCACACTAGCAACTTTGTAAAGAATACCAACACTGAAACAACAAAAAATTAACGTACTAAATACATAGAAATACTTCAACCTGGAGTAGAAAATATTTTCGCTGTAATAAATTCCAAAAATATTCCGGACTGCCACCCACTTCCCAGCCAAATTCTGAATAAGCCTCTGCGTTCATCGACTTCACTTCTCACTCAAAATATTTTTAAAAAATACTACTAACAACATTCACCTCCTCAAAAACAGTATCGTGCTATGTTAATTTAAGGACAAATCATTTTATACTCCATTCTTGGGGATGTCTTAACTGTTCACAATCGAGGCGACGCGCCACATATATTTGCTGTATACAGCAGAGCAAAGGAAAGTCCGCGATCAGCGGGTAAACTGATTTAAATTTAAACGAGCATAGAATATATGTATTTATTTATATTTTACTTTTTCATTCATGGCCTAAATGGGTGGTACTGAACGTCAGTTTGCGAAAAGCTAGTAATCTCCGTAGCACAATATTTTCCAGGGCATCTAAGCTACGACTAGTAAACAATCACATCAACATAATAAGACGAAACAGGTTTACACAATATCAAGGAAAGAGCAACCTTGGAATGAACTTCGAAAACGTGCGTAATGGTATTTTAAAAGGCAACCCACTTCCATCGTCATTAATGGTCACGAAAGAAGGTTCATTTACGCGAACGCCTACCCATGTAAGAAACCGGACGTGCAGGAGAAATCTCGGAACATGAACATTTGGTCTGAGTATCTTCTTAAGACCCGGATAAATATTTGGGCTACCTACTTAAAGCCGGTAGGGAGCGCGAACCTCAACACCCAATGATCCCAATTAAGAATGAGGAATTATGCCTGGGTACTTCAGGTTTGAACAGTGCGCCAGCCACAGGGTATCCCCACTCCGAAAGATAACATAATATACCTCATATCGTTCAGTTGGAATAGGCACAATTTACTTCCGCAAACCCGAACTCAATTCCATAGCAGTCTCCTAGCAAGACGATGGCTTGAGAACATTACATTCATTACTGCGTTAATTCCCTCATCGCACTTAATATTTCCCACAACCACTTCTCCTGCACTACCCGCAACACCAGAAAACACCATGTTTAAGAAGCATAGTTACCTCCCATAGTGCACTCAGGTGGTCTACAAAATAGACTTTCGTGACTTAATCACCATGAGTCATCCAATATGCGTGAGAGCACATGCAGTGCTTCGATCACTGCCCCTATACTTATGACATGCACGCCAAACGTCAATCGACCGTAATTCCGAAATATTTATCCCGTAAGGCCTTAAGTACGACAGTGAATATCGGTCGTATTTTAAAATTGCTTTTCAACTTGAACTTTTAAAGGAACACAACATAACCATGCACAAAAATACTACAATAGCTTGAAATCAGACGGTAAGTACTTAGGGTTAAAACGCCTACCTTGACGTCCATTGATTGAAAAACGAAATATATCCTACAAAAACATTACTTCAAGACCAGCCTTAAAGGTAAGTAGGACAAAACTTAAGAATACTCACGTAGTAAAGCACTGGTGGGCAGGGCAGGTAGTATCCCCCTCGGCTCATGTTCCTGCTACGGGACGAAGTTTTCTGCAGCTGCACCAACTATTATCATATCCCATCACTCACTCCTTGCCCTCCGCTGTTAGAAGCACTTTTCTAACACCGTACCATATGACTCCGTTTCACCCGAGCCGAAGTCACTTGAATTGAAAAGAAAACATTGCTTGTCGCACAACAGAATTTGTGACCTTCGCTATCGTGTCAAACAGGGCAAGGGTCAGTTACTGAATGAAGCAAAACAGCTAACGTAGCAGACGACAGGGCCACATCCTTTTCTTGGACAGTAAAACTTATGAAACCAGGGCACAAACTGTATGTGAGCAATTCATAAGTACATATCACCACACGACTGCACCTAGCACGAATCTCTCCGTAGGCCACCTCAGCGTGGACTAACGAGGACAACTGTAGTCTTCTTCATCGTTTCTGCTGGCCTCCATGGCGTTTGAGTCGCCCACGAAAGTGAAGCTGAAAACAGCGACTGAGTCGCTATCTAGCGCCACTATTATATACTAATTATTCTCTCGATCCATAATTTGCCGGTTAACTGCAATTCCGATCACTGCAATGATGGAAAACAATGCCTGCAACTAGTCTTTCAATGAGATTAATCAATTGTATGCTCATTACATGACCTAAATAGTTCAATGCGTTTAAAACAATGTCCAATGAAGAGACTTCCCGCCGCAAAATTTAAATGAATGATGAGAAAGCTCTCTACTTTCACTCATTTCAATTTAAATAATTCTTTTAGTGAAATACCTCGTTCGAAGGGAGAGCCATTAGAGCATATCACGTCCAGAAAATGAGAGGGGATATCAACACCCCTGGTATGTCAATTTTCCTTGAAATGTTTCACATTATGCCCGTACATGATCACCACCTGTCCTAGCGGGCCCTTGGTCATCCATTTCAAAGAATGACACATCGATCCCGCTAACATTATTATCGGTCAGATTCTAGTCTCAGATGAATGACTAGCTTTTTCACCTGGTGAAGAATTAAAAGCCAAAGAGTTTTCCTTACATCAGAGAAGACAATAGACATAATGTACCATATATAATTAAGACTGTGTATTATAGTGACATCGACATTTTTTAACACCCACTTTATATTAATTTAACGATTATACACTGACAAAATATTAGTTGTCAGGTATTTCAAATGAAACACAGTCCCCCAGTACTCAGCGGATTGTTTGGTTTAATAGTATACTATACTTATCTTATAGTATCTGATAAGAGAACGATTTTCGGGATTTTGAGATTATCGTAGATCTTCTTATTCTGCAACACTATACTTTCCTCCACATTGATTTAACACCTGTTTAAATATAGCCGATAAATAATGATTTTCCGGTAAATGTTTGCATACTTTTCCACACGTTAATACATACAAATACTTTGATGTAATACGATAATACCACAGTCTAAATAACTGCTGAGGTAGTTTAGACTGTGGTAATACTCCGCAATCCAGATCATCAACACCATCGCCACACAAACGACATCCCAGTGTATCGCAGCCTGCGAGTCTTGCTAGTATTGCCATGGAAGGTATTGCTACGAGGGCTACGAGTATTGCTACAAAATTACGGCAAGAGCAATAGCGCCAGTATGCGGGTGCGGCAGAAAGTTGTACATTTTCCAATGACAGGCGTCAAGCGACAAAACACACCAACAAAAATCAACAAAATATAGCTTCAGTCCTCTTTAGTCGATTGCTGCGGTTTGTGTGTAAATAGCAGTATTGTCGAACCTATTCCTCGCGTGCCACCTTCTCTTCCCTGTAGTGCACATCCTACCGTCGATTTTTTCGTCGAGCCACAGTCTAAACAAATAAATAGTTTAGACTGTGTCGGAGCGATGTCCTCAGCCAGAATTTATTTCAATATAGAAAGTCTGATCAAAGAAGTTCGTATTAGGCCATGCCTCTGGGACCTAGGTGATCGCGATTATGCTAATACGATAAAGAAGCATAAGGCGTGGGAGGAGGTATGAGAAAGAATCTTCCCTAATTGGCATAAATGTTCCGAGAACGAAAAAGATGAGAAAGGTAGGTGAAATGGGTGACGAGACGTGAGATTTGACTTTTATCTCTGTGTGTGAGAAAATGCCGTAAATTACTAAAGTAACATTTTCATTGCGCTGTTAATGACAAATCGTCACCACTTTCAAAACTATGCGGCATGCGCGCCCTGAATCAGGGAAATTATCAGTGGGACGCGATGCAAGTAGGACTATAGCGACTTGTATGTCCCGGGCTGAGTAATTACCTGCGGAGTCGATTCGAGTGTTTCTTGCAGAGTGCTGCCGCCAACCCGAGTTGTTAGAAGCAGACTCAATCTAAAAAATTTACAAAAATCAGAATACCTATTAACTGAAGACGGAGGAGGCACAATTGTTTTCCACCTTTTCCTTTTATTGAAGGGTGTTTTTTTTTCGAGAATAGATGTCCTTCATGGGAAACGAAATTCATGAATTAAATCGCCCTACCGCGAAAAGTGAAATTTCTACCGGAATGCGTACGTCAATGCAGCGAGCCAAAAAACGAAAAGATTTTCTTGTAATGCAAGGGTACATTTTTAAGCACGGGAGATGTATGCGGGGAAAGTAGTGAGGATTTCATCACATTTTTAAGTCACTTAAAAAAGTTCAGAAACTGCCTACCTTAAGATCGCTCGCAAAACACGAAGGCGCGTTACTCTGATTCGCCGTGATTATTTTTCGTTATTTTTGCGTTCAACATGACATAATTGTGTAAAGGCGACCGATCCATGCAAGAATTTTAAAAAATACGTTCAAGAAATTATTGCCGCAGTCCCTCTAATATATAGCCCCATATGAAAGGGCTGGTATTTTTCGTCACAAGTCTCGGAAAGTAGTACGGTATGGGGCAGATATTTTGGTATATTTGGAAGGGTGAACTATTTTTCTGTAGAACGAGACCGAATTCATTGATTCCTAGTTGAAATTATATTTTGCTCTTAACGAACTTAAATCTGCCCCTGACATAAGCAATTGCTTAAGGCCCCACCTACCTACAACGTTTATTTCTTCGTCTCAGCATACATCCCATCTATATAACCAATTCACACCCAGCATCCCCACCTCTATCGCAACCTTAAGCCACCATCCTCCTCTCTTTACCTCCTCCAACCACCTACTCTGCCTCCTCACAATCTTGTTGCAAAGTTTCCTTTCCTCAGCCACCATACCAAGCACTTTGTTTGTATTATTTCACTTCATATCTATCTCTGCACCAGTCTGTTATTTATATCCTTAACCTAGGTCCTCATTATCAGTTCCCTACTATCACAGAATTCTTCTTTTGCTACGGCTATTCTCCTTCTAATGTATTTGCTTCTTCTTCTTCGATAGTGCTAAATCGGGCCTTGGCCTCCTCAATTTTCTTCCTCTATTCCCCTCTATCCTCTGCCACTCCTCTCCAATTCCTCACCCCAAGCAGTTCATGTGCTTCATTACTGACGTAATCTTCCCATTGAGCTCTGGGTTTTCTCACCTGTCTTATTCCTCCCATCTGTCCAGTGAGCGCTCTCTTAGCTGCCCTCTCCTCCGGCATCCACAGGTCATGCCCTGCCCATTGGAGTCTCATTAGTTTGCAGAAGGTAGAAATGCTGGCATATTTATATAGGCTACATATTTCGTTGTTATGACAGATTCTCCATGCTCCTTCTGTGTTTACAGACCTGCATGTTCTCCGCAGTACTTTTCTCTCAAATCTGCCCTACAACTTCGCAGATTTGACTGTTATTGTCCAAGATTTATAGTTGTAAGACAGGACTGCACAGATGAGAGTTTTACATAACTGAATCTTGGTTTTCCTGTGCACATTTCTTGATTTCCTGGTTGGGAGTAGGGAGAAGAAAGTAGTATCTGCATTGATTCATTTTCTTATTTCTAATGTCTCATCATTTTTCAAGGAGACATGGGAATAAAATAGGTTAAATTGCTTATTGTTTAAAATTTGTAGTTTCCAATGGTGATTTCATCTGGCCCTGCATCAATCTTGGGCTTCATGAACTTAATTTTGTGCTGATTCACCCTTAGACCCACTTTCTGAGCAGCAGTTTCTAGGTTTGCAAAAGCTTCCTTTACTGCTGAGATCGACCTCCCAAGGATATTAATAATATATGCATAACCCACTCTTTGTATTGTCTTATTTACTATGGTGGTAGTAGTGCTGAGTTTGCCATTCCTTATAAAATGCTCCAAAGTCAAATTAAATAGCACTGGTGCTAACGAATCTCCCTGCTTTAATGCTTGGGTAATTTCAATATATTTGCTATGTAGCATGGCCATTTTCTTTAAACACGCTCCACAAACTTTTCCAGAAAGTGAAGTAGAAAAAAGATGGCGTTCTATTCGAGATTGCTACAGGAAGGATAAATTTACAAAAGGAGGAAAGGAGACTGGGCTCTGCAGCTGCATCGATAAAAACATACCTATACTTCAACCAGCTTCTATTTTTGAAGAAATCTGCAGGTCGTAAGAGGTAAATAATACTAATGAACTGTACTTAGATGTAGGTGAAACAAACTAACATATAATCTATTACTCTTATGCTCAAGTCCTACCTACATTTAAAACCTTTTACTCAAAAAGATTGTTAGGGACATGGGGGCCAGTTGTGTATGAAGGGGTTTCGGAGACCCAGGCAGAAAGAAAGGGGTTGGAAAACTTTTGACTAATTCTCTTTTCACCACTTCCTCGAAAGCATCTAGTTTTCTAATTGACCACTCAGAAGAGACTGTTTACTTTGACATAACCCTAACATCTGTGGGACCAAAATCCCTTTACCTCTGGGATGGCATCCTCGGTCGTTGCAAGCCCCACCACCCATTTGGTACACAACTGGCTATACCTTTCATTATGATCAGAGGTTAAGGGTCATCAGCTAAACGTTTCCCTTCAAATCAAATCACAGGCATTAATCCTAATCACATGATCCCTTTACCCATGAATTCATTCATTCATTGGTCGTTTAATCCTAAGATTGATTGACTGCAGCCCTCCACCCTTCCCTATCTAATTCTAGTTCCCTTACCTTCTAGTATCTCTTCCTATGTACTTTCCCCTTTATTTGGTCCATGAACTTATTCCTGGATCTTCCTCTGGGGACTTTTCCCTCTAATTGCCTCCAATGTTGTTCATCACAAACCCATTGTGTCTCAGGGTGTGTCCTATCCATCTGAATCTTCTTTTCTCTATGGTATTCCATACGGTCCTTTCCTCTTCTACTCCTCTGTACACTTTATCATTTCTTATCTTGTCCATCCATTTTATCTTCAGCATCCTCCTCCAACACCAGGTTTCGAAAGCTTCTTTTTTTTTCTGGGCAGCTTTTCCAATGGTCCACGCTTCTGATTTGTAGTATCATGCTCCTCACGAATGTTTTCACATACTGTTTCCTGGTTTGTAGTCCTATCCCATATGAGCACAGCATTTGTTTTTTTTCCATGTATGCCTTCTTAGCATGGGCTATTCTTTGCTTGATGTCTGTAATATTTCTTTTGTCCCACGTGATGGTACTTCCGAGATGAGTGAAGGAATCCACTTGCTTTAATTTCCCTCCTCTCAGAGTGACTTTTACATTCTGCTTCTCCCTTCCGCATACCAGGATTTCAGTCTCTGTCTTATTTATTTTCATGCTGTATTCTACAAATGAATTCGAGCCAAAAATTAAGCTGCTGTAATAAAGTTATTCTTTATTTTCAGGAGAACACAACCAAATGGGTTTACAGCCATGCAATCCAATCACTCTGACCCCCTCATTTTGGTGGAAATGGATGGCTTCTACAAACTTAAGGATGAAAATGAAACCTCCATAGACTTACCCACAGTCACAGACATTGAAGATCAGGTACAACAGCATGATGAAACTCCAAATGAATGCAGATCCACAATATGTGATGGAGAACAACTATATTATGATGAGAGACCTGAAAATACATTTAGGAAAGAAAGTTTATCCATCAAAGATGATGAGGAAGAGGATAGACTTTTCTTGATGTCTCTGATACCATCAATGAAGAGGTTAAGTGCAAATGACAGAATAGGACTGAGGATAGAAATTCTCAAGTGTGTGTATCAAGCTTTGGTGTCTGCATCAAAAAAGGAGGCTGCACATAAATAAGCCACTAGGGCTGACAACTCTTCAGGAATTCTAAGCTTTAAGAGAATTTGTGAACAATACTAACCTGGGGATTTTCTTAAGGCATGCTTTAGTTGCAAGTTACAACAGACATGGCTAATCAAGGAAACCCCCTAGAACTTCATTTAAAAGAATGAAAATCTTTTGGACTTCTCTGTAGAAGTTTGGAGAGAAAGTTGCAGTTATATAAGTTTTCATTAATCTTGAAAATGGGTGTGCACCGACTTCAGCAAACAATGAAACCTTTTCATAGCAGTTCAAAAATGTGGGCAAGACAGTTAAGCCGTGAAATTTTTTAAATGTCTGTTAACATTTTAAGACAAGAGATGCATTTACACTCTTCAAATTATGACATTGGCATACATATTGCTCCAACAGTCCTCCAGTTAAGAAACATGGGCAGATTCCTTAAAGCAAACCTCAAAGATGTGGAGGGAGATCATCCTAAGAGGAATCAAACTATGTATATAGCTATTTCAAAAAAATGTCAACCAAAAAATGCTTAGCTAGAAATGTTAGAGGAGACTTAATTCAATCTATTCATAAGGATTGAAGTTCTGTGTTGAATAATACACTAACCATAATCGATAACCCTAACCCAAAGTTGCCAGAGGTTAGATATACTGATTATGGAAATATTTGAAAGTGATTAAATGATCTTCCATAATGTCAAATCCAGTTTTGATCATTCAGGTCCAAGTATTAAAAAATGTGTCATTAACTTGGGCTATTAAGATAATATTAGAAGCAGTTTACCAAATCAGTTTTGAGGAAGCCTCTCACCAAATGCTGTCCACCACAATTACAGACAATCCAACTTTCATTCCTTGTCAATTAAATGATAAACCCATAAAAAAATAAATACTCTAAATTAAGACAAAAATATTGTGATGAAGTATAGGAACTGACTTTATTTAAACAAAGGTAGCTGAATGATTGACAGAGGAAATCATTAGAATATCCACTACAATTATGAGACAATTCATCTTGAAAGATAGTGCAAGACAATGTACAATTATCAGAGAAATTGTAATTTTATGTCAATCCTCCACCTAGGATAACACCTTTGCTTTGAAACTGGTAGTACCACTTAGAAGTTGGAGGAAATTATCCATTATAGTATAATACCACTCCTACTTTTTGAAAGATAATTCAAGGAATGCTAGTTCACATAGCGACAGGAGTAACGGTACATAAATTAAAGAATAGCAAATCAGTAGTAAATAAGTAATTGAATTCAATTGAACATGATTCTATTCAAAGGGTAACCAACAACATGGATCAGTAATCACAGCAAGAGATCACTAATCACAAGGAGAAATGTGAGCTGCAAAAATTCATTGCAGAAAAACACACAAGACACAGTATTACGCAATGAAATGTGCAATGTCTGCCCAAAGAGAGCTGCGAGAGTTTTGTATGCTTTCTTAATCTTACTCTGTTATTAATTTAATATTTCCAGACACCACCTGGCATTTTGCACATGTGTCTATGACTGGGATGACATTTAAATACATAAATCTTTGTCATTACACACTAAATCATTCTTTGACGAAAATTCATCTTCCTTCTCACTGTGGTCATTTCTTGTCCTTAGTCCATATCCATCCATTTCAAATCCATCCCATCCTTACATTACCACTACATTCCATTCCTTGAGTACCACAATGTTTTCTTGCTGAGATTTCTCTTATCTCTGCTAGTTGTGGCTATATTCCATCCACCTCTTCCTCCCAATGGTTATTTGTAGACATGAACACCAATACGAAATTCATCAGGCATGCTTCTATTTCTTCTAGTACCCAGTTGCTCACCTGTTTCATGTCTACTACCCTCTTCTCTTGCTAAGTACCCATTGTCAGTAGCACAGCAACCACACTTTCAGTATTATCTGCCCCACAATAGACTACCCCATCAGCTATCACTCGAACAGTCCCTCCCATCCCTCCATTTCACCTCAAACAGCCCCAGAGCATCAATTTTCCCATTCTCCATTTCCTGTTTAATATTTTCTATCTTCCCAGCCCAAATCAATGTCCCTGTGTTCCAAGTTCCTATTTTTACTGTTCCTTTTTCTTTTCCACACCTTGTATCCCGCAACGTTGCGCTAGGATGTTGAGACATGACCACTGCTGAAGTCATGCCTCCACTGCCTACAGGTATGACACCCATCCTAGTGAGTATCATCCGTTACTTGCCAGGATTCTTGCCTCAAATATCAGGATAATTAATAATTGGAATGGCTACCAAACCCATTTCCTACATGTCTTGTTAATGTGACACCATCACCTGAACCTCCTTTTGCCTGGCTACCACACTTCAACCTATCCACCATGGGTGGATCTACAAGGAGAAAAGAGTTATTGCTCCCGCCAGTTTAGGTCTAGAAGTCATTTGAATGTTCAAGCCCTTCCACCATATCCATGTTGTGGCCAAAAGGAAGAGCTTGTGGACTATGAAGGGATTATTAATGAGAAGAAAAAAACAGGTCATCCAGCTGTAATTAGTGTTTATGGGGAAAAGCTCCTAAACCCTGTAGTCCAGCCACCTGCAACCCCAGTGCATTCCTTGAAGAGGTCTGGTACAGAGATGTTAAACGAAACTTACGACATGGTTCCGAAATGGTCCAGAGTGGATTCAGATAAAGTTTCAGTTCACGGAACAACCGAAAGTGGGAACGAAAATCTCGGAACGAATGTGGAACGAAAATATTTTAAATGAAAACCCGTAGGAATGAAAGAGGAACCGTTCCGAATTCGGTTCAGGGTAGGAGAAGTTTCGTTCCCACCTTCCCCCCTATGGTCCCGACTTAGGTTCCGAGGAATTTTACAAGCATAAATTGATTTTTCAAAATGACCTGCCATCATGTATGTCACTTTGGGTATAATTTGGGGGGCTAGTAAAGGTGTTTCATCATGTTTGATAACAATGGAAGACATTGGAAAGAAACAACCATTTTCAATGCAATTAAGGGCAAAAAATTTTAGCCTAAGGAGAAATTGTGGGCTATATTGTACTCTGTGCAGGACAGTACAACCTCTCAACTGGTATGGAGGGGATGTGCGACGGCCCGCTCGGGGTCTCTCTTAAGGTGTTGTTGACGAATATCCCTTCACGTACTCGCACAGCAACAGTGTAAATACAATAGGAATCCTCATGGTATACCTGCAAATTTAATCTTGAAAACAGCACAAAAATGAAATCTCGGATATCTGAACAGCTAACATGCTATGAGTCCCAGCATGTGTCCGGTTGGAATGCGGTGCCTACCTTTAGCCAATGCGCCGCCCCACCCCCCCCACACCACCTCCCAGTCCCCCACTGCCTAGGTCGCATCCAAAGGATCATCAGGGTAAATGCAGAGGTTATCGTCCTTGAGTATATGCATATGGAATATTTACTTCAAGCAAAGCAAAAGACAAAGAGAGAACTAGAGGGGAATGGAATTTTAGTTTTCCCATTACTGTTTGAGATCTGAGCCTGGAATTTATTAGGCACCCTTGTCCTCCTCTGTGGCTACTGCATATCAGATTAACATTTTACAAATGGTCAGGGATTTTCTGTCTCCCTCCTTTCTTCAGAAGAGACCTCCATCCCTCTGCACCAATAGTCACCATTGTGTCCTCAAAATCTGTGCTGCGACCACTTTTCTCCCATTTTGCTTAGTTACCCTTTCACCATACACCCTTCTTAACCTTTTCAATAAGGTCAGTGTCCTGTACCTTAGCGCAAGAGCGTCGGCTCATCTGCCTGGGAAAATCCCTCACGCTAACAGTTTATAACCTGGCAAGAGTGACCGCCAAATCCCTGCCGGGGGAACCTAGCCGGTAGAGGTGCGGGGGTGAGAAAGGGACCCCTCCCCTCAGCCTCATAAACTGGGGGAAGAAAAGAAGGTGGGGAGGTTAGGAGATGGAGAGAGTTGACTCCTATATAAGTGAACAGACTTAAGTCACTATAATATAACATTATCAGGATTCAATCTCTCTTCACTCATAATAAGTAGAAGTTTCTAAGCAAAATAATTTTCAAACAGTTTTCACATTTATACAGGATATTAATCCTAAAATTATCAAGTCTGCCAGATGCAAGTAGGCGAAGAGCGCTCGTTTCACATTTGGGCCATGACAAACAAACAAGGAAGCATGCTAGATATATGATTGATGGATATCTTGAAATCGTGATATTATTAATGGAATTAATAATTTTCAGCTAAAAGAAATTATTTTAAAATATCCCATATATTTCCGATTACAAAGATTGCAAAAATTTTAATGTCAAATATTACACTCGTTGCCATATCTGAAATTATTATATTTTACATTTTCTAATTGTTACACGTTCCTGATGCTGAAGTTAGCAAGTCATCGGTTGTTGAGATTTGTAAGATGCCCACTGTTATGATATTCTGATAGCTCCATTGTTGCACTGTTTCCAAGCCTACTTTGTTGGTATACCTGATTCCCATTATTTATGCTGTTGCTGTGCAAGTAATGACGATGATTCCTTGAGATAAGACCTGAAGTCCATCCACCACTTCAACTGAACTGAAACTATTAAAAAGAACGAACGGTTCCGGAACATTATATTTCATTCAAAATTCTACTTTTGTTTCGCTAACAAAACTATAGTCAAGCTGTATTTAAAGTTTCATTCCGAAGCAGAACTGTAGTAAAAAAGAAAGCCTATAATTTCTTTCCAGAATGAAACTATATGCTTGGTTCTGGTTTCGTTTAAAATACCTGGTCTGGTACAATTGAGGGTAAAGTCATTGATTATGATAATCTAATCTGTTGCCCAATCAAGTTCTTCAGATACAACTTCCATGTCCAATGCTCGCTAAGCCACAATCCATAGGCATGGCATGAAGGGGACTTAAGGTCATGATCATTTTAACTGACTAGTTGAATGTATAAACTGCTTATACATAATTGTCATTGAAGATTCTCCATTTTTGTCTGAGATTCTAGAACTCCAAGCCACATCAAACTTCAGTAGTCACCATGGGATATTGCTGTGCCACCATTACCACTTTATGGCTTCCAATATCTATTGAATAAGCTTTTAAATAGTTGTTTATTGAGACAAAATGTTTGGTCAACTTCAGGAGACCAACTACACAGGAGTTAACTTTGACGGCTCATAACTTGGCATAAAAACTTTGCTTTACTAGGAAACGGGTATCTTAATGTACACATAAAAATATCTAAATCTAAAGAAATTTCACAGGAAGAGAACATGTGGGCTCTTCATCTTAGCAATGAGCTTTTCACTTATCACAAGTCTTCAATGTACACTCATAACTTCTGTTTCATGATTATCAGTAGCACAGGGCTGAATTACCATATTGCAAGTAGATTCTAATATGCAGAAATCTGTTGGATTTCTTTTTAACTTCTGTTAGTAAACAAACATTAGGGGGATCAATGTCCACACATACTACTTCTGCTTTCTCTTATTGATTTATAGTGGGAATGCTGCTAATGTATTTTGTAGAGAATAAGCTCACCCATTCATTAAATCAATAATGAAAATAACTTAGTAACTTTACACATATATTTTTATTTGTACGACCAGTTTTGTTGCATAGGCAACATTTTCAGTTACATAAAAGTCAAATTTCTCAGAATATATACACTACTAGAGGGATACGGGGAAGGAAGGAGAAGGTGGGGGTGGAAGGTGGCAGGGAAAACATTGAAGGGGGGGGAGTGAGGTGAGGGTATGGAAAGAGAGAGGTGGAGGAAAGCGAGGTGGGAAGGGGAGGGCGAGTGGAACTTGGGTATGACGTGAGTACGGAATGGGGACTTACGGTAGGGAGAGGGGGTGTGAGTCAGGTGGGGTGTTTGGAAATTGGAAAGTTTGGGGGAGGAGGCTTGGAAACTGTGCTTGAGCTAGACTCAGTGGGACATCTAGGAGTGGGGAATGGTGGTTGAAGATTTCTTGTTCAATAGGTCTCCTTCCTTCAGATGTTTTCTGATCTCCAGCTGTTCAAGCGCATTCATCCTCCGTCCTTTCCTCTCTAGGTGGGAAATTTCCGGGATGAAATCATCCTTGTGGTCATGCTGCCAAAAGTATTTGGCAAAATGGGAATTTTCTATTTTTCCGTTCCGCAAGTGCCTCCTGTGCTCCCCCACTCTCACTTCAAAAGATCCACCAGTCTGGCCAATGTATGCTCCTTCACAGTCCCCACATTTCAGTTTGTACATGCCACTTCTTTTACTAATGTCTATTTTATCCTTTGTGTTCTCAAGTAATGCCCTGATGGTGCACTTATTGTAGTAAGCAATTTTAAATTCATTCTTAGGGAAGAGGTTGGCAATCTTTTGAGATAACTGGCCACGGTAATTTAACTTTATCCATTGTTTCTTTTCATCCACTTGTTTGCTTGGTTTGTAAATGATTTCTCAAGCTCTGAAGGAGTGTTTCTTCTTGAACATTTTACATATCATACTCTCACTATATCCATTACTCACTGTAATCATTTTGATTGTTTCAAGTTCTTTGTAGTAGTTACTTACAAACATGGGGATGTTCAGCAATCGGTCCACCATGGAATGGAATGTGGTCAATTTCTGAGAGGGATGGTGGTGAGAGTCTGAAGGGATGACATGATCTGTTGTGGTTTCTTTTCTGTATATCAAAAATGCATAGCCTTCTTTAGTGGTGGAAATTGTGAAGTCTAGAAAGTTAATACAACGGTTGCACTCTTTTTCACAGATGAACTTTATATTTTCACTTTCGGTATTTAACTTTTTAAAAAATATGTCTTACTGCCTCACTGTACCTGTCCATATAGCGAACACGTCGTCCACATAACTGTACCAACAGTTAAAAAAGTTGGTGTTCACTGATTTGTCACTAAACAATTTTCCTTCGAAACTGTTCATGTAAATGTCCGCCAAGAGTGGCAATAGTGGAGAACCCATTGCCAAACCGTCTACTTGTTGGAAATGTTTTCAGTCAAATTTGAAATAGTTCTGTGTGACACACACTCTAAGAAGATTCACGAATTCGTCAAGGAAGGGTGGATCTGCCCCTGCATTTTTTAGAACTTTTTCAACCATCTTCACCACTTCCGAAACGGGAATGTTTGTGAAGAGGTCTTTCACATTGAGAAGAGGTCGTTTCACATCCTTGTGTCCTCTCCCTACCGTAAATCCCCATTCCATACCCAAATTCCACTCCCCCTCACCTTCCCACCGCACTTTGCTCCACCCCTCTGAATACCCTCACCTCACACCCCCCTTCAATGTTTTCCCTGCCACCTTTGCCTTCCTTCCCCTTATCCTCTAGTAGTGTATATATTCTGAGAAATTTGACTTTTATGTACCTGAAGATGTTGCCTATGCAACGAAACCGGTCATACAAATAAAAATACCTGTGAAAAGTTACGAAGTTATTTTCATTATTGATTTAATAATGGATTTTCACAAAGTTAAGCCGGCAACCATCGAATTTCTCACCCATTCACAAAAATGACACATCCAGCTAAAATTTTGTCAATATTGAACACTCATGATTTGAGGTCAAACTTCAAGAGTATCTTTGAGGGTAGGTTGGAAAGTTGTAACCATTAGTTGGGAATCTGAAGGCCGCAGTATTTTAAGAAAATTAGACTTGTCAGTATTATCATTTCACTACTGTGACTAAATAATGAACTCCCAAGATATATGTCTCAATTTTGTAGGTGTAAGCTTCATATTGTCTGACCATACCATCTTTTAATTAAAACATAATAAGCACCTTAAAATTTTCTCTAGATTATGGCAAAAATTAGTTCTCCCTTTTATCAATAATTGTCACAACACTAAATAAATGCTATCCAAAAACTAAAATCATTCAGACCAAACTTACATGTCATTTCTTAACAGCTCACAGTGATTGCTGTACCTGATATGGAAGGAATCAGGAACTGCAGTAGCTTTTTCTGCCATTAGTCCTTGAAGATGCCTCAACCCTCAAAATGATCAAACTTTTCCAGGACTTATGGAAGTATAGCAGTAGAATTCGGGGTATTCGTCTCAACTTAAGATTCAGTAAATTTCCATGGAGGTCCTTTTTCAGGACAGCATTATAATGAATGGAAAAAATAAAGAATTTCTTCTGCAGCAATTAACAAATGGATTATAGAAACATGTTTTTTGGGAAGAAGCAGAGATTACAGAAATATTAGATAAATAGTTTCTAATCCATAAATATCAGGAAAATAAATAGTGGGAAGGGCTACCTCACATGGGGTACCACTGCTTCCTAGATGTCTTGTTAACAATAACGCCATCAACTGGATGTCCTTTTGTCTGGCTACTACACTTCAACCTATCCACTATGGGTGGTTCCACAAGAAATAGTAATCACTCCCGTCAGTTTAGGTCTACAGGTCATTCGAACGTTCAAGCCCCTCCACTGTGTCCCGGTTGTAGCCAAAAGGAAGAGCTTATGAGCTATTAATAATGAGAAGAAGTTCTGTCATTGGACCTTAAATTCATTCGTGGTGCCAGGAGAGGGGGATAGAATTAAATTTTAGCAAATGCACCAACACCACACTTCCTGCGAAAGTCATCACACCAATGCACCGCATATACTGTGGGTGGAGTGCATTTGCAGAGCTGACTCTCAACCACCTAATGCACCATTTTGAAAATGGTGCACTTGTTACAGTCAATAATGACTGTTCTTTATTGCTTTACTTAAATAACTCCCAAATTTTGTTGTAGACAGACAAAATGTTTTACAGTTGAAAAGAAATTCACAAATCTCAACAAACTTGTCAATAATCACCTCTTCCACGTCGTATAAGTAGCAAAATTTTCACTTTTCAATCACGATCAGCAATTGTGTCTTGGCTATGCATCACTCGAGTTGACACATTCCACACAGCCCTGCATCATGGCTGTTCAGCAAAATGCACACTTGCCTTTTTTAAGAAATTAAAGAAGTTAATAGGCCATATGTTAAACAAATAAAAAAATTTAAAATAAAACAGTACAAGGATAGATGTCAACAACACAAATGGTTATTATAATGCTTAAATTACCGTCCTCTAATTACAAAAATGTCAATATATTTTAAACCTGGCCTGCGGACAAATCGGGGTCACAGTTCTGAGCTGTTGGGTGTAATTTTACACCGCATTAAAATCTAAAGCACACCATCTTTAAAATTTATCTGGGTCTTATATTTTGCAAAAATCTTTTGCATAAAAAATATTAAGAACCCCAGTTGGTTAAGCAATGGCGAAAAAGATGAGTCTTCTATGTAGGCAATGCATATTCGCTGAAGTCACTCAAAAAGGACTGTTAACCAATTAAGTTTTGAATCTGAGAACATTCACACACAATAATACACATAGCACCATGCCAGCTGATTCAGCGAGACAATTTTGAATCAAAATCACTTCAACAATGACATACATTGCAAATCCAGGTGGTTGAATGGTAGTCATCCTTAAAAGTCATTTACGGCACAAACCAACTCTTTCATCACGTAAGTTGGATTGATTAAAGGAGTGTTCATGAAAGGAACAAACCCTGGAAACTCCAAATCATTATGTTTTAGTGAGTACTTGGTAAGCTATAATCATAGCAGCAGTGGCATAATTGTATAAGTACATTGATGCCTAAGGTCATAAGGCACCTCTTATGTTCATACAGATCAAGTACCTATAGAAACAGTTAACCATGCTTAAATATTTAAGTATTACTGCATTCCAGACTCACAGTTTAAATGATTTCTAATAAAGCCTGAGCATAAGTGTTTAATACTCAGCTAAACTACATGGTATGTATATACATTAGCAGAGAGAGACTAGCTTTTTAGACAATGTAACACACCTACATACTTAAAATGTCAGACGTACAACCAGGGCTTTATTCATGAAAGAAAACGGCGGAACTGCATTGCGTCTCCTTTTTTAGTTGAGGTAAATAGCATTAACTTCTATAAAACTATAATAAGCTCATGAGAACTGTTAAATTAACTAGCTCTCTTATTTAATGCAGGAACTATGGGTCCACTGACACATTGCATATTGAATGTGTAACAACCAACGTGCGATACAAAGTTTTCTGATTCACTGCGAGAGAATTACCAGAGCAATACATACGGACATGTAACTCTTTAGCACCATGAGTTCCACCACCTTTTTTCTTGAAAAAAAATGCCCTGCATACAACCAATTACTGGCGACATATAGTAGTTATGTGGGAGCACCTGTGATTGAATACCAAAATCAAAAGCCTCGACTATCCATGAATGCTACTTCAATAAGTTTAAACTCTCTCAAAGCTGAGTTCCCTAAGGCCATTCCATCAGTGTAATAACACAAACGGGATGGCAACCCACAAAGACAGTAGACTCACTATGTGAGTCATCACCCATGGAAAGCCTATATCATGATGCGAGGGTCTTCCGCTTGTAAAGGGTCAAGGGGTTGCAAGACAAGATACCCTCACCCCAATTCATATAGTACAGCTATTTGTTGATGTCACTTCCATATTTTTCTCCTAATAAGTATAAAACCTGACTCACCTCACAGTGCTCACACTACACTTACACAGACTACTCACAGGAGGTTGTGATAAGAACCAAAGAAGTACATCACAACATCAAGATAAAAATTGAGAAGAGCAAATCTAAACAGAACTTACCTTGCCGTCAACTGAACTTTCTGAGGAAATGAATGGAATCTCATGGACAATATGGTGCCCTCACTTCACTTTCTCCTAATAGTACCAGTTATATACTTTTTTAAAATATCTAAAAACTGAGTATTTCGAGCGCTAGATGCCAGAAATCTCATGTAATCACTGTGTATCTCCTGTTCTAAATAAACAACAGCTAGGGACTTGAATATTCATGAATCAAGGTCTCTCAAATGTTGAGCTCAAATGTTTTTTTCAGTCTTCTTACACAAAGATCCATTTAAATAAAAAAAGTAAAAAATAAAGAACTCTCTCTTTATTGGCTTTCTGACTTGAGTTCACAATTGACACCAATGCATTCAGGATGAATAGAGATCCAATTCCCTTTTGTCATTTCAAGACGACTTCCAACCACAACCAAGCTAGAGCGTCTGTAGAATTTAAGACATGGCCTCTGGCATTACTCGGATGAACTCCTCCATAATGGATGAAAAACAAGTATTTGTTCAGGATTCCAAATTGGTTTCAATTTCCCCCCTCCCCATACTGGTACTTATATAAGCAAGCCACCCAATTGTTTGTACCTGATGACGGCATGATATGCCGAAACCTAGGTTGTGTTGATTTAAATTAAGTGTGGCATCATAACCAAGTACTTGTTTTTCATTCGCCTGTAGAATTATCGTATAAACTGGTGTACCACCGTGTTACATGTGCATCGCACCTTCATTTCATTTAAGAATGCTACCAGCTGATTGGTAGGTTTTAGGACAGATTTAACCCTACTGGCACATCGTTCCCTTTAGGCTCCTAAGGATGCCTTACCCTTAGATCTCTCATATTTTCCTCATCATCTCCCTCTCATTATTTCGTCCAGATTTCTCATCCTCCTCCCCCTGCAATTATCTCCTCAACAATCCTTACATTATGCCCTCCATTCATCTTGTCTGCCCCCTCAGAATATGTGCCAATAGCTCCCTCTCCAGCCATATCCAAACCCCATCTTTAATGCTACCCAGCTCACCCATGCTAGCCTTCCCCAAACGTACACCTCAAATGCCTTGAGTCAACATATATAGAGAAACAACCATAATTTTCCGGTATATTTTTGAATTTTCTGCAATTATCAGTTACTAGAGGATTTAATAGGAAAGCCAATTGCAATAGTAAGGGGTTCAAGGCATTACAACCATTGTTATTGCTATGTTAATGCATTACAAATAAAGAAAACTTAAAAACAAACGGCAGCCCACCTACAACTTGACATTGTTTTTTGGCATAAGAAACTTTTGTTCAAACCATTAAAAATGATATCCTAGCAAATATTCTATAAGTAAAAATATTCCACAAACATGTTGTATGCACCTCTATTAATAAGTAAGATTGTTTAAATGTATATGGACTAATCTAAAAATAATGCAAGGAATATAGGTACGAAAAATGAGACGTAAGTGAATATTACCAAAAATTATGGAAATTTTCAGCTGTGGTAAATTACATGAAATACCACAGTAATTTTCAGAATGGGTTATCTCTACATATACTCCCTTCACAGGGACCAGGTTGCCACTTCATACATCACCACACTTCACACAGGAGTTCTCACCTAGGGTGACCAACTCTCCCGTATTTGACCCTATTATTTCACGATCTCCCGAATCCTGTATTTTCCGTCTCTTTGGTTGAATCTCTCCCGTATTTTTCCGCCAAGTAATATCATTGTTTCAATCATTTAAATTTTGTACACACGGTCGAAATTTGTTTAAACATTCAAGAGCAGACACAATTGATTTTATATAGAGTTGTTTCAACAGAGTATTTTCTCTTGTGAATAACAAGTGGACAGACTTAGGAATAGGAGCAGTACAAAGCTTATCAAATCGGAACTGCAAGTTGCCATGAACTTCACATATTCTTGCACTGAATTTTTAGAATTTGCAAAATATATTTAGGTCTTCTTAAAGTATGAAATCAAGTTTTTTTAATTTTTTACAAACATTGCGTTGCTTTTTTTTGTGAAATGTTGAAGTGTTCTAAATCTCCCTTATTTTTGGTCAAGAATATAGAGATTTCCCTTATTTTCTTCAAAAATAGTTGGTCACCCTATTCTCACCAGCCTTTTTAGCATGAAAATATTATAATTTCTTCATTATCGAAGTGAGAGGTTTTGGAATCATCTTACTTTCACCCGGTACTGAAGATTTCAGTCTGCAATATTCTCCCTCAGGCATGGTGAACCTCAGAGATAAATATTTTCACTCTATGCCACCTCACACTTTTTTCTGAGATAAAGTGATTTTCTTTCATATAAAACCAGACCTCTTCACCATGCTTAGTTTGTAAGGGAACACAGATTGATGCATCAATCTTCTTAACCAGAAAATGTTTCTATAAAAAAGGTAAGCATAAAATTTTTTCAGGGTCTATTCAGTGTTTTATGGCAGTGTTCATAGTCAATACTAGGGCGTCCCCCAGGTGTGGTGAAGTCCCTAGGCTCAGAAATGGTACTCATGGTCATTATCCAAGGGACTGTCGTCCCCTAACTCTACCCCAGGACACCATTTCCTGGGTAAGGCCAGAAGCTTACCCTAAGCTCCCCTAACACAGTACTGCTGCCCACGCATGGGACGTATTGATACCACTGTAGTAGATCGAATTCCTTCGGTGTGCACAGTAAACTGGACTTGGGCTTTTGATACTCCCTTTTTCAATATTCGCGGGTTTTACATGTGAACTGATTTGCTCATGACAATAAAAATGACATTTTTGAAGGACATCTGACAAAACTGCAATGTTTGAATATTTATTACGATAAAAGTTGAGCAAGAATATTTCTAACAATATTTAAAGCTTAAGTAATACATGTCTGTGAAAGCTAAAATATTTTCCATCTTTATGAACTTATTTTAGCATAAAAATGTGCCAAATTTGATTCTGATTTATCTTCTTGCCTTGGTGTATGCAGATATTCATATCTCAGAAATTAATGTAAAGATCAAGTGCTCAGAGTTGGGGCTAAAATATTTTACAATTTCAACTGTTTGAAACCAGAAACAGGGGAAGAACTAAGAAAATCTGAAATAGTGGGTATGAGACTCCCAAAAAATTGTTATGAGTTTACATGGAACGACTGACGTTGATACTCTCCATGAAGTGCAATTTTTATATGATTGAAGTAAATGATCATACATTTAAAAATTCAACATATAGGAAAATAGCATTCTCAATATTACCAGTTAACTCAGACGTATCAGTGATATGAGGCACAGAGCTAATGATGAATGTTAATACAGTAATACATCAAGTGTATTCTGGGTGTAATTTAACTGCCATATAACCCAACAACCTGAAAAAACCCTACAATTGAATTCACAAATCAAAGACATGGTGAATGAAATAAAATTATTTTCCTCCAACCCCTTGACCTACTTCCACCCCACCTTGTGTTTATCTTATTTGTATCTATTTATCAATTCACAAGTTTATTTAGATATTCATGAAACCTACCGAACTACATTAACTACCAGAAAATGTTAATGTGAAAGGCAACCATAAAAATTTTTCAGGGTCTATTCACAGAGCTTTGATAATGATCAAAAGCAGAGAGAAAGAACAAGTTTTACACATACACGAGTATCCATGGACATTAATCTTACCTAGAGGGGAGACATGAATAAGTGTATCTTCATTATGATGCAACTTGATCCATTTACTAAAATTAGCAAATCACTGATAATAACGAAAAATCGGCACTAATAAAAATGCACTGGAACCTATGTGATTTTTAATGAGTAAGTTATCCATTTGTAAAATTTATGAGAGAAAATAAATTACACTTTTCACAGAGTTTACATTCATTTTATTTCTTTCATCGAGTTAGAAAGGAGAATTATCTCATATTACTTACTAATTTTTCATCCATAGTTGCAATGCATTTAAGCTAACTGCTGTCAAATATTCAGGGAAAAAATAATTACCAGCTTTACCTTAATGCATCTCCGATAAGTACTACTGTCAACATAACCTCCGCTTTTATGATTTATTAAGTATATGAATACATTCAGGCCATGTTCATCAAAACTAAGTGCATTACAACACAAATTATGTGCTATTTCATTCCAGTGCTGGTCCTCCATACGACATTTTGTTCGGTAAAAAAGGCTTCCAAGATGTCTTATCAAGCCTTCTTCAACTGTCTGTCGGTGATAGCGTGGGTTCTTTTGTTTTTGAAAACATTTCTATGTTCCTCCATTTGAATGACTATGAAAACAGGCCTAATACCATGTAAACTTGCAAAAACTCTTCTTATTCTTAAAACCCTTATTTCAAATATAAACAAATAGAAACCTCCTGCAACCTTAATTTCAATCCACTAATCTCATATCACTGCTTTAGTAGCATATGACTTGACCCACAAGTAAGAACTATCTCAACAATCAAAACATGGGCGTCAAAATCTGAAAAATGATCAAAAGCTTGCACGGAAGAGAGGCAATGCACCAAGAGAACACAGTATTCAACCAAGTGTAACGTATGGTGGCAGTGATAGCCTTGAAGATGATGCTTGCCAACAAAACAGTCCCCAAACCAACTCAGACAGAGCATCAATGCCCAGCTTCCTAAGGGATTTCCAAAAAGGTCAACTCATGTTTGATGAACACCCTCTTTTTCAGCCGATTTCAGGGAAATAAAGGCTGCTATTCTGAATGAAATAGCATTACAGCTATATGCCACAAATAGCTATTGTGACGCTATTTTCCCAAGAATAGCGTCACAGACACTTTTTGCGATTCTGAATGAATGAAGAAGAAAATTCTGAATGAAATAGCTACTGGAAGTTGCTATTTACGGGTTTTGAAATAGCGGCGCCGCTATCTGTGATTCTGAACGTGAGATAACGCCTGGGAGCATTGCTATTTTAGGCAACGATCTGATCCCCACGTTATACGAATAGCGTCAAGCTATTCTCGAGTGAAACGGCCGCCTGATTCTTTATCACACATATTCTAACGAGGATTCAGCAAAATATGCATTGAAAAGTGTTCCTAAATACAAAAATATTAGCAGGATTGACTTGTCAATACGTATATTCCAGTAAACATAAAAAATTCTTCTCATAAAAAGTAGGCAAATGTGCCAAGCTGGACGGGAAGGAAAAGTGAGCAAACTTACTTAAAACTGAACAAAGTTGAGTTTAAGCATGAAAATAGAAACCTTCCTTGACATTGCCCTTTCCCGTACCTCTCATTGTAGACTGGTATTTTTTCAACTGAGTCTCATTGCTTTATTCGTGCATTGCATGATTTTTCCCATCTCTCAGCCGGGGATAACAAGTTTAGGTAAAATAGAAGAACCTGTTCTACACGCATGGATGAGTATTCACTCTCTCCGTAAAGAATTGTGTCTAGCATTTCCATTGTATTATTTAAACAAGTCGGCTCGAAATATTGCTTACCATATTCACATTCACTTCGCATTCAATTCACATCCAACGTCGCAAGAATTTTCTGAACTGAATTTCCGTTCACTGCATGGGTTCTCCGAAAGTTTTCTACCATTTGATGAATTTAAGAGAATAGGTAGGTACTAGATTATTATAGGTAACAAATCCAATGATAATTTCAAATGAAAGTATACTTTGAAGATAATGCTGGATGTTTGCTTGATCATGCACGTCTCATGTGTCCAAACGTCGTCAGCTCCCTCGAACAAATTGTGGAAGTTAAAATACTAACCTAAAAGATACATGAAAACAATATGCTTTTTTAGGATGGTGACGTGAACAATCATTATAGTAATTAAAATTGTTTTCCCAGCACGGGTAGCTGTTATATGTCCATATAGGTATGCAGAACAAACATCGCCAGCCTTTCCTAAACTGAAATCCCATTCACAAAATCTCAATTTATCAGTGTTAAGATTTTCCAGAGGCTAATTGCGATGTCTAACCATCTTATTAAGCCCACGGGCTATTTACAATAATACATTTCAAATATCCGTGATAAAATAGTTGATATTTACCATCACATCACTTTCCTTGATACACTAATATATCATAATTCCTACTTCGTATGCATCCAAACGTCGTCTGCTCAGTCGGATAAGTGGCGAGAATAATATAAACAACCCAACAGATACACAAAAACAATAAGCTTTGTTACAATTTTGAGTTAGGCTGTAATCTTACGTGTTTAAATTGTTGTCTCAGCATGGTAATCCGTTCTTTGTCAATATGTAACAAACGTCTCAAGAATTTACTGAACTGAATTTCCGTTCACCGCACAGGTTCTCCGAAAGTTTTCTATCAGTTGTTGAATTTAATAGAATACTATATTATTATAGGTAACAAATCCAATGATAACCTCAAATGAAAGTATACTTTGAAGATAATGCTGGATCATGCACGTCTCATGTATCCAAACGTCGTCCGCTCCGCCAAATAAATTGTATAAGTTAAAATATTAAAAAATTAACCTGAAAGATACATGAAAACAATATGCTTTTTTACTATGGTGAGGTGAACTATCATAATAGAAATTAAAATTGTTTTAGCAGTTACATGTTCATATAGGTATGCATAACAAACATCGCCAGCCTTTCCTAAACTGAAATCCCGTTCTATCACAAAATCTAAAATTATCAGAGTTGATCAGCTGATCGCTGCAGAAATCAGCTGATGAATGCAGAACAAAATAAAGTATAATAATAGTATCCGACGACAGCATTGAATGAATTTAGTTGGATTACTTATTGAAAACTTTCTTTCATGCACCAAACTCACGGCATCCGTGGCGAAGGTCTCAGCTGTTTGTGAAAAACATAAACATCGCTCGTCATTGGCTGCCTGAATTTCCAATTACTTTACCGGAAGGTTTTCATACCGGAAGGAGCGGGATTAATAATAGCATAATGGAACCGACGCCTTGGAGAGCTGCATCATATTCAGAATCGCTTCCGACGCTATTCTGGAGCAAGGAATATCATTAGCCAGAAATAGCGTCGCTCGATGCAGAATAGCAGCCAAAGTGTGGACAGTACATGGTATATGCAGTCTCGACTACAAAATAGACATGAAAAAAAGCCTTAAAAATCCTCAGGAATGAAAAGAATTCATTGTAACTTAAAAAATTGAAACATAGGAGAGAACAAAAATACAATTCTCTTATAAAGTAATTTATTCCCCTCACAATAGATTACATAAAACAAGAAGTGAATACAGCCATTGCAGGTTACTGAAACAAAAGAACGATTCAATTAATTTTTAACCTCATTGAAATCTGTGCCATTGTACTAGATGGTTGAACCACCACCCAGAATTCTGGAGGAATACTGATGCAACACCAGTTAAGTAAGGAGAACTTTGCTTTTTGATATAACTGGTCAGGCGAAGAAAGTATAGCTTCCAGTAGGTTTTTAAGAAACCTACTTTTTACCCTGAAAAGAATTAAAGCACATGAGAGTAACGATGATGACATCATTTAGGGGTTAGTCTCTCTGGTAAAAGAACTCTGCACACCATGCTTCCATGCACATGTTTTGAACTGGCAGCACTCAACAAACCTGTTACATTCAAAGCAAAAAGTAAAGCAGCTTCCTATGACATTCTGAAAGCTTTATTCTGTATATTTCATCTGTGAGCTCAAATTATTTCCTCTTCAAAAGATTCACAACATCTATCCCAACATACATTGTATACAATTCTACAAGAGAAAGTAGATTAATTTTTAAAATTAGCATTGCTGTAATAATATGAAAAATTGAAACAATTTGGTCCCACCTCTCTAAAATGCTTGAATTTATTACCATTTTTGTCAAAATGATGATTCTGAATAATGCCAAAATGGAAAGCAGCAACATTCCCACATGAAGTGGAGTAAGTGAAATAGCATTATGATGTCAGATGTTACATCATCCCTAACCTAATGCGTAACGTGTAGGTGACAATGTTGAGAACTTGGATGAATCAACATTTGGCGAAGATATAGAAAGCCTTGCTGTTTCTATCCATAATAATAAGGCACCACAGTCTAGGTGAAGGTTTCTAGTCTACTACGAGGAAAGAAAACATAACTGATTTCAAGCACCATAATAACATTACTACATGACAGTGAATTATGCGTTGATGTCTTACGATTAGAATATGCTGAAGTCAGACGAAGAACTTGTTTTAAAAAATATGCACAGTTAGAGATCTACCTCTACAAAATACCCTGCGAGCCTCCGCATGGGCATGAAGCAGGGGGTGTTAGGAAACCAGCCATGTAAAGATGCAAGATTTTGGGAAGTGAAATGGTGATGTGTAATATGGGAGTGCATTTAGTGGAGCTCAGTTTTTATTCTGGTCGCTCATTGTGCAGGGAAAGAACGAGATTTTGTACCTATCTGTCCGGCAACGTACCTCTCTTATGTTATTGCTTCTGTCAGACCTAGCGATAGTGTGAGGTGTCATGATAATATTCTGTGTTGCTCTGACACACCAGTTCTGGGATGGGATGAATCAACGTTTTCTCAAGTTCAAATGTAATAAAATACCTCCAACATTCAAATATCATATTTGCTGATTTAGAAAAAGCTATTATTTAAATTAATTATTTTAGTTCCTTGATTTTAAAATTTCAGTATGCTTACTATATGATCTAACCAATGAAATAAAGTTCCATAAAAACATTTGAAAAATTTGAACCAAGTATGCTGGTCAATTTGTTTCTAGAGGAGCTATACAAATTACCAGCAACAAAGCTATTCCGCCAAGCCCATCTCATTTTTCATTCTTTCAAAGTATTGGGTCATTAGAACCATTTTGTGGGGTCAAAATGTCGGATAAATGCTAGTATGCTTTACCAAAGAGAGCAATTACAATTATAGCAGAAATATGAAATTGTAAACATAGCAGGCCATTAACTTTTCGGCAGAAAATACTGTTACATACGAGTACATTATTGAATTCTAAATTACAGTAAAAATAACTCAGATTAAGTATTTAAGAACAAGGTTCATTGAACAAACATAAGGATTGAGATTGAGCTGGGGACCAAGTCATCTGTAACTGAAATCAATTATTTCTAATGCAGTTATACGATGCACACCTAGCAAAAGAATGCAATGGAGGTTAGGCAACACAGCCACCTGACTCACAAAGCATACACAACTGGAGGTTTGACAGCAACTAGACTTCCGAGGCCCTTGGCTCTGCCTACTGTGCTCAGATAGGTTTTCGCGAAGCCAAGTGCCCTCTTACCTCACCCCCAAAAAGCTAAGGTCTGCCTCTCAGCTACTAAGATATTTGAAAAGGATTCTAGCAATTAAGTGCAAGTAAAATGTCCATCACAATAAAAAAAACTTATCTGTTGGCTTTGGTGTTTTCTTTTAATCATGAACAAGAACGTAAGTGCCAGAATATGGCATTCGTTAGAACACCTCACTGATTAAAAATAGTTTGAATGTATAATGTCAGCACTGAAAGATTGGACAATAGTTTTAATGAGAGCAAAACAGTGTGTAAGAATTTCATGGAACATGTTCATTATTTTAACATAGGAACGGACTTATGACATGCATTCTCCCATTAAATTCACTGAAACAACATCTTGACGAGAAAAATTCCTTCAAATACAGGTACATTCTCATTAATGAAGTTAAAAAGAATTAAGTCTTGTAATTATAAACTTCTTAAACATATCTTTCCCTAATAAATTATCCATTTTCCTATTTCCTCTCATTTTTTAGAACTTTTTTAACCTTGAATATGAATTGATAACTCCTCAGTTATTTATGCACACACAAACAACCACACTCCAAAAGCATGCAGTTCAAACTTCAAAAATGTAAACTGGGTTGACTTAAAACAAGCAATGGTGACAACCATGTTAGTACATTGGCACAACTCTTAAAAATAACACGGCACTCATAATTACTACATTAAGTATTATCATCAATTATTTTAGACAGGTCAAGTTAAATGTCACTCAAGTCCAGGACATTACTTCTAAACAGCAAGTTTTATTCACTGATTTTTTAAAGACTAAAATTGAATAAAAACAAATTTTTAATTAATATTGAATAAAAATTTATACATGACATACCTTAAGAAGATCAGAACTAAAGATTTTATTGAACACAAAATTAACTTTCTCATTTTTATTTCATTAAAAATTATATCTGCATCACACATCAAAACTTCTTATTTCTCAAATATCAAAAGTCTAGTCACCCAGGTGCAGTTAAAAAACTCACACACACAGTAGAATACTAGCAAATTCATGATGATAGCTTGCACATACCTTTTTACCCGATGCAGCTCCTACTTTGGCTTTCTTGGTACCCCTAACCTTCTTCATCCTGTTCTTCCTTTCCTTACGCTGTTTTCTGGTCTGCTTCTGTTTCTCAAACAGGCCGTGCTAAAATCACATCAACAGAGAGCACTTAGGATAATAATTACAGCATATAAAGGAGTATTTAGCATTCCCATTCAACTCTAAACTCAACATACAATCACTGAAATGGTTTGCCTTTTCACAACTACAACTTGGAAAGTTTCTTGGCAGGAAAATGAAGTCCTGAAGCTGGCCAACAAGACACTCAAGCAGAATAAAAGACTTAGGTATTCAGCTTTGAAGGAAAATAAAGGGAGTTCAGATTTTAAAGAGACCAGTAAACGTAGCCCAAGGCTTTAATCCAGCTTAAAAAACAATGGAAAATTTGCCCAAGAAGAGTAGGGCACAAAATTAGTTGAAAGTATTCATTAAGAGAGGTCAAAATAAAAATTTAATCCAGAGGACAGAAGTTTACCACAAAAATTCACCAAGACAGCAAAACTCATAACCGAAAAGGAAATGACTTTCAGCATTACTGGATGGATAACATACGAATGTTGTTAACACTGACTATGCTCACAGGAAATAAAAGGAAACATAAGACAATCATTTGCAAAATCAAGTGGGACTCTCATTTAGCTGTATAGAGAACATGAGGAACCTGTGCTTTAGTCAGCAACACACTTCTTTCTACAAAACTACTTCACCAAGACAAGTAAATATTCTGCTATATGGAAGACCAAAATATTCTCCAGGTTGGGAGGCTTATTATAAGCATGCAAGTATTACTGGGAGAATATTTATACAAAAAACAGCACAAAGTTCTCAATTAGATCAAGGACTAAGTATTGTAATGACATTTTCAGAAATTGAGGACCCTATGATTTTAGATAGATGCAATTATTATGCAAGCCAAATTTAAACAGGCCTTCAGGATATTCAAAAATGTAATGCTATACCTCATGTAGTGTACCTTAATGTATCATATCCCCATAATGATACAAAAACATAATCGATATTAAAATACACTCATTACAATACTAATCCACAATTTCACCATGAACTTCATCACATTGTCGGCTGAAACCATTGGGCTTCAAGTTGTGACTTGAGGTTTCATTCATTTCCTTACTTCGAACACAAGTATTATTACAGACTGTCTCTTACGCAAATTGTGTTCAGTAAAAAACTTCACAATAGTACTCCAAAAATCTAAATTTTAAATCAAAGGTTAAATCTACACCTGAATGTAAATGAAACGATTAAACCTGTTGTCAAATGCTGGGAAATGTGCCTCAGTAGGTAAAGAAGAAAAACACATGAAATTCCACAGCTACGGTACACAGGAAAATGAAAGGCAGGGGCAAAGAATGATATGCGAAGCAACTTCCGAAACATGAAAGCTATTACTAAAGGAGTAGAGAGCAGGGTCATCGGTGAAACATTAAGGGTTTGACGCAGAGCTTAGTTTATTTACATTAAGCACATTTAGTTTGATCAGCGACTTGGGTCTCATGTTAACGTACGAAGAGGTCTTCTTATGACTGGAAAATGAGAAACGCAGAAAGGCCAAATCATCACGAGACCATGTGAATTGAACTTGATCTTTTTCCACTAAATCCTATAATTTCCAAATTAAACTCGTACAATGAGCGATGCAAAAAACCTTTGCCGAACTGCTGCATGAGATGGGAGCATTCTACGACACATCTACAATAACTGGAAATGGCTTTACCAGAGAGAGATGGTAAGAGCACAGCTGTGTAGACATTTGCACAAGTACAACTTTTACTCACATGCAACGAACGTGGACAATGAAATAATTGATGATTAAGAACACCACCAATAAACGGCCAGAAAAACGAGGGCCGCTCGATATAAGTTTCACATCCATTAAACAATAAATATTATGAAATCACATACAATAAACTTACCCTGGCTAATCTGTATTTCGGTTCAAATTTCTTAGCAAAATCGAGGGTGTCGTACACTAACGCAAAGCCGGTCGATTTGCCACCTCCGAATGCTGTCCTAAACCCAAAACAGAAAATAACATCGGGCGTAACCTTGTACATTTTAGCAAGCTTTTCCCGGATTTCTGTCTTAGGAATCGAAGGCTGACCTGGATGTAAACAATCCACGACCTGAAAACACAAGATAGCCACATTACTACATACTCAAAAATAGTGAAATCAACTTAATAATGACAGTATGCTACGAATAGTGAAATCAACTTAATAATGACAGTATGCTACGCCCGGCGAGCCAAACTTTTAAAGTAGAAAGGCGACTAGAAATCAGTACCCTTATAGATCATCACTTCCATTACACAAGCTTCTGAACGGTCGGTATCTTGGCATTTGTAAATTTTCAATGCAAAGAATGAGGTCTTAACAGTGTCTGAAAGGCCAATTTATAGCTTACTCTGACAAGGCTATTACTTCCCCAAAAAACACTATCATCTTACAAATACAAAGAACAGAAATAGAAAATCCTGACTTACCATCTGTTTCCGGCATAGTAATCTATTTGTCATGAACTTCCTAGTTCGAATAGTAGCGGTTCCTTCACTCTGAAATAAACAAACGCGAAATTAGCCTTCAATGAAAATTATAGTACAAAATAACAAAATCTTATATTAATTATTTTTAAAATTACTCGCTACACATCGTAGACTAAAGTCCGCAAACATTTCTACAAAGGAGCTCGTTCAACATCATAAGGCCACATCAGGCCATGCTCGCAAAATGTTAACTTTAATAATTCCCCAGCGATGGGCTCTTAACAGCAAAGTGATAACGTAATGAAAAATATGGCAATTAGTCATCGGATCATTTTACAGGCAATTTTATCACACGATGCCGTTTAATAACGAAGATACTAATTCTTAAATACTTACCATGTTGGAAGGCTTCGCGGAGACGTCGAGGCGAAAGGAAACGGATTGCACTGCGCCGACGGTGCTGCCACCTACATCCGGTACACAACAGAGAAACCAGAGCTATCGAAAATGGCGGAGATTGTTGAGGGAGGGGACTATTCTTCGCCAGCGAAGCGTCTCAAGCTTGATCACAACGATTCTAAAACCCAAACAAACATTGAAGAAGCTCTGGAAACATTTGCGGCCTCCCTTGAAAATGTTCGGGATAAGTTTGACGGTAGGTTTAAAGTTATATACATTAATGAAATAGTTTACGTTTTTCAGTTAAAGATGGCGGATCGATGGTAAATTTTGCGCTCGGGTATCATATGCGAGCGTGGAGGGGCGGGGCCCTCATATTTACGCTATATTTCTGTCTAATTATCGTTAAATGTTGCTTTTTAAATTAATTTTTGCGAATATTACACTTTAAAGAAGGAAATTTGAATGGGATGTTTATTGAACGAAGGACTATTTTTTTTAGTCGACTCTGTTGCTATGGCGGTAAAATTGACTAGTCGATACGCTAGGGGAATTGAACTTAGTGTATTTGGCGGTGCCAAAACTGAACCCAACTAGTAGATTTAGGATATAATTTAAGAAAAATATAACTTTCTATGTCATTGAGGTGCAATCGATGTGTATTTTTCCTAATATTCCATAATTTTATTTAAATAAGGTGATAATTCAATATCGTCGGAGGCCCTAAATAGTGGTGATTCTGGCTTCAATGAATTTTCTCCTTCAACATCCAGTGGGGACGAAAGTCAACCCGTTCCGTCTATCATGGACGTGTCAGCCAAGAGTGAAATGGAGAAGTTGGTGTCTTTTTCATATTTTAAAAAATATAATTTGGATACGGTCGATCATGAATTTTAAAATTCAACCTATCTTTCAGAATTGAAACCGGTAATGCAGATGATAGAGATGAAGTCTCATCCACAGTTAGCAACATATCTGACTTAAGTGGACTCTCTGATTTAAGTGGACAAGACTGGAAACCTATAGCAGGTAAATTTGGTCCATTAATTCAGAGTGGAAGTAACTGCATTAATTGCACTGGGGCCTTTTGACTCATATTTCCCTTTTCTAGGTCCTATGGGTTGGGTTCAACGGCAAATGGTAATGGGTGCTGATCCAAGAGAACTTCTATCGCAGTTAGTGGTGGATGGTTCCGAAATTCCTCATCAGTTTGATGATGTTACTTTATGGAAGATAATCGTTAATATTTTGAGTGAACCTCCCAGGCGTGAGAAACTGCGACACATCAATTCTTTGACTGATGTGGTTCGTCTGCTGCGTGGTGCAAAGAATGTTATAGTTTTGACTGGTGCTGGAGTAAGTATCTCTCTTTTGACTGTCGGGTGGATGTTTGGAGTTATTATGACCTTATCTGACGTACCTTTTTATTTTAGGTGTCTGTTTCTTGTGGAATCCCCGATTTTCGAAGTAGAGATGGAATTTACTCAAGATTGGCTGTTGATTTTCCTGATTTACCTGATCCTCAAGCCATGTTTGACATTACATACTTCAAACAAGATCCTCGACCGTTTTTTAAATTTGCAAGAGAAATATACCCTGGCCAGTTTAAACCATCTCCTTGTCACAGATTTATCAAAGCCCTAGAAAGGCAGAAAAAACTTCTAAGAAATTACACACAGAATATTGACACCTTGGAAAAGGTGGCTGGAATACAGAATGTAATTGAATGTCATGGTGAGTGATTTATGGTTAAGTTTGTGACCATTTTGGCTTGTTTATTTTTTCTGTTTGTTGTTTCCCTAATTTACAACATTTTTATAACTTATGTGTTGTTTCCAATAGGTTCTTTTGCTACTGCATCATGCACTCGGTGTAAATTTAAAGTGACAGCAAATGAAATTCGGAAGGATGTTTTTGCACAGAGAATCCCAATGTGTCCAAAATGTTCACAGTCTGGTGGAGGGTCATTTAATGCTAATGACAAAAGAGGTGACTGGTACCGAGGTAAGTTCATTCAAAGGAAGTTAGAAATTAGGTTTCATATCAAATGTCTAAGGGTGCAACATAAATGATAGTCTTAAGTATAATATACTGGGGTGTTCAGACTTCAAGGGACAAATTTAATATTGTGGTGTATACCGAATTTAATATTAATAGCCCTAGGGTGAGAAATATAGCTTTAATCTGTTCCTGCTTATACAGTCGAAACTAGGTACTGGAGTAATCTCTATATTATGGTATAGAAGCAGAGAGAAAGATGGATTACATATCAAGATGCGGGCAGTAATGCTCAAATGCTTACTTATCATGACCTATATTAATTAATATTTTTTCCGGAAATCGTATAACATGCTAAATTGATCCAAATATAGCCCTTAAGAAGCATAATAAATATGCAAAGCATTGGTGTTAGAGGAATACGATAATTCATTAATGACTGGACCTACTATACTTTCAGGAAAAAAAGTTATGTTAAAAGATCATCGAATGTTGCTCAATGGAAGAAATACAGAGGCTTGAAATAGCAGTTTATCAGACTTCTCTCTCGTGTGTTAACTGTAGGTTTTGGTGTTAGTTAAACTTTACTAAGCATTTTCTATAGTGCCTGACATGTTTTCACTTTACTTTGGGCTCTGAAAGCAAAATTTTGCATGTATTAGTGTAAGGCATTTCATGTAAAATGTTGCCAGCTATGTAATATTTAAACTTTTTGCCTACATGATTTAGGAATTGCCATTGTTTAGAGAAAATATATCCCCCATCATTTAAAAAAAAATTTAAGTGGATATTTTTTTATTTTTCTAAATTTTCTTGATGCAGAAGTGCTGTCAAACTTTCATTCAAACTGCCATAAGTGTGCCCGCAAACTTTTTTTATTAATGTTTGAGTTTGGTCTGTGCTTTCCTGGTAAAAGCCACATCTAACTTTGATAAACAAGTGAATTGTCAACGGTTTAAAATAAGCAGTAAATCTCCGTTCTAGGAACCATCAGCTGGCAAGAAAAATTTATATTAACCATGATAACATAGAACAGGCAGTAGGAGAAATGTTCGGCAGGCATTGAATTTCTTTTTAGTGAAAATCCTGTTTCAGTTGGATGAGAAGTGGGAGAGATAAAGCTTTCCAAACTTAAGTGACTATCGGAGACTATCAGCCTAAGCTATGGAAGTGTTGTTGGGTTGGTCGCTCAATGGGTTTTCCTGGTTAAGGCGTTTCATTTTGTTACTGAGGCAGGCCATGGGACTTGTACTTGAGGATTAAGCTAAGAAGGTCGGTAATATAGTTGATTTTTCTCATAAGCAAGGGAGAAAATTTCATAAAATTTATTGCTTCATGTTGATAAATCTCTTCTGACATTTTCATGTGGCTCAACAATGACGCATCTGTGATACACTCTTGAAATGGTAATACGTGCAGCATGAATGTGAGACAGAATTACCCCAATATCATTCCAAGAATTTTTTTAAAGATAAAATCGCATCATTTTAAGGACTGTGTATTCACACATGCAAGGGCAGGTATGATGTTCGAGAGACTGAGAAAGGTCAGGGTTTTCAATAACCCCACCCGAAGACTTTATGCCCCCAGCCTCATTTTTCCTTTCTTTGCTAGATGAACTTTTTCTTTACATCAGGGAGCATAAACATTTGTAATGGAAGAACTCTACTGCTATGAACTGAAGAAGCTAAGACCATGGGTGAATGCTCTCTTTTCTGTGTATGTGTATGATAGTTAAAAGTACAGTCATACTCTTTAAAGTACTGCATTTTTCACAAGATGAATATTAAATAACCCAGGAAAATGTAATCAAAATACTAGCATCCACAGATGGAAATGATTGCAGATAGCGTATAAGTCATATGGCCTAAAAGGAGTGCCCTCTAGCATTGTTTATTATCAGATGTATGTAAGTGTAAATGTGGATTTTTAAAACATTCTAGGGAATGAGTGAAATTCTCTCAGGATTCACACAGGGTGAAATGGAATTTGGGGAAATGCAATCTAGGGAATGTCACCCGACCATTGAAATCTTCATGGCTCAACAGCCAAATTTTTTCTAAGTTATAGATGGTTGTCTTCTCATGTTCATACAGTCATGCCAGGCTCTGACTGGCGTTTATTTGTGTGTACATAGAGGCATGATACATGTTGAAAAGCGGGAAAAAAAATTTCATATCTCTGTTTATACATTGCTACAATAATACCCACATGCTTAAATAATGTTTTACGTTTCTACATAGATGAGCCAATACCTACGGATTATATAACCCTTTGGGAACATTGTCTTGAAATTGTCGCGAGCTTGGGGAGGATGAGTTCTTGCTGGTAGCCTTCCAAGATGTAGTAGTGGAGAAGGATGGAAAGTTTTAGCTGGGAGGAGAAGAAGACATATACGGATGTTTGATGTGAAGGAGAGGAAAGGGTGCGGGCCTGGAGATATTAAGAGGTAGCAAAAGTTGTTGGAGTACATATTGTGGGGAAAAACGTGTGGAAGAGGATTGTAGTGGGAAGACTGTAGGGAAACCATACCAATGGGAGGAGAAGAATAGTAATCGTGGACCGTGTGAAGGGAGACTAAAGATACAAGGAATTTTGAAGAGGTTTGATATTGGTTGGAATATTGTTATGGACGGAATATTATTATGGACAGAATATTGTTATGGAGGAAATGTTAGAGAACATTCTTTACTATCAGAGAAATCATGGGCAGGACTGTCCATGGTCCAACCACCTGTTTAGCTGAATACTTACTTTGTTGTGTAGCCTTTTATTGGGGACATATAGGTGAAGACCAAGATGTGATGACCAAAATCTTTATTGAAAGCTGATAATGATGATTAAAAGAAATTAATTCACTCAAGTCTGAGATTTTTGAAACTTATTGTATTTCCCAGACTTTTGTGCTCTGCCAGATGTATTAATTCGTGAGTAACCCAAGGTAGATGTTCATAATCCTTGTCATTAACTAGGAATTAGGTGTTCTTATTTGTAGCATGTTATTGGTAGTTTATGAAAATAACCGTCGTCCTGCATTTTAAATTCCTTCTGGTAATGTTTAAGTTCATACTTAATCAATAATTTTCAATACTTTTTTAGTTCTTAACGGACATTTTTGCATGGCACTAAGGACAGATTCTTTTTCCTCAGACTTGGCTGCACAGGGTGTAATGAAGCCTGACATTGTTTTCTTTGGCGAGGGTCTTCCTGAGTCATTTCATCATGCAATGGCTAAAGATAAAGAGCAGTGTGATCTTCTTATAGTCATTGGGTCCTCTCTTAAAGTCAGACCAGTGGCCCTAATTCCAAGTGAGTACCTTTTTAATTGCTGAATATTTTTTTTCTTGCTTTTTTAGAGTAGTTATCCTTCTCTTCACATTGTTCATGATGAATTTTCATTTCTAAGCAATAAGCAAAGACTATAGTTTTCACCATATAATGAATAAAAGATTACAGTTTCTTATTCTTTCATTCATTTATGGAAATTGTGAATCATGGACGGCTTGAGGAAACATTGAAAAACTTGCTGAAATTAAACCAACATATTCGTTTAGAAGCTTTTTGTTTGCATGTTGTCGTAGCTGTTATGCTCATTTATTTGGTGTACTTTTAAGAGAAATGTGGCATATCCTCTGCTTTTTCAGGCTCCATCCCGTCACATGTTCCTCAAATTCTGATCAACCGTGAGCAGTTGCATCACCTAAATTTTGATGTTGAACTACTGGGTGACAGTGATGTCATAATCAATCAACTTTGTCACATGTAAGTATAATGAGAAAGGATTTTATTTTCTCCATGACAACAGCAGTCTTCAACTAAATATAGTTAATCCTCAAATAGTGTGGTGTCGCAAAATTCAGCTTTGAGCTGTTTTCCAGCATTGCATGATGTGATATTTCCTCTCAGTAAAACACAGTTTTAGTTGTTGTGATCAGAACAAATTCTTGGTCACACACCATCATTGATTGCATAGTCAATGGGTTTGGAACTATGTTCATGTGCCTATGACCAAGATGTTACTGCCCATAGCTTGTCAAATGGTGTGCCACTCCTCTCTTATCAAAGGGTCCCCTTCCATTTTTAAGTTATGGGAGATTTCAGTTACTCAGGGGAAAGGGAAGGAAGAGGTGGGCAAATCCTTCATTTCTATTGGCTTACCTATGGAATTGCCTTCGTAAGGTAACATAATCATCAAGAGGATAGTGTTTGGGATAAACTCCCACACCATGCTCTATACGGCAGGTAGGGAGTGAGATCGGGACAAGGAAGTCGAAAGGCGGTAATGCAAGATTGCAGAGGCAAAATGGCAAGATCAAGGGAAAATGAGTGAGTTGACTGGCCACTGTTCACTTGTCTGTGTGTGACCAGTCTCTTGGTTTAGTTGAAAATTGATCAGTCAATGGGGTCAATCCAAAGAGGGGGGTGTTAAATTACCAAAAGCGTTAACTTAGATAAATCTTTATTTCCCATCAACGCCACCAGTCTTCCAAAAATATGGTCTAAAAAGACGAAAGAATCTGTGGTTCTGGATGTCTAACTATAAATTATTTCATGCAATTTTGGGTTGTAGAATAGTCATATAATGTCTTGCCAAATTAAACTTATGGAGGAACAAAATCCTGCATTCTTCCATCTTATATTTGTTTCATATAGTGCAATCTTAGAATACGTGATGATTTCATGGAACCTAACCTCATGTGGTTTGAGGGTTCACTGTGTTCTTTCTAAGGTCTGGTGATAAAATTGGGAAATCTCCATGAAACAAGAATTTTTTAATGTAACAGGTGAACACGTATTAAAAACAAAAGTGTCCAGTAAATTTCACCAAACCAACTGATTTACAAACTAATAATTCAATGGCCAGCCAACTTTTCAGTCTGGAGGGTATAAATCTGCCAAGGAGAAATAAGACAAAGAAAATTCCGCTATATTCTTGTTTTTTTATATGTGAGTTCGACGTCTTAGAAGATAGGGTATTGATTATCTTAAGTAATCTAGCTCGCCTGACTGCATAAGAATGTAAGCTCAAATATAGTTAATTTGTTGTAAGCATTCACTCGGCAGTGATTTTTCTCGTACCTTTTGGATGCAAAATCATGGCTAGTTGGAATTTTAGTGTTAAGAATACAGGTACTCTGCAGGAGAAATGTAACTTACTGTTTTGTATGCTGGAAACGGAATCCCTCCAAGCTCTCTTATGTTTAACTACTTAGGATGAAATGGTGATATTTCTGGACTCAAATTGACTTTTTCTGTGTTATGGATATTGTTTTTGTCTTGTTTTCACTGGAAGCATGGTATAAAATTACATGATTATGTTAAAAGTTTGTTTTTTACCTTGATTTTATTGTCAATTTAAACAATTTTTAGGCTTGGTGATGGTTGGAAGGAAGAATGTTGGCAGACTCCTCTTAATGAAGCACGGCGTCTTAATCCAATACCAAGGAGGAGAAGGAAAGGCAGTGAATCATCCGTAGACAATATTCCAATATTGAAACCCAACCTGTCGAATGAAGACAGAATTGGGCACTGTGCAAATGAAGAAAGTGTTGAAAAAGGTAAATTTCTGCCTCACTTGTTCAACTTCTGTTGTAGTGGATGACATGTTATGTTCCTCCTACTCTCTCCTCCTTAACCTCCCGTTCCTCTGTGTCAACTCTACACAATAAGATCATATCTTTTTGCATCGCACAGCCTGTATAGTTTCCTCAACCATACCCTTTTGCTACACCCACTCCTTGGGGTATTGTCCTCTAGGTAACTGAACCTTCTCTCTTCTCTCCGTGTCTTATGGTCCACCAGTATCCTCGCCCCTTTTGCATAAGTGGTGTGCTAAGTGAAAGCTTTCTGCAAATTACTCTGGATGAATGAAGCAGCTTGTAGAAACCTGGTAGTTAGATATCGGAGGATTAATTCTTTTGATTTCCTGATCTCTCTTATGATTTTATTTCCCTGGTGATTTCTTACCTGGAGGCATCACAAATGTCAGGAAAAAATCATGAAATGATTGAAATGTTAGTTTTCAGTCTTGATTTATATCTTGAATATTATGACATTGAAATCTAAATGGCGCATAGTCCATATCAATTCAGACAGGCAAAGAAAAAATCTTACCTTCATAGTCTCAGATATTATTGAATTTAACATGTTAAAATTCAGAACAAAGTAAGAAACCCATATTTTTTGTTTTGTCCAAAAAAATTACTGGTCCGAGATACAGGCAGCCAAAGATGGCGCCTTGTGTGCCATTTCTCATGTGCAATTTTAGGCAAAATTTAAAATGCTCTTTCTCTGGAATGGCTCAAGATATTTTGTTGTTTTTTTTAACTTGAAAGATATTAATTTTTGGATTAACGGAAAATCCTTTGTTTTGAAATATATGTCCAAGTTCTCTTGACTTAGCCTTTTTATTATTTTTTTTATCGAAAAAGGTTTTTTTTTCAAAAATGCCAAATCCAAAAATGTTGATTTTTTTACTGTTGATTAGTCACATACAGTACTACATTTACTGATAAGGGGAGCTTCCGCTTTTCATTGTAACGGATTTATAAACAATATTCATGTTTCAACTTCTGTGGCTAATTTCTTTATTGCAGTTGTTTTATAATTTTGTCATGAAACCTTTCAAATCCTTAAAGATGTTCTGGAACAACTTTTAGGCTTCTAGATAATTCTGGAATGTAATAGAACAATGTAGAATCGTCCAAATCATTCTGGAATGTAAATGAACATTTTAGAGCAATCCGGAACCATCCAGATTATTCCAGAATATAACAGAACAGTCTGGAACCATCCAGATTATTCCAGAATGCAACAGAACCTTCTAGAACAATTTAGAACCATCTAGATTATTCTGGAATGTAATAAAACATTCTAGAATTGGTTTCTGGTTCCCCATAGGTCAATTACTTTTATTAAATATTGCTTGTATATGGTTTTAATTAGTGATAATTTTTATAGGTTTGCCAAAGGAAGAGAGTGGAGACCCAAATAGGTCCCGATGTATACGTGATCGTCATGCATCACTAGACTCCACTGGAAGTGCGCGATCCACTGAAAGCAGTGAAGATGGAGTTAGCAATACCGGAAATGATACAGAAACTTACGAAGCTCCAGTAACAACTACTGAACCCTCAATGAATGATGACGGGCTCATGAATTGTTGGCAGCCAAAAATTCGTGAGAGTTTGGCTTCAAGACTTCAAGGTATTGTTTTTTCTAATATTCAAAAGCTTCTTACATTATTATTGCATGAGGAGATATGTTTGTTTCCAGTTGCTGAAATTGCACTCCGGACAATAGTATTCTTTGTGAAGTATCATTCAAATCAAATGAAGTTGGTGCCAGAAGACCGCTTACAATTATTGATGTAGTCTCTCTCATACCCTGGTAGCTTTCCAGTACTGTTTAGAAGTGGAAATTCAAATGTTAACACAATCAAAGAGGAGTTAAACGAACAAGATTCTGGAGATGGAGATCACCACTGTGTACGTTGTGTCACACCCGAAATAAGTATTCATCCTCACCTCTGCAATAAACCCAACTTGCGGTTGTGGGAGGGGTTGCAGATTAAACTGGTTGCTGCCGAGATATATGAATTCAGATAGAATAATATGTGCGGAAAATATGTGGCTTTCTTACCTATTTCAATTCTAGTCTGGGGTCCACACTCATAATTAATGCGATTGTGACTTGTTGGAAGGATACTCTCTTCATCTGCTAATGTCTGTATGTATCCTTATGGTTTTCTTGAATATAATTTCACCCTTGCTCGGTCTCCATTCAATTTAGGAATTAGGGTAAAGGATTTTGATTTAATTATTATTTTTTATTGTAATTTAATCAATTACTTCTTATGAAATGATTTTTTTACTTCACTTCAAGTAGATTTATCATATTTTCATCATAATTAATGTTTTTTTAGTCTTAGAATTCCTAGTATTGTTGATGTATTTTGATTGTTTCATCCAATATTTTGCCGGAAAACACATGTTTCTGCTCTAGTGATGTAACTTGAAGTGATGTACGTGGAGGTACCTTTGTATTTAGCTCTTTAGTGTTGTTCCAGCCTATGTTTCCATTAATCGACCTTTCAAACCATTGAAGTATTAAAGAGTTAGATATGATGACATACATCCATGTACAGATGTTGACTATCCATTTTAATGAAGGGAGAAGCACAATCAGATTAGTGAAAACAATGGATATCCGTTCGTGTTCAGTCATGTGGTAGTTGTGACCTTGGGTTTAGTGCCATGCTTTCTCAGTCTTTCATGAATATTGTGATGGAATACTGTAATTCTTTATCAGGTAATCATTCACTCCATAAACTTCTCTATTACATTTCTCTTTTGTAGCAATTAGTGGTCGCCCCTCGGGAGTTCCTTATCTTTGTGCTTACTCAGCCTGCTCTCCAAGTAAACTAGTGAAGGTTACCGAATGCCCCTATTCAGTTAGCTTAAACTTCTCATAGATATCTTATGCAAAGCTCTTTCTCTTTTCCAAAGAATGAGACATTATATTTTAAGGAAGAAACCTATTAACTACAAAACGACCACGGAGGCAATATCAGCTTGCTTTCCTGGGTCACGCAGATATTGAGCAGTGGATTAGTACTATAATGTAACACTGTCATCTGCTCAGTTGAAAAGCCTGCTGCAGGAAGATATTGGGTGTAGGCGAAATGTAGCAATTTTGGAGACTTCAATGAGGCCTCTTGCTGTGACCGCTGATAAAAGTGGAAGTGGGGGACAGTTAGGAAGAGTAGTGGAGGGTCTTGTTGCAGGATGATTGTTGAATAATGTGACATCAGATACTTGGCACTCTTCAGTATTACGTTGACGATCTCGATAATCTTATTGCTATCCTAATTCCTCAAACAAAATGTCAATGGAGAGAGAAAATGCCTTAGGTGGCATACAGAAATTATCTCCAATATTTTGAGATTAAGAACAGGAACATTCATTTTCCCATAAGCGTATACAACCTCAAATTAAGATTTGTCTAAACACTATTATGCAAGTCTCAAGTCTCCTCCATTGTCTTTTCTGATTTTGATTTCTTGTATGATGACAAAAATAAAAGATCTGAGGAAAAATCATTCGCTGTGACTGGGATTCAGAGGGAAGGAGAGCAGTGGTAGCTTGCTCACCAGCTGAAGCACTTGGTGCAGTATCGAGAGTCAAGGCTGATAATTTTTCTCTATGGAACTTTTTGCTTGTTCTGTATCATGTTACGATTGTTGGTTATGGTTATTTTTTACTTCTTAATTAGTTGAGTCAATTGTTTGTTAAATTTTTTTCTGAGAACCGAGATTTTTAACAACTAATGGGTTAAACTTAGTCACTTCAGCCATTGGAAATGAATCAGTGGTCTTCTGTAGTGTCGGAGAAATCGACTAAAGATATCAGTTCAGTTACTCATAGTTCTACACTCTGTGATTTTTAAGAAATTGGTAGTACTGAACAAGTCTCGTAAAAGAAACTTTGGAGTAAAAAAATTCTTATTTTATGTATGATTATAAATAAGGATGCTTGAAATAGATGAGATCTGTGCACCCTTTTCCATTTGGTGTACTAAAATGAGCCTCCATCCCAATAACGATGGTACCCACCCCCACAATACACTTTTTTGTGGAGAATTTGTAAGTGTTAGTATTACTAGATGACTTGGATAATTGACTGGCAAAAAAATGCCACCGGGGAATATGAGGTGTGTTACTCTTATATTTTTTTAATTGACAATTTTTACTGCTTAAACTCCGTGTTGGTGATAGGGTAAACAGTCTAAATCAAGCATTTGCCTTCAAATGTCCCAATAAAAGATTGTGTGTGGGAAACCAGCCTTACTGTTAGTTATAGTTTAGGGAAATTTTAATTAACTACTCAGTAATGACCTTTAATGATGTTCATGCGAATAATTGTGATAAAATTTTAAATTATAATTTTTTTATAATTTCAGACAATTCATATTACCACCTCCTGCCCAATAGATACATATTTCCTGGGGCAGAAATTTTTTATGACCCTGATGATGAACAGTCATCTGATTCTTGTGACTCTGATAATGAGAGAGGAGAGAATTCATCTGCCGAAGAGGAAGATGATTGTGCGGAATTCTGGGAAGGGAAGAGAGAGGGAGGCACGTGATGCCATCATTTGTTTTTTGTAATCTGTACCTTGTGAAAACTTCAGTGAATGTGTGGATTGACTGTGAGGGGTTTATTTCTTGCATGAAATTATTTGATTAGGTGTTGGCAACAGTTGTGAATTCCATGCAATTGATAAGTCATATTTAAATTTGATACCCATAAGCAACTATATTTTTTATTTTGCACATCCTGTGTGTGAATTTAAAGTTGTAGTTACTTTGAAAAAGTGAGAATTTGGTAATTTTGTGTTGTGTGATTGTTTATATATTTATGTCCAAGTATGGTATTTGTCCCGTCTAATGTCGAATCGAGTGTTGCAAATGGAGCACAGTTACATGTACAAAAGTTTGAGCTTTTGCATTTTTTACCAGAGTATTATTTAAATTGAAAATTGAAGGTGTTTATTGATGCTCATTGGATTATTAATGTGTGAATGAGACTTTGTAGGGAATGGTGTGGATTTCAATGTCTGTCATTCTTGGGGGGAATTCTTGGTTTCCACAATTCAAAGACCAATATGTAAATCAATAACCAGTTTATAGTGTGAGTGATTAAGTGACAATGAATATTTTTCCTGGGCTGCCAAGTGGCTTAAATAAAGGCATAGGTAAATGAGAGACCATCCCTCTAGATGTGTGAATGATGCGTGAATGTGACTTGTTAGGCCTGTTATTTCGTGTTTAAAATATGTGAATGTATTGTGTGCTATTTTTATCTGTTTAAAGGTTGTTAGTATATGTAGCTGAATTACTTTAAAATTTAGTGGGTACACTAAGCTTTGAACTTGATTTATTGTTGATGCAATCTTTGTTGCTTTGAGCAAAGGAATGACATTGTTTTCATCATGGCCTTGGAGATTCTGGCTGTCCAATCATTCTACCTGATATCTAGCTTTATGTTGTTACTTCAAAAGTGTCAATAACTTCTCTCCAATTTGGTGACAGAATAATTGTATATTCTAGAGATACCCACTTAGAATTCTTATTCTCGTTTATATTCAAGGAGTTAGATCATAGCAGCCATTGTCTTCTATGATATGACCATCTTTTAACATTAAAATTACTCCAGTATATTTCATTATTTCTGTGACTATAAGATTATTTAGTTTGTAAGGTATTTTTATATCTAGATTCTGTATTTAATAATATATTGAATGCTTTGTATTGTGATTTGTTCAAAAAGAAAATTAATTTTAGTGTTTGACTAATGTGAACTTCATTGTCTTTTGAAGAAAGGAAAAGTATTATTTAAATCAAAAATTCTAAATATCATTTTTACAATAAAAAAATATATTCAGTTGTTAATCAAGGCTATTTTGATTTTCTTTTCTAATTGAGATGCCCTTATTTTTTCTTGTATCTTGGATGTGCCAGTTTCTTAAATGCTATTTTGCAATAAGCATTCTGCGACATAGTAAGTACAAAAATACTTGCTCAATTGGCTTCAGATATGTAAGGTACAAAATCCACTGATGAAAAAGGTGGCAAATCAGTAATATCAAAGCTTGATTGCTTCTCATATTCTAAATCTTAAATGCAAATGGCTAGTTCTCTTTCTTGCTCGCAAATGGAAAATTCTTTCATTATTCATTGTGATAGTGGCTGAATATGTAATTTAAATGCTTCTTTCTCTTTTAATGATAATAGTTTTGTGTGTAACTATTTGGAAAGCTCTGATGCAGAATTATACCTCTGAGATGATTTTTGAGTGCCAAAATTGAAGGTGATATTGATAGAAAATGACAGGATACCAATGCACGTGGACATTGGTCCTTAATACTAGCTTGAAATTCATCGGTGAATTAATTTTTAAATTACTACTCCACTTCTGCCATAGCAGACCCCTACTAATAAATGTTAACTTCTATTCACCCGTACAATGCTGACATGTAATTAATTATTTTACTCAATCAATCTGCCCTTACATGGCTCCCATTGAGAATCCATGATTGGTAAATTAGCAGTATTCTGGATGAATATTTGCTCTCTTGATATGTATTCCCAGGTTTTATCAATTTAGGTTAACTGGTCCATATATGAGTGAGAAAGATGATGTTCACTATATCAAAGTTTTTGGGGAGACATACTGTAATTCCTTGAAATCTTTAAAAGGCTTTCTTCTGTGAGAGATACATAATATGGTGACTAGCTATTCCGTAGGTATTCAAACTTAGAGATAAATTTTTAAGTCTTTTCGTATAAAATATATAGTTTGATGTAGAGTTATGAGGTTGAAAATCCTATTTTCCTTTTTTAATGGTAAGAAGACCCATGAAATTCTGAAGTTGAACAACAATTTTAGCTCCAGATAACGTAAAAACTTCTGGATGTGCATTGTGATAACTTCCCTTTGGAAATTTCTATTCTTGGAGTTTGATGCATCAAAAGAGGTACAATAAAGAGCCTTAGCATGAGTTTCTCTGCATTAATAAGTCTTGTTCATTAATACATGGGATTTTGAAGACTTTCTAACAATTTTTTTTGCATATAAAGTAGAGAATGGCAGTTTTGCAGATCATTACTTAATACATGTGGTTGTGTCCAGGAAATTATCCTTCTAGTCAATTTGAACATTATATTTTGCAATAGAGGTGTTGTCTTCTCTCTCTGTAAACTGCAACCTGTATTTTACATTAAATTTTTGGCCCAGAGTAAAGCAGGATTTTGAAACTGGTTTTCTCTTAACAGAGTAGGAAAGTACCTGTTTACTGGCTCATACTATTCATAGGAATTGGCTATGCATGTGATGGGTCATGCTACACCATTTTGAAGTAACTGTTAGGGTGCAAGCTATGCATTTAAGCATGCAAGCTATTTATTTTGTACTTTACTTACAGTAATCTTAACATTATTAATTCTTTGACTGCAAAAATGCCCATTCCATTCGGGAGCTCTTTAACTCTCCTTTATAAGCAATATCATTTCATGTGTACTAAAGTTACTCAATTTCAAATGCAGAATCTGTATTTATCTACAATTTTTAACCAACCTATCATTGATGCTGCACTTTTTCAATATATTTTTTATGTAAATCAGTGAAGGTTGTATGTAAAATGTTATTACAAATTTAGCTATTGTTATAAAGTGTCAAAATTGATGATGGTGGTATTTACTACAAATTAAGAGCTTTTTTGGTAAATGCTTCATTATCTCAGTGATGTACTGTTTTAGCATGTGACATTCTTTTTGGTAATAGATAGCAGCAGTAATTCACTGTAGACATTTTATAAGCAATAAGTTGTTGACATATTTGTGGATATTTAAAAAGGGAGTAGAATTATGTTGTTAAATTGGCTCATTAAATGTAAATGCATGTAAAAAATGGTTTGGTGGTAATTACCCATGTATCCCTAATTATTTCTTGCAAACATTTTAGTACGTGGGTAGAACAGGAAAATTTTGATTTCTCTGTGCTGCCTGAATGGATATCATGCAAAGTAATTAAACATGGTGTATTTGAGCTTTACTTTTTTCAATGCTAATGACTTAATTTTTAATGCTAGTGTAAACGATACCCCAGTTTATTGCCATCTAAATGTTATAGTAAATGAAAATTAATTTTAAATTTATCACTATGTACAAGATGGACTCTAATTTGATCTCCTGTTTAAGTTAAAGGATGTTCTTTGTATGTTTTGTGTTATACTTCTGTCTGGGTTACTGAAAACACTTGTGGAAAAGTAACTTGAAAGAGCTTTGTCGTTCTCATGTCATCTTTCCTCTGCATTTAACCATTTCTATTGTTGTTGAATCTGATTAAATTATTAATTTTGAAAAGAAAACATTCATTATTCCTGCTTTAAAATTTTGTGAATAAATAATGGTGATAATGAAATACCTTGTCTTCATGTTATTTTTTGCATGTCTCCAGCTTGCAGTGAACTCTTAAAAACTCCATGTGCTATTTTAGGCTTCACTTGAAGTAATAATTGACTAATTAAGGTCAATTACAGAAGAGTTATCTGGTTATCATTACTTCGCCTAGTTTTCTAACAGGACACAATTTGCAGAGATCCCAATGAGTAGAATAAACACGTTATGAAATAATTAGGAATCTAATTTAGTAGCAATTTGAAAATATCCTTCTTACGTACGTATTATTATATTCATAACTATAATAGGGAGCACAGTTCAAAAATATAACGAAGAACAAAATTAAATACATACATTCTTTTCTACTTCATGTAATAGAGCAGCATGATCAATTATACAGGGAACTTCCATGCATCATTTAGGAGTAGCTTGTACACAGAGTTGGGCAAAATACACGGAAAATGTATTTTAGATACAAAACACACTGCCAACATTTCTGAAAACACAAAATAATATTTTCAAAGTACATTTGAAAGTATAAAATACATAAAGGATATACCATGCAAGTCACGACAATGGCTCATGGAAGGGTGCGACTCCACACCAAGCATGCTCAACAAACAAAAGTTTCACTCAATCCACACATCATGACAATGAAATCGTGATGAATCAAAAACAAACCAAATCCCAATCATCCAGGATTCCATCTCCTCACTATGAAAACATGCCATTTAACTACTAATACTGTCAAAGGTTCTGAGCATGCAAAAAAAGAAATATGTGGACAAAGATAAATAAGATGGAGATGAAGGGGCAGTGTCACGAGATGGTGAGAAAATTTCAGGGAGGAGAGGTGGGGGAGCCGAATGGAGTGAAGGATTAAAGGGATACACACAGAGGATGAGGGGGGGAGAGGAACCCAAAGGGAGATAGTAGGGAGTGCACAAGTGGTAGGTTAAATCATTGTAGAAGGTTCATTTACGGTGGAGAGGGATTTCTCATGATGAATGGGAGGATTCAAAGAGTACGGGATGTTAGCCTAGTCTCAATATCTTCTAGAGCCAATTGTAACCGGCCCAAATTGTCCTCATGATCGTGGGAGGACAAAAATTTACTTCCCGGTCAGGAAAATAAAATGAAGGATAAACAAATGAAAAAAAGAGGGCCACAGCCGTAGATCGTGAGAGAAATGGATGAGCCAAGGTAATTTCACAAACGAACACATCAGTTTGAAAGGCTATATTCAACTTAGGTCATGTAACACAAAAAAAGTTAGTACCTTCCTGAGGTCAGAACAGAGGATAAAAAAAAACAAAATCAAACTTGCACCTGTACCATACTTTTCAGTTTTTAGTCGTTCTTGCTCATAAGACTTCCTCCAGAGAGCTGTCACTGACGGAAGCATCAAAATAAGAGAGATACATTGCCGAACTGATAGGTACAAAAACTCGTTCTTCCCATGCACAATAAGAAACGTCAATAAAAACTGAGCTCCACTAAATACACTCCCATAATAAACATCACCATTTCACCTCTCAAAACCTTATCCCTTACCTATTTACATGGCTGGTGTCCTAACACTCCCTGCCCCATGCCCATGTGGTGGCTCGCAGGGAACTATGTAGATGCAGAAGGCATCAAGTCAAGGGCCCTAGTACAGGATTTTAGGTTCAAAGTAGCTCTCACAGATGCAATCTCGTCAATGCTTGGTAAAATTAGACAAGTTACTTTCATTAATAAAGCATGAGAAGTTTTCTTTGATCTGGGAGTGGTAATTCTTACTAGTTTTGCCAACATGTATGCCACTATAATCACTGCTCTCAAGTTTACACACACTGCTATGCTTCATTGAGCATATATTGTCTTTAGTGCTACATAATATGTTACATGGAATCCTACTGCTGTGGCAAGTGGATTGATCTCATCTTTTGGAAGTGGTTTGGTTATTCCTAATAAAATATTCCAAAGGTATGGAATTCTGTACCATTTCACTTATACTTCCTTCCATTTGGCAATAAATTTTTACAGGTGGAGCGACAGTTCACTTTTTTCTGGTGCATTCTCTCAATGAGTTCCATCGGGTACTGGTTGTGGGACACAATTAGTTTGACTCCTCTCTCCTCTCCCTCCCTCCCCCAGGGATTATGTTACTATGCCTCATGACTAGAGAGTGTTAAATTACCATAACTTTCATTTAAAATCTCAGCAATCAATAGCTAACGAAGGATTTAATAGGAAAAGATATCAATGTTATGGTATTAATGACATTTAAACCATCACTTTACATCATTAATGTACTTGAAATTTTAAAAAATGTCAAAACAAATTATGGCAGCACACACAATATGGCTTTCTTTAGTCATGTTGTGAGAAATTTTCATTCAAACAATAATTACAATGATACCTACATATGAGTGGCGCATAGCTTAAATTATAATTAAGCCTGTATGAAATAGATGAAGTTTTAGTAATAAGGTAATTTGAGTGAGATCATTCCCTAGTCATAACAGAGACCATATTCGAATCATACGTTTTAATTTCACCAGCTGCGTGACACCTGAATTATATATTGCATCATTAATGGTATACAATATATACAACAATGGTATACAATAATATAGTTTTATATGACAGAAATTGTAAGTCATAAAATGAAAATATATAAATAAGCTGTTAACTTAACTTATTTTTTTTTTGCACGGAACATTTGAAACTCCAAAACACCAATGGTTTTTTGAAATCTCAGAATTTACTGAAGCGATAATATGATTTTGTGATTAGATTATTATCAAATTATCATTAATAATAATTTTCAAAAACATTTGAGAAAATGTACAAACTACACGCAGTTAATTTTTTGACAAGATTTAAGGAGTTGGAAATTCCTCATTTTTTAAATAAGCTCTCTCTGGAGTGCATACACGTAAAAAGTGCATTCCCATGTAAAAGGGCTGGTATTTTTTGGAAAATATCTCCTAAAGTAACATGGTAATGGGTTGAATTTATGGTGTCATTGGAAGGGTAAGATATTTTTCTTTAAAATTAGACCAAATTCATTGATTTCTAGGTGAAATGATATTTCTCTCAAACTACCTTAAAAGATGCTTGGAATGTATCGGAATGAAATTTATCTAAAACATGTGACAATTTTTCTGAAAATCATGGTTATTTTCAGGGGTTGCAGTAAATTATGAAAGATGCCACGGTATTTCATGAAAATTACCATGGTAATTTTCGGAATGGCCCATTTCTATTTGTGATGCTGCCCCTTCATCACCATAGTCCAACCCTCACCCTACCCCTCCTACTAACCACCCTCATCGCACTCCTACAAGACTCTACCTATATAATATGTCGAAACTCTGTCTAACATACCTCATGATGAAGCCTTGATTTGAAACAGGTCGTACGGAATAAATATCTGTGGAATTTTGCAAGTGCCTTTCATTTTTGATCAATCATGGAGGAGTACCATCATGTTTCATCTGATACCATTTGATTAAAGTTGGTTTGTTGAGCCATATGAGTCGTCTGTATCATTGGTGTCATCAAATCTTATTTACATTTCAAACATGGGGGTATGTGTAAGTTTACTTTTCTGTTTGTCCTCATATAGCTGGAAATGAAACAGAAACTTGAAACAGTGACTCAAGCAAAACTTGTAATTTTGTGGCCTGAAGTTTAATTGGCCAATGATTAAACTTTCCCTCTTTGCGAAAGAGCAGGGCAAGGAAAATACATAATGTGAAGTACCTAAACAAGAGAAAATCTTACAAATGGAGGTTCTTCATCCTACTTCTTATGTAACCATTGCACGCATTTGTGTTTTGTTAGGTAGCATATTCAATAGGATCATATTAATCATAACGATGTCCTTGAAAAGATGAGATTATTTTTCGGTGGAGAGTGGGGTTTTTTCCCCAAATATTTGTACCATTTTTCCAAGAAATAGGTATTCATTTGCATCTACCGGTAATTACGTAAAATAAGAATACTTCTTAGGGGAACTTTATCGACAAAATTCCGTCAAACAAAATACATAAGAGATGATGTCGCCTTTCAAAACTCATGGAAAAGAAAAAATGATTCAGTGACCTGTCTCACGATGGTTGTGGAACAGGAATGGACAAGAGAGAGGTCGGTTAGAAAGATAGCCCTTAAGTAGACTCTGCAAAAATGTGGAAATTTTCTAATCTTCAGAAGAAAAAAATTTAGTCCAAGTATTCAAGAATTGTTTTAGTTTGAAACTGATCTTTAAAGGATTGCAATCATATTATATATTTTTGAACCTGACGGGATACATTTTGTTTCGGTTTTATTTACGGAGTCTTGTTAGAAGATGGATGCTGCGGGTGGAAAATAGTCTAATCTGATATTTACCTCTAAAACTAGTAAACGCTTATAGATTTTTTTGAGAATGTAGGTTAATTGTACACCAGTTCCTACCCATGAAGCTCCCGGAGGACCAAGGGAGGTGAAATGGTGCCGCGGCGCAACCCGCTTGCCGCCTAGGACAGGGAGCCATGTGCTCGACAGTATTATCTTGAATTGGCTGAACTTTAACCCTGGTGCGGGATTTCGGCGGATCAAATAGAGGTGACATAGAAGAAATATCTATATTCCCACCAAGTCGATCACCATTAGCGCTCTGATTCTAATTACTCTCGATTTAGAGAAATGTTCGCCGCCCTACTCCAAATAGTTGTTGTCCCGTCGGAGTTGTTCACACGCATGCTGGCTCGCAGTTTCGGTGGCTGGAGCTAGTCCCTATGTATTAATTGCCTCTCGACTGTTACCCTTTCTTAATAAAGTGAAGGATAGGCAAAATAAAATTAACCAAGTTGAGAAAAAGGCTTCTTCCAAATCCCAAGTCAACAAAAGTATTCAATGAAGTTCAAAAATTACCTATAAAATACTAAAAAAGAAAGAGGACAAATTTTACTAAAATCACTAGATTTATTAAAAAACGACCCAGGTTTCGATGTGCATTCACATCATCTTCAGGTAAATGAACATCGGCCTTCATTTATCTGAAGATGATGTGAATGCACATCGAACCCTGAGTCGTTTTTTTAATAAATCTAGTGATTTTAGTAAAATTTGTCCTCTTTCTTTTTTAATGATGGAATACCACCAAGTGAGACTGACTAAAGTGAGTGACTATAAAATACTCTTGGCTCGAGAGATGGGAAAAACGATGAGAAATTTCCGAAGAAATGTGATATTCATTCATCAGTGCGATCACTGCGGGAGAATTTAGAGACAATTAAACGAGGAAGGTGTTCAGAGGTCCTTGAAAAAGAAGAGTTGTAGACCTCGAAAATCGCCGAAAACTGTGAAGAGCGCCGTTGAAGAGTAAGCGGAATTAAGATTCTGCGTAAAGCTTTCTTAACAAGGATCGATTGGCGTAGTAGGATGCTCCTAAGAAAATGCACTCTTCTTCTTCGCCGACTCGTGGTGCCAGGAGTATATTATTATAATTAGATATTAATATTAGTATAATTAGATATTAGTTAATGCACCGCAGTTCACTTCCTGCGAAAGTCATCACTGAAATGCCATTGCTACACTGTGGGTGGAGCAAATATAAAATCTTTAGAAACAGTTAGATATCTTGGAATTACGTTAACTTCTGATACATCATGGGGAAAGATATACAAAAAATATGCGGCAGAGTTAAAGATACTGGGTTTTGTTAAGCGTATAATAGGAAGATCATCGGATGAAAAGGTAAAAGAGAGATGCTACTTCGCTCTGGTTAGGTCACAAAAAAAGGGAGCCGGCGGACACCCTATCCCAAAAATTTGGGCAATGGGCTTCTCTGGCTCTCAACAGATGTGTGGGAAGTCTTCGCGCAAGCGAGACTGGCGGTGACTCGTCTAACGTTGCTGGGTAAATCCAACAGCTACGAGGAATAGGGGGAGGCGGGGCCCGTTGCCGTCCTTTTGACGGCAATCCCCCTCATGGTGTCGACCTCCTAGTGGCTGTTTTTTACTAACCCTTCCCATTCCTTTTACCCTTTCTCTCACTACTTACCCGCCCTGGTGATAAGCGAGAGCTTCAGACCGGGGGGTAGGTTTTTAACCTAGCGAGTAGACTCGAATCACCTGGTTAGGCCACACTTCGAATAAGCCGCGAGCATTTGGGACCCTAGTCAGAAAGACTTAACCAAAAAATTCGCTTTGTCAAACCTGCTTCCAGCAAACATATAGTGTTTCACAACTTATAGAGGGATTAAGGTGGGAGCCCCTAGAGACTCGGAGGCAACACGCTAGCCTTAGCTTGCTCGAGAAAATCAGAACTGGTGTGTTTTACTGCGACACAGATAATATTATCATGAGCCTCACTACATCTCTAGATCTGACAGAAGAGATAAAAATAACAGAGATACATTTCCAAACAGATGGGTACAAAAACTCGTTCTTTCCGCGCACATAAGCGATTGCAATAAAAACTGAGCTCCACTAAATACATTCCCATAATGCACGTCACCATTTCTCCTCCCAAAACCCATCTCATACATCTTTACACGGCTGGTGTCCTAACAATCCCTGCCACACGCCCATGCGGCGGCTCGCAGGCAGGAATTTAGATGTAGACTTTAAGGACAGCGTCTTCCTGGTTATGTTATAGATAAGTTGTGTAATAAACTTACGAAAAAAGTACGCCTACCCTCTTCCCCAGACGGAAACTGCTGATGAAACTCCAGCTTGTTTCGAAAATCCAGCATACGTATACTTAAATACTAAAGCCGCTTTATCAGTAAGATGCCAAATAATTAACACGGGAAATGAGATAATTAGAAGCACCGGAATGGTTGCAGCCATACCCGAAATACGACAACTTATCAATGTTTTTTTTTAAGTATAACTGTTGAGGTTGGTTTTATTAAACGTCAGAGAATCTCCTTCCAATTCCCCACACTTTCAGGGGCCTGTCTCGCTCTAGTATATCATTTTTCGCTTCAGCATACGATCTACCCTTCTTCATCATATCCATGAAACCTTTTCTCGTTCTTCCTCTTCCCCGCTTGCCCAACATCCTTCCCTCTATGACACTCTTGAGTAACCCATCGCCCCATATTACACCATTCAGCCGCCTACTCTGCCGATCTCGAATTTCATCCATAAGCTTTCTTTCCCCGCCCACCATCTCATGCAACACCTCGTTAGTCTTCCTCTCCGTCCACCTCACCTTCTCCATTCTTCTCCACACTCACATCTTGAATGCTTGCAGCCAGGGGCGATCCCAGGGGGGGGGGGGGATAAAGGGGATATATCCCCCCGAAAATTTTGGGTTTTACTAAACAATTTTAACAAATAGACGTATTTATCAAATACAACATTAAACACTCCGATCACTGATCTGAAAAGTTATTATTATGCTAACTGTTATATAGATATAATGATGTAACAGTTTTATAGTTTTTTTAGGATGACTGAAAATTGCCATAATTTAATGGTAGTCTCCCCCCCCCCCCCCCCCCCCCCCCCGAAATAAATTCGTGGGATCGCCCCTGCTTGCAGCCTATGGTCCACGTTTCTGCCCCATACAACGCTACGCTCCATACTAAACTCTTCACCAGCCTCTTCTTCACATCCTCACCCAAGGTCCCCGTCATCAGCTCCCCTCTATTACTAGACGCCATTTTCGCTAGCGCTATTATCATCCATATGTCTTTTCTACTATGTCCGTTTTCTTCTAGCGTACTACTTCTTCTAAGTAATTAAAATGTTCTACTGGCTCGAGTTTGTGTCCTCCAACTTTGATTACTAGTTTCGCTTTTTTGTCCTTGAGAATCTCTTTACTTATGTAATTTAAATTAGTCAAAATTCCCAAAGGAAAACCTTTTCTCTGGTGGATCAAGGAAAACTGTCATCGGCGGGTAATCTTTAGAGTGCGGGAAACAGAACGGATGAATGGTACGCCTATGCATAATAGGCTGAATGCCATTAGAGTTAAGCTCCCGAACCCGTTTCTACGCGAAGGGGAACGCTCGTTTTTGACGGTTTCAAATGTCAGCCGAAAAAAATGAAAAGAATAGAATTTCTATAAAATATTTAAGATTACCCCCACGAATTATTAGAGTAAAGATTTCTCTGGTTTCACACTGGGTGATGTTGTTGAATGCTACCGACTTTTCGACGGAAGACTCGGCCATTTTCATCTTGATAATGAGAGCTCTCATTATCCTGATGAAGATGGCTGAGTCTGCCGGCGAAACGTCTGTGGTATTCAACAATATCACCAGGAGTGAAACCCGAAAAATCTCAAATAATTCGCCGGGAAAGCCTCAAATCTTTGGGCCGAGATTGCCGGAGAAATGACACCAACATTTCATGATTTGTACGTTGTCATTAAAAATCCTATCAAAGATAAAGAAACCGTTGGTCATTGTATGACCAATGAAACAAGTCGGGACTTGATCAACACTGTCTATTATGGATGGATTTGAATATCCAACATCATAGATAGATGCAAAGATGATGTTTTTTTGGATGAAGCGAGTACCGCAAGTGACTCGAGCATTAAACCTGGACAGGGAAGGGACACCCATTGCGTATGGGCTTCGTTCCCCTGATACGCCCCTCACTATCACAGATAAGGCCTCCTTTCGGGTAGAAAGGAGGAATGCTGTGCGCTATGACCTCTAAACGCAGGAAGGAGTTGCGTTTCGATATTGTGGAAAAGGTTACACCCATGGTCCTTGACACGTATTTCCTCAATATATACGAACATTCGGTCGGATGATTCAGAAATCTATAGTGGGCGCCTTATAAGATGTGGCTTCTGTCACTCCCATGCGACGACCTTTCATCGCAGTTGATGCGTATACCCGTAGGGATATGAAATGACCCTTAAAAAATGCATTACGTAAAACGCAAAAAAATATGATAAAATAAGGCAGAGCGCATTTATACTCGTACTAACAAATTAATCCGACTGCCTTCGGTATGACTTTGTGTCTTATTCATCGAATTACTGATATATTTTGATATCTGTATTCAACATGTAAGGTTAGAGACAATTGTATGGCCACTGTATCGGTTGACACCTAGATACTTTATCTAGATCAGGGGGGCCGGAATGCTCTTACAATGGTTGACTGCAATTCCTAATTCGTCTGAGATGAAGGAAATTTTGCACTAGCGGTACCTGTTCATCATGGAGTAAGAAGAGCTAGTCATCCAAGTGTTGTATCAGAAGTAATTTAAACTTTAAATACATTTCGTGAGCCACAGCACAGTCGTACGACCTCGGGGGCGAGAGAAACGCGCCCATGAGTCGTAATCTGGACCGATGTAAATACCATTGTATTTCAATGTGTTGGATAAATGAGAATCTACCAAAGGTATCCGTCGAGTCCACTTTGAACAAATATGTACAGACGAGGATACACATCAGTGCCTCTGTGGCACCTTTCAGGGTGAACTTATGTTTGCTGTAGAATTTTCATGATTAAAGATCATCCATACCAAATGAGAAAAAAAAGTTTCTATCTCGCGTTATCATATGTAAACACCAAAACTCGCGAACAGAATATGAATATAGCGTACATTTGTTGATGATGATACAGATGATAATCATGAAAATAAATGAGAATAGTGCCACTCAAAATCCAATACACGATAATAATTTTTCAAAATGAAAGGAATCCCAAATGTTTTGGAATAACCTCGCAATGACCTTTACTCTAAATCATCACCTGGGGTTATGACATGATTTAAATGGTTCGCGTTGATTTCCTAAGGTTACATGTGTAATTATCCCATTTGTTACTTTTATCCGACATTGTTCATCGATGATGGATATAAAAACAATTATACATTCCCACAATTCCGAAAAAAAGAGCAAGTACTTTTCATTCCAATTAATATAAGTACTTTCACAAAGTCTGGTACAGGAAAAATATTACAGAAGTATTGATGTGCGCTATATCTACATAAATGAACCAGAATTTACATGTGTAAACAACTCTAAACCTTTTTCCCGAAACCAAAAGCTTTACCAAGCTATGACCAAAACCTGTGTCGAGGCTATTATGAGATTGTCTGATTACATGCGGGCACCTGCTGACAGGCATAATTTTCGGGCTATTTCCTTCCATAATGAATTTTTAGAATTCAGGAATCACGTTAAATACTTCTTGATTAGGAAGTTCGCCCAAAAAACAACGTAGATCTCCCTGTGTCAAGCAGCAGGTCTTTTTGGTAGATTTTTAAGATTTAACTGATTGAATCATGTCCAGTAAAATTTTATAAACTGATTCTTTTCTAATATCATACAAACATATTAATAGCGGCAAAGGTTATATAGTTGTATTAATTCCAAGGGTCGCATTCCATGATATTATAGCACTTGGTTCCCTTGCGTATTTGAAGGAATGAAATTTATTTACAGTAGAAGTTATTCTCACTAATTTTTGACTCCAGATAAGAACAATGAACAATTTTCATTTTCCGAGATATCTTTTTTTCATCATATCTGAGCATTAATGCATTGGAAAGCTAATTATGGTTTTTAAATGCTTCTCCTTCCACCAGTAACAATTCATGAAATATTTCTGCGAGTAGAGGCCAGTTATTCGGCGATATGAAAACTCGTGTCACTAGAGACTTTAAAAATATTGAGTCTTGTTTTATACCTAAGAAGAGAAGCGTTCCAATAATCGTGAAAAAGTTAGCATTCTCACGATGACACAAATTGGTGTGGAGGAAGTTATGTTAGGTAAAGTTTCGAAGGAAGGTGAGCACACGTCTGTAAGCTAAACACACTTAGACTTGAGGTCCCGAGGGCAACAGGAACGGTTTCACGAGATCTCCATGTTGATAGTCACACGGATGACCGAAACACATGAATATGAGTATATTTTCCTACGCTTCCATCGAAAATTCTGCGAAAAATTAAATTTAAATTGTATATATTCCTCAGGGATCAGGGAAGGGAAACATACGGGCTCAGGAAAGAACTCGTGGATTTGACGAATCTGGCGGAAATATGCCGAGTTTCCAAATAAGACCTAAATTTCATAGGATATCCCATGTATGTGATGCGTCAAATTATTTCTTTTACGAAAAATGTTTACTGTCAAACCTTCGCATTCGCATCGCTTCGCCTCAATAAGCCGCTATGTTGATCACGTTAATCACAGTTAATCATAGATAAGTTACGATGTTTACTGTTTTGATTGTTGATCACGCGGCTCGTTGCAAAAGTAAAATCAAGGAGTTTTATCGTGTTCCCGGGCGAAATTATTGATATGTGCATCCTGTGTTTCATCAGCCTTTTATTAGCAATTTTTTTCATCTATACTATGTTCAGTGATAATTCCAACACGCGCAGTGACGCAGAAAGCGAAACTATAGATAGCTAAAAACGACGGTATGTGACGAACCAAAATAAAAACATGGACCTTCCGAGTTCTCATATAAAACCGACTGAAGTAGCTTAGGCTCACTCAAATCGATAACGCCAACGTCAGGTGTATGGTGGTTGAGGTTGATCCGGATTCATCTGCGCAGGCCCGAGTTCCCTATCGTCACAAGGAAATTGAACGTAGGGCCATTATAACTTCCCGTCGCGAGTACGGCATTGAATATTCGAGGCATCAATCATGAAATTCTTCTTCCAAATACTTTCCGTAATTTCATTTGTTCATCTAATCTGGGGTTTCGAGTTTAAACACCATGATAACGAAGAATTAGCCGCCGTCCTCGAAAACGTTCACTCTCAATGTGGGAACATTACACAATTGTATACTCTATCCGAAAAGTCAGTTCTTGGAGTTCCCCTCTACGTGATCGAGTTTTCTTCGCAGCCAGGACATCACCAATTATGTAAGTAGCTGCACCATTTCTACACATTTAAGAACTTTTTGAAAATATTAACTTACGGCATTTGCCCACTGATGGAACTCCAAGTAGCACGGGGGCTGCGCTCCCCGAGCCAGAGTTCTGTGGGTACATTGTCTGCCAGTACCTGGTTACTTATCTAGCTATCGTAACCTTGGGACTGATGATTTGGTGAATAATTATGAATATCCACCTCGGAGTGCCGGTATGGGCACGAAGGGCTCGGAATGAAGATTGAAGGACCTAATTGACGCTAGCATATGGTTGGAGTGAAAGTACATGTGGTTGAGCTTTTTTTTACATAAGATATTACCACTGATTCTATCATGAACTAGAACGAATTCTATTCGTTTTTCATTGCTACTCAATAATAGCCTTGATTTTCCCATTGTTTAGCGACTTTAGAGTGAGTGCTAAGTGCGATGTATTTTTCGATGTGCGCCGATTAAAAACCAGACAATCTTAAGTACCGGCATTTAAAGATAAATGTAAAAGGATCAGGTTTTTGCACCAAAAATTATGTTGTCACTGTTTTTACATGGCTGTAAGTTTTTACACCAGGGATTTGTCTTATACTCAAAACTTGTCATTTCCTTTTCATGCAAGTATCTCTTTGAGTTAATGTTTACTTGATGTACATCGCGCTTAAACCATTGGTTACTGTATCGAGGTCTATAATTCGCAGTAAACTAGGGGTAAGGACAAAAAATATATCTATGGAAATTTAATTTTTCAACATCACAATATCTTTCTGCATCCCGCAATCTCCTAAGCTCCCGAAGTGAATGTCGCAGGGTAATTAGAAGTTGTCAACTTCGGATTTCGCTCAGTGGAGATTTTGTCAAGAAGTCTTAGTGGAAGTCAGGGGATTCAAAAGCTTAAATGGAAGTTCAGTAGACCCCAATTTACTGTGAATATGAAAGTTTTAAAAAACTACGTAGCAAAATTTCGCTTAATGACATCTCATTTTCCATGGAATTCCGGGGAAGTAGGCGACAGTTTCCGTGTAATTCCATCTACCAGAAGAGGATGAAAAATGGGTCAAGTAACCGAGTAGCGAAATATAAAGTACTGCGTTGAATATAATAAATTTGGAATGCAGAAAAAAAAGAACCACCACGATGAAACAACGATTTAGTCGGTGCAAATGTAGAAAACAATGAAATTGCCATTTGTAGTTTTCAGCCGTCAAGGTTAGGCCAGGCGTCGTAAATAAGGGTACATTTTTTACTCAATGCCATTACTTTTAACGATCATAACTAAGTAATTTAATTGAAGAGCAAAATATAATTTCATTTTTTAATATATTTTTTTTAATATTAAAAAAAATAAAATTAATTTATCTTTCATGAAAACTCGAAAAGCTGTTGTTAAGATCCTAAAGCGATTAAATTCCAGCACACGAGATTATTGCTCTGATAGTATACTACTCTTTGTGAACAATATGGAGCGGCGCCCCTCGAAAGACCTGAAGGCCCTAATCTAATGCTCCTAGTGTAACATTCGATTTTATGCACGCGTGACATAATCACAACGAAGAAAGGATTCAAGTCTTGAAGTCTGGGGAAGGGCGGCAACATGAATTTCGGACATCCACACCAGATTTCGATGCCCCTTCGGTAAGTTTTCCACAAAATATGGAATTTCGCCGATTTCCAACAGCATTCCCAATTTGTGGCGAACGATCCGATGAAAAACTTCTCATATTTGTGGTGAGAGATGGTACAGTGAATTGGCTGTAAAAAGAGGTGACACCTTCTGTGCTTTCATCAAGTCAGTGGTCTATGTTTTGAAACGATGGCAGGTAATTTAAGAGAAGAGAGATTATAAAACTAGCACTAACTTTCACGACCATCTTATTTTTTCTAGCTGTCTGTAATGTCTTATGTTTGCTAAGTGTTGAAGATTGCAATCATGAATTTAAATAATGCTCATCCTCTCTTTTCCATGCAAACTAATTAAAAATAGCAAGCTATCCCTCACTTAATCTAAAGCAATACTGTATATCTCTTACTCCCATTAATTTACATCCAACACTGATATCTCAACACACATGCACTACATGAATATTTATTACTATTAGCGCTTGTCTACAAATAAACGTATGTATCTATTTGTGGCATCTGATTGTAAAAAGCAGACATCGACTTCTATCTGGTCCTTAGGTCACCCACAACGTAATGTCCTGGTCCTTGAAGAAGTCAGAACACTTACAGCCAGTTCATCTGCATCCTCCTAATGGCTATTTTTCTAATGCCTTGAAAAATTGAAATCCATCATCCACTTCACAAAAGTAATATTGCTGCTTCCTGACATAAACTGAGGGGTGATCAGCTCATTTGGAATGTCTCTCCTTGTGTGAGTGATGCACGAATACAGAAATAGTCTCAAACCACATCCCGCATGTTGAGAGTACTTTCCGAGGAATCTGGTCCCACAGAAAATTTTTAGAATTGGAAAGAGCAGAGAGAATCGGTAACATAGTGAGCAAGAAAAAATATTTTAATTGAATCTCCAGAAGTTAATAATCCACAGAGTGAAATACAATAGGCAGTGGATGCTGCCAGAGCTTAATTTTGGATAGCAGTATTCTTAATTTTGACATAACTATGTCACAAGCACTCCCAAACTCCAGGTTGCAGATTTAATTCAAACAAAAGACCTTAGAGCATGTACACAATAGAGGACGTGTGGGCTATCCTTGCAATGCATTGATAGTGGGGCCAGAGAAGTCTTGCATATGCCAGGTGAGACATAGCAACCGAGTGATGTTTATATGCTTGAGCATGGAGAATAGTTTTAAGTCAACTGAATAAACAATTTCTATGGTGCCGTCTCCATCAGGAATGTCAGAAATATTTGGTCAGATAATACATAATTGTTTGAAATTGCATAATCATATTGATAACTCCATAAAATAGATTTATTATAGTTTAAAAAGTGCAATATTATCATGAGCGCTAATGGCGTTATCTGCAGCCTCGCCTTCTTGTATGTCACATGCCTGGGAGAGGGAAGGAGGACTGCCATTAGATTAACTGATGTAGCACATGGAAAGCTGGGACATAATTAAAGCTCTTCTTACTTTTGGAGAATTGCACATCATTTTATCCGACCAAGATTTTTTTATTCCATGCAATTTTTCCAAAACTAATGAATTTGTAATTTATTGTTTGATTTCAGTGAAACCAGAGTTTAAATATATAGGTAACATGCACGGTAATGAGGTCCTGGGAAGGGAACTACTCTTAAAATTGGCAGACTACCTATGTGAGCGCTATATGGCGGGAGACCCTGAGATTCAGAAGCTAATTCATCAGACTCGCATTCATATCATGCCATCAATGAACCCAGATGGTTGGCAACTAGCCACAGATACAGTGAGTAACAATTTTTATATCTAGGTCACACTTGATATTTAGCTTTACAATCTATAAGACCTAATTTCTACTGTGAAATTTTACGTGGATAGAAAGCACATGCAAGTTTTAGCAACATATTTCTAAGGCGTGTTTACACAATGCATGTACCCAAGCAAGTACATGGCTGGACAGTTGCATGGACAAATGTTCAAAATAAGAACTGGGGCTATTTTATGGCCAAACATTCATGCATTTGCACAATTGTGTGTGTTTACATGCTTCAGTTTCAAAGGTGAATGTGTCCATACAAGTAATCCCACAGTTACTTGCATTGTGTTAACATAGCTGTAAATATAATGCCATAAAAATGCATGGAATTCTGTATGATGGCATTCAGTGTGCTTGTGCAAATACTAATTTGCAAAAACCCCATATCTTGTACTTTTGAGAGAGGATAAGAGGAGAATTATATTTTCAGTCTATTAGACCAAATTATATTCCACTTTAAGTTTAACATGTAATATTAAATGATTTGACTCAAATCAATGTAGATATGTGACACTATTTTATAGTGTCAGTATTCCACCCTTCAGACTTATGAAATTCTTGAGGAATCACATTTTATGTAAGCTATATTTAATGGGTAATTGTTATTTTATGATACAGTAATTTCATATGCACTAGTCTATAATAAAAAATTGAAGTTTACATTTTTATTTAAACAATGGAATGTTTTTTTCATTAGGACTTGAAATGATATTTGTGATTTACAGGGAGGCAAAGACTACCTTCTGGGCCGCTCCAATAACCACAGCGTTGATCTGAATAGAAATTTTCCTGATCTTGACAGGATCATGTTTGGGAATGAACAAGCTCACATTGATCATAATAATCATCTTCTTCAGCAAGTTGATCACCTCACCGAACCCGTGAGCACAAAAGCTATCTTTTAAATTTTTATCATTTTAGAAAAAAATTAAATTCTTAACTATGCATTGGCCATGAATACCATTTAGATGACCCAAAAAAGCCTATGCCAGAGGTCTACTAGTACTCAATTAGTAAAAGCCTCTGTAATTGAGAGAAGACGCTCCTTAACCTATATGAGTGAGAAACCTCCCCAGTCCTTAGTCTCTTGCTTATCAAGGTTTGACTGCATATGCACTTAGGTTTAAAAAAAATTGGGTTAGGTTGAGGAGAGTCTACTTGTTCACCATAATGGATTTGTTGCAGATATTTATATATTTATTTGGAAATTTTACAGTTTAAGTTGGCAATTGTAATTGCAGCATTATAATGTATATATTTAGGATGTTTTACACAGTACAATTTATTGTACAAGATTTGCAACAAGAATTTATCATATAATGTACAAGAAAATGAATGGAGTTAGAGCAGGTTCTATTCACTGTTCAGTCATTCAGACAACCGTACAATTTGCCCCTTTACACGGTATGATTTTTCTCATGAAAGAGTTCATGTATTCGTTTGTACAATAAAATGTACCATGTAAAGTGGCCTTCACACAGTACATACACACTTGAGAGGAACCTTCATTATAGGCATGCTCGATAACCTACCTTTATAGTAACATATATTACACCTAACATAAGACATATTATTGAATGGTGTAAAAATATTACTAGGTCATCAATAATTTTACAAAGATATATTGGCTTTAAAATAATGAATTTTTTCATCAAAACACATTGCCTTAATGGCAGCATGATGGCATACCTTCACCTAACTTTTTTTTTCTCAATTACCATTCGAATAATATTGTTCACAAACATGTATAACATGTACTACATATTGACACACTTAATATACTTTTTTCACCTTAGGTCATTGATGATTTAACACAGATATTTAGAAGATAGTTTTGGACCTTACTTGGTGGAATTCCTTGATATCAGGGGTAGAAGATTTAACACTGCAATTCTACATGGTAATAGATTTATTGACATGACCAGTTTCCCTGCAGAGCAGCATCATCAGGTGCACTTACATTATTTTCCACTCTATATATTCATGAATTTGTAATATTTGTACTCTATATATTCATGAATTTGAAATAGAGAGAGAGGAAAGTGGCTGAGTCACAGATTACGGCAGGAAAGGTGTTAGGTTTGGCTGGGGTGGGGCTGTTATACTTTGCTTGGATAGGGGGGGACTTATGCACGTTTATGTTTTAGAAAAAGTAAAAGAAAGATGGTACTTTGCTCTGGTTAGGTCACACCTCAAATACTCCGCGAGCATTTGATACCCCGGTCATTAAGATTAAACAAAAAAATTAATATTATACAAAGAAAAGCTGTGCATTTCATTAAAAACTGATATGAGCGAACATTAACTGTTTCACGACTTTTAGAGGGATTAAGGTGGGAGCCCCATGGTGACTAGACTTTGCTCACTTGAGAAATTCAGAACTGGTGTATTTCAGAGCGACACAGGGAATACTATCATGATGCCTCATGACATCTCTATGACTGACAGAAGAGAAAAAATAAGAAACACACATTGCCTAACAGATATGTTCAAAAACTTGTTCTTTCCACGCACAATAAAAACTGAGCTCCACTAAATACAATCCCATAATATGAATCACCATTTCACCTTCCAAAACCTTATCCCTTACATCTTTACACGACTAGTGTCCTAACACCCCCTGCCACATGCCCATGAGGCAGCTTGTAGGGTTGTATGTAAATGTCGATGAAAACATTCTACATATGTACATAAATAAAATCCGTAATATTAGCACTATCTTTGTAAATAAATAAATTTTTGAATGTATTTTTTTCAAAATTTGTGTTGTGCAACGGACTATATGGCATAGGTGTAATAGGACGTATTCGAAAAAATGATATGCTGAAGGAACAAGTGTCACTTCTCTTCATCACATTGTACCACATTGGAACTACTCAATTTTTTACTCAAAACTTAGACTTTCCATCAGCTATAATCTACAATTTATTTACAGATTCAACCAGAAACCAAGGCAGTTATGCGACTTATTATGCAAGTTCCATTTGTTCTCTCTGCTAATCTTCATGGTGGTGACCTTGTGGCTAATTATCCATATGATTCCAGCCGATCAGGAGCTTTGACAGAATACTCCAAATCTCCTGATGACCAAACATTTAAGTATGTATACTGAGCAAACTTCCAACATTTCTGTGATCCATAAGCATTTAAAAGTACATCTCTTATGGATGCAAGGGTGGATTAAGATAGGATGCAAGAGGGGTTGCCATCCACCACTCATGATTCTGATAAATAGGAAAAATGGTAGTCATAAGTCTATCCCTCAGACCCCTGGCAAGTAGCAAATTCCCACTAAAAAACATTAATGCACCTCTGTATAATTGAAACATCTGAGGTAAAAATATTTTATCTGGTACTCGTCTGCAACTACTCTGAAGCTGTTTATTTTTGGGTTCTCCTCACGTTGAACCATTTTTAAGGACGACCGTTTCGCCGGCACACCAGTCGGCTTCATCAGGTTCTAATGAACAGGAGAATTGTTTGCTGCTATATATATATATAGCTCTGGTCCATTAATTGTCAGTTGGGATCTAGTATGAAGTGCTGATTGGCTAAGGAGTCGGATTGTCTTGGATTATTGAAAATCCATTTAAAAGTAGAGGAGAGGGGATAGCCATCTTCCCCGTTGAAGTTATTTGGATTTTTAGCAATTACATTCACCTCCCATATCAGTCGAGGGAAGTACTTATTTTCCTTGGCAATGACCTTACTCCCTTTAAAATTTATTTGGTGGTTGGGTGCTGACCAGGCGTGTTCAGCAATAGTAGAATGTTACCCGAAATCCTCAAAGCAGAGCATCGAGCAACGACATTGTCGCTGAACAAAAATGAGAGCTGCAGAAAAATATCGTAAAGCATTGAAAAAAAACTATTAAATAATTCTATAATTTCAGAAAGTATTTTATAGAAATTAAAGTATTTACTATGCTCAATAAATATAAAGAATTGATCGTGTGTGAATTACTTCCTTATTCACCAATAAAACCTCCATGATTAATTTATTCCTAAAATGCTCGCACTCGCAGAAAGTTTTTAGTCATAGCATCAACCATTGCGGAAAGATAAAACACATTCTGCTTCGGGGCCCGAAATTAGAAAATTACCTGAAAAATACCAATAAACAAGAAAACCACGGAATTCTTCGTAGCTACTCTGAAACTGGCCAGTAACTGCTCTAAAAATAGTGAGTAATTGCTCTGAAAGATTGATATCTGATCTGGAAGCATTCTGTGATTGGTTCGGATTTGAAGCAATTCTTTAAAATTCAGACCAGTCCAGTCACTGACTACTTCCAGATCAGATATTAGTCTTTCAGAGCACTTACAGACCAGTTTCAGAGCAGTCATAGACTAAATATTTTTACCTGGGATATATTATGTATTCATTAAAATCTACATTAAAACTTAGAAGCCCATGGCAAAGTGTTTCTTTACTGCATGATTGGTAAAACTTAAAGAGTATTAAAAAATTTAAATATTTGTCATTTTCCTAGCACTTATGGATGATCAAATTCAATTTTAGTCCCATTCACTTCACTTCTAAATAGCCCTTAAACATTTGCTTTAATTGTGCTATTTATCATACCAGGCACCTTGCTCAAACATATGCTTTACTACATCGTGGTGGAATGTCAGATTCCAAAAGAGCAGGCTGCGGATCAGATGGATATAATTTTGGTGAGCAGGGAGGAATAACCAATGGAGCAGCATGGTATAGTGTTCAGGGTGGAATGCAAGACTTCAACTACCTATCATCAAACGATTTTGAAATAACCTTGGAGCTTGGTTGTGAAAAATATCCAGCTGCTGACACTTTAGCTCATGAGTGGGAAATCAACAAGGATGCCCTAATTGGATTTATATGGCAGGTAAGTGAATGATAGTGATGTCAATTTGCTTACGAAGGAGACAATTGGTAGATATAGATCAACCCCTGAGATACAAGCATGCTTTTTTGCAGTCAACAGACAAATTGATACATCTGAGGTGACTGCAAGGAACTGGCCAATCGAAAATCAAACCATAACCCTTTATGACAGTTTCCACTCTATCTCTTCATTTCATATGCTCCCATAAATTGCTATATAAAAATCAATGTGCTTATATAAACGGTAGATCAGTTCAGTTAGCGATATTCAACTTTTTAAATTATGTCTATGACTCTGGATGGTTCCGAAAGTACAATGGGAATCTTTTATGATTTTACCAAAGCATTCGATTGACTTGACCACTCAATTCTATTAAGAAAGCTGTCGGATCTAGGTGTCATTGGCACACCCCTTAACTTCATTAAATCATATCTTCAGAACAGGAAACTCTATGTTGAAATTAAGTATAATAATGATGGGTTGAGCAGAGCATACACATCTGACATGAAAATTTGGAATCTGGGTGTGCCTCAGGGTTCTTTACCGGGACCCCTGTTGTTTCTTGTCTCAATTAATAATATACCTCACCACTTGAAAGAAGGTTTTGTCACTCTGTTGATGATACAAACCATGCACTTTCACATAAAAACATGGAAGGGCTAATCCACCTCAGTCAAAGATCAGTCCAATCTATGGCTGAATGGACCTCCAGCAATGGATTTCAAATTAATGTCACCAAATCAAAATTTCTGTTATTTCATTCCTCATATGCAAAACCTGACCAATTACTTTTCCTCTGAATTAATAACTCCATTATCAGGCAACCTGACCAGGTATCCTTTCTGAGCTTAAAATTGAATGCATCACTTGATAGGAGAGATCACATTAACTATCTCTCCAAAAAATTCGTTCATGGTATCTACATTTTGAGATCCTTGAGAAATACTTTATCATGCAATGTATTGAAAATGGTCTACTTTAGTTAATTCTATTCCCACCTATGTAACAATATTGCTTTTTGGGGTCATTCCACCCATGCTAAACGAGTATTCATTTTGCAAAAAACTGCCCTGCATGCCATTTTCAATTTACAACCTAGAGAGAGTTGTAAGCCTTTCTTCTCTGAAAATGGCTCGCTGACTTTGCCTTGTATTTATGTTTTGTATTGTGCTGTATTTTTGAAAACTCACCGCGAATGTTTTGTGAAGAATGGTAATGTGCATTACCATGGAAAAAGAAGACATTTTGACGGGCATATATTTCATAATAATAGTACTTAACATAGAAACAGCCCTTTCTATTGGCTCTCAAGAGTTTATAATAAACTTCTGAGCCATATAAATAAAACAGAGGGGGTGCGTAAATTCAAGAAGGAACTGTGTAAATATCTCATAGAGAAGAGGTACCATTCCCTGTCAGTGTTTTAAACCTTATTAAAACCTCTGTAACTTAGCATATATTTTTTGGACGTGTTCTATGATTTGTAAATAATCCTACGGAACAAATAAAATTATTATTATCCATTACTTCAGTTAAGTTCCCCTCCGAGTCCTCGACAAGCATCGGGTTTCATTGCCATCATAATGGCATAATAAATAAATATAATAATTATTAAAAATGTACATAAAAATAAATATAATTATTATTTAAAACTATATATAAAGTTATAATAATTATTTAAAAAATATATATAATAAATATAATTATTATTAAAAATAAATGATTATTATTAAAAAATAAATAAAATCATTATTATTATTATCTCCGAGAGCACTAGGGAATGCATATGTTCCCATGTGCAAGAAGCCTGAGCTACACTGGTTCTTCAGTTGTGTCACAGTGCTTTTTATTTTGAGAAAATATTCTTCTGTAGACCCTTGTTTCTCATGTAATTAGTAGTTACATTTTGATCAAGAAATCAAAAATAAGCACTAGTCATATGTACCTCTACTAAAAAAGAAGTAGAAGCGCATATGACTAGTAATAGTCACTTAGATCAGTATAAATATCATTCATATAAATTAAACATGCTTATTGATATATTGAGCAATTAAATATCGGAAATGTTCAAGGCATACTGATTGCAATACGACCAAGAACAAAATTGTAGGACACCCCAGTTTTGAAATGCACTCATTTTACAAAATTAATAACAACCTTTTTCCTGTTTACGATATAATGCTGAAACCTACAAAATTTATGGCAAACATATTTATCTACTATTTACTGAAATACAGTAGTCTCGAGTTACTTATGCTCGAGTTACAAATTATCAAAGTCAGAGCCCTGCTCAAACACAGTCAAAAACCAATACTTTAATGTTACACCCACAGTAAAAAATATTAAGATGAATATAAAAAATAAAAGTTAACCATTAAATAAGGAAAATTATGATGTGATAAATTTTTCTGTAGGTCTTCTCGTTATTTTTTTTATTTGTTCCCAAACTTGGGTGCACATAATTTCTGCACTGTCAGTAGGCATGTTTTTCCCATGTTACTAAAAAGATGTTGCTGGATGTTCACTATGCTAAAACAACCTAGTAGACTAAATTAAGGAGCATATAGCCCCATAGAGTGGAAAAAGTTAACAAGTACTCTACTATGTGTGTATTCTGTCGGCAAAGTAATACAGTTAGTCATCACAGAGATTTTACACCTAAAATCTACTGACTAAAAAGCAAAGATGTGGACATTGCACAAGACAGACAAAAACCAACATTTCAACTCGTTTCTTTCCAGCATAGTTTTTTCCTCACTTTTCCAGCAATATAAAAATCTATTCCACTCTGAATGAAATCTGACTAAGTTGACACATTCAAAATCTCCAAGTCAAGAGGTGGAGGCATTTGCTTCTGCATTAATGAAATAATGAATTCTGCCAGAGAGAGTTACTTGTCCCATTCAAATTTAAGTGTCTCAACTTGCTGCAACAAAAAAAATGAAGTAGGCCCCCTTGGTGGGATTACCAAATCTGAGTTAATTTTCACAGAATTCTAAGCCCTAAGATAAGAATTTTCAAGGAGTCAAATCCATGAGTAACCTAAGAACCCATCTCAAATTTTTCACACTCCAACAGGATTCATACTCGTTACTGGTCAGTGGCTCAATGGCAAGGTTGGCTGTACTGAGCATATTCGTCGTGCTCTTTTTCATGAATTGCTACCATGTACATGCATACATGGTCATTTTAAATGCTGTATCGGCATCATAATTTTCAAGAATTCAAAGATTATTTTGGTAAAACTAAAGGGAAAAGGAAATTTCAACACTGGGTTTCATTTTGTTCTTATTTAATTATTGTACCAGTTAAGGTAGGTTTTGTTGATTGTCAGAGAATCACCTCCTGGTTTTCTACAGTATTAGGGCCTATATTGCTCTAGTTGATTCTTTTTCGCCTCAGCATATGACCTACCCTTCTTCATCCTGTTAATGAAACATATTCTCTTTCACCCTCTTTCCTGCTTGCTCAACATCCTTCCCTCTATAACACTCTTGAGCAACCCATCGGCCCTTATTACATCCTCCATCCATCTACCCTGCCCATCCCACATTTCATTCAGAAGTTTCCTTTCCTTGCCCACCATCTCCAGCACTTCCTCGTTACTCTTCTCCTGACATTTTCCATGCATACCTCCTCCTACGATGGTGTTTAAACCAAGTATTTTTTGTATTGTTTTATATCTCCGACAAAATTCAACTGCCTTTTATCCACGATCATTTATCGTTCCAAATCCAAATCCTCCTACTTCATACCCATCTCTCCCTTCCCCCACTAATGCATTCCAGTCGTCCATACTATTAGATTTGATTGGGTTTGATTAGCCACCAATAATCTAAAGCTGTCACACTAACACAGCACATGTTACATAAAAACTGTCTGCAAAAATACAACCTTGCAAAAAAAAGATAACTCTTAGGATCAATAGCATAAGTTATTCAACTGGGCTAATTCCTCCATTGATGGAGTTTCAATGGAGGAATTCACCCACTAGAATACCTGAATAGTCTACATCACCTGATTATGCCAGGAAAGCATAAGTTCTTTCATTAGAGGGATTAATATTTTCAATCAATATCAAGCTCTGGGACAATAGGATGACATATGGGAATGCCTTGGGCAATCCCATGGGCTACTAGTCCACTGATGGTGACAAAGGGAGGACCAAATTCATTATAATGAAGTTGTATTACGCACTCTCTACATAGATAATGTAGTATATTTTCTCTAATTATAGGCTCATATTGGAGTCAAAGGAGTGGTGAAAGATGCCCTAACTGGAAAGCCAATATCTAATGCTATAATACACACCAAGAATATCACTGAAGGACGGAATGATGACATCGATCATGACATAACTTCAGGTTGGTAGTTGATTTATACACGCATTTTTCTAGAAAGATTAACAAACTTTAAGAATGGCCCTTAGACTTCCAATTTATTGAATGAAAACCCTAAGCAAACTCTACTGTTACGAGTAAGCTATGTTACTTTTGGTATTTGAAATTTCAAACTACATACTTATCAATTAAATATATTCATATTTATCATTGGGATATAACAGATGTGATAAAAGAAATTTTTTCTCTCACTTTAAGTCTCAGAGTTGCTATCCTGAAGGCAAGTATAGAATCACATACCCAAACTATATAATATGGACATGTTTGCAAAGCTATGAATGTAATGCATAGTATTTCTTGTGCAGTAAAATGCTGGTATAAGTTGATGGGGCATAATTTCAATTTCTCAATGATACATATTCAATTAATCGAAATAAATGAATGATTGTTACGAATCCTGACTATATATGGGCCCCCCATGATACATTAATAATTCTAAACCAGAATCCCAAAAGAACAAGAACTAAGAAGTTACCATGACACTGGGCGAGTGGAATGGTTAATGACTGATTTTTTGGATAAAACGATAATCATTTTCCTTTCTTAAATGGTAAGGAAACTAATGATAAGAGCAACACTAGTAAGGGCCTGATTACGCAATACATTAACCCATATGAGTAAATGTGTAAATGCAAGAATGCAAAAATTGAATGTATAACCACACCAACTAGAATGAATGCATGAACAGCAAAATAGAACCGGCTTTCTTTGATTCATGCATTTTTACTTAAACTTGTACATGAAGATATACAGATTAATGTGCTATGTAACCAGGTCTTAAGGCAATGTATTGTTTTACAGTACATGGTGGAGATTACTACCGGCTTTTGACACCGGGAGACTATGAAATAACAGCCATTTCTCCTGGATACAACCCTCAAACAAGACGGGTTAAAGTACGAGAGCATGGTGAAAAAAGTGAAGCAATGCTGATTGACTTCTGGTTACAACCTCTACTTCCCCCTCAGAGGCCACTAGAGGATGACGACGTTTTCGAGGTAATATCTTTTTCATGTTTCCATGGGGTGACTCAGCAAACAATGATTTTATTCAACTAGAAGTAAGTCTTCATTATAACATCATCTAATTTTTAAGCAAATTTGCAGCACATTTTCAGAGACATCTTCATAAGTTAAAATTGAAGTTTCACCATTTGAAAGCATTTTCAGATACTCTAAGGGCAGGTTTTACAATTTCTGGTTAAACTGGTCATTAAGTAAATGGATGTTAACGTTCACGTTAATGAGAGGCCAGGTTTTATAAAGCAAGTCTAATCTCCGGTTAGTTGACGTGTACTCGAATGACCGGAGGGCATACTGCCAATAATTCTCACATTGCGAATATTGGAAAAAATGAATAGCTATCATAAAAATATCACAATGGTGGAATTTTAAAGTTGTGTGTTAGGAAACTAGTATTTGTTCGAAATGGAGCTCAAATGTGAGAAGTAAGAAGCAAATGCTGCTCAAATTTATTTTGGCCGAGCAAGGCATAATTGTAAATTAAAAGAGTGAGGCTCTGACATGGAATAAAAGTTAGTAAATATTAATTGAATGCTATCATAAATACTTCATACTCAATAAATTACTGATATGCAATTCATTGATCCAGGAAGGAAAAGGAAAAAAATTGATAATCAATACTACTGTAAAAGTTCTGTGACTGCGCTCTCAACTTTTAATGAAGCATTGATGAAGAAAGGAACTTTTGATGGCATAAAGTACTCCTTTACTATATACACCAATGAATAACGAATATGATGCAAATTGGAGTCATTATGAGGACATATTCATACAGAAAGATTTATTAAGTAATCTTGTATACCACGTCCAGTTTTGCCATTGCTCTCTTAGCAATAATAGCTGAACATACCAAATCATCTTACGTCACCAGACTAACTGACAAGCTCATTCATGTCAACAAACATTATTAACTATAAGGATTGATTTTGATTTTTTCCTATTGACTGAATATTATATTTCTTTCACGAAACAAAATGATAACCAGAGGAATAGCGATTTTATGTAGAGAAATTATTTATTTGTGAAACTTTCACTTAAATAAAAAATATTTCTTACCAAGCTAAATTGTAAACTAGATACAGATGTGGAAGACAATCTGATTGAAGTCAGGGAGAGTAATAAGTTTACTGTGAATCACAACTAGCATTATTTTTTAGTTTGATGAGAAATAATATGTTTCACTCACATGGGTAAAGTTGTTTACAACTTGTAATATGTTGGGGCCAAACATATCTGGATGTGCCTTTACACAAGTACAATCCATGCAACCAACCAACGACTCTTACAATGCGTGACAAATGAAATTAAAACAGTTAAATATAGAGGGATCAAGAAATGGCTTGAAGCTAAACAAGATCTGAAGCTCTATACTATGGATGACTGTATCCAACATTGTTTAGAAGTTTCTTTTTCTCTCAAGTAACCTGAAAAAGAATTAACTCTTCACTGCATACTTTGCAGAGGCTCTGACAAGGTTTAAATTGAAAAGAACCTGTGTCCCACAATCATATTCAATGCTTCATGATCGATTTGGTTTATCACATCAATTATAAAATCTGCAATTATAGAACTCACAATACCATCACACAATGCGTTAGTCTTCATGTTAACTGGGTTAACCATTGCAATTCCTGCTTTATTGTAACGAGCACTCTAACGTCCACATATAACTTAGCCCACCATTGTACAACCAAAGTTTATAGTTTAACCAGGCATTGAAAAACCTGCCCAAAATTAACGAAACTATAATTGCTTCACATTAACATGCTATTCGTATATGTTTCCATTACAGTTGGAGCAAGACTCCAATGGATCACCAAGAAATTCGGAATATAAAACTTATAATGAGCTTCTGAAAGATCGTCTTCGAAAAAAATGGATATACAACATTTACAAAAGATCAGCTAAGCCGTAGATGAGATTTTCGATTTCCGATATTTATTTACAATGTCTATCATAGGCATTACATTCTAGCACAAATAATGGAAGGAAAAGTTTTATTTTTAATATGAACACTTTGTTAAACATATCTTTCTTCCAAAAATATAAATGAATAAACTATCATTATTAGCAAGGTACTCTAAAATAAAACAGAATAGCAATCACAAAAAATGCATTTTTCATTTAAATAATAGATATTTTGATTGTAATAGATCATTTTATCAGACTCCATTAATGTTAAATATTTTAATGACCCCTAATGAAAAACTGTGTTTACAGTTAAAGTTTATCTTTTAACCTCTCATGTAAAAGTCTATACTCCTTTCTGAATATTGTTTAATCCACAGAAAGTTGCAGATAAAAGTATGTCGTGACCTACATTGTAACAAACACAGGCTGAATGCATTTTTCATTGTGACAGATGGTAATAGCATCAAATGCACCATGACTGGGAAATTTGGAGAGTAGTAAAAATGTATATGTATACTGACAAGCCCATGTATGTTCACACTACATCTTCGCCAAATCGTCACTTCATTATTTAAATCTAGTTATGCTACTAAATACAGAAATTACAATAACTACTTGAATCTACACATGCACTTAAAAATACTTGAAACATTTCCTATTTGGTTAAGAAAACTGGTGACCACCCGCACATTCTGATGTAATCATAAAAATATTAGATGAGTTTCTGGAGCTATAACAGTCCTGGTATCATTAAGAGCTGCTTCAGAAAACTAGGTCATGACTAGATATCTATTGTTCACATTTGTAATAACAATTCTTTTTAGGGGCAAGATTGAGATGGGGTAGTCCCTTCTTCTATCTAACCCCTAAACCTACGTTTGTAGGAGAATAAGTTAGTATTAATCACTCATAAGGAGGAAAACCAGATTAACATAAGCCACTTCAATAACCAATGATGCAGGAAATTTTAATTTCTCAAAATTAAGGATTTACTAGAGCTACCATTTCAAAAATATGAGTAACTCTTAAGTATTTTTACTAAATAATTCTCCTAATATCAGACAACATATTTCTAAGACTATGCCAACCTTTATTTATTGAAACAGAGTAGTTTCCCCAGTTGATAAATTATCCTATTGTAGGATTTATGATGCCTGATCTCAACTTTTCCAGCCTAAGGCCTAAGTCCATGAAGTACTCACACAGCACTACATATTTTGGTTTCATTAAGATACCAATTTAACGAGAGCCTGGAGTATATTGGAAAAAATATGATTTTTTGGGTAATACCTACATTATTTACTGACTGAAATAACACCTTTTTAATGCAGATGAAACTACAGACACCCATTACAACATTTATCGGTTAACCAAACCTTTTCTGATTGAAAACAATATTTTCAGAGTAATTAGAGAGCAAGTAACTTACCCATGAAAGCCAAAACGAAGCTCAGAATATCCAGTACAATATGCAATGACCCAATGGCTAACTTTAAGTTATCAATGTCTTCCTTTACATGCATAGGCCACATGTAAAACTGGAGAATTTCATCATTTTCCCCGGTCCTTGACTGCATAACAATTCTTTTAAAGCTTCTTCATACAGCCTAGAGCTTTACTTGTTTTGTCCATCAGATTCTTTTCTCGAAATAGGTAAAAATTTATAGAAATAGCAGTAGTGATAACGTCATTTCAAAAAATTTGAACCACCACTTCATGTTCAATTAACTGTGGTATGTTATGCAGGACTAGTAATTCAGATCTTTGGCAAGGACTAAAATTGCAATTTTAAGCTTCATTAGTTCAGAATCATTGACTAAAGTAAAGCAGTTTTTCAAAATCTGTTAGGGAATATGATTTTTACAGACAGAAAAATTACGACAATCATAAATAATCATTAGGTACACATTACAATCACATAATTTCGATATCTTTTTGGCTGACCCAACAAATATCCAAAAGAATATTTAATAATCTGTAAAAATTAACAATTATCTAGCAGAGCATTGCATCATTATCAATACATACAATCTAATTCATCCAAGGAGTTGCACTCTGGCTGAGGCAACAGGCATTTAGAATAAGCTAGCATGGTATAAAACAATTCATACCCACAAATCTTCAGTCTTCATCAGCACTAAATACCTCATATGTCATTGCTATATAAAAAAATATATTTAAGTAATAGTTAGAAATGTGTTGTTCACTGGTAAAATTTTAATCATGTTCTGTGATAAACTTATTCTTTGTTGACTCCCTTCAAAAACTCATGAGTATATACCAAAAGAGCAGTGAAATTTGTCTATCTTTTGATGAGAGACAATCTAAATTAAAACATTTTGCATGTCTCTCAGTGGCATTGAATGGAGGGAATTGTTCTTTTAAAGGACCCCGACATATGAGGATAGACAATAGGGGCCGAGGTCCATAATCAAGTTGGTATCTTTTAGAAGAACTTAATTAATAATACACAACTATATTCCATGTCCAATAATGATTGTATAAATTAATGTAGGTTTTTATGGTTTGAATTGAGAGATTACTAAAATCCTAAGGCAAAGGGTAAAAATTATTTTTGTGTAAGTGTCCCTAAAGTTTTATTGTATGTACTTCCAAGCTGTAGGATTTCTTACAATGAAAATGTGTATGCCAACTGTATCTGTCCATTATTGAATAAATTAGGAAATATAGCCTTGTGTTTATTACAGGTTTTACCTATATAATACCTTAATACATATGTAGTTGAGATTTAATAACCATGTATCATGATGAGGTAGAGGTATTGAAAAAGAAAAATGGCCAACAAGCTCACTCTAACTAGCTCACCTCTTCAAGCCAAGCAGTTTTGAATAGACTCTTGGCTAATCTTGATTAGGAAGCTCAACCCCTACCAACCAAATACTCTCCAAACCCACCATAGGTAACGACTCACAAGTAAGCCCCTTAAGTCTCGATTAAGCTTGATGGCTTTGGATACCAGACATCACATTACTACATTGACCCTCAACTCCATTGTGTTTGAGTTTATAGAAGAACTTTGACTCACTGTACCAGAGTCCCCACAAACTTTGTACCTGACACCTCTCTCTTTACAATTTGTGTCCCTCCTCACCATATACGAGACTGAAATCTTCAATGCATTCTAAAATTGTCTCATCAATACAAAGTAATATTTATGTTAAGGAAATATTGACAGTTGTTATGGCTTTTCTTTCATTTCTTAATTCCAACTTAAGTACCACAACTCATAACATCAATTAAAGGTGCATGCATTTATCGTTTCAGTTGGGACTCAGCGAGGACAACTAGCACTCTAAATAATGGCTAAGCCTTCTTCCTGAGAGCTGTAATTCAGTCAAAATGCTCTGGAATTGGTTTGTTGCAAGAATGACAAGGAAATTATAATGAGGAAATTTTCAAATTCAAGGAGCCAAACCATGGATATTTCAAATACTTCATTCAGTCAAATTTCTGAGTTCATGACAAATAAAAAAAAACAAGTATATGCCAATTAAAATAAAAGCAGGGGGTTGATATACCCTCAAACCACTAAAATTGTATGGATAAGCATGAATTAAAAATTAATTACGAAATAAACTGGAGAATATAGCCATTATTTAGAGTTTAACAACTGCCATTAGTTGTAAAAAGTGAACAACATCCTTAAATTATATTTGTCAATCTCACTCAAATCAAAAGTTGAATAAACTACATATGGACATTCCACATTAGGTATGACATTTAATGCCTCGTAAATCTATGCAATGGCTGGTAACTGTGGTGACATGAATGATATCAAATCTGAATCCATCCAAATAGACTAGTAGGTTCAGAGAACTGAAAAATCCTTTAATCACACCCAATAATTGAGGGTATGCAAATATTTTTGATGGATTTCTTCTTAGGCTAACTCATCCCCCAGAGGCAACAGCAATAAAATTTCATCATTAATTAAATTTGATGATGATGAGTATGCCAGAAGTACATTGTGAAAAGTGAGACATTCAAGCTGTGATGGTAAGGAATAGACTTACTTAGGAAAGCAAACTGAAGCACGAGGAACAGTTTGTGTATTTTAATATGATTTTGAATGAAAAAAGGTATATGGTGGAATATTATAAAGGCAGCTTTACATGGTACATTTTATTGTACAAACGAATGTACCATAGAATGCACAAGAAACCCAATGGAATTAGAGCATGTTCTATTTCCCGTTATGTCATTCAGACTATCATACAATTTGCCGCTTTACATTGACAGAATTCATACATTCATTTGTACAATAAAATGTACTGTGTAAAGTAGCCTTAAAAGAGAACATTTAAAAAGCTCTGGACGAGGGGCCTCAGAGCAGTTAGGTTAAGGAACGATTATTTAAAACTTTGATATAAAGCTTTATGTACTCTTCAAAGGCAATAGATAAGAGTAGGGTAGCTTTCAAGATTTAGGTCTAGTAAAAAAATTGAGAGACGGATAATAAAGGAAAAACATGAGGATGTGTGGACAGGACATAAAATTGAAGGCAGAGGTTTGCAGTTGGCAAACAAGGTGACAGGAGGAGATGGTGGACTGTTGAATAAGGTGATGTGTGGGAAGAGTTTTGGGCAAGCACAGAGGATGGAAAAGAGATATGATGGAAGGGTGGAGTAAAATGTTTGAGGAGCTTAAGAATGACTTGAGTAAGGCAAACAGCAAGTTTGAACGGAAATTTGTCAACTGGCCCTGCGATAGAGTAGTACAGTAAAAACTATCAAAATAACAGGCGAACGTTGGTGACCATGGGTAATTAAACATCAATAGGATCATCTGTCGCTCCGTGAACCAATTTTCAGTAGGTTTTGTGATTTCCCGATGTGAAAAGCACTATCTTGAGTAGTCTCTCTAGGATTTAAAACTTTACTGACAAGAATAACGTTCACAACTAAAATTCTTTGAGGAAAATCTGGAAAAGGGAACACAGGATCTCCCGAGACACTGAGCATACATTCCAGTAAACACTGAAAAACCACATTTCATGACTGGTTTTTTTCATTCAATTCAGGAGTGATTTTCCTTCGGAAAGTCATTACGGTGGTCTCAAGCCGTGATTGTACGATGAACGTACCCACTTGAAAATACATGAACACATTCACCATATAAATTACATCGAGTAAACACAAGTTTACGCGAATGCGGGGCCATACAAGAGACCGTTCTAAATTTGAGCTTTCGTTCACGAATCTGTCCACAGACGTACTTGCGTGGGTACAAGCATCGTGTCAACACCGTTCTATAACATGCGTAACTTCGACGGTGAACTTCCATTTCATCCCACTCAACTCCCATTCCAAATACGGAATGGGATGCTATAATCAGAGGTGTTGCACTATAGTTACTCCACCAACAGTTTTAGAAGGACAAACTTTATGCGTATATATACATACAGAATAAAAAATGAAGTTCCCTATGCGGAAAACGATGGTGAAAGAGCTCTAGATCAATAACTGCTACTATTCAACTATTTCGGGAAAGTGAACTTTCGTTATATTCACCTCAGAAATTAATGCACCGGATTCCAACAAAACACATAACTGTTTGCAGGATTTTTTTAAATTCTGGACAGCCTCGAGTAATACAAATAGTGAGAATCTGCGGCGGCTTAATGGGCAGCGATCAACAGCGAAGGTAGGTTGAGGTAAGTATCTGACAGGTATTTTTTGGTCACATGAGCACATTTGGCGCGAAATTCAACACGCGAGAAGAAGTGACGTTGAAAATAAAATTTGTATATTAATAAAAAAGTAATATATACTCACAGTTTACGTAGAAGTTAGTTATATATTCTTGAATAGACATTTTTTTGAAATTGTTTTGACCCCTTCTCCCAAATAAACATCGCTGTTAATAATAAATGAATAAGGATATTCTCATAATAACGTTTCACTGACCTTGTATCATTACGCAATGTGATGGATTCAAATTCTTTTTTAAGGAAGACTTGATTTCATATATAGTTCTTTGGTTTCATCTTGCAAATGGCGAAGCTGGAGTTTACATATACCACCAGGTAAGAGAGGAATTTAATGAGATAATTACTGAAAAAAGTGCTTGTAGAGTCATACGATGACCCATTATCATATATCACAAAGTAAGAAATAAAACAATGAAGGGAAATTGTGAATGTAATTGCTATCAGTTTCATTCATAAATGTACTCTGAATGTGATTGAAAATGCCCAAAAATATATGTTCCAACAGTATCTGCATTTATCATCACATGAAATCCAAACACAACTAAGTCAGATGATACAAGGAATGGGAGGGAGTGGTAGAAATTGAAGAAGAAAACAGCAGCAAATTAGAAACTTGGAACAGGGGACAATGATGAGGGCTGGGAAGCTATGAAAGTATTGAACAGGAAATGTAGAAAAGGGAAAATTAATACTTTTGAGGCTGTGGAGGCATAATGGAGGAATAGCAGGGACTAAAATAATGAGGTTATATTCACAGAGTCACTGTTGAAGTTATGGTATCGAATGCCTAATTAAGGAAGAGGCCAGTAAACATTGAACAGGTGGGCGACAGAACAATAGTGGCAGAATTACAAGCAAGCCCAACAAAATTGATATTGGTCAAAGGGTCTCCCAACAAGCAAGTGTAGAGAGGAGTTGGAGGATGGCCTGTATGAACAACTAGAGGAGATAAAGTTCTAGGCAAGAAAAACCTAGTGACAATAATGGATGACTGGAATGCAGTGGTATGGGAGGAGAGGGATGAATTTCAAGTGGGAGGATATGGTAGGGACAAGAAATGCTGGTGGTAAGAAGGCAATTGAATTTTTAAAGAGAAATGAACTAGCAGCAAATGTTTGATTTTAGGGGCCACCAAATAGGTAGGTATATACATATGGAAAATACCAGGGTATGGGTACATATGGAAAATACCAGGGGATAAGGTGAGATATAAAATATATTACATTATGGTAAGGCAGAGATTTAGGAAGTGTCTAAAACTTGTAAAGCAATCCAGAGGTGGATGTGGACTAAGATCAAAACTTTGGCAATAATTACCTGTGATGTTAAATTGAAAAGACTTAGTAAAAGTTAGAGCATGAAGACGTGGTATGTGGAAGCCTTGCAAGGGTTGAAAAGGATGGAATACTGAGAGCTAGAGGCAAAGAACATATGTGAAGCAAAGCAAGTGGGAACAGTCAAGCGAGCAAGTGGGGAGAAGTTTGATAAGCATGGTGGTGTTACTAAATTGTTGAGGGATATCGAATGGGAGCCTCTTATCTGATTGAAGGGAAAAATATAGATTAAATCTCTTTCAAAAGTATGATGTAGGCTATTTTTTTGTCAGATGTGCAACATATTCTGCTGGAGCCAAACTATCATGGTGGAAATTATCACAGGCATAAAATTAAGGAAATATACTGTATAACTAATAGATTTAATGTCATTTTTTTCCACCTACAATAAGGGACCATAATTGTTGTGATACATCAGTTCTGGGCAACTCTGACCCTCACTGGGTAAAGTAGATTTTGCCCTTGTGCAAAATGTCTGATCATCATTTTGTGCTAATAATCCCGCAAGAAATGTCAACCTAGATAAAGCTCCTGCATGATTTTATACCTTGTATTACTATTCATTAGTCACATTAATAATACTAACCAGTAGTTGTACCTGACATAGTATATTGCATGGTAGCATGTTCTTTTATGTAGCACTCTCCTAGTTTATGATCTGACCGCTTATAGTCATCCTGACTGCTTTTGGCCTGTGCCTGGCATCCAGGCAAGTATGCGTGGTTCTGATTTCAGCTGGGATAAGTGTTGTATGCCTGGTGTGGAATCACCATGCCACACACCATAGTGGCGGCTTGCATGGTATTTTGTATACGTAGATGAATCAAGAGAAGATGGGAGACATAAGCCAGGCATAGCAAGATTGGCGGAGAAAGCAATAGGATCATTGGAAATAAGGGGGGTAAAAAACAGGGATAAGGAGGAAATGATTAGGTAAATGGAGGAGACAATGAGATGGAATGATATCAACGTTGACCTAGGTAAGTTGGAGTATGAGGAATTAAATAATAAACTACAGCAAGTGACCAACTGGATGGAGGAAAATTGGTGGAAAGGACAATGCAAGGAAATGGGCTATACCAGAAGAGGTGGGAGTGGATGCTTTAGTGAAAATGATATTGGGTGGTAAGAGAGGACAAACGACACTAAACGTTATGAGCAAAATAGGGAAGACATAAATAGAACAGGAAGATATCCAGGATAGGAAGTTCAATGTGGAGAGAATACATGCAGAGAGAATACATAGAGGAGATGAGAGAACAATAGAAAAGAATAACCATTGACCAAAGTTTTTTGACTGCATATTACAGGTAATGAGGGGCAATGGTTTGTCCAAAGGCCATGATAGAGGGAAGGATATTAGAAAAGAAATGAAGGGAAAGTAAGAGAACAGGTTTTATGGATGGGATACAGACGGGTAGGATGAATGCAGGATGAACAGAGACAAAATAGAGATATGTAGGGCCCTGCACGTGAAAAATCTGGAGGATTTTCTATGACTGCCAATAAAACCTACCCTCAGCTGTTAGAATACTTTGGTAATAATAAGTAATCACATCATTTTGAAAATCATTCTGGACATGTACAGAACATTATCTTACACACTTCTCAAATATCACATTGGTATTCTATCACATCTAATATCAGTATTACTTTCCTATTCAAGTTTCATGAACACTTCACGAACATCAGACAAACCCGTCGTGTACACTTAATTCTGGCCATGGTTTCCAACTATCTGAAAAGAACTGAATCAACATTTTTCAGATCTTCATTGATACATACATAGATTTTAGAAGAGATGTTGGTTTTGTTAACAGAGTCTGATGTAGGCATAAGATGCCTTATTATGACCAACAGATAAACTCCTTCCTACTTCTTTTTCAGTGATCTTTATTTTAAGGATATAGAAAGCAAAATCTCATTTAAAAAAATACCAAACTACATAGTCATTAAATATGGACCAACCATAATAAATGGTGTCATGAAACATAGATTGCAACGTTTGAAAGTGCTAAAAGGTACAGTGAATCAGGCATGACTGATATCATATTGTATGGGATTATTATCCCATTTCTCTGTAAAAATGTCAGCACCTCAAAATATTCTTCCATTTTTATTCATGACTGACTAAAATTAATCAACTCTCACATTACACCAAACTATTAATTTCATTTCTGTCATAAAGAAAAATGTAAAATAAGTAAAAAGTACTGAATCAATGGTTAGCTATTCATTTTAAGAAATTACATTTCTGTGTACACCAGTAGTTTTCCTCATCTAAAATCTTGGAATGTTTCAGAAATGTTGGTTGCAGATGGACATGAAGTGAGAGAAGAGCCTTCTCCTCACATGAATAAAGTTAAAATAATTATTTATGGGGAAACTGTTTTCTCTTGCAACATTCTTGCTCTGCCATTCATCCAGAAAGAAGGCAGTACACATCCCTCAGTAGCTGAAGCATACTCGGCCGTCTCTGATGCCGTACAGCAGTTGATCGATGCAGACATGTTAAGGATTATTTCTGGTAAATTGTAACAGGTCAACATAGTAGCTCGAAATTAGGTTGGACACAAACTGAGAGTATAAAAAACAGCATTGAAGATTTAAATGAAATCATTAAAGATTTTGTACGGTTTCACAAGAAATTCCTAGGTTCAAATCCATCCCTGAATGTTCTACCATTTCCCTTAAACTTACTTCCTTAACCCTTTTGAGATGGCAGAATTCTCTCCAATGCATGTCTACTGAACTGAGTACCAAGAGACTATTCCTTCCCCTCTGAATGGACCATTTTTGTATGGCATGTGAAGAAAGTTCTTGCAGGTATACACTCACACTCAACTCCTTTTTCAACCCCTCCCAGGGTGGACCTCACTATTATCTCAGACTCCGGGGGCTGGTAAGCTCAACCCTTTGCAGGTCTAAAACTTTCCTTGCGGCATGGATGCACGGTCAACTAATTGTTTATTCATTGGTTTTTGTAAATTTATATTTGTTTCTTGCTCTCAAATTGTAACCTTGGAAATGAATTTATCTTTTTTTACTGTGCATTTACGAATTCTAAACGAAACTCTACCATCCATATTAATGGATTTAATGCATAAACCAATTCCAATGCAAAAATATGAGCTCCTGAAATACCCTTATTTGATTCCAAGTTTTCCCTCAACAAACCGCATAAACTCTACATTTCCTTGAAATGCATTAGCTGAGATAAAAATTTCTTTCTCAAACAAGTACATTATCCATCTATGACCTCTGTGGTATTGTTTGCAAAGTTCGCACCACCACGGGCATACAATACTCCTGAGGAGCTTCTCTGCAATTGCATCCATCAGAATAATAATGTTTTTCTCAGAATAAGTTATTCTCATTCTCGTTCGTATCCCTGATATGCTATTTGAAAATAAGGTTTCCCTTCTGTTCTGCCTGTCGTTTGTGGCTTCTGAGGTTGACATTTTCGTTCTGTGCTTGGATACTTCTCCCTCTCCGCCATGAGAAATTCGGACACCACTGTATTTAATCACTGTTTTCCACAGCTGAAAATATGACGAAGAGATCATTCAATACGGATCAACATATATTGGAATTATTGACTCTGAGAGATTGAAGAATGAGAAATATTATTTTATGATACCAGTACATGAAAAATAAACTATATAAAATCAATCAAATGAATACTTGAGTGAAGTTCAAAACATATAATATATAATATTAATTTATTAACGGGCATTGGGAACCCTTTTTTAGAAGAAAAATTCAATGGAAAGGACAAACAATAGACAGTACAAGAAAAACTTTTAAGACATTAAAACATAGTGATAATGAACTAAAATAACATCATAACTTACAAAGACAAACGCATTAGACATACATAGCATTACACATTTAAGTTACAATTCTTTTCACACTATTTAAAAAAATGCTCTTATGTGAAAAAAGTCCAAATCACAATATGAGTTGGAACAAAATATTGATCAACGTAATCCGGGTATGCATTATCAAACATTGTTATAATATTTATCTTAAAATCAAGATATTAGTTAATATTGATGGTAGAATTTAGTTTAAAAATTGTAAACGTACACGGAAAGACAAGGAGTTCAATTCTGATTTTATATTTCATGAGAAAGCAACAAATATTTATTTAGCAAAAATCAATGAATAAACAATTGTATGACCGCAGACCCTTGCTTCAAAGAGGGTGCTAGTATGATGAAGGGTCCAGGTACCTGTTCCTGATTTCCGAGGGAAAGGCCTGACCCCCGCTGATTGGGTCCTGAAACATAGAAGCTGAGTACCTGCGAGTGCCAGAAAGGGTGGAAAGTGTAGCGACGAACATATATGGCGTTCGTTCACTTGCATTGGAAAATCTCTGACAAATATTTTCGGCATTCGTCTCCCTGGTCAGGAAACCTACTGTCTTATATTTCCAGCAATTGTAGCAAAAGGGTTAAGCTTCCTTTCCATTTATTCCACTACATACTGCTTCGAGTTTTAACTTTGGAAGAGTGGCTTTTACTTACCTCATGCTTGTCATACCCTGAACTGGCATTTGCAATTAGATGCTATATACAAAGTGGAGACAATGGTCCATGAAAAATGATGATACACAAAAGCTAATTCAGCGAAGGCACATTGATAATTTTGATTCATTGGTGTGAGATGAATATACATAGTTAAGTATTACATTGTATCCATCTAGTTGTAGAACATAAAACAATTTGGAATTGGGAGGGGAGCTGAAAAAATATCAATAACCTTTTTAATACCCTTTGATATTGTTTACAGGGAAACAAGAGAAGTAATCCTATACAGAATAGTGAAACAAATATTGTGACTTACAGCTATTCTAGATTTCATTGTTTCTTTTACTTAAATTTAATAATAAGATTTGTACAATGCATAATTCAACAAATTGAATGTGAGAATTAGATGGCTTGTATGTACTACTCCCAGAGATTGTGACTGCAATTATTCAAATAAAAAAAGTTCACTACATGAAATTAAAGTGAAGTTGATGACAATTTCGACAATCAGTATTTGGAACCTACACTCATCATCCCTGCATCACCATAAGTCTATAATAGAGGTCTTTAGGCAAAATCTGACCCTTAAGTGGACCATCAATGACGCAAGGTGGTTTTCTGTGTTTCCTTGTGAAAAGTGGCATGCTTCTTAAGCTGGAAGATATAGGATGTACATTCTGCACAACAGCATAATGGTCACATAACACATTCTTTCTTCTGTCCAAAATGACTTCGGCTGATTCCGAGAAAGGGATACTGCACAATAGTGAAGCCGCATATCATAAGGATTATGCTGCTTTCTGTGCTAGGACTTAGTCAAAAGTATTGCTCATTGGCTGTCCAACCCTCAACTTTTTGACTGAAAATTAGGTATCCATCATTTGGATTATACACAAGTACATACAGAAAATTATGTCTCTTTATCATTTCAGAAATATTATAATGCTCACACACCTGGCCTATACCCACACGATTAATAATAGTTGAATGGCATTGCTTGCTTACATAACTTGGTCACCATCAATAGTACATGGGTAAAGAAAGACCCTTAAATATGAGACAGAAAATACTCTAGGGGTGTACAATGAGTCAGGTCATGAATAATACTTCACTCTACATTCTTCTCAGTGTTACTTGGCATTTTCTGCCACTTAGGACACTCAAAAAAAGTGCAACCTGTGAGCCAAAGCAAACATTACTCTTACCCAAAAGAAGAAAACAGCATTGATGTTCAGATAAAAAATGAAAATTATTAGGAATTACTTACCTCATTAGGGTACTTGCTGTACTTTTCTGTGTTCAGTTCTCGAGCCACACATTATTAAAATTTCACCTTTCATTGTGTTTTAAACGTGTAACACTAAAGCTTTCAGGACTTCCGAAAAATAGAAAAAAGGGGTGAATTAAAAATGCAATTTCAAAATATAATTTTATTATGAGGGTGTTGTAAGCAAAATTATTACAAAGTGGACTGGATTTCTCCAAACTAATGGAAATGATTAAATAAGCCTCAGAACCTAAAAATGTAAACGTGCATTTTCATAATATTGTATCATTATTACAGAAAATAGAGTGCCTTCAGTCAAACACATTCTATGTTCAAATACTTAAACGATTCTTTGTACACAATAATTTAACTAAATATAGAGGTCAAACAGGCATACTGATGAAGCTGAAATAGTGACCTCTACATGAGACTTTTAAAACTACTGTACACAACATCTAATTTTCTCCTGAGAAACTTAATCACAAGGCCATTACTAAGTGGTTGATCAATATTTCTATAAATAAAATTTAACAAAAATCAAAGATTTAAAAAACAATGAGTTCAAACTGCAATATAAGTAACTATTTTTTTATAAAATTATAATCCAAGGCGAGAGACTATGCACCAGCCAAAGGTTGTTTTATACAAAAAAATTAAGAATTTAGCCTAAGAATTAAATATTACAATTCCAGCCTGCAATTTAAGTTATCCAGTCATCTCATGTGAACAGTCAAACATGATCTTGCATTCATCCAACTCATAAATATTTATTCACTCACGTATTCACATTATTTCACTCAAGTCCACATTTTGGCCTAAGTTCTACGTATCGTTTAACGGCTCTTTCCATTTATGTGTCCCAATCACCAACATTAGTACTTCAAATCACTGGACCCTGTCGAACACAGCATTTCACAAAGCAAGCGCTTCTTCCAACAGTTGATTTAATTCTCTCAAGTGCGTCATTTTGCTTCCAGTGGCCGGCGATGCTGCTGTTGGCCTTCCAGCATAACTGTGATCAAAAACATGAAATAAGTAAGCTAAAATTTCCACATTTGTTTGCTTCCAGCTATGATGATTGACAAAAAGTTACAAACAGAATAAATACACTACCTACAGCATGAACAACATTGTGTAATACACATGCACATACCCTCTATTTAAATTTCAACTTAAAAGAAACTTTGCTAATGTATGAGAAAAATTCATCAGATTTGTTCACTCATCAACACTGACTGTTCTTGGCTTCAGTGTTTCAGATACCTGACATGCTAAATAGAATGATGTAGATACATACTAAAACTGGGAGAAATAGTTAAGTACCCCTAACCTTTGCTCAAATATTTAAGTAAAGAGGGTGGTTTGGGGAATGTGTTTGAAGATGATCTTTAAAGATGTAGCAGTTTCTCACCTAAACTTCAATTTTAGAACTACATAATCCAAAGATACATGCACATAATTTTCCAGTTCTTCTAAATCTATCGCATGTTAGTGGATATGATGAATATCCTTTGTGATGAAAAAATTTCTCATTTTCAATAGTTTATTTATCGCTGCAAACAGTTTCACATTGATGAGGCATCTTCTGTCCAAGATACCTTATCAAAGAGAAACTAGATGCAGGAATAAACTGTAGTTTAAACTTGCTACTACAAAGGATATCTTTCAAAATTATTTACAGCATCAAAAATGAAAGCAGTTAACAGCATTAAAATATTTCTGTGGAAAATGGCAAAATCTCTTTTAAAGCTTATTAGAGTGCAGGCTTTGTTTGGCAGTTCTTCCCACGGGACTGAGAAAACAAGACCATTTTTTGCTAGGACACTTGAGTCAAAGTGAGTCATCTACCCCAGAGACAGACACACTTATGTGTGAGTCACCTGCACTAAAAGGGTCCATCACAATCAATCTGAGCAAATTCTTATTCCTCAGAAGGACACCTATACTGCAACTGTACATGCCCAATAGAGCATATATTTATGATTAAGAATGCCCAACAATTTTTGCCCACTGAATGACAGCTTTTCTTCCTACAAGCTTACATAAAAGCTCTATTCTCCTGACAAACTCCAGAAGGCACAGATAAAACCAAGAGACAAGAAAATTAAATAACTTAAAGGAGTAACGCAAGCACCAGTAGCAAAAACCAAATAAGAATGCATCACTGGGAATATCACTGAAGATAAGTGGTAGATATTAGAGATGAAATAATTGAACTCAAAAGATTATATCACTTTAAACGTTCAAAGAAATTAACATTCTACACCCCTTGAGAGGCAGGCTAAGCACTGGTAACTAAGAATGACAGCTGCCAATCGGAATTTATGCACCCTTGAATAATATCTGGGGTTCAGTAAACATTTAAGCTATGCAGTGAATATGTTAACTTTAGGTTGATAAAATAAATACAGTAGAGCGCTAATTACTTGTGCTAATGGAGAGGAAAGCCTAATTAGACAATAAAAAGCAACAGATATTCCAAACACCTTCAATTGTGAGGGATTTGTGGTCTTAGTTTCAACGCATTGGTTTCTCAAAGACTTTTGCACAAAATATGACGAAATACATATATTCCTAACACAAAATTTTATCTAGCAGACAATCATTCTTTCCATTTATTTCTCTGCAATATTTCACTGCATAATTTTAATGTCAGTTGCTTAAATGCAATACATATTCTCCATCAATACATGGAATTGAATCTTATTATCAGCTATGAAATCAATTCAGTTTTTACATTTGATATAATTATTATTGTTATTAAAACTACTTGTGATACATGTAACTGTAAGAGAAGCTTAGTTTCCTAAATCATACACATTTATACTTTATACAATGAGAACTGTGCCTTTCATCACAAGTTCAAACACACAATTAACGTTTCTTAGATTACAACTAGAATGGGCTTAAAAATATGTATTACAAATTTACAAGTGATAGTGCATATTTGTGAGCTTGTAAAAAAATTCTTAACCACAAGCATATCCGAACAGAGATGAACATACCATCTGTGTAGTGTCCATGTGAAATGATTTTAAAATGCCACAGCCTAAAGTTTAGGGTGAAAAATTACACTAATATAACTGACAATGACCCATATCTATTGAAACATGCTGACATGCATAAGGTATGCCAGTTCATAACAATAAAACAACTGTAAATTAAAGATCAGCCAATAAATATGAGCAGTATTAAAAAAATTTTATCATGCCACTTAAGGAAAAATGATCTATTTTACAGCTGTTTAAAATACATTTACCAAACTTCTTTATCTGAGCAGACATTAATAATAAAGAAAGGTACTTTGTAGGAAAATGTATACTAAATAATGGAAAAAAAATTCAAATGGCTATTGAGAACTAATGCTTCATGATTCAAAACAAAAGACAAAATTCAAGACCAAAGCATGTACTAAATTACCAGTGAAACCTGCTTGGTTGCTGCATTAGGTCTCCAGGGTCATAGCACCCTTAAATGAATACAGATAGAATACCTAATTCTGTCCTAAATTAATTTTTAAAAATGTCAATGAGACCTACATAGCATAAACTATAGTCTTCCATGACAAAAAATGAAATAAAAATGCTTATAGAACACAGGACCGAATTACAAGGCCCTAAAATGGTGTCAACAATGGCAGTCTTTCTTAAGAGCAAAAAATAAATAACCATCTTCTTTCAGATGTGGCAACAAATTACTTAAACCTGATGTTTTGCACTCAGCTTGGTCAATGAATACAAATTTATGCTCATTTTATTTGAAAAGTCATCATTAAAGTAAGCCACATGATAATCCAACCTCAAATTGCATGATTAGAATCAATGAATGACTCCAGCCCTTGGGAAGTCCCGACAAATTTGACAAGACAGGCAAACCCCATGGGTTTTTATTAATTAGTTTGGCCTGTAAGCCCTTGGTGCTTTGATGGTAACATATGAACATTAACCAGAAGTTGTCAAAAGATAGTGTAACAAATACATGCCTCATTGCATCACAATAATTGCAGTTCATTCATCACGAGCGACAAGAACTATAACAAATACACAATTGCTTGAAAAGAGTTTCTCCCACCAAAAACCCTAATAACTTGGACACCATAGCTTTAAATCTATCACTGTTTAGAACAAGTGACTGCACAGGAAAATATAAAGAAAATATTTCATATTTAAGTCAATCATAGATAAGCAACCAACAAATTTTGCTAGCCAGAGAAATATGAACAACATGCTTTATCAGTGAAAATGCTGATAACTTTATTCCCCATAGTATGACTCATCTATACACAGTGAGAATTCCATTGTACACCAAATGCCATTGGCATGAATTTGGTATACCATCACCGGATGAGGAACAGAGGACTTTCAATCATATCAAGGACATTTCATTTGAACTTGGGGAAGGTTTATATATGTAAAAGACCCCATATTTTCCTAGTCAGGAGATTCCTTTAGAGAGATGAAAATTTGAAGAAGTTATGATGGTATTAGGAGATGAGAGAAATATGAGGGTTATTCTTCATGCTAAATTGAAGGGTCTAGAGGGTATTTAGTTTGGATGGTTGGTACCTGCCAAGACAAATTAGAATTTTTAAGGGATAATACAACCAATGAATACATCAGACAACAGGAGGAATACTTTTGCTGTAATACAAGACCATAAAAAAATGGGGCATTTCAAAACAATTATTCCCTTTCACCTTCTAATTATGTACCTCAATAATCTTAAGAGCATCAATCAAGAAACTGGAGACACTTAATTTAGATTCATAAAAAATAATAATAGAAAATACAGAAGATCAATGAGGTAATTTCAGTGGCATGAATATCCAGATAAGGGTTCCATGGGAATTGTTTGTTTTATAGAAGACTTCAAGATATTACCAGAAAGAGAAAAATCCAGAAAAAGGATATTAAGTATGTACATGCAATTTCTCATTTTCCAGGACCTTCCTCTTTGAATACCTCAAAAATTCAGCCTCCGTAACATACTCTTTCATTAATGCTTCTTAACCTCATAACTACAGTAACTGCTACTCATAGACTTACTCAATTACTCAACTCAAACAGGTTTCACCATACAGAGGCCATTCAACAAGAAGCTATGTACAATCATCAGAAAACTATTCACCTCACCTAATTTTTCTCTTAGATTTTGTGATATTCTTGTCAGGTTTTGGAATTACAGGGTTTTCAGATTGGTCAGATACAGTGAAAAAAGTTCTCCACCAAAGTCCACTTTTGGTCCCACATGTATTGTCTCCACTCTCCATCCTGGAATTCCTGCCACTTTAGGACGTGCTCAGACAAGGCCATTGAATAAGTTGCTCAGTAATTTTGACTCAAACCTTGCATTTAACATTAATATGTCATGGAGACCAAAATATTACCCTTTCTGAGTGTCTTAAGGTTGACAAGACAGCCTTCTACTATAAGGCTGATAAAAGTCATTAATTGTACTTGAAGGCATACAAGACACACCCCATTTTTGTGGGACACGCTCCAGGAAAAACTTACCAGACATTGCCAAGTGTGGAAAAGTTAAAAATGGCAGTAGATAATTTTTGGACTAGAAAGGTCAATAAAAAAAAGTTTCAGCATGGTAACATTTTTGTTACATAACTGAAGTAGATAACATATTTTAGTCTAAGTCATTACAAACATGCCACAATACGTGTCAGAAGAATACGCCTAACATTTGAAGATTGATTGGCTAGTTTTTTTTTAAGTTTTTCTACATTTTGAGGCATGAAATTTGGGTCTTACTCAAATTATATCATTGGGTGGCAATGATATCATTTTCAACATATATTGTTCTTAGATATCTGAGAAGCAATTACAACAATAAATCGTGCATGTCCAGAATCAGTTGTCTAAAGGACAAGTGGCACAATTTTCAAGCCAGAATGACTGAGAATTTCCTTGGCTAATAGTCCAAAGCAACTACGAAAAATAGCTCATAATGTATAAAAATAACTCATATAAGTACATAATGAACTATATGCAGAAGGATTTAAGAACATTTTTTTCTTATCTTTCTATGTGGTTTTGTTATTACAATCAAATCACAGTAAACCTAAACTATGCAAATACTTAATGAAATGGCATCATAAATATTTTACCACATCAACTGAACAGCAACAAGCAACTTTGCCCATGCATTCAACAAAACTTAGGGGATATTGTGAACTATGTCAATATTTCATCAATTTTCCATCATTACAAGGTTTCTATAGTCTGACAGAACTTCGGAAAAGCTCTACATGTAACTTGCCAAATAAATTCACTTGAATGTTTTTCCTCACATTTGTCTGGGGATACATGGGAAATAGACAACCAGCATTATTTGTTATTAAAAGGTGATAATTACAAAGGAAAATGGTGTTGATAGTCAATATGGGTAGAAATTTGGAATCCATTTCCATTTTTGGTTGGGGAAATAGTAAAAAAAAAAAATGGTATATGACAACCCTTTTACTGATCATAACAAGATTGACTATAATGCTTAATAATATTTAGGGAAGGGCTGTGCAGTACTGACCGTCTGGGATAAAATTTGTAAACAGTCAACATTGTCAGGGAGGATATAAGCCTGTGTGAGTAATTGTCTTAGCATATAATATGAAGGATTTTTGAGCATTTATTTTGACAATAAAGGTGCATCTTAGATGCCATCAAATAATCCAATAACTTGCATTGAAGTTGCACTGGATAGTATTAAAAATCTCAATTGGCCTTCTTAAAAACTTCATTGAAAATTTTGATTAGCCATGACACTACTTCTATCACATTCATGGTAGTCTTGGTATAAACCCTTCACACATCACAAATAGTAGAGAGTCAATTTTTACGAGCATATATTGCAAATTAAGACTTTTATATTAGTCCATACACAGATATGTCAGGCATATGAAACCCCATAGGTTGTTCTCATAACACTTTCCATACCCAGGAAATCAGCCAAACATTTCCTCCAAGAGCCAAGCCCAAGAAAACGTCAGGTTTTTTTATTTTTTTTATTTTCCTGAGACTGAAATAATGCTGCCAACTTTGGATTTTCCCTCACTTTCTTTTCATTCAACACTTCATCAGTCAAAAGTATTTTTACCATACTTTTTTCCAGCAAAGATCAGTTAGCTTCATCAGTGTATCTACGCACTAAATACAATAGAAACATGCTGAAGAAAGAGCTCATGTTTGAGGGCTGGAACAAAGAATTGGGAAGGACATCTTTCCACGGATTCCTTAACAACTTTTTCACAAGAAACTTGGAACTGTATTTGTCTGGCACAACCTAATCAGGAAGACAAGGACCTTCTCTCTATGCTAATAGAAATACATTCCTTAATTCCTTTGATGTAATTTCCTCTTATCTCATGTAATTCTGAAGGTCAATTAAAGACTATTGAATTCCAATGACAAATTACATATCTTGAATGAGTAAATTTCACTTTGGAAAATCAAGCATTAAGTCATTCAATTCATCAAGTCAACAAAGCAATTACATAATACCGACATGTTCTCTATAAACAAGTAGAAACTTGTATACATTATAAACTCGTGTGTCCCACATACCATGAAAACATAGTCGAAAAGGAGGGCGTGTATCTTACACGAGTTCCTTATCTCACTGCCCTTCCCAGGATACCCCACAAAGCTCCAAATGAGTCAGCTGAGGCATTTATTGTTCACTTGCTTGCTGTTCAAGGCCATCACTATCTATCACCCAAAACAATGTTCTGTAGAACTTCCTTTCATCAGTACATCCTGTTCCCTTTGTGTGTGATTTCTGTTTGTTTTATTTCAGGGCTTTACATATACAAATAACTATTTCATGTTTAGGGAATTCTGTAAGAACATACTCACTATGTAGCATTCGTGGACCTGGAGAAAGCCTTTGACAACGTTGAATGGAACAAGATGTTCAGACAGTAGGAAAAACTCGAAATGGATTACAACGACAGAAGAATTATCAATCAGCTATACAAGAAGCAAGTCATCACAAACCAAATTAGAGACAGAAGCCAGATAGAAGCTAAAATTAACTAATGAGTAAGATTAGGATGCAACCTCTCACCAGCACTGTTCAATATGCACTTGGAGGAGGCCATACAAGAAGTGCAAGAAACTGGACTGAGCAGAATAAAGATAAACGAAGAAGAAACATGCTCCGCTTTGCAGATGATATTGCAGTCATAGCTGGACACTGCGAGGATCTTCAAAGTTCACTAATCTTCATGGACCAAGTTCTCCAAGAATACAACATGAAAATAAGTAAGATGAAGACAAAAATCCTAGTATGCAAAAGAGAGAAGATGAACGCAGAAGTCACCCTGAGAGGAGAGAAATTAGAGCAAGTGGATTCCTTCACCTATCTCGGAAGTACCATCACATGGGATGGAAGAAGTACAACGGACATCAAGCAGAGAATAGCACAAGTTAAGAAGGAGTGCTGTGCTCAAAGAAGTTAAGACTACAAACCAGGAAACAGATGTGAAAACATTCACGTGCAGCATAGCACTATATGGATCAGAAGCATGGACCGTTGGAAAAGCTGACCAGAATAGACTTGAGGCCTTTGAAACCTTTTTCTGGAGGAGGAGGAAGACAATATGCATGGAAAAAAAAAGAAATGATAAAGTGTACAGAGGAGTAGAAGAGGAAAGGACCATTTGGAAGATTTTAAGCTATCCAGGAATAGCCACAGAGTTCCACTTTCATGGAATCACCCGCAATGCACAATTGTGTGAAATTCCACAGAGAAAAAATCCGATCTGCCTAGACTGGGATCCCGGTTATGGCGGATGATTTTTTCTCTGTGGAATTTTGGACCATTTGGAACACCATACAGAAAAGAAGAACGAGATGGATTGGACCCACCTAGAGAGACAATGGATTTGTGAGGAACATAATTGAAGGTAAAATAGAGGGAAAAGTCCCCAGAGGAAGACCCAGGAATAGGTTCATTGACCAAATAAAGAGGAAAGTACATAGGAAGAGATACCAGGAGGTAAGGGAGCTAGCATTGATAGGGAAGGGTGTAGGGCTGCAGTCCACCAATCTTAGGATTGAAAGACCAATGATGATGCTCACCATCTCCCATTGCTAAATACGATTTGCAAAAGTGATATATATGATTTTAAAGAACAGCAATGACTGTATTCACTGCATGTGTCAAGTCATGTCATTGACACTGGTGGTATAAGGCAAGTGGATTGTGATATGATGATTCCCAAAACCTCCCACTGGGAGAAGGGAGAGAGCTGGTGATTATTGAAGGGAGAACTTCATTAACTGGGCCTGACCAAGCACTTTTTGTCAAAGAGAAAAATGTAGAAACTGGTGAGAGCATAGGAATACATCACGCCAGTCAGCTAGCAGTCTTCTTCTCTTTTGCATATTTGAATTAGAAACACTGGTTGTACTAAGTCAATGAACGCAAAAAGAAAGTAATTATAATTAAGATTATTATTCTTTCAACTGAATGTTGTTTTTCTTTAGAAAATTTTGAAATTTCAGAAAAACATTTTTTAAATTGCTCAAAATTAAATGTTATTGGTGAAATGTCCCCTTGATGGCAGACAGTATTGTTGACGTCAAGTCTCACATTCATTTAGAGGGAAAATATAGGCCTATAATGAATCAATCAGGAATTGAGAGGCTTTTGCCCTAAGGAATCAGGAATGAGAGGCTTTTGCCCTAACGTGATCGTTAGAAAAATAATTTAAGATGCTCCTAGAAAAAACATATGTGGGATGTAGTTGAAAAAGTGATAATGACATACGCAACAGAGCAATAGCATTATGTTGGACTACAATTCCTACTATCCAATTAAATATGTTGTTGTTGTTGTTAAAGTTGTGTTAAAATAAAGTTGGACTACTATCCAATTAAATATGTTTTGGTATTGTAATTATTACACCCAGTAATATGGCATGATTAACTGCTAACTGATGCAGAAATTTAAAGAGTTTGAAAATACCAATTGTTTATCAATAATTTGCAGTAAGTTCAGAAATATAATCTGACAAATATAAACCAATAATGAACACTCATTCATTCAATTTTGAAGATGAGTAAATTTCTTAAACCAAAGATTTGACTTCATTAATTTAAGTTTTCACTTCTCTCAGCTGTCCCCCAACTGCCGCCTTTTTTTTTATCTGGACACTTATAAAAGCATAAAAGCTAGGTGCGTATCTCACACAGGTGTGCATGATACTTGAGTTCGTATGGTATGTTGATTGTTTTCATAATAAGAAGTTCTACAGTACAATAAACAGGAAATCACTCTGAAAAAATTGGCTGTTATTCAATGGAGTTAGATCCATTACACAAGAAACTGGGTTACGAGGTTATTATTCTTTCTCCTTTCCTGAAATATATGACTACCATCACTTCCGGGAATGAAAAGAAAATACTTACCAAAACTACTTTTCATCACATACAAAACAACAAACTAAATTCTCAATTCCATAACACAAAGGAAGTATAAGGGTTAACCGTGATTAAAACCACAAGGGTGACAACTTGAAGTTTACAAAACTATAATCTGGTTTATGCTGGAAAATGTGATTGGGAGACAAGAAACCTGATAGAATGAAACCATAACAACTAGCAAGGTTCATGATGGCTTTTGGGATGTTTTCCGTGTTGTATGCCATGGAAGACATCCCAAACAAGGACGACTGGCAAGGTGAAAAAAAAGTTTTACCTTGATAATGTACACAAATTTTCAGGATCAACTGATATCCATTAAGGAAATGAGCATAGCACAAACATTACTGACAAAATTAAAGATATCTAAGAGTCATTTTGTAATGCAATCTTAGCTAAAGGTCTGCCTTTTAATTAATGGGAATCATAGAAGCTAGGGAATTACCCTACATAAACATATTTTTTAGGTACACCTACATTACAAGTATTGAACAAATTTTTTGAGCTACATCATTTTGGTTTCACTGAGAAGTTCAGATTTTAAAGGCGAGAGTGGGAGTAAAATGTGGATGTTAACAATAGGAAAACAAACATAATGTACAAAATTGAAAGGCCTCTTTCTAGCTATATATAGAGTGGGTGATATAGGAACATGGAAAAGAAAATTAATCTGCAAATTCTGCAAAATTTCTGTGCAGTCACTTACAAGGGCATGGACTTATTAAAGGAGAAGATATATGGCTAATTGACAACAAAAATTCACTCAGTATTAAATTAACATTCATTTCATTAACCTCAGGAAAAAAATTGTGATTAATCTCATTCACTCCACCAATGAGAGGAATTGTGAATGTTGATTGATAACAGTAACTACATAATCCTTTTAGCTTTAGGTAATTACACATGACTTATCTATTTTTACAACTATTTAGACAAAGTTAATGGTCATTGTGCCCCGGGGATCTGTGTGTGCCACTTTTGACTTGCATTTGGTTTCTAAGATATCCAGCCATCAGAGGTTACATTTTGAAGCTAAACTCAGGCCCAATGTGTGAGGAGAACCCCTAACTCTTGGATTGGCAAGCAAGCACATCCAATCAACCTTAGTGGCTGATGAATCCAGCATAATATGAGTAAATTTCATTGTCCATGCATGTAGTATATATCTCGAGCTTAAGCACAAAGCCAATGACATCACCACTATTTGGACAACTGAAACTGGCAATTGGAGTAAGACAGTCAACCCACCAAGAAACTTCAAATGAATCACAAGGATTTCTAACTTATCAGTTTCAATCATATTACGCATTAAATTACTTCTATGACAAATATTACATATCTTCTCGGGAAAAGTGTTAGTTTCAGCTGCACCAGCACACTTCCAGAAAAATAATCAATTATACACTAAACCAAGTCATAGAAAAGTAGCTGTATTCAATATCTAAAGCCTTGACTAGAAGCATTAACGTTAAACAAAAAAAACTTACGCAATGTCACGTGTGTCATTGAGAGCAGTCGAGAAGCGTGGCTGGACATACGTCCAAGGGCCTTGATTCTTATGTTCTTCTTGTGCCCACACTAAAGATGCATTTGGATACTTAGCACACTCTTTCTTCACCAAATCAAATGGGAAAGGTGAAATCTATGGAAAAAAGGATGAGTATTAGGAGCAATTTTAAAATGTTCCAACTATTCCTATAAAAAAAATATTGTAAAAGAGGAATAAAGGTATAATATATAGTTAAGAAGTTCCATTTGGAAATGGTAAAATTATTCAAATATAAAAGATGCAAAAAATTTCACAAGTTTGGCCGAGGCGAATGGTTTTCTAAAAACTTACCTGTTCTACTCTTGCAATTGCAATGTCATTTGTAAGCTTCTTCTCATCTCGAGCCTTTTTCAGGTCATAAAACACTTTTCCTGAACAGAAAACAACCTTTTTGACACTGTCAGGGTTACTGGTAGCTGGACCTTCTTCAGGTATTAGCCTAAATATTTTAAGCAAAAGAAAAAGTGAGAAAATACCTAATGCAAAAAATTAAATGGATACATCTCAAAGAGTGTGCAGATTCAATACCAGACAATCCAATATAGGAATATCCAATCAAATTTATTCTCACATGCTGCACATTATGTGAGCATGGACATACTTGTAAAAAGAAGGACACCTGATGAGCATAACGCTCACGTGCAGTCGATTACAAAATATGTAGCTTAATATAGCTTAGCTCTTGTCATCTATTTATATTTAAAAAAAGTAATTTTATTGGTATATGAAAGCAAATAGATAAATTAAAAAGTACAGGGCAATTTAAATTTAAAATTTAGTTCAATCAGGAGTAATACATTATCACCACTACAGATTGAATAATATCTTCATTCCAGAATAGCACTCTGTTTGGATTCATCATTCTAAAAAAGTATTACACAGTGCAGTCCATCCACACCTTTTCAACCGATACAAAAACTTAAACAGCACAAATTCACTCATGAGACAATGATCACGTATTTACCTGAGGAATTCAGTCCCCTCACGCATCAAATCAAAGCTTGACTTGGCTTCTGGGTGACGAAGCAAAGATTTTGGAGTCAAGAGAATAAGTGGTTTTCTGAATGGCAAAGCGATCTGGCGACGGAGAATGTGGAAATAGTTAGCTGGGGTTGAGCAGTTAGCGACCTGTAAAAGTGAAATCACATTGGAAGATTAATACCTTTTGTGAGGCATTTACAGTTATTTGCGACAATATTTATTATGACAATACCATTAGCATTATTTTATTATTCTCCAGACTGTAGCCACATCCATGATACCAAAGTTTGGTAAATTACCCAAAAAAATGTACTTGGGGCGGATCACAATTACTTCAGCAAAAAAGTAATCAATTGCAAGTGATGCAAAAATTTCCTTAAACCGTAATCAGTTGCAATTATAAGTAGGTAAATATTACTTTATCAGTGCATGATCAAAATTTCTGAGATTACCACAGCATTACATTCTAAGAGCTTTACACTTAGAAATAGAACAATATGGCGTAATACAGTGTGGAAAATGTATCTGGCAGAGGATCAGTTAAAGAATGCATTCTAGGACCTGGAAAGGGTGATAATTGAAACAACCATCTGAATTAAATGATTTCTAAAAAAAAATCTGAAAATATTGATAACAAATCAAGACTGGATTAATTAACATCCTACTGACAGCTTATGGGTCAACTGAAAATTATTCCAAATGTGATGATTCCTTTGGGAGTTGATTAATAATAAAGGGCCATGACTTTCATATCTTAAAACAAATGGTGTAGCATCTGTAAAGCCCCTCACTACATTTAGTTTTCTACCTAATCAAATGGAATCAATAAAGGTTGGTCAAAACAGTGCTACTCACAATCCAGTTGATGTCGTGCAGCTGACGCACAGCAAACTCTTCACTTTCAGGTGGGAAGTAATCTGGATCATCGGAAGACATTTGGAGAAATCTTTCAACACGAGCACTAGAGTGCTCAGGGCCCTGAAAGGTACCAACCGAAATTTCAAAAAATGTAAGCATTTGATAAGGATTATGCTAATATATCAAAGCTATAGAAATACCACAAGAGTAAAAACTACTGGAAACAGAGTTGCCATCCAACTTAGTCAGTCATCATGACTGATACAGAATTTTTTCTAACAGAATGTATTGCACACCAAAGATGGATAAATTTGCCAAGAAAAATTCTTGACTAATGCAATCGTAATGATTGGAAACAGGATGGAACTTAACTGAGACAGGTAAAGGATTACCATCATGGGAAATGTTTAGGCATGCTTAACAAATTTCCAGCCAATAATTAGCATGTTCACGGCAATGGTAAGTGATCATTCAAAAAAATCAAGGCAATACACCTACCAATAGCCTGTTTAGTGCCTCGTTAACTTCAATCAACATCTAAAAAAACCAGTTGGAATTTGGAAATGTAATTAGTGATCTAAAATTCTGTATCCAAAATGTGGCAGCAGGATAAATGTATGCAACTGTAATGGCAGCTTTGCAGAGGCTATTTTCAAGCCTCTTTGGATTCCATCAATGCCGTCCAAAGAAAATCTTTCTAATTGAGATCAATGACATCAGATAAACCCTTAATCAAGTTTTACAGCTTGTAAAAAAATTACCAAACCCGTTACATTCTGTTTGAGTCATGTAACATTTTAGACACAGAAAAGGATTTTATGGAGTACAAATAAAACAAAACAAAACAAAGAATTAAGCACTTAAGTAGCAACATAATGCATGATTGCAGTCCTGTGACATGGATGTAAAACACTCATACTAGTCACATATAAAATTATTGATGACAAGAGAACATGTGTCTAAAGCTTTACATTATCAACATCTACCATGAGATAACTCGATCATTTTGGCTTGATGGTAAAATACTACATAAGTTCAGAATTAGAGGTCAATATTCAACAATGTGCTTACCATGCCTTCAAGTCCATGGGGGTTTAGCATAACAAGACCTGATTGCCGAACCCATTTAGCCTGTCCAGAGGAAATAAACTGATCAATGATACATTGAGCAGTGTTGTTGAAGTCTCCAAACTGAGCCTCCCAGCAAACCAGAGCATTTGGATTGGTCATTGAATACCCTAATTCAAACCCTGAAATGAAAAATCGTAATGCATCGCTTATAAAAAAGATGTGAAACACAAACAGCAACCAGCAATAATAAATTAACAGTACATTAAAATGAGAACAATGGGACAAAACATTTTTTCCTACAATTCATTAGAAAAGGTTTGAAATTTCAGCAAAATGAAATAGCATATTGAGGATTTTCATAAGTTATTTTTTAAGTATCAGACGATGTCATGCACTGCTTTTTTTTACTGCATAAACAACCTTTGCAACATATCCACACATTGTCATTCTTCACTCTCTTGCCAATTGTCTGATCATAGGCCACTAATAACACAATTTTGTTATTGAAAATGGTTCACTACCATTAATAATAATATAAATATTTGTCTGTAGGTCATGAGACAGAAAACAATCAAGCAGGATCAATACATACATACACAAATGTGTACGCAACAGTATCCTGAGTTACAATAATACAATCCAAGAGGAAATTTATCTAGTTTATAAAAAAAAATTCCTCCGCATCATAATGTTCTATTTGAAAGAATAGTTTTTAACTTGAAGTTCAAACTAGACCAAGGTAATTCTTTGAAATGGTGAGGGAGATGAATAACACATATACTCATGTACAGTCTGACTAGAAAAAGATGATTTTTAAGCAATAAACTTTCACTGATATCCGTAACTCGTGTATAGTCCATCCCAGTAAATGTACACTTGAGTTACACTAGCTCAAAAAAATTACAAACCTACTAAGAAAGGAGCCATTGTAACCCAATTATACCCACTATCTCTGTACACCATGTGGATTTTTATGTATATATTACTATGGTAATTAGGCTAATTACTAATGTATTAGGAATGTATCAAACATCATAAGTGTACTTTTTGCTTTCTACCATTTTAACAAAGAGGAGTTTCTAATTTTCCTTAATAGAAGATACATTTGTTTGGCATTTCTCTTCTGTGCTATAATTTATTTTTTTTTAATGTCACCCGCAGCCTGTTTGGTTGGATGACGAGTTGAAGATAGCATTCAGTCACTTTAGTCTGTTCAGAGAGTATATATTTCCAGTTAAGCCCTAAAAATAGTTAGAAAATTAAAATAATTGCTTGTTGAAACTAAAAAACAAATGAATTATGGAAAGCACACCTTTGCCTCACTGTCACAACAACAGTTATGCCATGTTTACATTACTAGCTTTTAACCAGGTTAACTCTTAACCCTAGTAAAAGTTTGCAGTGTGAACACAGGTTGGCGCTGACCATAGTCAACTTTTCAACCGCGCTGGAGTTACTAGGGTTGGCGCTGGTTACCATCATTTTTAACTAGTGTAAGCCCGTGTTAGTTAGAATAGTGGTTAAGTGATCCAGTCCACTTGCAGCTTTTACTTTAAGCGTACTATGTATTAAGAGAGTTTCTATTGTCATATTCCATATCCATGCATCCGTGCCACATTGCTTGATGTATTTTAATGCATTAGTGAATGATGAACCATATATTGAGTTCAAAATTTACCTTAAAAGCACAATCCAGGTCGGGTCATGGGTAGAACTTGTCAGAAATCGTTAATTCCACAGCATATATCGAAATGGAAGTTATTTACAAATATTGAATGTCAAGATAACATATTGAATTGTTTCTATCTATCATAAAAGAGTGCAAAAGACATAATAACTTAATATACTCGGGGTATCTTAATGGTAAAGTATAGCATAGTAAGACGTTCTTCTAATAAGGAAATTTATTCTCTCAATTTTCATCTTTCGATGGATAAAGTGATGTTTAGACATGAAATGATAAGTGTGCAGTTAAATACTGATGAATGAGAAGTTTAACCATGCGAAACATTTGCATATTCAATCCTTTTTCTCGCCCATACTAGTTCCATGACTACAGCTGAACATAGCCCAGGAAACAAATAAAACGCGACTTGCGATGTTTGTTTGGCTGTGGGCTAGGAGGGCTACATCACCTTCTTGACTCTCCACCAGAGGCCACCAGCATGCTAACAAGGGTTAAATAATGCCGTGTAAATGCAAGTTAGTTAAGCCGCCATATTACCTAACATTCTAACCCTAGTAATGTAAACGGGGCATGACAGTCCCTGAAAGAGGTAGAAAGATGCACACCACTGATAGAAACACAAAAATGGACACAAGAACACACAACTTGACTCTCAGCCCATGAGAGACAGGCTAATTTTTGAATGCATTTGTGTAAAAAATACCTCGAAAGACATTCCTTGCATGATTCATCTTACGTTGAGCATTGCCACACAAGGACTGACTCAATGTGAAATATGCACTCCAATCATTTATGATTGCAGGACAAGTACTGAAAATGCATGCTTAGAAGTTTTGAATAATGATAATAATCAAAGTATAAATTGCAAAACTTTTTTATTCTGGTTTCAATGCTTAGGCATCATCTTCAAGTTCCTACACCTATTATACATTATCTTTCTAGATGAATTGTCCCATTTTTAACGTAGAAGTATTTTCACACAATTTATCTTTTCCAAATTGACACATTACACAACATGCAAAATACACAAAAAGAATACATGCATATAGCTTACCTAATACACCAAACTCTGATAAAGATGAATTGCACACTGTGTATGGTGCTTGATCAGGATACAGAAAGCAGAGGGGCCTGTAGGTAGCCTTGTCCACATTTTGATGATGAAGAACATGGTGTCGGTGGCTATTGGGTGAATAGACAATATTAACATTGCAGTGATGTAAAACAATTATTTCCATTAAATGATTTAGATCAGAAAATGTTATTTTCCTAAAAACCTACGAGCTCCATTTTAGAAGAAGAAAATTCTTTATTTAAAGAGAGGCAAAACAATTCCCAGGTGAGAAAAACCATTACCATGTTGATGAATATATAATTGAGATTAAACTTTAACTTTTTACATAGGTTGAACTGCTTAAAAAATCCTCATGATCTGTATTTGTTCTTCTTACCATCACCACATAAACCACTGATCTGGGAACTAAAAATCCTGACCTTTCCCTCTCACTTTCAACTTGACAGTTCCATCTTCTTGAAAGTCAGCCATGAATCCTCCCCAAAAAATGTTTTCCCAAGATAATCAAGCAATTGATACAAACACAGCCAATCCACATCAGTATATCCCATTGAAATACAGTAACTAATATACTGTTTAGTCTTGCTGCAAGTAATTAGGCATATTTTTGCCACTGTGACGCTGCAGCTTATTTGTACGCTTTGATGTACATTATGTAATGGTAGAATGGAGATTTTAACTCATCTCTGTTAATTTCCATACTCTCTTCATTAGCTAGTTTATTTTATGCAAATACTTGTTGAACATTTTTCATGATTTTCATTGGCATTTGCAATTTCTTTTTTGTTTTAGCAGTAACAGCAAACCTCCCTATGTCATATACTCCATAACATGCTTGACTGCACTGAGAATCACATGTGATATTAACACAGAAAAATTAAGTTATGTATCAGGAAATTAGAGATTTTTGATGATTCTTAAATTTATTTTCATGCTTGAATAGAGACTGAACCTTAAAGATACTAATCTAGCAACAAGATTAGACACTACTTTTCTATGGTTGTCACCGATGCCTTCAACACAGATCTATATGACTTTAATAGTTTACTTTTTTAATCATGAAACTAGCAGGTCAAGCAACTTTTTAAAACAAGACTGATACTCAAATCATGGATTATAGGTTATTTTTGGCCTCAAAAACAAGACTTTGACCTACACTTATAGATATATGGTATGCTATTTTGAAAATCATTAAAAATGGAGACGTTCCACAAACCTGAAAGTGCCTCGTTCAACATCCTGTCCACTGAGTCGCACGTGAATGCCTTCCTTCAGCAAGGAGCCAAATGCCATGGCCTCACCCAAAGCCCAGTCCACAGTTCTGTTTTCAACCATCTCCATCCTCGCCTTCATAATTCTCTCCAGACCTAGGTAGATCAAATCAAATGAAAATGGACAATCCAATATTTACAAAAGCAAGATATCACCAATTCCTTCATCCATGAAATTAATGAATGACATCATCTTCATTTAAGATAAAGGGATAACTAACAAGACTAATTTCATTCCTAACTGCAGTGTCATCATAGACAGATGAGAAAAGGTTAACTGATAATGGAACAACACACTGAAAAATATCAGTAGGATGACTTTCAGTCTATGTAGATACGATGGAGGTGAGACAGAAACAAGCAGCCAGATATTTTATGAGGACTGTGCTTACTGCAGTAGAGGGCCATGTTCACATGCCATTAAGTACACATAGTTGAGTTTGGACAGGTACATCCACACAGTTGATAATTAGAAAAAGCAATGTTTGGAGCATTTTTCCTAAGTCTCTCGAAAATTTTCATACCAATTTTTACTGGGACAATTTTGTAGGCACATCTTAAACACTTTATATTTAAACCAACCATGTCATCTTGTGTACCACACACCAGTTTAAGATGCACACCCTGCTTCTATAAGTGTTTAAACAAAACAAATCAGTGGCTATCTTCATTTTCTTAGTGGGGTTTTAAGGGATCCGAGTACTTTGGATCAATTCCAAAGCCTTGTTTGCAATACAATCATAAATTAAGCTGCATCATTCTTAGGCATGGAAGTATCTTCACTTTAAGGAACCTTCCAACATTTTCCTTATATTTTTTTCTTCAACAGTAAATTTATTAAAGCAATCATGCACAGAGTGATACACTTCCCCCAATAGTGAGCGTCTTATTACCGCTCCCACAGCCTTAATCTCAATCCACAAGTATTATGCCACTATAATCTGTGGCATAGAACTTGACGTATGCAGAGAATATGGCCATTGTGGCTCTTTCAAACTGTAAATAACTTTTGCAAACCACATTTATTGCGATGGTGAGCATGTTCTTATGGAATTCCTATACAAAAAATGCAATTTAAAAATGAGTAAGCCTCATAAAAACAATTGAAAAGATTGGAACATTGATGTCAAAATATGAAAAAAAACCAATGGGTTTCCCGGAAGGGCAGAAAGATAAGGAACTCACATAAGATGCATACCCTCTTTTTCTAATATGATTTCAGATTTAAAAAAGACACACAAGGGTATAAAGGTTTACATGGTACCTTAGCCAAAACTAACTTCAAATAATAATTACACACACTGTCTGTGTAATAAAAAGTATTACAGTAATGTAACATGAAGACGGTAGGGAATAAATAAGACATCCCCACATTACTGCATGCATCTACCATTAACCACAAAAATACTTGCCTTTATGAATGACAAATTCAGCGGCATTCGGTGGCGGAGATGAGAAACGCTTGCCAATATGGACTAAGGTGTCTTCCTTCAAGCCAGTGGGAGATACTTTCAGAGGGTCCTTTCCTTCAAAGAAACCAGACCAAGGTGAATCCAGCCAGTCCTTGTACTTGATGTGGGTTTCCTTCCTGGCATTTGTGTAAGCCTCTTCACAGATCTTGTCATATTTGTCACGGACATCCTAAAATGGATAGAATGAAATTAATGAGAATCACACAGTGTGCCTAAGAATAAACACTACCAATGAACCAAAAACAATTTTTTTTACCAATGAACCAAAAACATTTTGTAACAACAATTTATCAACTGCCATCACAACTTCATCACTGCAGTTTCCACGCTTCATAGAAAAATGGGTAGGTACTTAATTATACATTAATTAGATAAACTAAGTAAATCTATGGATTAAGTTGCCTCATTTAAAAGAGTGAATATGATAGATTATTCAAATGAATCCAATGAACATTAAAGTAATGTAGAATAAATAAGGGTACCTCAAATACCTAATTTAACTGTTTTCACACCAATTATAATGCATAAAGTTGAACAATTCCTGTTAACACATTCACGGCGGCATGACCCCTCGGTGGGTCATGGCTTGCCTGTCCCCCTGGGCGGCATGACCCACCAGTGGGTCATGGGTTACCAAGCCTCCTGGGCGACATGACCCACCGGTGGTCATGCCCGCCATAAGAAGACAGGGTTCTTCTATCCCCGTATGCCCATGAGGGAGGAATACAACTTCTGTTTTTGCCCACGAAGATATTTTATTGATGTAATGGCGATGTTTTTAGGTGAAGAAAGTTAGTAAGTAAAACAATGGGCTGTGGATTAATAGATTCAGTTTACTGTAAGTTTTATCTGTATTTCTACGTAAACTATTACAATAACTTATACAGGGTGGGGCAGAATGGACTTTTTTTAAAAAATGACTTCCCATCTTTAATTCAATTCCTGTGGGAAGAAACAAATATATATTTGCTATTGTCTGAAAAAGGATTATTATTTGTTTGGGAAAACACATTTTTGACATGCAAAAATTGATTTTAGTACCTGGAGATAAATAATAATATTTCAAATCAGGGAGTCCATTCTGCCCCACCCTGTATTTACTACCTTAGAATTCGAAATTCAGCAAAAATCTGGAATCAACTATAATGACGATCTTTTACAAATACGTAATCTGTGTAATGCAAATTTCCTATCCTTCATTCATAGGAGTCGGAAACATTTTTTGCGATGTGTTTCGCATTAGCTGGTCCTAAAATTATTTATCCCGTCAGTATTTTGATAAATTTCATTATTTTTTCATTTCAAACAAAAAAGTTTTAATAGAAAATAAAAACTACGATTTTGTATTTATTCGTGAGAAACATGTAGATGACCATTGTGCTTTAGCCGTTATTGTCCATGATACGGCAATAACACGTAGCAAAATTTTACAATTTTTTCTATTCAGTCGGTAAAAAGCATATCATAATGTACATAAAGTGTGCACTAGTTTCCACAATTGCAATATAGAATGTCTCCTTGTTGACTTTCCCCTAATATCGTACATGCATCATATGAAATGGCATTGGTTTTCAATACAAATATGGACCTCAACATGAGCATACGGGAAGGAAGTTCCCCTCCATGTATAAAATATAGAAATACTACACTAGTCATATACCATTTGCAACTAAACAGTTTCTATATCCAATACCTAATTCTTTCAGATTTGTTTGGGTGATGTATCGACCTTTTCTCCTTCGAAGGTGGAGCAAAATCATTAATGGCCTCGCTGCCATCTAAATCGCCCTTCAAAAGGCCATCAATGACCTTTTCCCCCTTTTTCAATTTTTTTGGCGAATATCTTATGGGTTACCATTCCGATTCGATCGAAGTGAGCTGCAAAAATACGTTTTCCTCCTCAGAAGTTCTTCAGCAAGTTCCAACACTGGTATAAAAATTATCTAAGCAAAATGTCCTGCCCGCATCTAAAAGTCCTTTGGTCAACTGCAGCACAACTTTGTGACTGTGCCCGACATTCTCACGCAGCACAGGCGTTTCATTTTTACCTGTGTAAACCTGGAGATTATGTGTATAGGACTCAGGAATGCGCTGCTTACAACACTTGATTTCGTATTTATGAGCCTTTCCCGGTCGATACTGCCTAAAATGTAGTTGACCTCTCTAAGGTACCACAGATTCATCTATCACAACATTTTCCCCTGGAGTGAGAGTAGAACGAAATATCCCGCAGTACAGGTCAAAGAGGGGCCTCACTTTGGCTAATCTATCTGTACTGGCAGTAAAATCAGCATTGTTACTGGCAAGAAATCATTTCAATAGTAGCTCGAACCAGTCCTGGCTCATTACATTCTGGATGAAATCATTCTGGTAAAGTGGTTTTTGTGACCAATATAGCCGTATTTTGGGTAAGTGGCTTTTACCCATCGCAATCAGGATGGCAATGAAATTGCGTATCTCGAACTTCGAACGGTCTTTCCACTTCTGCATCCTGGATCGTCGGGTAATAACTTCTGAATCCATAACCTGCCTTGTGTATTTATTAGGCTTTTCAAATACTAGATTTTGCACTTCATTGTCCAGTAGATGTAAACACTAACCTGATCTGAAAGGTCTCATTGTACACCTAAACCAGCACCACCATAAAACAAAGGTAATGGTTCCAGGCTTGACTTTGTGGAAGTAATTCATAGTAACATAAATAAAACTTTGTATACTCCACAATAGGTTTAATAACCACAAAAGGTAAATTTTCGGGAAGAATTTGTGCAATCTCTCATGCACTTGAACTTGACGAAGATGTAACATTCTCTTCCTCTTCCAATGACAAATCTTCCCTGCTTTCCTCTTCTGAATATGGAGAGTCACTGTCATCTACGATATCGGACGGGATATACAAAACATCAGAGCCTGAGAAGCTAAAGAGTGATGTATCTGATTCTCCCATGACTTCTACTGATATTCTGCCACTTCAATGAAAAAATCACTTTCCAAGAAGAAAAACAAAAATCGTTTATCTCGCAGGTCACTCGTGTTTCAGCCCAGACTGAGAATTGTCCAAATTGTTCGAGAGTAATATTTGGTGAGTTAGTGGCAGGGGGAGAAAAAAATTGTCCTACGACAAGGAAGTTAGAAAATTGCTTAAGAGCTATTGGTAGAGACTGGTAGGAATGAAAAAGGCACGTACAGCTGCACAGTCGGAAATCATCAAAAGAATTCCGAAGAAGCTATTATTCAGAGTAGCACAAAGTGGAAGATCAAAAGGCTTGCCCACCCACAGCAAATACAAGTAAAATCATTATGTTATGCAACTGTACAAGGCCTCCCAGCAATAAAACTTGAAGCATCGTCTTCGCTTACATAGATTAAAATATTCCAGGAGCTGGGGTTCTCACGCGCTGAGAAAGAAAAATATAGATTCAAACATACTGGCTAGGCTATGACCGCCGCCACCCCTCTCATGAGCGACCTTCGGGTGGTAGGCCTTTGCAATCGGTGGGACACGTGCCGAGAGGCTGGTCGCCAACCTCTACATAAGGAAATCCCAAGAAATCTCACTTGTGATGGCATAAGAGAGGGTAAGCCATTGTTTGGCGTGGGGTCCCAGCGGCTGGGCCATCCAGTGCCTACCTCACAAGGGTGGAGGATTTCCTGGCGGGTGCGTAGGAAATTCATTTTCACAACCGTCCTCAGGTACCCAGACCCTTTTTCATTCGAAAAGACCCAACTGCCCTCCCGCTGCATATTGTTGCCGAAGCCGTAAAACCAAAGCAGGGAATTACAGCAGAAGAAGGATTTAGTGAAGGCTACGGAAGAAACATCCGAAGCAGTTGATAAAAACTATAATGAAATATTTTATTTTTACCGAAAAATCAATATCATGACTGCAATCACGTTCTATTTCTCACTAGAATCCAATAAATATTTCATCTACTTTCATATCTAAAAATTATCGCTGACGAATGTATTCTGAAGATATTTTAGACGAACTTATAAGAAATTCACAACGTGAGCAGTGGTTGCATACCCACAAGGGAATAGATTAATTACTCTATACTGGACATTCAGTTCTCCCAGATTTAGTGAAATTCGTCATTTTAAACCATACCAAAGTCATTTTCATCCATAAAAAAACACTATTCGAACAACATCGTTTTTATGAAAATTGCCGCCCACGGGGGAGGAATGGCAAATATAGCCACCGCCGCGAATGTGTTAAATGACATTGGCTCATTCCATGCCAGATAAAAAGTTTCCCATGATGATAGCAAATTTATATCGATTAATAATAATTAATCTTACATTAATCAAGTTTGAGAGAGGACCATTGATATGTAACTAATAATATTATTACAATAAATACATATGCCACAAGAGTTCCTCAACTTTACATTAAATGAGAAAAACTTTCATTTATTCATTGAAATAAAAATTCACTGCCAAAAAATGTAGATGGTAAGCAAATATGAACATAAGCATGGAAAGGCAAAAACAAACAAATTGAGACAGTTAAGGTAGTCATTACAGAATTACTGAAGAACAGTCAATATATAAAAGAAAAATTTCCAGAGCAGGTGAATCAATGAAACACAGCAAAACCTTCATTTCCGTTGAAGGAAAAATGTTTTTTAAAATCTATTGTGCCCTCAGTATCACAATTTGTTGAGAATTAAATTTAAACCCATATATCACTAATCTGCATTCAAAAAAAGGGTAGGGTTTTCATCATTGATTACTTTCAAATTCTTACCTTAACCTCTTCAGGCGTCACAACTCCTTCACTTATCAGCCGGTCAGCATATTTGTCCAAACCAGGCTTTGTGTTCCTAATTTTTCTGTACATGAGAGGCTGTGTGAACATTGGTTCATCAATTTCATTGTGCCCATTCCTTCGGTAGCAAACCTGTCATAAACAAAATCATGCCTCATTAAACAGTGCTTCTCCAACTATATTCATGATGAAACTCTATGATTTATTGTGTTGTAAAGCATATTATTAAGCAGATGAATTTCTAATGGGCAAACTAACAATGTTCAGATTTCCTGTTTCTTTGCCAACATTTTGATTGTATCCCTGTCCTATTTATCTACTACCCACATAGTGCACTTACGTTTGTTGAAGACTCGGCTGACCATGTTCTATTATGTCTTTGAGGACTCACAGAAAAATAAATAAATACATAAAAATGAAAGAAAATGAGTAGTTTTCAGGTACCCATCTGCCCATTCTCCTGCTTATAATTCAGGGAAATCTATGTATAAATATACAGTCATCAAAGCTGGGATTTGAAAAATACTCCACTAGCACAATTTTATCAGTGTTTGTTTTTATAAGAGAATTTAGTTCACAACCAGACATTTTCAGAGTGACAGATTGCCAATTATACATCAGTATAAGTGGGGATGAGTCGATTCCACTTTTTTTCGATTCTTTCAAATCGATTCCTGATTCTTGAATCCAATTCCATCAATTCCTATTCCTAATAACAGGTGAGATATTGATATGCCAGTAACGTACGACTATAATTCAAGTATTGGCCAAAATAAAATAATATAGACAATTAAGTCTCTCAAAAAGTACATTTATTCACAAATAGCAAATATGTATATCCTCAGCTTATTGAGGTAGATAAAAAGTACAAATTGTTAGCCTACACCCGAATTACTGAGACAAATATGATGTGATAAATTAAATTTGATTTGAATATTTATCTATCTGGAATCAATGGAATCGGAATCAACTTTGGGCGATCGATTCTCGATACTGATTCTAATCCTGAGAATCGGTGGAATCGAGAATCGACATTTGGATTCGACTCATCCCTAAGTATAAGAGATGAGAAGAAGTTGACTCTATCAACCAGCCCTTTCAGCTTACAAATGTTGTGCTCTCAAAGCATAAACGATTGCAATCCTGCATGATAGCTTACATAATTGACACATACTTATCAATTAATGTTTTACAATAAAATTATTTCACCAGAAAATAGGGTAATTATAAGTACTTAACGCCTCCAATCATGCTGTTCATGACTGAGGGCCCCCATCAATTCTACCACCATTATGTTTTCCAATAAAAGAGGGATGAAAAAAACAATAAGTATAAAAACCTTAGAACTGTGTTTTAAAAAGTATATCAAACTAGCACCTCTGACTAAAATGGCTACATTTAGGGTTTAATATCTAAAAAGGGACTGAGTGAAAAATTCTGAAATTCTCACTGATTCAATTCAGTTTAGGGTGAATTCATGTGAAATCATCCATGTAGCTCAAGACTTAACTATTTTCATGATATTTCGCCATATAATTGGCTAATACTCTGGGAGCTCAAAATGAGGTATAAAAAATTGTCAACTCCTTAAATTTTTTGTGCCATTTTTATACAGGTCCACAACTGTTTTTGACCATAGTAACATTTTGGAGAAAACCTTAAACTTATATATCCATGGAGATTAGAAAATAATTTCAAAACCAGAGTATTTAACTTAAGCTGATTTATATCTTTGTAAATGGTATGTTTCAGCTATTTAAAAAAAATAGGCCCCTAAAATTAATACAAAAATATGCTCTTCCCTTATCAACAATCATATTTTTGCATAAAAACTTGTAATGAAGGGAATTATCCTGGCATTCATTTTTTTTCTCACGCAGTTGTCTCCTAAATCTTTTCTCTGGAAAAGGATAAAACCTGGGAACTGCGATTTGGTGATTTGCATGTGTCAAACATGGCATCTCAGACTAAAATGGCAACATTTAGGGTTGAATATCTAAAAAGGGACAGAGTAAAAAATTCTGAAATTCTCACTGAACATTCTCTGATAAAGTTGAGTACCCATAATCTGAAAGTCCTTAATCCAACAGCACCTATAGTCCGGCAGAGTTGCAAAAACAACCACATTTCTTAGTACAAATAGAATATGATAACTAAATATTTAAAAGTAGGGCCTCAAAGCTTTAATCTCATTCAGAAAAAAAATCATGATGTACAAAGGCAACGCCATAAATTTAAACCAATACATTACTCACAATGTCAACAACAACATCTTTATGGAAGGTAGACCTCCATTCAGCAGCAACATTGCACACATGCATGACAGACTCTGGATCATCAGAATTGACATGGAAAATGGGAGCATTCACCACTCGCGCAACATCTGAAAAAAGAGGAAAGAATTGAAAACATACCACTACATACAGCACAAAACCTATCCCGGGCCAGTGTTTCCATTGGACATTTTTTTCTGAATTCGATATTACTATTTATCTGAAAAGTTGACTAGTACCAAAATGTATGGGTAATAAGACTGGCTTTTTTTCCCAGAAAAATCTGCTGAAAACCACACTTTGTCCTCTCTGGACAATGTAAGAGTGGGTTTTTTTACCTCAAGATCTCCAATAATGGGTATTTAATGAAGCCATGCAATTTAACTACATCTCGGAAACTCATTGTTCAAATAGGCACCAATGTTACTTTATAGTCAAAATATCTTTTTTCACAAAGGAAATGGTTCCAGGCTTGACTTTGTGGAAGTAATTCATAGTAACTTATATAAAACTTTGTATACTCCACTATAGGTTAATAACACGACCCGGGTTTCGACACTTCGTGAACACCTGAAGATGACACGAAGTGTTGAAACCCGGGTCGTGTTATTAAACCTACAGTGGAGTATACAAAGTTTTACCTAAGTTACTATATCTTTTTTCACTGGGAACTCCAGTTACCAACAATGCCAGTTATTTTAGTTTAGCAGAAAATTTGTTGAAATATAAGTCATCGAATCTTACAACGAGATGTGAACAAAAAAAAAGCAAGATGATGCTTTGGATCGACATGTCTCCATGCTTAATTCTTATTCTGCAAAAGATTGCTACATAATTTCACCATTTAAAAATATATAAGAGGGAATTGAAATGTTATTAATTTTTTCTGAGTCTATGGCCAATATGCTCAACGTATGAACAAGAAAATATAGAAAATAACGTCAAAAATGTTTAAGCACAAATAAATACCATACAAATAATGAGGAATAGACAAAAAGCACATGAAAAACTCACCTGTACAATATGGGGATGATCGGGAGTGCCTGGGGTCAGTGGTGAATCCTATTTGGTTATTTACAACAACGTGGATTGTTCCATGAGTAGTGTAATCAGGTAAATCTGCCAAGTGGAAGGTTTCATACACAATTCCTTGGCCACAGAATGCAGCATCACCGTGAAGGAGCATGGACATGACCTAAATATGAAGAAATAGCAAAATAGTTAGAGAGTTATAAGAAAAACATAATTGGGTCGGACTTCATTTTGTAACACTCAGTGGGCCAATTTTTCAAAAACTAGTTTTTGAAGAATTTAGTTCATTTCGCATTTGAAAAAAAGAGGACCATACCCTCAACATTTCTTCAGCTGTTTACAATGGAATTTCACTTGGCAAGAAAATTTAAAATGTAAGTGCAAAGATTCTACTGATGAAAAATTATTTGCCTTGACTGAGACTCCAACCCAGATCCCTTGATATCAAAGTAAGTGCTCTAGACAGTTACACTACAGAGGCACCCTTCTTCCATATGGATTTCAATGGGCTTTAACCCTTTTAGTGCTGACTCCTGCCAGAATGCTAGCAAGAAATGTGGAGGGTAACTTAATGAAATGTATCACTCTAGGAAAATAAATATTATAAATTAATTGCTTAAAATATCCATACGTGGTTTTTCTTATTGTGTATACATTGAATTAGGTAATTATCAAAAAAGACTTATACATCATTTAAAAAAATTGTTATTATATTTGTGTGCTAAGGTTAAACAATTGTTTGCCTATCAGCCGATATAACGGCCCGCCACACTAAGAGGGTTTAAGGAAAGGTGGTGCCAAGCAATACTTTTGACTGCTTCAGTGTTGTCCTATGTATGGCAGTCTTAAATATCCTGTTCCTTTCAGGCCCATTAAAGTTCACAGGGGAGAAGGATGCCTTAATAGCTCAACTGACTCAAGCTGTCAGTGTGATATTGAGGGATCAGCAGCCAGTCTCTAGCTTTACTTTATGGAATTCCTGTATGATGAGGGTAAATTAACCACCACAATTCCAAATACAAATCATTTTTTGGGCAATTGCAGAATTTAATTATGCCTCATCTTAGGGGATTTGGGTTCAAGCCCTATTCATGACAAATGACTTTTTCTAGTGTGTCATATTCATGCTCTCCGTAAAATGGTAAGGCTACATTACTACAGAAATATCACCATCAATCCAACCTATTACATGTAGACAAGAAAATCTGTCCTTTTGACAAGATTTATAGCAACTAAAAAGCCCTTGTGACAAAAATTTTATTTCCATTATACATTACTGGTAAAATTATCAAATCACCGGCCAAAAAAAGATTTATTTAACTTACCTTCTTGCCCTCTCCATCACCTCGGTAGAACTGCTCTGCCCTTGTCTTTCCTTGCACAACAGGATCAACTGCCTCAAGATGAGATGGGTTGGCTACAACAGCAAGCCGAATGTTCTTGTTGGTAACACGATTGAGCCGCTCAATGTACGTCCCCAAGTGATACTTAACATCTCCAGATCCCTGAAATGTTTCAGCACCATTCCAAATTACCAATACAATAATCAGGTAGAATTGCCTGTTTAAATCATATAGCCCTTTCCACAGTCAAGAGAGAGAATATATCCGATTCAGCTAAGAGAGCTTTCATTTTATGCAAAACGCACTGAAATATTTGCAAGAGAGATGGCAACATAATTCCAGAAGGACCAAGAATTTGTTCGGTTGTAATAACCAATTAATATTGTGAAACCACATAATTATTTGTACTCAGCAACAAAACTCATTTAATATTGAATGAAATAAAAAGCACAATATTCATCAACATAATACTAGAGGCTCAAATGATATCATGGTTCATGCTCATAATCGAAGGCTATAGAAATCCAGCTAATGCAGCAGAGAAATTTTCAGAACACCACCTCAAAATATATGAGAGATGATAAGTCTCTAGATTTCCAAATCACAGTAATGATGAGGAAAGCAGCCCATTCAATTTGTGCATTCTTGTAAGTTACTGAGAGAACGGAATTAAGTGCACATTCACATAAATTTTGTCATAACTTATTTGTGTGCTAAGGTTATCACACAGCACTCATTTCAGGCAATTACTATTTTTGATCTGTTCTACAAATTCACATGCCTTGAAGCCAAAATATATTATTATTTAAATAAAAATATACGCTCTATAAGCTGACAACCATTAGGGCCAACAAATTTTCAAACTGTAATTATCATACTGTAATCACCTCATGAAAAGAGGCCATTTGATCTCAATTAACAAAGCATTACCTTTGCTGTAACATTGTTTTAGGATCTCACATCAGCCACGGAGTACAAATGAATCATTAGCAGGAGATCAGGAATAAGTATACTCGTAAAGTACTGAAGTGAAAATTAATTACATCATCAGCTGCTTCCAGAGCTGCAAACTGAGTGAAAATCTGCTCCAATGGTTTACGGCAGACATTAGCAAGAACATTGAGACGGCCACGGTGAGGCATTCCCATGACTATGGATTCTACACCAAGTTCTGTTGATTTATCTATAATCTGCTTCATGGCTGGGATTAAAATTTCACAGCCCTCCAACCCAAACCTTTTCTCTGAAGACCACTTTCGGGCAAGGAATGCTTCAAACCTGGATTTAAACATGAAAAAGATTAATCAACATAAAAAAATCTTAATTTTCATAGGCATTAAAATTTACAATTTCTAAACATAAAAAGAGATAAATCATATTTGCAACTGGTAAGCTACTTTCATAGCAATGAAAGAGATTACTTTCACACATGTCATGCTGAATTAAAGTAGTTGGTAGGATGGTCATGTGAATACTTAGCATAGTAGAGTATTATGAAATTCATTTCAAGCCATAAATTTCATTTTCTTGAGATGATATTTTAACTTTAAAAACAAGAAATGCACTAAGATTAGAAAATTTGGGAGACATTCAATTAGAAGAAATCTGCTATACTAAAGACATCCAACTCATTTCCAACAAAATCTTGTGCAAGGAAATTCAATGCTTCATTTGAGAAAGCCTAATTTACACTATTCAGCAATCTCAGTAATATAAATGTACTATTGATAATTAAATGATGACTTGATGATACAGAAGTCTTGAGACTGAAAATTAACCAATTTAATTAAATGCTTACATAACAGAATAAAGAGGCAAGTCAAATGTCAATGCACATCTAAAATGACAAAATATGGATTCAAACACATAGACAAGCATTTGGTGCCCTTAAAATCATTTATAAGGACAAAAATTAGATATCCTTGGTATGGTTAGCTTCTTGTTATGCACTTTAAAAATACATTTTCAGGAATCTCTTATCTAATACACATGAATGTGCTCAATTCACAGCTTCAAAAAAATATTTCTCCAATTATGACTCAGACCCCCAGAATCACCAAATTTGCAATGAAAGCAATTACCAATTGATTGACCCCAGTGGAATAGCATAACTGTATAGTGCAAAAATGCCACAGAGAAAAAATAATTAGCCTTAATCAGGAATTAAACCTGGATCCCTAGATGCCATGCTGAGTGCTCAAGTGAGTTAAGTCACCTGCTTCTGAGGAATCAACTCTTTGACTGTTTCTGATACATTGCATGTCCAACATTCTTGAACACCTAGATCCTTTTAAGCCAGCAAACATCCACAGGTGAGAAGGATGCCTTGTTAGCTTAAGTGGCTGAAGCACTAAGAGTGAAATCGAAGCTCTATGATCCAGTACTGGTCAATGCAAACTTATGTGCACTTGTAGGCAAGTCCATAGAAAGGAATAAATACTGTGACTAATTCTGACATCCTCAAAATGTGTATAATAGAGAAAAGAAGTTCATTGTGCTAAAAGTTTGGCGTAAGCCTAATGGACAGTGGTGCCAAGAGCACACTGTCTGTCTTATATGTCCAGCACCCAATAAACTCCATTGTCTAAGGCATTACTTGGTGTAATTTACTTGACATTGTAAATGATAAGATAACATACTTATTCCACATAAATTTATTTCACAACCACCCAGGTGGAATAACTAAGTCATCTTATGATTTATAATATATTCAGCAGTCTTAAAATTTTATTTCCTAGAAAAAGTACTTGGTGCAACATCAAGGGATTTGATCTCGTGGTCCTGGTCAAGGTGAATGAGTTTTCCTCTGAGGGAGTTTTGCACTTGTGGGGGGACTCTATTAAAGGTAATATTCTGGCCAGTCTCTGCATTAAAATTTGTATGCCTGGATAGCTTAATTTTTTAAATTCCTGTACAAATTCAGGGCATTTGGGTGCAATAATCAGGGAATTTGGGTGGATCTAGACCAGGCAAATGGGTTTTTTCACAGTGTACATGAAACATTAATGTTCATCTCCTCTCCTCAGTGGGTGATGTCCACATATGTTCAACTGCAATGCTTAATTCTTATGTCATAAATAGCAGGAATATATACATCTTATAAAGATACTTACCCTGTAGCTCGAGTTAACCTAGCCAAGTTCAACCTCTTCTGCTCATTGTCTACTTCCATGATTCCTGGTGTTTCAAACTTCTGGCGAATCCAGTTGCACTGCTCCAATGAGTTTATGAACATAAATTCAACACCAATATGACGACAGTAGGCATTCTCCAACCTATTTAAGATTTCTCTCAAAGGTAAAGCCTTGTCCTTGCCACCAATGAAAGTTGTTGAAGGTAGTTTAAATACCCGATCCATGTCCTTCTCCTCTGTAGTACATATGTTTTAAAGAAATAATTTGTCTTAGAAGAAATAAACTTCACGAGAAGAGCTGGAGCAAAAACCGCTCCAAATTGAGACCAACCCTCATAATGAATGAATGCATAAAATGTAGTGATGAGAAACTGATTGATCCCCGTGAATGATTTTACTCGTGATAAATATGTAATGCATCAAATGCAAGGAGTGAAAATTTAAGTAAAAATTAATTAAAACCAATCCAGAACTATAAATCAATTAGGACCAAACCCATTAATCGTACCCTTCCAACCACTCCTCCACACTTACCTTAACATAGTTCAAAATGCGATGCTGATATTGCAGTCACAGAGCAATTTTTAGGGGTACATGCAAAAATTATCTGAATTAACACGCACTTCACACCAGGATCTAAAAACTCTAATTCTAAATAAGCATCTACAAAAATATCAAGCATAAATAACCACACCAGCAAAATCTACAACGGGCACTCAATAATAATAAAGGCAAACCGACGAGTATAGCAATTAAAAAAATTAAGTTCAACTTACTTCTTCAACAAATTCACATGCACAGAGAACAGATAAACATTTTTGCAAGTATTTTGACGACAATAGCAACCCTTTGAAAGTTTCCAGCATAGTAGAGAGAAAGATAGTCAAAATGAAGAGTATAATAGTTGTGATTTCTACATGAAGTATCAGTATTAATTCACTAATAGAGAAGTAGCTCAAAGAGATAACAGCATTGAAAAATTCAACTACAGAGAATACCAAGTGATTTCACAGATACACATAATCATCCATTTGTTGGAAAACAATTCAATTAAGTACCATAAACTGATAAAATGGAATCTGCTTCACAAAGAAGCGAATACTAGAAAATTGACGAGGGAAATCTCACATTAAAGTTCAGGCTAACTCGATTAGATAATGTGCCAGCCAAAAAATCTACTCTCGGGGCTATTGAAACTGAACACCATCAATGATAACTTATAAGCAGATCTTGGCCTATTTTATTAATTCATTAAACAGTGAAACCTAACAACTATCATTACATCCAAGATCTTATCGAATGAGAAAGGTTGAATTACATTTTTTCCATTGATAGCATAATTAAAATACTGTACAGAGTAATAACAATGACTTAATTGAGCCGCATGAATCACATGAAAAAAAAATGTATTTTTTTTGACCTTTTTCATTAAATGACAAATTGCTACCACTCATAGCCATGGAATCAACTTTGATTTTCATTACTGTGTCAAATGGGTTAATTTGACATATCAATTATGTATTTAATACATTCCCTGATATTCTTTCTGATGTCTTACCAAGCATAAATTAAATGAAAAAGCAAAATTACAATGTAATGAAATATTGATCAAAGAACAATGAACTTTAAATATTCCTGGATGTAATAGGCATGTGCATCTCACAAGCCATAATAATTGGTAATTTATGTATGTTACAGGAACTTCATCATTCCAGTGGGGTATTGGTGTACAAAATTTACGATGAACTTCAATTACAAAGTTTATTCTTTGTGCACCGGTCACATACAAAACAAGCTTAAGGCAATGACATCCATTTCATTACTACACTGCTCATATTGCAAGTATCAGGTGTGCTTTGATATCCCTATTATGATTATTACATTGGCAAAGAGCAAGCAGAAAGTTTTTCACAAATTAACCACAAAACTTAGCAATACTTCAGCCAGATAAAACATTAAACACAAATGTTTCTTAGCCAAAAGACAACCTAAACTGCTTTTCACATTGAGATGAACTGCATTACTGTAGAGGCCAACCAGGAAATGGCTATAACATAACATCACCTAACACTAAACAATGCATACACATACAGGCACAAGAGAAAAACAAACTCAAGACAATTGAGCAAATCGCTTCACAGTAATGACTGGTCACAGAAGGAATTGAATGAGGCTTAAAGGATATGAGTTGGGAAGACACAATAAAATTATCTCATGTAATTAATGACTGGCACATCTTTTGGAAGCTGAAACAGAAACACTTAGCATGATACATACTCTTTTAAAATAAAATGAAATCCCTCAGCTGACTTACAAAACAGTTTTCCAATAAGCAACCAATAACAGTGTACTAATTACTGATAGAGTTGATAATACAATCAAAAGAAATTTAAATAGCATTTAAATCAAAATCAAAGTATACAATAAACACAAGTTCCTAGATTTTCAACATTCTAACTCTGTTCCGTTGAACAAGATTCCACTAAAAAAATTTATGTCAGTATGAGACATCTCCTTAAAACATCTCATGAAATGGTCCATTTAGTTCAATAAAATTCCTCCCCTCTTTCCTGATGAGTCAAAGAAATTATAAAAATACATATAATATCTCTGCATGCCCCTAATTTGATAGAGGACAGTTCCTTCCATATAAATTTCTGCTGATACCATTACAGAATCATCCACACATTATAAATAATGATGACTAATAAACTCAACCTATTGTGGAAATTGCAAAGTTATTTCACTGATTCAGTAATTCTGACTAAGCTCCAAGCTTACTACATGCTGTCTGTAACAGAAATTCAATGTTTTTCCTATGCTAACTTTCCTTTCTAGTAGGGATTGAGAAAATATCAATTTTCTTCCTTAGACTGAGCTATCTCTACAAAACTAAAATAGCAAATAATTTTCAGTATGACAATAGGAAAATTAAATCACCTAATCAATCATTCCAAGAGTAAAGCTTACAAAATCACTCCAGAAAGTACTTCTCAGAGCACTGATAACCCTTGTTTCATAGAATCAACTCAGAAGTAATCTTTATTTGAGCAATGGATTAACTCATGTGACACATCACAAATGTGTCAACAACAAAGGGAAAAAGTCTCCTGTCATTCAATATTTTTAAAAATTGTTACAAAACAAGTAAAAGCCATCATTCTCAATTATTCTACTATTTTAAAATCATTTGTATCCTGATATAAATGAATGAGCTGTTAACTTCAGAAAAAAAATTTTAAGTAATTACAAATCATGATACCTACAGAATATATTTTCGGTTTCTGTCTGATGAGGAGGGAATAAAATCAAGCAGTGTCAATGAATAATTGTGGAAATAATTAAAGATAACAGGACTTTGTACATAATAATAACTGGTAACAGTCGTTATTTTGACAAATAGAGGATAAAATTCACAAGAAAGGAGAAATGGTAGTAAGAGCATACATAAATCTGAATGATTGATTTTAAAGAATTAATACAGAGGAAGCATTATCTGTTAGATCCCTAATGCAATGTGTGACACAAAATTCAAGAGGTCAAGCCAAAATAATACAAAACAGATGAGATTACGTCGTAAAACCATTCTTTGGCTGTTAATTTTGAAGATAGAGATGTGTTTTTTGATACATTGCCCACATGGATTTTCCAGTCAAATGTACTTTTGACAGTTAATTACAAGCACTTTGAATACTGTTTTAATCGACAGAATTTCAGTTAAGTAAGTACCTATAAGCACATGTAAATCCATAAAATAAATTCAGCATATACAAAGAAGATTCGGTGCTGGCAGAGGTAATGAGTAATTTTAACTTTGGATTTGCAATTCATTGACATGAATAAGGAGCCAGCAAGGAAAAGAGTTTGACTCAGAGTCTCCAGATCAAAGGGCTAGAAGAAAGTCTGAAATATTAGCTCTGAGTGAGAATCATTATGAGGGAAGTTTCACAGCAATACAATTCAAGCAAAGTTGTTAGGAGAACCAGTTAAACACAAATAATTATCAATACTATGACTTCTACCTTGTAGATGTGCCAACACAAATGTGCCTTTGGCTATTTGTGCAGCCTCTTGGAACAGTCGCGTTGATTCTAATCCAGGAATTATCAGTTTTTATATGATATTAAACATTTCTACAGAAAAAGTAGGATCATTCTGATAGATCTAAATAACAATCAACATTTCAAAAAAAATAGATGACTTTAACAAAGGAAATGGTTCCAGGCTTGACTTTGTGGAAGTAATTCATAGTAACTTAAATAAAACTTTGTATACTCCACTATAGGTTTAATAACACGACCTGGGTTTCGACACTTCGTGTCATCTTCAGGTGAAGAAGATGACACAAAGTGTCGAAACCCGGGTCATGTTATTAAACATATAGTGGAGTATACACAGTTTTATTTAAGTTACTAAGATGACTTTAAGTTGGACCATTTTAGGTGTCTTAGCTTTAGATGGGCAACAACATTTTCTGACTTAAAACATGATTTATAAATCATTTTGAAACAAAAGAGAATTTTCATCAATTCATATTACACAATAAATTATGAATCATATTCAGCGCACAGCAAATTTGGCAAATAGCAGTAGTTCTACAATGACTATAGCAAGAGTTTTTGCTTGTATATATTTCATTCCACTGGTATAAGCAATAAATGATAAAACATGACCAAATGTATCTTGAAAAGGCACTGCAATTTCCATAGACACTGTACAGTCGGTTTTCTACTGACTACACTTTTTTGTTAACACCTTCACATACCCATTGTATCAAACATTAATTACTACAGCAGAAACTTCCATGCAATCATCATCAACATCATGACCACAAAGGAAACTTGCATTACCACCATTAAAATCATAACTTTATGGCATACACTACAAGCAGCTCAATGAAATAGAGAGAATTAATAGGATTAATCAGCAGGCTAAGGCAAATACATTCATGACATCTTCATAGATCGGAGCTCTTACTTTGATGCATAGCAATTTTTTCATTGGTTATTACATACAATGATAAGCTATATACGTGATTCCATTTGAGATGCATGGCTTGGAAATTACTGCTCATAATTATTCACAAGAGCATTTAGCCATGCAACGATGGACACTTTTAAATGAGTGATGTCATGATCACTTACTTTTAAGAAATGAGGATAGTTTCAAGGTTTAGAAAAGAGTCTAGAAGACCCAAAAAGACCAATTTTCTCCTTGATACAAAAATAGCTCTGCTGGGCAGGGAAGATTTAAAATGCAAAGAGAGACGATACGGACTGTAATTGGTCATGGCATAGTTTACACTTTGAGCCAATTCGATTTGTTATTGCACAACTGACCAGTTAAAATATAGTATCCAGAATCCAATTTGACCACAAGACAAGAGAGAAAACATAAAACAAAATTTAATACAGAAATCAGGATTCAAGGATGAAGTCAGCAGCTGGCTAAACTATCCTCTAGCATTAAAAGATGAAGTAACAATATTGCCAACTGAGAAAATATTGAAGTGACAAGGCAAAGGCAATTTTGTAAGAGGAGAGATTTTTGGAAGGGTGATTGAAAATTCACAAAACTTTTGAGAAAATTATAGTCATTAATCACAGACTCATAACAGCTGCAAGTGACCCCAAAGAAATGGCAGAGAAGTTCAAAGATGCGCAGCTTTCTCCAAATAATTTGAACCATCAAATCAGAATTAAGAGTTAACTCATATCCAGTAGTCAAAGATTCCACATTTTGGCAGGCTCTAATCACTTTTTGGGACAAATTAATATTAACACTTTCAAAATGTGCTTCTACTGATATTTTCATGGAAATTTAACAATTTGTAAAATACAAGCAATGAACTCAGATGAAAAATAAAATGAATCAGTAAAACGACATAAAATACTTTCATGACCAATGGCTTCTACACGTAGTGTCATCTATAGGTTGATAGTACAGACACAACTTTTTCTGTCTTTACATATTTACCCTCCAGAATTACAGAAGATAGGAGGAAGGAAGAATCTGAGAAAGACACTTGAAAGATAAACAGGACTAATGGCTAATAACCAAATTGCCAAAGATTTGAAGAATTGTTAGCTATTGAATTAGATACCAAATACTTTAACATAGTAAGCAATACAAGTGAATTAACATGAAAAAGAGCACATTCCCAATATAAATGCTTGTGATAGTGCTATATGCAAGACAACCTTGGAAATTTCAACTTCTTTTGTGAATGGTGATGTGCAAAACACCCTATTTCTCCAGTATTCAAAACAGCACCAAAAGTGAAATGCCCATGGTGTAACAAAGAGATAGTGCACACTAAAAAATTTCATATCGTGACATGCTACTCACAATGTTAGTGCTAAGCAAGAATTGAATCACAGCTATGCTGCTTTACAATAAATTTCATATTTTACTTCTACTGATAAACATCCCCATTCAAGTACACCATTATGCAAAAGTCTCTCCTAACATATAATTCAAAGTGTACCCTTGAACTTTCAGAGAACAGTCTGACTGAAGAACCCCACATTTTAGAGATACATATTTCTCCCAAGTTCTTTTATATTCCTGCATCAACAGACAACATATATCAGTTATAGATACTACTATTCATGAACATCATAATTATGAATTTTCTCATGAGGTACTAGACTACGCAAAATGACTTTTTCAAGTAATCAATTAGGCAGAAATTAAAAAAAAATCTTACTAAAACCAACATAATAATCCAACTTTGATGAGTGATATGCTGCTCATACTTTTAGCAATAGCTCAAGCCATGAGATAGTAAGGGAGCATCACGCAAAGATTACTGCAGTTCTGTGATTGGCTTCCTCGGTAGCAATAAAAATTGGAGGAAAGACATGGACTGCAAAATAGCTACATTAAAAAGAAAATTGGACATGAAAACTGACAGCCTTATTCAAAAGAACCATTGAACACCAAATAACCAGGTTTCACGCAAAGATTACTGCAGTTCTATGATTGGCTTCCTCGGTAGCAATAAAAATTGGAGGAAAGACATGGACTGCAAAATAGCTACATTAAAAAGAAAATTGGACATGAAAACTGACAGCCTTATTCAAAAGAACCATTGAACACCAAATAACCAGGTTTGTTTATATCAGAAGACAAATGCAGACAACATCACAACTCCGAGCCTAAGTCAACATCAATCCCACAAGGGGTTGGCTATTTCTATAACCTCGGATGGAATAAGTGCCTTGATGATTGGCATACCTCACAACTTATGATAATGTTCAAAGAATGATCTCATAATCAGTTCCCATGGTTGTACCAAAAGACACCCTTCTGCAAGTAACAAGGAATCATGAGATAAATGAGCAGAAAATAGTGCTCTTAAGCTACATGTGAGAAGGCCACTGGGTCCCTCGGCAGAGCAACATACAAATCAGGCACCTGGCCCAATCTTCATTGGGATAGTTGCTTACACTCAAACATTCAGTCCTTTAGCAAATTTGCGAATAATGATACACTTTAAAGCAGAGCTCCAAACAAACAATAGCATCTTCAACACTGTGGTACAAAAACAGCATTTCTTAATTTCTCTTCAAGCAAATAGCATGAAACACACCGATACAATGATAGAACAGAAAATGTATGCGAGGACAAGAAAAGCTTGTAAGCATCTGAAGCACCAAGGTGATGGAACAAACACTTGACACATTTTATTTCAACACTTGAGGTTGGGAGCTAGTGAACATAATTAATGTTTGTACATCTGAAAGAGAAATAGCAAGAAACTAACATTAGTTCTGGACGTTGCAGATGAGCAGGAGTGAGCATTACTCAAGGGATACAGGAGTTTTTCTAAAAGAAAAAGTGAGGATTCAAGGTACTCGGAAGGCATGACATGCTCTTTCTGAGACTTTACAATGCACAGGCTGATGGGAGAAATCAAGATGATTCTAAAATGCTTGAATTCAAAGGATTATATGCTGATGCCAATGCTAATGTCATACTCTCAAAAAATTCAAAATCAGGAGCAGATAATTATTAATTAAACTTTCCATTCAGATATAAAAACTTGATTCCAGTTAAAAGACCAGATAAGCCTATGGTACAATTCGATTATAAAAGATACAATGAACATTTTTTGCAAAGCCCACTCTGCTGTCAATACTGAAGAAATATAAAATGCAAAGTAATATGTGTTCTATGGACCCACAGGATTTAAGCATTATTCATCAGAGCAATGCAACCTGAGATATTTAGTCAAATACAACGAAAATATTAACAAATGAAGCCTGGCTAGAATATCCAACACACTGCTACCCAATAACTGTCCTGAATCACTGGATGATGATAAGATAGCAACCTCATCTTCTGTTTAAACACATTGGAAATTCAAACAAAAAGTAATCTCAAGAAACCTAACTTCTAATCTTTTTTTTCCAGCATGGTGCTTGTCTTACCCATACAGCCAGGGATAATAGTTATAAATATTAATTGAAAATACCCACATACTTCAGCAATTGGTTTTAATTTATAAGTTACATTAATTATTTGGGGTTATTTTGATGTTTGATCAGTGAAGTAGCAAACAAAAGCTGCATAGCATACAAATTCAAATCTGATAGCAGGGAATATTCAAAATGTGCACTCTCCATGACCTCCTTATTGAAATTTCATTCTCAGCATGTAAAAACTACCTACCATTTTATAGAGATTAAGTGGTAAATTCTTTCACTGGTTACATTTTTCAAGACATGAAACTACACCAGTGTAATAATTCAGAACCCAGAAAGAAAATATGCCAGTTTCTGCTGTATGCCTGGGAGGAGAAATATGACTTTTCACTCACTAATGAACTCTGAGCACTGGTGGTATATTGATCTTTAAATCAATTAGCTTAGTTGTTGCTCATGGATAAAGGAATTTCATTTTAGTATTCACTTCCTTCTTTTCTCTAATTAATCATTAAAAAAGCCTATCATTATGTCAGGCCTGGATCATGAGTGGGCCTATCCACTCATTCATAATCATGAATTTTAATACAGTAGAATCTTGCTTTAACATAAATGCACAGGGGCATAAAAAGAAGCGTTTCACTAAACCAAATTATGTTACAAGATATAATTACAGTTTCAGTCGGGATATCTTGAGGATATTAAATTATCAGCAGGGGTATTATACTGGTTTAGAAAGTTTAAAATGAAACATTAGGGGGCATCCATCAATTACGTGAGGCGTTTGGGGGGGGGAGGCGTCTCGGCGAATATCACATAATTTTTTTCCGCAAGAAACAGTGTAAAATTGCGAGAAAACTGGGTTAAATTAAGTAAAACATGTTTCTCTACTAAAATATGGCTTGTGCCGATACACAATAATATTTATCGTGGTTATGCGAACGCCAAAAAGTATCACAGTAGCCCCTCGATTGTTTAGCCGCCACTGGCCAGCCAAACGCGAGACTCGACAAACGCTGCGGCATACGAGCCGGGAGGCAGCGACGCGCGGACAGGTCCTAACCTGCTGTGTTAATGCCAGTAAATGTGTAAAATTGAGCAACAACGGCTTATGGTGGCTAAATCAGAGCGAGGTTGAAGGAGCAGATGATTTTACTGAAAATCACATGGACATGTTGGCTCCAGTAGTCACTTTTGAGGCCACACATGAGTCCCCGTGGACTGAATTAGGAGTATTCTTTTACGAATTTTAGTAGTTCCTATTTAAGAATTTTATTGTTCGATTTTCTCACTGTGATTCTAGATTACGTTCTTAGTAGTCTTAAATACTAGTCTTAATTAGTCTTAAATAAAAATAATTTAGCAAATTATGTTTTTTTAAATAAATCCAACACAATCAAGCTCAAATTATAGTGTTCACACTCAAAATATGCATTTTGAAAAATCTCACATGAGATTAGGAGGAGGATGGGAGGGAGTCAAGCCAAATCTCACAACATTTCACCACGGGGAGGGGGGGGGGGGGGTTCGAAAAATCGCCAAAAATCGCCTCACGTAATTAATAGACACCCCCTTAGGAAGATGATTATCAATAAATAGACCACTAAAAACTATTTGTCTGCTTCTATCTTTATGATGCTATACCATATTTCACTTGCATGACATCTTTGCTACTCATACTTTCTTTCAGCGATAAATTGATCTTACTTCCAAAACATGTTTTACTAGTCACAATTACCTCAGGCTATTTATTTATCTTTTTAACTTTTATTCTCCTCAGTGTCTTCAAAGTGTTCCCTATATCCCTAAATTCCATTGAAGTAAAATTGCTTGTAGGTTTGAATCGACTTGAATAGTATTCCCTTGCCTCACTACTTCAGCACCTCATTACTCTGGATGCAGGAACTAATCCCATTTATATTACAAAGAAATAAAGAGTGTCTAGTCGTGCCTTGACAGCTGTACGTTACAACATTACATCAAATTTTACATTACAACAAGATATTTATACAAGCAAACAAAGGGTTTTGTTTAGGTCCCTTCATAAATGTAAGTAATAAATTTGTGTAAGACATTTCTGAGAAAATAAGATACACAATTGAAAGGGCATCACTGCAAAAGGATTCACATATTATGCGTGCCGCTGAATTGGGGTAGTATATGACCTTGACTTGTCCACTTACAGATGGGGGCAAGGAAGTCCAAAGATAAGGGAATCGGAACTCCAAGGGGCAACCACTAATTGCCGCAGGTGGGACATGTGACTGGGTTCGCTGGGGGTGGAGGAATCGGACTCCGAGGAACTGTAGTTCGGCACATGTGTGTCTGCTACGTTGACACAAGTCTCAGACATTAAAAAACTTAAGCGTATTTTACCATTCGGTATGGTGAGATTTCTCACAATGAGTGTAATATGTTGCTATCATGAATTTCAATGCTTACTTATGGGCAAATAAACAAAATATATTTTGCATGTCTGAAAGTAAGATTCACCACCAAATTTTCCATGAATTAATGTAGTATATTGACTGCTTGTAGCCAATCGACATCCATTTTAGCAGGTGAAATGTTTTGAAGAAGAAACTGGAATGAATGATTGCCTGATCTAGAATTAACAAAGAAGGAATACCAATATTTCATCACAGCATTCAAGAAAGACTTCTAGAAGGCATACCACTGAAACCAAGGCCACAACTACCTCATATCTGAACATGAACAGTTTATTGGTCGCTTTTCACTATCCAATTGGACTTCCCCCTACTTCAGCATGAATAATTGGCACTCTAATGCACCTCGCTTCTAGCATACTTGAACTTTTAACAGCTGAGAATGATTCATCATCTAGTGGAGAGGTGCAGAATGACAATGCATTCACACCTGCACAGTTATCATAAAAATTTTCACATAATGTACTTTAAAATTTACAGCCAGAGGCTTCATTTCTAAATGCCATTAATAACAATTCATGTCCGATTATATGGTACAGATGCTTCAGCATAGAACTTCATTGCAAACCTATCTTGCCCTACCATTTAAAAGCATAACGGCATTCAAAGAGCATTTGGATGCCAAGAAAAGGCATGAAAAACTTATAAAAATGCATTCTATTAAGCTGCAGCTGCATTCCTCAATCTTAGATCATCTACATCACAGATTTATGGTACACCTTCTAAATATGCCTGTTTTTAAGCTGAATTGCTCCATCACAAACTTTCAATCCACTATAGAAAGACGCAGTCCATATACTTAGTTGCAACATAGATGCTTCACTTCATTAAAATACAACACCCAAAGAACACCAAAATGACAAGAGCATTCACTAAACATTTCAAATACAAACTTGAAAATATTACAGTCATTTCATGAACAACCTTCACTCGACGCAATGAGTAACAAGTCAAATGTTTGATAATAATAAAAAAGGAGCATCATTATTGACCATAACTGAATGTATTTGTAAAGCTTAGTTGTTAAATAATAGTTGATCTTCCACAGAAAAAAATCAAAGAAGACATTGAAAAATCAGACTGCACAAATGCATAACCCCCCTTCCCCTCCCCCCCCCCCCCCCGATAAATATTATTTTTACCTTTGTTAAAGTACCAAAAAGCAAGCGATAATCATTATCACCATGCACACACTGCTATATACAATTGTACAAGTTTCAAAAACATCACCTCAGCTGAAAACGCAACTTGCATACACTTAAGCACTATTAATATATACACAGTGGGTTGATGCCCACCATAGGTTACCAACTACGTACGTGCCATCAATGAGTCCACTTTCTTCTGCAGGTCAGAGTAAGTCGTGCTTCGAACCCTATCTAAAGACAGGACAACAACGTCTGTAAGACTAACGACATTATGTTCAACATGAAAACACTTGGATGAAGGTGGAAATGTTATTATAATGAAAAGTATGGCAGTCAACAGCCAAGGCTTTGGAAATTGATTAGCTAGAGTTTTTAAAATGAAAGTACTTCCACCACAGAATAAATGCTAGCAGAAATTATGGAAAGAGACTTTTCAAATATTTTAATGGAAAGAATTGACTGTTGTCTACATCTTACACAGTCAAGCACAACAAAACTGAAGATAAATCTGTTAAAACTTTTGGATCACATAAATTGACATATTTTTAGTAGTTTTAAAATTTCAGAATGAGATCAAATGAGCAAATGGAAACATTGGCAAAACACTTCTATTTTTTACTAGATGCAAATGCATGGCTCATGCAAAATTTCAGATTTAACATGAAATCAGTTCAAAATAATCAAACTTTTAACCATATGAATATAGATAAAACAAAAAAAGACAAAATTACATTGCAACAGCTTTGGAAGCAATCTATAGCAAAGCTAAAAAATAACTTATTCAAAATAGCCCTTCAAGAACCTAAAGACAGAGCAACTACTAGTTTAATTTCAATTTTACAGGTCATTCGAAAAAAATAACAAAATATGCAAACTTGTTACCACAGCTAACTAGGCAAAAAATAGTATATCAATCACACAAACCATGAATTCACAGCTGTTTACTATTGAAGCATTTCATCATTCAGCACAGATAAAGGGCAAAGAACTAAAGGGATTATAATAAAATGTCTTCAACACTTATCTGCTTTGCATTTTCTCCTAAAGGAACAGGTAAAATTTTAGAATACAATTTATGAAAGGAACGCTAAAAAACCTTTCCAGCAACAGTAAAAAAAATATTTTTTTAAATTCTATACAACCAATTTATACCTATTATACAGTTAAAAATTCATAGCATTATTTAATATGAAGAAGCTACAATATACATGAAAAGAATTATGAGAATGATTAGGTTCCAATGGCTGTTAATAAAGGAGTTAAAGGGTTTCAATTTTGGCCAAATGAACTTATGTTAGAAAACTAATTTCTGACTGCCAAGTACTCCAGTGATTAATGGTGAAGTAAAGGAGCATTTATAGAATGAATTCATAAAATGATTTGATCGTAAAATACAATTTTACATAATGTTATGTTCATACCTAATACACATTAATGAGATGTTATGCTGCAAAGCAAATTGTCATTTCACAGTCATGAATAATGAAAAAAACCTCCTAATCTGAATGGAGCCAAACTACAGATATGCTGAATAATGCTAACATATGCAAGTATAGCAATAATGATAATATTATAATTACTAGTTATAAAATACAGTGCATGCTCCTAAATTAGCTGTAGGAGACTAGTAAGGGTCTTATATAATCTAGGTAACAAACATATCTTCTAAAATAAGCAATAAAAATCTGTCACCAAGATTCCTATGTGAAACTGAACTCAGCACTTGAAATATTTTATTCCTCCATCATTGTTCTCACTTAATAAAATGACTTCATGGCCAATATTACTATTAACTTTTTAGGTTGGTAATATTTAACTTGTTGAAAGATTATCTGGCATTTAATTATAATTTGAAGTGATATTTCAAAGTGATAGACAATATTTGTACTCTGGTAGATAAAACATACAGGTATATTCCATTAAACATCGCAAATTGGTTCCCCGAGTCATGACAAATTTCGAATTTCAACGCAAGTTGATCCAGCACTCCTATACACTGCTAAAAATATACACTATTTCACTCATTATGATGCTATAATAATGTAAAACAGTATATTTCACATTATGTTTTTTAAAACTTTTAAAATAGTCAAAAATTGACATGCACATACAAAAAAGTAAAATAATAGTACTAGAACAAAGATAAAATGGAAATGCAATCCTACACAATAAGAGATTCACACAGCAAATTCACATCTTTTCAACCTGGTACACTGCTTACTTCACAACAGAATTGCGAATGCATTTTGTTTAATTTGTTTCTGACCCTCCACCCTAAGCAGTACCCTTCAACACAAATCGGGAATAAACTTTATGAGCGCAACACAATAAAAGAACTTCACATTAAAATAATTGCATTCATGATGTTTTTGTGCTCATTTTCAGCAAAGGCATCAAAAATGTGGAAAAAAAAGTTTTTAATTACCGATTGATAAAAATTGGTAAAAATCATAATTTTTTAAACATGAATTTTGGACAAATTCAAATATTATAAATACGTATTTGACTAAATTATAATGAATAATACTAACAACTCCCAGGATTACCCAACTTTTCTGCAATGCAGGTTACTGAACATTTCTCCTCACTCTATTCATCATCATTCATGTTTGCTACTGAGTTCTAATCAGCTCAAATTTCCTTATTTTTATTTTGTAATTATAATTTTCATGTAATTTACTTTGCATTATGTTTAAGAACATTTTTTTCCCTTGATATCTTAAATTTTTATCATCTTGTGCTTTTTTTTTTAGATAATAGCATTTTCATCCGAACTTAAAGATGTCAACATATCTTGACATATTTTATCCATTAATTGCCCAGAAAAACTGATGTATTTGCAGGATCGTTGTAATCAAAATGATGTAAGTTGAGGTATGTCTGTATACATAAACAGTAAACCCTCGAGTAGCATGCTTTCACAAGATGCAAATTTCATAAAGACCCAGTTACAGTTATCTACCCAATTTTAAAAGATATTCTTCTCGGCAAGATGTGGTTTCAGAGTTTGCAAATGGATCAAACTTGTGAGTCATACACCACCATCATTTGCTACAATTAGTTGTGAGGATTTTGTACAATGTTAAAGTAGCAAACTTGTCAAATTAAAACAATATTGCAAGCAAACAACATCAAAATCCTAGATATTTACTTTTCAGTCATAATTTCATTACCATAAACTAGTACTATACTACAAATGAGGATGACGTGTGCATTATATGCATTCGGCATTACATTGAACATTCTCTTAACGTTAGATCCCCTCCCCTACTATGTTTCACATGAGATATTGGTGTATATATGATATGTACATAATGTGAGGTGAGACTGGTTCATGGCATGATCGCTTTTACATTTCTTTAGTTCTTAAAAAGCATATGATTTTTTTCTGGGCCATATGTGTAACTCTTATCTTTCAGTTTTACTAGGGATGTAAGCAGAAGCCTGGAGTAAATCTGCTATAATAAACAGAGTTCACCTCTACATTCCCTGAAGGTAAGCAATGTTAATTTTACGATCCATTAAATTTTGTATCTAATTCTGTTTAGCGGGAATAAGGAAACTATTCCCTTCTAAAAACAAAAATACACCAAACATGATTACTACGTGTATATCTGAACACTAAATATTATACAAAAACCACTGCTACATTCGTCTTGTGAAGATATTCACACTGACAGATGTAATATATCCATGAATTGATTGAGAAGGCAAGGGAAAATGAGAATGCAAATGAGGAAATGAAAACCTTGCATGTCCCAATCGGACAGGACTGGGATAAATAACAAACAGGTACAAGTAATATGTTCAATCACCACTTGGTGACGAAACTTACAAAATTTTAAGCTATAGCTAATACCTAAATTTCATTCACTTCCTGCTATTTACTTTCAGCACCGGCTGGTATAGTGATCAGTATCACAGGAAGACCAGAATAAACATGTGCCTTAATCTGGACCTCTGTAAGAACACCGCTAATGCAGATGTAATGGATACTATCTCAGTTTGACATTGCCTTGATAATAATAAGAGCAGAGAAAATGCCTACAATTCAACTAATTTAGGCTGTCAGGGGAAAATTAAAGATGATACCAATCACACATTGAAGAGTGAATTAACACCAATTAATGCTTCTTATATACCAATTAGGTAAAATATTCAGTGACACATAAAGATACCTTCTTCCTTACATATGCCCATGTATTATTCCATACACTGTCAAATGAAACCAGATATCTAAGAGAAACTCACAGGAAATATTTTCTTTAAGGCACAACACACATGAGGGCTGGCCCACATGTCATGCCCAAACTCTTATGGGAGCGTACAGCAAGTAAAAGTGGATATTAATGAAATCATGAATTATTTCAACAGGGAAGTGATGACCATATGATTTTGATTCCTTATGGCACATATCTTAATTCAGTATTAACCATTTCTAATGATACAGAGTATTTACTATTCAGGAGGATTAAGACATTAGTGAACTTCTGAGTAGTCAGTCACAAAAATATAGTGTACCATTAACATACAATATCAACTTTAAACACAGCAGTCATTCACTGCCTTCCTGTAAAATTTTGCCAGCTTAACACCAACTAACATCTCTAATGCACACTATTCATTCAATGCAAAAATAACACAATTTAAATGATACATACATAAGACCCTTAACTAGAGACAAATGACAATAAAAACTGAAGAAAAGAAAACTCAATGCTCTTCATGACTTTTCAACCAACAATGCTAATGATCACAGGTCTTTGTTTTGAGAGCGACAGCTCACAGGTCTAATTTTCAAGGGCTTGAATATTAAATGCCCATCGGCTCATAAAAAGATCATAAGCAATGAGTGAAAATGAAAATATAGAGCACTCATTTTAAGTACATACAAGCTGACAACACATTGAAATTTTTAGGTACAGGACTAAGTTAGTCATAATTTTTGAAAAGGTAACTCTCTACCTTAGGACGCAATTAGTCTCCTCAGGTATATGCATTCCTCAGTGACTTGTGGCAAGACTGGTCCATGAAAATCTAGTCATATTTTCTCCTGTAGCACTAGAAATCATGTAGCAAAAAGTTTAGGCCTCTGCATATTTTTTATTGCAGTTCTGTCTTATCAACTCCCTTCTTTTCGTGAATGCTTCCTTTGCAGATGCTATACTGTATCTTATACCATTACTCCAAGCTGATTCGAGTGACTGAATATTTTTGATTTTAAATTATTTTCATTCAAAAACATGAAAAAATATTTGGTGTCGATCACATGACAATTAATTTAAAATGATGAGTATCTCTTTTGGGTCCATAATGTTGAGGACCACTGTAATACTACACATCAACCATTACATACTACTATGAATGTTCCTTTTTCCGGGATTCATTCCGCAATGTAAGTTTTAAAACAGCAATATTTCGCTGGTCCTCCTGCCAGCTTCATCAGGTTAACTGAACTGTTTTCTTTGTCTCGCTTGTCTTTGTATATACGAGTCTGGACTCCCATTGTTGCCGGAATTTAAATTTGAAAAAATTCGTTTTAGCCTGCCACTCAACTTGTAACCGTCATCTCCGTTGACGTTCTCCGGTCTCTTCACAATTTCTATAGCCTCTCTGATTAACCTTGGGTAATAGTGTATTTCCCTACATATTAATCTTGTCTCCTCAAAGTTAAAGGGGCCGCTGAAAGGGGCTTGAAAGGGGCTGGTGTTTGGCTATTGCAGAAATGCGTTAATTATTATTTTTAATTGCCCGTTGATGCTCTTGGAGGCGTATTTTTAGGGCTCTGCATGTCTGGCCTACATATGGTTGTCCACAGCTTCACTAAACTTCATATATTCCTCCGTAGAGGTTCCGTGGGAGCGGGTCTTTGGCTTTCAAAAAGGAACATTCAAAACTGCATCCGCGGAAGCCTACGAGCTAATTACATACTACTAATTTGGAATGTCAGACCCTGTATCAAGATGTACAATGAATCAATCAATAGTTTCTACTGAATAAATGATAGGTTTGTGGACACACTTTCCTGACTGCTGGGAGTGTTCTCTATCATTTCCTTTAAGGAAATATTCCTTTTCCAATATCAAATCCTATTTAACCTCTTCAAATCTTTGACATGCCATCATAACGTCCAAGATTTATAATGTTTTCCTCACTCACCCAAGCCGATACATCTACTATAACCTCTTCAGTCCATGTCACCATCAAAATGTCTTAAAGCAACATTTGCTGCCCAGTCGTAACTTCTCTGATCAGCTAAATTTCCAACTAAGTCCAGCATGTTCTCATTTGTGCTCTGCTCCTAACTCACTCTATCTTCTCAATACCATCATTTAACAATATTTCACTCTCCACTAATCTTCCTCCTTCAAGTAGTATCAGATTCACACAATGCTGTGACCAACAATAGATATTACTCGATTTTTTCAGGATCTCTTTACTCACGTTGCCCTCAATCCATTTTAGCATTTGTAAAATGTTTCCTTAGTTAACACAATACTTAATGACTTTACTACCTGGTTCAAATTCCCACAATACTACTCAGAAATATGAAACTGTTCTAGCTGATCTAGATTATGCCCTCTAATCTCAAAATTTATTTTAGCCTTCACTTCAATAGAATTATGGAGTATTTACACTAAGGAAGAATTGCATTACCTTGCCTTTTTATGGTTACCATGACCAATGAAGGTATTTGTCATTAAAGAAATAGTTTTTTGATAAAATTTTATAGAATTTTTTTTATAGAAAAGTTTAACTAGTTCCATGAAAGTGACCACCATCTACAATGATACATGTAGTGGAATCAACCCCTATAGCAGGATAGGTGATTAGGGAGCCTTACTATTCTGAAAAGCAATCTATAGGTTTCCAGGAGGTTTCTGCAATGCCTTTAATCTGAAATCAGCGATACATTAGCATAATGTTCCATAGGATTTTTAATGAACAAAAATTAGCCTCAACCATCAGGAGCCAATCTGCCACAAGGTGAGGGCTACCTTATTGGACAAAACAATGGAATTTCTCATTGCATTTGGTTGAATTCATGCCGAGCCCAAAATAAAAAAAGAAACTCAAACTAAGTAGAGCCAAATCAAATGCATAATTCACCACCAACAATGAAAATGATGTCTGGATGTCACAACAGACCAGTCTCTTCCAGAGGACATTCCAAAATCAATATCTGTCACTCTTCTTTACTGCAATTTCCACACTACCATCACTACCATAGACAACTACAAATTACCATATCACAAATAAGTAGCTTAACAGAGATTAAATAAAGTATAATTTAAAAAAATCCTTCATACAAATTGCAGTAATACGTATGGATAATTGAAAAAAAAATCAACAAAAAATAAATGACTGACAACACACAGGTGGGACTACTTGAAACCTTACCAAACTTATAAGTTGTGTATAGTAACTCAGGTGGATGTTTTTCATCTAAGTCAGCACTCGATATCCCCAGAGGATCAAGCTCGGCAATGTGGTGTCCTCGAATCTGAGAGAGAGAGAGAATGAGAGTGGGAGGGGAAAAGGGGAAAGGCAAAGTGACGAAAAATGCAGCAAGCCTCATTTTTGGGCGAGGACGTGGGGGCAATGCATAGGATGACCTCATGGAAGTTGGCACTCTTGAATGGCATGAACACTTGGATTCACTGGATGTGGGCACATTAAACATGCAGCCGAGACTAAATTACCACCACTACACATGGAAAACATTTATCCCTCACAATTATGAACATTCAATGGACAACACTTAAATGTAACAACAGGAGAGTTCATATAGTTTGCACGTGAAGTGAATGTTATTTCTGGCATGGTTCTGATGACATTTGAAGAGACACCACAGCAAGTTAAAGAAAAAAATTGTTTATAATGCTCGACAGTTAAATTCATATGTCACACGTTTACATATGTATAAAATTATTTACCCAAAATAGCTGTGATTTGATTCTTCATAAATCTCCAACAAAGCGAGAGGATAAATTCAAAATGAAAACATCAACCCTAGTTGTAAATCCTAGATATATCAGAAATTGAACAAAATATTTAACCCAAATATTTATAAATAAGATTTATCACATAAAATATCAATAGGTAGTATTTTCATATGATTTGAGATCAGTTGCTGGTAGTAAGCTTTGATACAAGAGCTATTCAGTAATTTCATTTTTTCTGCTAGCCAATGTGAACATCAAAAACAGTGACGAGAAACAAGTTTGTAAAAATGAAGCCAATACCTAAGAGACCAGAAACTGAAGCCTGAAAGCAGACCTTGATGCTGCTACCATCTCAATTCTTGATTTACTGATCCAATTTCGAAATAAGGTTCATCTTCTAAGTTAACATAAGCGTTTTTTCCACAGACATCACCATCAATGTTACACCATTGTGACAGTTGGCTAGTTTCTCACAGCACTAGAATATGTCTTTAAATCAAATCGATTTTGCTCCACATAGGGACATAAATGAAGATTAAACATTTACCATTTCTTTTAAAGGCAAAAACATATATTGTGAAGTGAGATTCAGTTAATTTTCAAGATACAATCACAATGAATGGCAACATATTGATCAATGTTTTAGCACCCAACTTCTATTAAATATACTGGGATTCATTTTTGCTTGAATAAAACAAACTGTACGTACTATATGCTCACATACAAGCTAAAATAATCCTCAAAATCACACAAGAAAAATTCTCAAACCATGGGTATGAAATACTTGCTCTGACAGCTATATGAAGAAATAAGTTTGAATTGAAATCCGTGAAATCCAGCCGGAAATCATAATGAGCAATACACACTTCACAGACATAAAGATCACATAACAACAAAAGCACAAAATAATTATAGATTTTTCAGCAGCATTAAAAAGAAAGAGCTCTAAAGATTAGATACTAAACTGGTCCAGCAAAAAGGCATATAGGGCAGAGGGATCCAACGACTCATCTCATACGAGGTACAGCAAAAACAAATACTGAATACTCTACATGAAGAGTAACAAGGTGCGGTCATCATCTTTAACATAATGAATCATTGGAGAATAAAAAATATTAAGTTTTCATAAGCCATTTCTCAGTCCTGTTTCCAATAAAAAACTGGCAATTTCCTATTCTCAACCCTTTGAGCGCGGCATGATGTGATATCACGTCATGGTATTTTTACTCTGGTACTGATGACGTGTTATCACATCATGGGTACCGTGAGTGTTCCAGATTGCACTATGAGGCCTAATTAAAGTTCCCTAGGGAAAGCTGGAACACTTACAGTACCCTTGACGTGATATCATGTCATCAGCATTAGGGTAAAGACAACCATGAATTGCTATCATGTCATGCCGCACTTAAAGGGTTAAAAAACAAAGAAGAAGTTTAAATATCAACACTATGATACACAATCCCATTTATAAAGCTATCACAAGATAAGGTTGGAAAAAAAAGCAAAACTGCGCCAAGAAAAGAGGACTGATATAGAGGCAGAAAGAGTTTTTGGCCACACATAACACCACTTGAAGCTAAGACATCAGCTTGTTCTATTTCATATAACAAAAGGAAAGAATTTCACAGACATATGATAAGCTCCACTTAAACAGCCTCCCTAATGACGATTTTTCACATTAATTTGCCTTAAATGCTAAATTAATTATAGCATAGGAAAAAGGTCTTCATTTCCCAACTAAGGGAACTGTTAAGACGTTGACATAACACAGCCCTTGAATTTAACAACGTGAGCTTCATAAAAACACACATATTCACAGTAATTACTAATCTTTAAATGATGAACGCACACATGGGAATATTGAATGCCTTGTTCATCAAACTAACAGTAAAATGCTGGGAGGATTATTAGGATAAGCGGAGCAGAACAATAATAATTTACAGTTGCATATCTACAGGCACATTAATGAAAGTACATCTCATGCAACTGAAGTGGTAATGCATTTCTACAGCTCATGAAGACTAGATACACAAGTTCTACTGTTCAACTATTTTCTTTTAAATCAAGGCAAAGAAAACACTCATGCAATTCACTCATCCAACACACCCACACAAAACATTTTTTTCAGAAGTCTAAACTACTATGACTTTAAACGGATTTCTAATTATCTCTCTTACCTCAACCTCAGATGAATGGAGAATCTGGCTATCCAAATTATGTGATCTAATGACTACAATACTTCAACTACCTACTCTTAAAAGAGCTGTGATAAAAAATTTCAAATTAAAACAAAGAAATGTATTCCCTCACAGAAAGAAAACTTAAACTCCCAACAGAACAAAATACTCATGCATTACTGATTTATAAAACAAAAGAAGAGAGGGGAAAATGAAAAAAATATTAAATAACTTGCATAGATATATGTTCCCCAGACAAAGTGATAATCACATGATTTAACACAAAAATAGTCCAAATTTTAGCTAGACTGAAGAGAAAGTAAGATTACACTCCTAATAAGATAATGAAGCAGTTCATCAACAGAAAAATTGAAATAAACCAAAAATCATTTTCCAGTTTTTGACCTTACACTCTAAAAAAAATCTGAAAATGTCATAAATACAAGTGATAAATTACAACATTGCTCCCTCATGATGTAATGATTAATTAAAGTAGATAATAGATGAAAATATCTTTTTGAGCAGCTTTTGAAGAAAGCACACAGACCATTGATGCGATTTTCTCAATTATGACTATTTCCATGAGCATGACTTACAACTCCAGAAAATGGCATAAAGACAAATGACAACAAATTTATCAACTTCAACTTAAAATATATAAGAAACAGGGGCATCAAATAAATGTAAAGTGATTATTATAAAATGATACATACATTAATTAATAACACATTTTGTCACAACTGTTGCATTAGTAGCTATACCAATAAACATTAAAATGCTATGAGTAACATTTCAAATAATTAAACCCATGACAAAGACTAACATGCCAAAACAATCACCATCCTATATTAATCCACACAAATGAGTCAAGAATGAAAATAACAAAAAAAACCTCTGTGACACCTGAAAATGTTATCTCACACAAAAATAATTATTAAACATAGCAAGGAGAATTTGTTTACTAACTATTCTTCATCACAGAGTAATGTTGGAAAATCTCAAGCATTTATTGCAAAGTGCACATTTTTTCTGTACCTAAGTTAGAGTTGAAAATAGAAGGGTTGCATTATTCATACCATTTAACTAACGAAGATTAAACTATATGTACAATGCTTTATTAGCTAAGGTATTTTAGTACACACAAAATATTTCCCCATTTACAACATAAACCCATTTTCTTAGATCTGTATCCAATTAACTTATTATATGACTTGACAGATAAGCTTGCAGTTCTTCAGGAAAATTAAAGCTTAAGGCATTGAATAATATTAGTAGAGATTTAGTTACATGAGAACATTTAAAAGAAGTATACTTCCTGATTTTCTACATTTAAGTCTGTTCCCTATACATGAAATGCCCCATTTGGTAGCTTCTCGGGTTTTCCACTGATTCATGGGCTCTATCTCATTTGATATTCGAAATACAAATTGCTCTTAATCCTCAGGACTTCAGAATGACATACCAGACCCCAGACTGAGGGTATTTACGGCAGTCATGACAGGAGATAAAGCATTCACAAGCCCTTAAGGTAAAGAGCAAGTCATTTTACAAAATTTAGGGCAGAGATGGAGCTCTAGACCAGATGGATGACACAAGTAGACTTCATTCACATGATATCATAACATGCACTGTTTCTAGCTAACACATGACAACTCATCAATATTTCTACTCCAAAGACAATTAAAATTAACCAGAAATGATTTTTTGTCAAGGAAAATTACTGTATTTTCCAGCTTATAAGACACCTATCTTTTCCTTAGAAATTAATGGCACATCCACCTCCATTTTTTAGGACCAATTCCATGGCCATACTTGACCCAAAGACAACCAACATTAAGCAATCTGTATTGCAATGCTGGTAAATTGAATAATGAAAACATGTCTTCAAAATTCTCAATTTAGCTCAATGTTTTCCAGTTTATAGAGCTGTTTAATATGTATCAGCAATGGTTACAATAAGTGGCAGCTATGCATACCGGTGATATTTTTTCCTAGAATTTCAATTGAAAACTGCATGATACAAATTTCAAGCCTGACTCCATAATGTCATTCCTGTTTCCCTTATTTGTTTTTAGATTGCTTTCAGTTACATAGCAAAATATCAAAGGATAATAAAAGGATGACTAATTTTTTACAAAATATTTTTTCCAAAACTTGGGTGTATCTTATAGCTGCAAAATACAGTTTGTAAGGTAGAACTAAAGAGCATTCATTATGAGCGTTAATGGTTATGCATACCACTGAATTACATGGCCAATTTATTTTTTAAAATAAACCTGCAACTTGATAGTATGATGAAGTAATTCTGATCCATGACAAACTGAATAATTAATGAAATGACAAACTGAATAATTAATGAAATGACAAACTGAATAATTAATGACACCTACCAACTGCAACTTGATGGTATGATGAAGTAATTCTGATCCAATGGGTAGCTGTGGATGAAGGTCCTAGGCAACTATTCAATGCTCACACAGTTTAACTCCAATAATTGCTATGGAGAAAATGTCCAACAAAATATGAAAATTAGATTGTGTGTAGCACACATTTTGCCTGCTAGTCATCACTTCACCATTAAACGAGGCCATTCGCAATAAAATTTAGAGCTCCTACAGGATTTGGTATTTTCCAAGGAAAGCTTCAGATGAAGTGCTATCAGGTTCCCTGTCACATTAGTGCTTCTGTTGCCGACATTTTGGAGCCAGAATGAAGGAAGGTTCATATGCCCAGACAATGGCAGTTGATTCAGCCTTCTATACTTTGGCTATGAAAGCACTCATCGTAAGCTATTAATGCATTCTTTCTCACATCCTCCACAACAAAAATAGTCAGATTCAATCTCCAGGCACTTAAAACTATCATCATCCACCTTCTTTATTGCAATATTATGCAACAACAATTTACATTAGCCGACTATCCAGAGAGAAATGACAAACTGAATAATTAATGACACCTACCAACCTAGCTTTCTAAACTTTGGCTATGAAAGCACTCATCGTAAGCTAATAATGCATTCTTTCTCACAACCTCCACAACAAAAATAGTCAGATTCAATCTCCAGGCACTTTAAGCTATCACCATCCACCTTCTTTATTGCAATGCTATGCAACAACAATTTACATTAGCATACAATCCAGAGAGAAATGACAAACTGAATAATTAATGACACCTACCAATGAAAGTATGACAAGGTGAACATATGCATTATTTGTGCATTTATGTCAATGAATGTTATGAGTATTTATTATGGGGAGCATTCCTTAGATAAATGATTTGGGTGCGGTAATCAAATCCTTAAAGATGGGTCTAGAAGAGATATTTGTTTTGTTCATTGAGCCCATATTTTCCCGTAAATGCTACTACTTCAATACCAGTGTCATCATAACAACATTAAATAGACATACTGACGTGAAAGGGGTGTCCAAGCTGTGATCATTATGCACCCTAATGTGTGGGTTGCCTACACGCATACGTAAGTTGACAAACTAAGAGCCCACTTTGGGGCTGCTGAGGCCTTTATATATAGCCTAAAGCCATCCCAGTGTACTCAAATACCAGAATGCAGTATTTCAAAGCAAACTATCCACTGGTTTTCCTGTGAAGAGTGGACAGAGAGAGTAATAGAAAGTGCTAAAATTATATTTATACAGATTTCATGGACATATCTAGCAATGCTCTACTAGATTTTCTGCATTCCCATCACCCTTCCTCCATTTCCCACATATTCTTTTCTCTAACAACCTACCCAGCCATCCTTCCTAATATGTACTTCATGGTGCAAATGACCTCAGCTGTAAAAGTCACCTCTCCTAAGAAGCTATCAACCAGGAAAATGTATCACCTGACATGAGAGACTCCAAAATTTATAACCTAAACCATATATTTTACTCATTTTCAAAGGTCCTGCAGCCGTATAAACTTTTTGAAGAAAATGATATTTTTGAAGAATTTAAAACCTCAAATACTTCAAATCTATACTTCTGCTAATAGCAGCTGACTATTTGCAAACAATTCATTCCTCAGCTAGCAGTCATCATAAAAAACAACCATAAAAAATTGAGTGGCCATGTAATGTATAAAACATTATATATGTAAGAGAAAAGCAGGTTCATCTATCGAGAGTTAGGTAGCCCATAGAGCTATGCATTTCCTAAACCATTTAACTACTAAATACAGCAAAGGTGGAATCTGATATTAGTGCAACTGTCACTATTTCAAAACATTAATGTTAATTATGAAAGTACTTGTGTACTGCAAACCTTCTATGGTAGGTATTCTACAAATATTCATTTGTTAACATGTTAAAATCTATTCTAATCAAACACTTAAATTACTCCAAGTACTAATAATACTACAATTCTTAATCCTGTTAGGTAAAATCCCATTCTCCTCTAGTTCTGGATAGTTATCAACAGAAGAAATAAAGCAACTATAAACTACTTCCTACCTCTAGCTCAAAATTTCGCACATGCAGCTGAACTCCAATCATACATATCATAATATGTAAGCAATTACACAAGTTTCCTTTTGTCTGAGGGTAGATTTGGCATCAAGCAATGACTCATTAGCAACTTAAAACACATGAACTTTTCAGGAAAAATAAGTCTCTTTTGTTCTTCAATCAGTCATTTTTCTGGATTGATATTTATTCCTTTAAGGAATCCAATGAAGCTCAAGAGGAAGATTGATATATGCAGTCCTCATTTAAATTCTGTAAGAAGAAGGACACTCACTTGATGATGAAAAAAAACATTTCATCATAAATAAAGAATTTTGTCCAATCACAGGCAAACTGTAAGGGCTTACACCAACACCATTTTTAGGGGTTTAAAAACAAATACTGTCTTTCAATTTGATGACAGGGATAACTGGAGTTCAGCTGCTATTTTCCCCCAAACACTAATCCTACCTACCAAGCATGTAGTTGCGGACCACCAGTTCTGGTGGGGCACCCTTTCCCTTTTGGTATCCACCGTGCAGGTCACCATAATTGATTTCCAGTGGGTCAACGGCTGCAACATGATGGCCTCTTGCCTTCACCGCATTGTGGCGGCATCATTGTGGTAGAGCAAGAGTCAGCCAGAGGGGCCATAGTGGGATAGGGATTTTTTGTTATTAATCAAGTGTTACCTAGTGTAAATCTGACAGAAAACATACCAACAGAAAGAGAATTACCCATCACCACATATGAACCAATTTATACATTATTTTTAAAAAATTAGAATTTTGAAGCTGAAATAAATGCTTTTGCTTAGAGGTAATGGCAGAAAATAAGAGGACTTATCTTCATGGAGACCAAATTAACATATTAAGTAAAAAAAGAAAATTCTTTCTTCAAGAAGGTCATCTTCATGTCAATACTTGACTATAAAGATATTGAGATTAAGTTAAAACATGGACACTGGAAGATTTTGAGAAGCAATGTCAAGGTTAATCCAAAAGAATGTGTAAGAAGTTAAAGACCTATGTATGTCCACATGATGAACATCAGTTAATGGATGACTCATCTTTAGGATGCATTTTTAGGAAATCCAATAAGGTAATAATAAGACTATATGGATTCTATCAGGAGGAAGGATGATTGATAGGTGTAGTTGATTGAAGCAACCAATCAGCATTCATGAGAGCCAGGCTTAAATCTCAGTTTAAATAATGGATGACAAACCTTCAAGCATTGAAGAATACAGATATTTCAATTAGCTTTTTCATAAAAAGTACTGTTACTGGTATAGCAGCTCAAGGATAATCAGCCATGACACTACACAGGGAAAATGATTTATTAAGATCCCACTGTACTTCCAGGCAAAAAAATGAGTAAAATGTTCCATAATTTTGGGAAAATATAGAAAATAAGAAAGATGTAACTTCAAATAGAGCTGCATAAGAAGGACCCATTGATGCAAGGTGGATGGATAATAACAGAAATTTTATTAATGAGCTAATTGAAGATCATACATCTATCATTTTGGTTGTAGCTGCAATGCATAGCCAAGGCAGACAAAGCACAGACCAATGCCACATCCACATGATGTGTACAATTAAATCCAAGATAATTTTCCTGTTTATTGTTGTAGAATAGGGTGATGGTTACAATATTAGTAGAGAATTGAAATTGAATATTGAAAGTCAATAAAGAAAAACTCAGAAGAACATTACTTGATTAATAGTAAGCAAAATTGACCATGGTAAAGAAAATGGCCCCACATAACAAATATACTTCAATCGGTGATCATAAACAGACGTCATATGAGTAACCAAGAAATGTGCTTGTAGGTAGACCCCAGCTGAAATGCAAGTATAACATTTGACTGAAGCTCCTTTGTAACCTACATGCATCTTCCAGTAAGCTGCCACTCCATATATCATGCCTGCAGGGACAAAGCTCCAGGGTATTAACACCTTGCATAGTATCTTAAAAAATAAACTTTCAATAGATAAAAGATAAACTTCTCTGAAGGATACCAGAGTTAAAAGAAACAAAAAAAAACATGCCTGTGAGTAGTATGTACTATGAACGATGTGTTTTACCTAAGCAATCAAAATGGAATAACTAGTGTACCACCTAATTACATTTTCTGCTAATCTGAAGTTAAATTTGAATTGACAGAAAAAATGTTCCTGTTGAAAAAAATTCTTTACCATTAGACCAAAAGTAATATACATATATATGCAGATTTGTTAACACATACTTCCATTAAGTCACTTCCACTACTGCACCTTAAGACATGGCTTTATTTTAATGGTGGAAAGCTGTAAACAAAAGCGAATCAAAATTCCAGGCATCTCTTACTTGAGTGAGCCTCACTCAGAACCATTTTGCAGGATGAATCTCTGAAACTTCTCCTCGTAAAGCTATCTAATGAATGCACTGTTTTCAATTTTAAGGTCTGAGATATATTCCAATATATATGGTGAACATTTAGTATTTAGAAATTCAACAGATAAGTAAGCCTTTTTCGCTGAAATATTCTCATGAAATAAGAGCTCCATTGAGGATTTGGCGGCTAGTAAGCCAGAATGAACTTGTAGTAACCTTCTGCTACATAAATTCCTTATTCCATAAAGGTCCTTAACTTAAGCATATGATGCATGTTATACATCTTTAAAATATGCCTCCATTTTCAGATTTTATGGAGAAATTTGAATGCATTTCACTGTGTTAGATGATTAATACAGAGTGACCTAAGAAGAGCCCAGCTAAATCAACCATTTCTCCTCTTGATTTTCTTAAACCATTTAGCTGTGCCAGATGAGTATGTCTCATCATTGGTTGCGTATCTCCAAGCATGTGACAAATATGTCTGGCCATCAGTTAGACTGACTTTCTTTATCTATTTCTCCACAGACAGGGTTAAACAATGTCAAATAAGGGATGCCTGTATTTTGTTCTCATTTCTGATTAAGTTTCTGGCATCACAGATGAAGTATTCAGAAAAATCACCATCCTCTGTTAAATTAATTATTAGATATTCAACTTAATACAATGACACTCATCTCCAAAACAAGCAATCACAAAACCCTTATTAAATAAAATACACATACTTTAAAATGTGAGAAAGGTAATGACACACAATTAAGTTTCATATTAATTACCACTAGGCTTGTAATTGCCTCACAAATAACAGATATTTTATTCACACACTCACAAACACACAATCAAGCACATAACAAAGTAAATTCTTTTGCATTTTAAACTATTCATGCTGTAAGGTAAGCTTCAGTGAGCTAAATGACTGCATAACAATTAGCACAAGCAACTAATACCACTATTTTATAGAATTAGGCTTCTAACTCCATACAATCAGGCCTAAATTAACGACACATTACATTTTCCATGCAATCATTAGGAGGTTGGTAATGCATTCAAAAAAGCAGGAAATTTCAGTCAGCATCAGGGGATAATGCAAGTTCCATATGCAACTGTTAAATTCACAAGTAGAACTTCCTAATACATAAAATAATGATAATACATGTAGTTTCACTAGTTGCATTAAGATTAGCTTGCAAAGCATGTAATTTTCAATGGAACTATACAAACAAAGCATATTTATTAGCATGCTGCCAGCAGTAATCACAAGCAAATAGTTAATGACTTCATGTTATGGGCTATGGATATATTTATGACCATCAACAAGAGACATATAACATACAAATTAATAATATGTAACTGCAATAAGATAAGAGTAGGCAGCCAGGGATTTCCCCAAATTACTTTTTCATTAAAACACATCAAAATTTATTCAGAACAGTAAAGAAAATCGTAATACTGCTACAATGATACCACAAACATACTTAGATTTCATAGAGAAAAATGATATGGAGATGAATCAGAAATTCTCACTGGAAATTACACAAATGGCACAGGAGGATTGACTTTTCAGAGGCATTCAGCATAAATACCTTGAATCCTTGTCATCAACAACTACCACAGAGAACTAGTAAACATTTATTCTTTCAATTTTAGCAATGCTTATGACTAAAAATTTTTAACATAACCAAAATCCATGGCCATATAAATCACTGGCAGGCATTAATAACAGTCTTAAAGGAAGCATGAATTTTAAAAAGGCACCTGATCCACAGCACAGCATGGCTTCTCAGCTCTTCACAAACTTCAACAAGAAGGAACAAACTGCACTAGTTCATTGTGCCCCTTACTCAGAAAAATATCCAAGTTTGCCAAATTAAGTATTTCACCTGAATTTAACATGAAGTAGCATCATACTAGCATCGGTAGTTCAAGCAATCTCAATTGTTTGATTATCAAGTCCAAAGTTTGCCACCCTGTCTGCAAAACTTTTATCAAGAAAAAACTCCTGGCACCATCAGAGTATTTCTCAAACAAGAATTTCTGCTTCTACCTAGTACCCATACAGGTAAAAAATTTTGTTTCCTGTAATGGGCAGAACATGTAATAATTTCGATTCAAAATTCATTACAGCTGACAACAAAAATTGAACAAATTTCTTTTATTTAAATCGAGGAGCAATATCCAGTGCCTACAAAAGGATAAAAGATACAGCTCTTACAATCAACCAGTGATTGTGTGGGCTGTTAAACCATATAGACTTACTTATGGAGGAAAAAATTCACATGTTCTAATCAGCTTTTCAAGATTTCAAAAATAATTACCATTGGTGGTCACAAGGTATCTAAAATATTAGTAATACAGATTTTTATTAAGCACTATCAATCCATATTGTATCTTAAATAGCTGATTAGAAGGCAACTGCTTCATTTCCTAACCCTTCTACTTTTCTGGGAATTCTGTGAATTGCTTAGATCCTCCACTGGGTTAGAAAGGGCTATTGTACTTGTAGTTTTCCGTTTGTGCACACCAATGACTGCAGTCATTTTGGGCTGCTCACAACCTAATTTTTTCCATTACTTTGAAAACCAATAATTGCAATCAAATAAAAGTTCAAAAATCTGCAAGCTGAAAGGATATTGGTTTATCAAAAAATCTGGCAACAACTACAAAGGTTAGAGATGATGTGTCCTAGCAAATTCTATTCCTAAGCTTCATTCCTCTTTATGTTTCTCATCACTGAAAAAAATACGGTCCTAGAAGATAAACCTACCAATCTAGCCTTTGGTTTTTTTTAATAATAGGGACTATAGAACTATACCAAGCAGGGAATCTTGAATTAAAATGAGATACTTGACAAAAAATTTGGCAAGACATAGAGCTTAAGTAATTTAATAAGGAGAGGCAAAAAATTAATTAAAACAGTAGAACTGCATGGCCTCCACAGCATTCTAAGTTGAGTAATGTCTATGATTCAAACTTTTAAAAAGTATGTTTGATTAATGGAATAAAATAGGGATGCATAAATCAATGCATAATGATCCTATCACATACGATAAATCACATACAATACCCTATCTACACCTATCACCCTACGATACCCTACCTACACCTATCACATACGATAAAAAAGGATAAATTACTCTATGCCCATTAAAACAAGAATGTTTATGAGGGACTATCATTTCACACAAAATTTTCATTACTATATTTCAATAATGATACCGCAATGCACCACTCCCAAAAGAATACAAGGAAAGCCCAAAATTCAAAAATACACAAAACTCAAAATTGAATAATATTTTAATACTTCAAGTTATTGCTTTCTTAATAAATAAGTCAATTATATTCTCTCTTCATACACCAATTGCCACTTATTAATAAAAAAAACTACATAATTTAGCATTTGGAATTAAATCTCAGTACCTAACAACGGATGAACCTGTTCCAGACAATTTCCTCCTCAATCTTATCTAACCATTCCTGGTTTTACAGAAAAACACCAAAATGTAGTCCCTAACTACTACCGATGGGACAGTTGAAATTTATCTCAATTATGAAGAAAACATAGGAATTCCACTTGAAACACTGCTATGACATAGGCTACAACACTAAAGTATTCACCAACATCATGGAAATAAATTTACCAAAAAAATCACATAGTTTAAGTAGATCTTCTCAATAAATACCCTATCTTGTCCATTTAACATGGTAGCAACTTCACCTCAGTAAGTTTACAGACCAATAACAGGTTAATGGGGAAATGTTAAAATGTATTCAATATCTTGCCATGACTTCAGAGCAATGAACAGTAAAGATGACAAGAGTCAGATGAAAATTAAGCAAAAAGCATTCCTAACTGAACATCGAGCTAAACAGAACATTAGGTAAAATGACAATGCACATGAGAAGAGTAGATTTTAATTTGATCTGCAAAAAAGCAAGGGAGCCTAAGATGGGAGAAATAGCTCAAGCATAACAGAGAAATCTGGGGTTTTAATGAATTTTGTGTCAAAAAGTAACTAAAACATTAACAAAATTCATTACAAGTGAAGCAGGAAATGTATTCAAACATTCAACATGAACATTTTAAGCAATTTAATGAAGTCTGTTGCACTAAGTATCATGTCTTAACCAATGTGATCCAGTCTTAGGTTAAGCATAGAGCGGACAATGTCATAATGACGCCATCTACGAGAAAAAGGTAGATGTATTTTTCTAAGAAAAAATAGAATGAGGGAAAAATGATACATGAGAGTAGAGAGGAATGGATGGATATTCCTAGAGATGGGTAAATTCCAGTTATTTTCTTTGAAGGTAAATTACCATGGTAAACTAAGATGAAGGTAAAATAAGGTAATTCTCAAACAATGCCGTAATTTTCCTTTAATTATTTATTTTCAGCAATAATTAGCTAATGGAAGATTTAATAATAAATTCAATAGCAATGGCAAGGGACTAACAATAATTAAACCATGGCTATTGCTACATGAAATAGAAAAGAAAATGTAAAAAACAAATACGGCAGGCCACATGCAATTTGGCTTTCTTTTGTCATGGCATGAGAAATTTTTGTTCAAACAGTTCAAGTGATAGCCACACAACTATTCCAGAAGTAAAGATTGTGCAAGTATTCCACAAAAGAGTTGTGCATACCTTTATTTAAAATTAAGCTGAATGAAATATACATTAACTGGGCATAAAATACGGTACAGAATATATCAGTAAGAAAACTATCTGAAATGCAGGTGAATACTACTGAAAATTATGGTCATTTCAGAGGTTGCAGTATGATTAAAACAATACCACAGTAATTTTTTATCTTACCATGGTAATTTTCAGAATGATCCATCTCTAGAAACTCCCAGAATGTAAGTACAAGCAGTAAATTATTCATATGCCACTTGGGGGGCAGAAATCAACAACTAGCCATGCAGTGGGGGAACACTGAACTTTAAAATGTTAAACTTCTTCCCTAAAGTAGACAACTCCTGTGTGTGCAGATGTAAGCTACCATTTGTTGTCAAAAAAATAAACTATGTACTTTAATGATCCAAAATGAGAAAAATCGAGAGATAAATTAATCATCCAATATATTAGCCGTCTCGGGAACTGTCAGTTTGGAAGTCTCGTGAACTGTCAATCAGAGCTCTCTCAATGGAGAAAATAACCGTGACATTGACTCTGACATTAAAATGACATTTTAGTCACTAATGGCGATTCAGGTATAATGTGAGAATTTTTGAGGGGTTCTTATTACAATATCTTAAGTTCGGCTGTATGGGGATTCAAGATCATCTTATACAAAATTTACTGATTCATGACATCTTTTTGTATCACTTTTCGAATTTTTTCCATAAAAATCATGAAGTCGTAGCTCTGAAAACAGCACATACTTTTCTTCCTTAAAACTTCCAAGTTACTCCTTACTCAGAAAAATATACATGTTTGCCAAATTAAGTATTTCACCTGAATTTAACATGAAGTTGCATCATACTAGCATCGGTGGTTCAAGCAATCTCAATTGTTTGATTCTCAAGTCCAAAGTTTGCCACCCTGCCTGCAAAACTTTTATCAAGAAAAAAATCTCGCGACTTTGGAGACTTTCTTTGTTTTATTTTAATTGTCTAGACGTAAGAGCTCATCCCATCATTGTGATGGCTTTCCATGTCTAATTGGAATGAGAAAATTTGTAATAATAAGAGCTTAGCAGCAGTCACAGTCATTGGTGGATAAATGAGAGACATTGGTTGTGCATATATAACTCAAATACATCACTTTCAAAATGCTTATAAGTCTCAACACCAATAACTTGAGAACTAGGTAACAGACTGATGAATGGCCAAATGTGTACCTTCACATTTACACTATATCGGATGTGGCAAATAAAAAGAATTTGAGATTGTGACTATTTAACCAGTAGCTTTGAGGAAAGTGTTTACTTGGACTGAAAATACCCTGCAACTGAGTACTCCACAGTATAATAATGAGAACTCCACAACTTAGGGATATGAAACAAAATACAACACTAAAAGGGTCTGGGTCCTGCCCATAATAAAAATAAATATTTAAATAAGGCAATGTACATACAAACATAAATCGCTATAGAATTCTAATAGTTAATAAATATCACTGTAGTAAGACCTGCACTAAGCTCTGTAAAAAATAATCTTCAGCAGTGCAAACATTAACCCTGATTCACCATCATAGTTCATTCCCATTTGCAATATGTCAAATAAAATGAAAAAATATGAATGCGAAGCATATTGCAATGACATTTGGGACCATTTAAAGGATATGATATATTCAACATAATAATATGAATTACAATAATGGGTATAGAAAAACTAAAATGAAATTAAACTCTCTTACTATTAGCCTTCTGTTTAACGGCATTGAACAGTTCACTATGGGCTCATTTGTTCAAAATCCCTATAATAGACAACTATTTATTGCTCATTGATATGAAATTTTTTTGGGAAATAAAAGTGAACCAATATATGAAGGGTATTTATAGATATTATGCCCACTACAAAACATTACTAGTATGTGTACAAATTAATTGAAGACTTTAGGTAGCTTGAGTGAAATATCCTTTCACCTAGGAATCAAAGAATTTCGTCTCATATTCAAGAAAAATATCCCCCACTTCCAAAATATCAGACCCTAACTGAACTACTTTCCGAGATTTTTGAAAAAAATACCAGTCCTTTTACATGGAAAATGGTATGTCTCTGCACTCCAGAGAGACTTTATTTTAAAATGAGGAATTTCTAACACCTAGATCTTGTAAAAAAAATAAGCTGTGTGAAGTTTGTATGTTTTGTCAACCATTTTTGAAAATAAATTATAAGAGTTACTACAGTAATTTTTTCAGGAGCATAAAAAAGCTTCCCTTGTGAAAGAGTTTTGAATGTAACACATGAAGAAAATGAGTCACATGAAAGACTTTTAAGGTATTATTATTTAATTACTCAGAATTTCAGTCACATAAAAGTATATTTATGTACCAATTATAATGCAATATTTAATTCCAGCTTCCTACAGCTGCTGGAATTAAAATGTATAATTCGAACATGTTCTAAGTTATGACTAGGGAACTATTTCACTCAAACTACCTTTAAAGCCTTTTGTAAACAAGCAACTTCATCAAAACCATGTTGCCAGGAATCTCCGAAGTGACAGAGCACTTTCTCCTAGAGTAATGTGACAAGAGAAACTCCTACATATGGGGAACATTAACATGATGGCATCCTGAATATTAAACTGAGCAACTTAATGAGTTCCACAGAAAACTAAAAAGTTAAATAAAAAAAACCTGAGTCCACTTGAAACAGTACAGAACTTGCAAGGATCAAAACCTTGCAATGCTGTGTCTCTTCTGCTGTAGTCATTTGTAATGACCTAATGATGATCAAAAGGAATTACCATTCCTCCCGATCAATTTTCAAGGCTCCAAAACCTAATCTTATATCACCTCGTAGTATGATTACTTAACTTAAAAACTGAGTCAAATTCCAATCCTTGCTATTCAAGGGGTGGGCAGCAAGTGCAATGCAAAATAAGCTTAACGATTGAGATAGTAATTAATGCAGACTGAAAATGATACACACCATTTGTCATTATTTGCGAGGGATGAATACCTAGATGCAATTTTAAAAGCACATACACGTTAACATATGTTTTAACAAGCAAAAAAATAATATCAAAAGATCACCAAAATATGTTATAACTACATTTCCACGTAAAGTCAAATAAATGAAGAGTGCATTTTCACAATAAATTAATGTCGGTAGTTCAACACTTCAAATAAAAGCACTGAGAGCACGTAAGATGGTGCACTTTAGCATCCAGCACATGAATACCCTTAAGCTCACATTAACCTAAAGCAATTCACAAAAAGAAACAAAAAATATCTTCCCTTACATGGTTAATAAATTTCAAACGATTAATAACTCTTGAGAAAAATTGAATAAAGATATCCAATTCTGACCCTTCCATTATGTATGAGGATAGCGCATGACAATTAAGCCAAAAGGTATGAAGCATGAAAAAACTCCATTTTTGACAGGGCAGCCCACTGCGAAGCAACTATGATACTGATATGGGAAAGACACATACAAGACAGTAAAACGACACTGTCTTTTTTCAAATGGGCGTTCAAGAGAGATGGTGGAATAATGTAATAAGACAGAAAGGTGGAATGGGTCCATTGGTGTTTTTTTGTAGCAATGTATGGATTAAAATAATTAAGATGGGAGGCAAAAAAAAATTAACCTCCAGATAAGAACTGTTTCAGTATGGCACCCAGTAAATTGACTACACGATCATGAACTATCCTCACACATACAAACAATAAAACACAGTAATCCCATCCATAATGCATACCAAATTCATGATTAGACCAAAACTTATTGAATACTTCAAAAATGGACCAGTCCCATGCCATCCATTCTCCAACCTGACATGACTCTCAAGACAGTGATAAGGGAACAAAGCCAAGCTTAATGCCATTCAATATTAAATAAAGTACACCAGTATTACTTTTCTTACCCAGATTCCAGCTGGTTCAGCCGGAATTAAGAACCATGAATCATCCACTCAATAAATTGTCGGTAATGCTCTTTCATGTTTAAGACAATATAAAAAATTTTTCAATAGGATGTAGGGATAAGAGAAAATTGAGGCGGGATTGTAAGGTTTGGATTGAAATAGATAAAATGGAATGTAAGAGATATTTCATTACATGTATGTACTATTAAAATGGCAATTCTTGTAAAAAACCTTGATGTCCTCCTGCTTGAAAAGTAAAACACTTACAATAGACATGAACTTTGACAAATTAGCATAATGTTTCAAAAAATTATTTAAGCAAGAGTACACTTTAGAAATAAACTTGAATGTACATAATGCATCAATGAAATTACTGTAATGTTCATAGATGCGCTTCAAGTAAAAATTTGTAAAAGCATCAAGTTCATCTTTTAACATAACCTTTTTGATAAGATTAATTTTATTTTTACACTTCAAACTCAGGTAAATCACGATGCCAGATGAGCACTGACACAGGGATGCTTAATAAAAATTTTACAATGACAATCTTTAGGCTTCACATATTGTGGGTAGGAGGATTAAAAAAAAGAATAAATTAATCAAAAAAGAAAAAGAGTTGGATTTAGGTAGAGGTTATCAAGACTCACCTGGTACGATCGGATGATGGCCTGCACAGCTAAATGGTCATCAATGACCTTCTCATCCACATGGGATGACAGGCTTGCATGACCACCACCAATGAATGGCGCTAGTGCAGTAATAGGAACTGTGTTGCGGGGGGCTTGGGCGAGGGAGGGTGGGGGACTGTATGCTTGGCCGGGAGCTGCTCCTGCGCTGGTGCTTCGAAAGAAAGAATCCCATGACTGCAAAGACAAAGAGATAATCACATGATACTAAAATTTTCTTAGGAGGGGAGTCTTAAATTAGTACAATAATTAAATACTCATCATAATGAACAATTAGGAGCTATGGCACATAGATGCATGGCACTCTTAAGTGAAATTATGTCATGCAAACGAATTGCCAAACTCCATGAAGAACTTCATGCCAGTTGATTTATAGTTAAAATACTCAGCAATGAAAAATAATCAGGACGATAAACAGCATGAAATTACCAATTTCAATGCTTTAAAGAATTGTATATTTCACTAATGTTGGAAGGTACATAGTTGCTTACAATGCTGGCAGGTACATTGGTAAAGAGGAAAGTACATAGGAAGAAATACCAGGAGGTAAGGGAACTACCAATAGATAGGGAAGGGTGGAGGGCCGAGGTCAACCAACCTTAGGATTGAACGACCAATGATAATAATGATCACTAATGCTGAGGCAGAGTAACCGTTTTAAAATAAACTTTGCACCTTCAAGCGTCACTTCATGGAAGTATTTCATATTAACATCCACACTGAAAATGAATATTGTACTTTTCCACAGTTATAAATTGTGAACATATAATGTGTTTTGCAGCTTGCTGCATCTTCAGGTACACTTATTTATCTTCAGGTGATAAACAATTGTACCTGAAGATGCAGCAAGTTGCAAAACACATTATATGTTCACAATTAATAACTGTGGAAAAGAACAATACTCATAATCATTATGGATGCAAATGTTTTAAAATAAATTTTTATTTCACCGAAAAATTATGTTCCAAAAACTTATCAAGTAAAACCTTCTGCAGATGATATAGACATGTACACAGAGGTATCATATATAAGGAGCTTTGAAAGTTAATGTATATAAAATAACACCTAAAAACTATATAACAAATATACAATTGAATGTACACGAAGGTATATAAATAAAGAGTCTCTAATGTTAATTGGAAAGAAAGCAAAGTAAAAAATTGCACCGAGAGAAAACAGAGGGTACACTCCTCCCTATCATCACCCCGATCTCGAGGAGTTTCCTCATATGTTTCCCACATAAAACTCTAAAAACAAACTGAAGGATGACCAGGTGACGACAATTTATTTGAGCGAGCGGTGGCTAACGTTAGGCAACCCACATTTCACGCAACCACAGCTTTTTCCGCCTCTACGGCTCTCCTGACAGATAATATCGCTCAAAAAACAATCAATTTGGTTTTACCGAAGATAAATATACTGCTACAGGGTTTTCACGGCAGTGGAATGCAACCATAATCGCTAGAACCGCGCGAAACAGCCAAACCTGACAATAACAAGAACTTATGGTGCAAATGTGTAGAGCCCAACGGCTTTATTATATCAAACATAAGAATGAAACACCAGAAGGCCGTAATATTTTTGCACCAAACGTGGTAAATTACAAGCAGTTATGCTTCAACCAATAAAGCGCTTCTTCAACGCACTGGCGACCAACCACGTTTGATACAAAAATATTACGGCCTTTATGAGTTTTATCCTTATAACGGAAGTACTTTTAGGCTACACTGAGACGTAATTTCTCTTGCACGAGGAGAATATGTTCAAATGCGACAATGTTTCGTGTCATTAGGACCTCTTTAAATAAATGAAAGGCTACCAACATTAAGAATAGTGTTCACTGCATCGATGATTTCAAATTCGGATGAAGATCTTTCTTCGTAAAGGCATACATAGGTTTCCAAATTAAGGCAATAATCTATGAAAATTTTTAAAGTTGTGATTACAGTAGTGACCAAAATGAAAAAATACTCGCACTCGAAAAAACCATTGGTAATAATTCCTCGAGATTTCAGGCATCCAAATAAAAAAATCGTTAAGTACGTCATAAATAAAAACACTTTTTACTTTCTGCGAAATATTTTCCATTGCTGGAGGGGAAATTCCTTTTTTTATGTTATAATGGATTCGCATACTTTTTTATAATGAAAATATCTTCCATAATCATACCAAACCAGCAGTTGCAAATAATCTATCGGAGTAAAACGAGGAAAACGAGTTTCCAGAAATAGGGAGTTACTTGACATAGACGTATTTGCACGTCCCAAGGGTACGGTTTTTTTCGAGAAAACGAAGGTCTGGGTCACTCTCAAGAGGAATACATTTATAAATTTAGAAAAAATACGGAAAGTATATTAAAACAAGATTTTTTCGCAGCAAATTTGCATTAAAATACTGTTAAAAGTTTGAATGTAATATTAAATGAGAAGTTGGGGCATTAAGAATGCCTCACGGATGATGCACATCGCCTCAAAAATTAATTCGACAAAAAATTTCAAAGCACGCTAAGATATTATCTGCTTTTCTACGAATAAATCTAGTGAAACCACAAGAACTTAAGGTACTAAAAGGGTAATTTAGATTTAATAAGTCTGAAACAGCAGCATCGCTCATAATTTGACTCCAGGGTTTACAGGATCAACCTGCGTTTTACCGAATACGGGAAAACGTTGGTAGATACCGATAACCCTAGTCACATTATCACCGCTCAAGCCTTCAAAGTAAGCTTGGGATAAATTAGCGATTGCATGGCAGAAAAATAGAACGATCACAATTTTGTTCCGATGCAATTACTCCCACCTCCACCCCTTTCCGATAATACATGAAAATCCCACTCAAAAGATCATACATATCCCAAATCGATTAGTAGGAAATGGGATGTAAACTAAAATAGGAGATTTATTCAAGTTTAGCAATAAAAACAGAAAACAAATGTCGTTATGATGATCTGGGAATGATGTCTAACACCCTTTGCGTCCCCCTTTGGGCGTCAGACGTTCAACCCAGCCTAGCAGACACCGTTCAGGAGGATATTGAGACGCAGGCGGCACGTACATACCGCCAATAGGACGGGAAGTGGACGTGGGTGAGGAAAGAAACAGGAGGAGGGTAGGGTCCTCTTTCGGCTTGCGTGGCACGCCACCACCACGGTTTTAACCAGTGAGCTGACGGTCAAATAATAAGACGTCAGCAAGCGCACACAGCTTGGGTGCAATTGAATCATTCAGAAACATACTACGAACTGATTTACGGCCGAGTTACCCACTTTACAACATTAACTTGAATTCTTAACTCCTCATTTACTATGATTATATGGATTGGCACGTCTTACAACCCGGCATCATCTTGGGCTGCTTCTCAAAATGTCTCTTAACAGACTTACACACGCATTAACAGCGACTTAGGTGAGTACAGAGGTCAATCAGCTTCGATGAAAAACGTCAGTAGAACAGGAAATGGGAGATTATTATGCAGCAGCTTTTTTCCAACTGATTTTTTCGTTAATTTACGAATGATTGAAGAATCTGGCATAAAATGTAACAGAATGCTACTTAAAAGCAAATACTTCTATAGCGCGTTCCACATTTAGTTGACAGTACAGGCCTTATGGAGTACAATGTTGCCAAACCTACGCTCCGTCATCCGACATCCTGATGGTTTAGGCCACCACTCATAACACCGCGCCAAAATGTCAAATTTAAAAAGAAATAATGGAGGCCCTCGATTCATGTCATTCCGATATATATTTGATTCTATATTATGCATCGTAAATAGCGGTTATTAAATTCTAAAATTCAATACCACAGCGCGCAATCATAATTTTTATATGTTTATACTGTAAATATGCATTAATCCCATCATAAAAGACCATTTAAATATATTTTTTCTGAGTAAAGGAGTAAGAATGAACGTAAGAACTGGTAAATAATTAAATTTAACTGGTCACGAATTTCTTGTTCTGTTTTACGTTCATTGGATTTTCGTCGCACATCGTCAGCCTGCATCTCCGACTCGGGAATCGGATACGGAAAAATATTGATAGAAATGGAATTATGAAGAGAAAAGAAATACTATTTGTTAGAATATGAATGGAAAATTTTATTAGTTTTAATGGAAATTTTTGTTGATGGAAGTATTTATTCAGAGAATGTCCCAGGAATTTGGGAAAATTCAATTCTGAAGAAGGGGAATTCATTGGTTAATCAATTTGGTCAAATCAAGGGATTTGTACATGAGAAACAACTAACCCAAAGGTGAAAAGTAGGGCCTACTCTTACCGTTTCACTGTAATTTTTGAACGGAACACTTCATGGGCTAGTGTCTTTGGGGCCTCGAGTAACGAATAATAAAAAATAGTGACAGTCGTTGTTTACAGTATTTTGTGGATTATTTTCCAGCATCAATCGAGGCAATCATTCTCCTCAATGAGCTTAATGATCCTGCATATTTTTTGCATGCAACAGCTATTTCTACTTCCTTCACGCGCAGACGAACACTGAGGAGCATTTCTCATTTCTTTCTTACTCCAAGTCATGTCTGCAAATAGCCTAACATTGATCCATATCTCTTCTTTGAGCGCAAAATCTTTTTTCACGATAATTTTTAGCTCTCTACATTAATTGTATAGCAATTGTATAAAAATTGTCCCCTTTACTAAGAATGATTCGTTTCCCTCTGCAGTCGCATACGCAGGGCCGCCCAGAGGTAGGGCAAGGGGGGCAGTTTGCCCCAGGTCAGCGCCTTTTGAGCCTTGTAGTCGCTAAAATAAAAAAAGAGCACTCAATATTTACCATATTCTGTGGAGTAATTTCTATTTTCCATTGAGACAATAAGCAGAAAATACACAACACTCCTAAAACCTCGTTTCCCCTTACCTTACCACAATCGTAACAAACGAGCCATCCCCAATCTGGTTGCCGTATTTTCCTCCTTTCGAGGATTCGCGAGTCTACCGGATTCCCTTCCACTTGCGACCCTTCTTAAGCCCCCTGCCCATTCCTGCACGTAAGTTGTCCCTAGAGTACCCAGGCCTGAGGTATGACGTCCAGGTTCTTTTGTACATACATTTTTCTTTAGGCGGGTCCCTCCCACTCCTCGCGCAATGGAGCCCACGGGGCCCCACAGGCGGAAACCAAAGGGAAGGACACCGCGGGTGACTTGACACAGAAGCTATCCCTTTCTTCGAAACCCTATCCAGCTCCCAAGCATTTAATGCAGCCTATTGAAGGGGAAGACGCCAGGCGAAATCCTTGAAAGAACAGTAAATTGCCGCTGCTTTCTACTGCCCTTCTCCGGTATTCCAACGATTAATTTTGGAACAACAACGTCCGGCGTGAACATTTATCGCATATCCTCAATTACCTGTTCGAAAGTTGCTTTTTTTATATTTTACCAAAACACTTTCAACTTATGCTAGGGGATGAAAAACATCGCCTACAACTAAATGATAGTTTAAGTATACGTAAAAATGTTAGCAAAATGATCCACTACCGCCCAAGAATTATTTTCCCCTTGTTTTAAGCAAGCTAAGGTATTTAGATTTACTTCTATTTTTTATATTTAAAATTCTAAGACCGATCAAGTGAGAACCTCTCTGGCAAAGTTTAAGGAAAATAATTCGACGCGATGCCAATACACGCATGCTCTAGGAATTATCCTTGAGTTTTTTTAAAGAGCGGTCCTCTTCATGAGTTGAACTTTTTCAATGAACTTATGTGTCGCATATGATGAGTAATGATGATAAACTCTACGCTTTCAAGTCTCCATAAATAATTCTTGTCTAAAGCAGATTGTATAATAGCACTGTAATCAGCCGAAACATAAAAAAGATTAACTATTATCGAAACAAAATGCCTCCATACCTTCTTGTTCATGAGTCCGAGAGATATTCCACTCCCTCCATGTAGCGCGATGTGCTCGGCTGTGGCTGTGGCTCGTCCTCCGTTGAAGGAGATGTCGACTGAGAGGATGAAGACGATGTCAGACGAATAATTAACTCTTCGATGTCATCTTGCAAATTGTCTGCACGCCACATGTCTTCTTCCACTTTCTTCACGTGCTCGACATAGTTTTTCCAATTTTCGGAAGTGATGGCATCAAAGCTTTCTGCGATGAGTTTTTCTACCTCTTTCTTCTTAAAAGTGGTGTTCTTCATCCCAACGTAATGTTTTACTTGAGCCCAAACCATTTCGATTGGAATCAGTTCGCAATGATATGGTGGTAGTCTTAGCACTCTACAGCCATAGCTCTTCGCTAGTTCATCTGTCTTAAATTTTTCATATTTTTCCCGTACTTGATTCACCACAAATAAAAGATCTCTTTTCAAGCTGTCCTCATCAAAGCTAATTCCTTTGCCAACCAACCACTATTTAGTGGAATTTTTCCTCCAGCTTGTGGTAGGTAAGGATTCCAATTTCCTCGAATTGTATGATGCATTAACTACAACTATAATTGTGCCTTCGGGTATGTTTGAGAGAAGTGAGTGCTCAAACCAACTGTCATAACACTCGCCATCAACTTCGTCATGCTCATCCATGGTGTTTATGTTGCATAAAAAAACACATGCTGCTCCCTCTATGAACCCTTTCTCCGTCCCTGCATGTATAATTGCAAAGCGTCCACCTCGGGAGGTGGGGGCCTTCAGCCCGGTTGTAAGTCCAGAAAGAAAAGCCTGACGAGGAGTTTCTATTTTTTTGTCGCGCCAAGTCATGTTACCTATTTGTCCGACATTGATCCAAGTTTCGTCTGTGAAAACAAAGACCCTTCGTTCACAACGATATTGTTTTAGCTGCCTTAAATAATTATGTCGCCAACGAATAATATCGTCCCTTTCAAGTAAAATGCTTCTTTTTCCCCTGCGTTCGTACACAAAACCTATGTCAACAAGAAGGCGATATAATGTAGTCCTCTTGAAATTTGGAAGATCTTTGTCCATTTTGACTGAGCTTAAAATAGATTTTCAAGTCGGAGGAATATTTTTCATGAAAAATTCATGCACTTTCCTTCGAACTCTAGATCTCACAAAATCGTCGTAAATCAACGCTCTCGAATTCTTGTAAGTCTGTTTAACTTTTTTAGTCTTTGAAGGTGTCACTAATGGACCACGGGACGCTTCCTTTCTCACTCTGTAGATAGTGGACCGTGAGCAGCCAGTTGCCTTCGAAGTTTCACTGCAGGCTTCAGGTATACTGAGGGATTTGTTGAAGTATGAGAAGACGTTGAACACTAGCTCTCTTTCACGGCTTCTCAGCTTCCCCGCTTTTCTCCTCCTCTTCGCATCGGGCATGGTGATAGGGCACCTTACAGCAGATATTGATGAAAAATACTCCACAGCTCTGATAAACAAAGCAGACTACACACCACTTGTTCACTCAAAAAAATCCTACAAGAAACTGAACGTCCTCGCTAATTCTTTTCCTAGCCCCTTCCGCTGGGGTTGCTTCCCGTGCAGATGTTTTATGGCACCCTATTAACGGAACTTCTGGAAAAACCTACAGTGCCCTTTTCCTTAAGGGCTTACACCGACGAGGAATGCCCCTCGTGCGGATTATGGAATAATTTCTTTCATGTTTCCAACGGCAAGACTCGTAAAGGCGAAATTTGCGTCTTATTTCAAAGCCGTCAAAAGGTGCATGGGATAGGCTTTGTTAGGATGATGATAGGATGTCATTGTCGTGAAATATAAATATTTCTAATACAACGTATGAGTACTCTCCTTAAAAAACATCTAACGAAGAATTACATGCATTTTAGTATGCATTCATATAAATATATAAATCCCGTTTTCCACCGAATAATCTCCCGTCTGCGCTGTGGAAGTTAGCAAGATAGCAAGCAGCGCGCCTTGGCGGTACCGTGGCGCGCTGCTTGTTGTCTTGCGTAGCTCCGAAATAATTTTTCTTGAGATCAAAACGTTATAGCTTTCTTCACAATTGAGATAACTAAATGATTTTTTCACTAAAAACAAATTAATAGTTTTCTTCAAATTTTATACGCAGGATATACGGACCTAAAACTTAAGGAACGTAAGTTAGCAGGCGATTACTTTTTACCTTACAAAAACCAAACTTTTTTGTCCTTAAGATATTTACATCAGTATAACAAAATTTCAGCTCAATTAAATTCTAACTAATGTACATCTTTATTGAAATAAAAAGAATACGGAACGTTTTGCATAAGTTTCAATCCAGTATGAAGAACTGTTTGCCCACACTTGAGTGAAGAAGACAAAGTCAAAAGAGCCGCGTTTGTTGCGTAAATTAATGAAAATATTTTTTATAACTTTTATTATAACTTTTATGGAAAAACTATTACGACCAGTAAATGTAGCGTGTCTCTTTGCATTAAAAGAGATGATGATAAATTGGATAGTGCAATATTAATTTTTCTGCTGCTGTTGGCAACAGCGCATCTCCAGCCTTATGGGGATTAACATGGGAAACGAATCTCCATAAGAGCCCATACTGTCAACTAAATGTGGAACGCACTTTACATAATTGATTTGATCATGTCGCAAAATATTGTAGGTATTCTTTCCCGAGGGTTTTCCAGGGCAAAATTCATTGAACGAAACAAAGAAAAAAAATACTGCTCAAGTAAAGAGAGCTATACACTTCGTAAATGGGTGCATTTTTAAAGATAAACGCACTCACGCTAAATTTCCTCAAATTTGAACTGATCAAAGCAGGATTTCGCAAAAATACGCCTAGCAGGTGGGATTTCTCCCAATAATTTGAAATTGGTATTACAACAAACACAAAAATAACTTTTTTAAAGCTCTCAAACCATTATAATGTCAGGTAAACATACGTGTTCCCCACAAGCGGATGTACAGTATACATAGAGACTACTCAATACTATCGCGTTTATTGTCAGAGGAATCGAGAAGTTTATTTATTTTCGGCTTCTAACGGAACCAAAAACCCCCCTCCCAGATAAGTAACTAACCGCTTGATTGCATTTAACAAGATAGTGTTTGGCATGATTGCGCGTGATGGAAAAGCTTTCGAGAAGGTAATCACGGGTTCAATGCGAAACCCTACTTCTCGACTCCTAATGTAATCAGTGGCACTTGAGGCAATCACTTCAACTGGCCATAAAGTACCCTCAAGCCACGCATGTCGATCGCTATGAAGCAACGGATGTGATCATCGTGGCTCGCATGGCGAACGAGAGGAGCATGGCGACGTAGTCGAAATTTACGGGTGAAAAGACAACCGCAAAAATGATACGGTAAGGTTGTTGTCTCAGACGGAAAACGATAATTAAAAAGACTACAAGGAGGTCTGAGCGAGAAAGTTCCCAAGTCAAATTGAAGAAAATATTTGCTTAGTTATACGTTTAATTTCAGCAACTGTAAGAAGCATGAATTGAATATTTTACCAATGGTGTAATTATATTCTTTCACGTGACAAATAATAAGATTTAAATAAAAATATCAACATAAGACTTCAATTTTACTAATTTTTTCGCGAGATAAGTTTAAACATCCTTCACAACGGAAGGAATTTTGCGATCCTGAAGAAATTACTGCGGTGACAACATGATTTATTTTGAAAAATAGAAGAGAAAACGTACAAACTATACACTTAATTTTTTGACGTGATCGAAGAGTTAAAAATTCCTCGTTACTTATTTACTTATATAAGATCTCTCGAGTGCATACACGTACCGATTCCCATGTGGAAGGGCTGGTATTTTTCGTCAAAAATCTATTACATTAGTTCGGTAAGGGGTTGATATTTTGATATCTTTGGAAGAGTAAAATATTTTTCTCTAAAATGAGTTCAATTCATTGATTTATAGGTGAAATATTTCTCTCAAACTAACTCACATACATCAAGAAGTACTCTCAAGAAATGCAAAAAAAAACGTCCAAGCAGTGTTAAGGCCTGAGGGTGATAGAAATCCCCCAATAATAGATACGGAGTACATAATTTCATTGACTTCATTATGTAGAGTTTGAAGTTATGAGTTATTAGTCCTCTCGTAAGCAAGGGCATGCCGACACAACTAAGGATTCAGAGGGCATTCGTAAAGGTTCATTAAAGGATCAGCTGCGAATAAATTCAGGCTTCACTTTATGGAACCTCTCCATATCGGAAATCAAAACATTCAAGTAATGGTCCACTTATGTTATCAGTTATTTTTTTTTATTTATTTTTATTTTTTATTATTAATTATTTGTACATACATTCCCATTCTATCTGGATATCGCTCACCTACGGATATATCCATCTATATTAGCAAACGTTCTTGAGTTGTACAGCAGATTAGGACGGTTTAGTCGAAGTTTCACCCCAATTCTCCAAAAAAATGAAGAGTTGGGCACAATGCTACGATATTCTCGTAGGACTCTTCACGCACAATGGCATAGGGGAACCATCGAGACATTACCGTAGAGCACGGGCCAAAACTTTTGGCACGTCCGACATAAACAAATCCAATGGAGAGAGACCAGCCCAGAGCGTTGCATTATGGTCTATTAATACTGTCCACGACCGTAAATAACGTTCAACCCGGAAATGATATCGATACCCATGCATGCGAAAGTTGGGCGACTAGCACTATCCCCCGGACGAAAATTTAAATTAGGGCCAACTGTTGCTTTGAGCTAAGCGGGAACAAGAGGCATAACGGTCAAGGAAATGCCCCGCGCAAAGACATTTACATTGCGACACTAGCACGGCATGGCACGGACATTTGAAGACGTGGGAATTGGAGGACATAGGCTGGACGGTACGTGTTGCCACCACTCACATTGAGTGTTAATACACTCCTATAATACATGTCATAATTTCGCATCCCAAAAACTTACATCTTTAAACGGCTGGTGACCTAATACCCCCTGCTACACGCCCATGCAGCGGCTTGCAGGGTATTATGTAGATGTAGTTCTTTGAAAACGGTCGTCCACTGATACGCTGTAACGCGGGAAGAACCCGAAGAATACCAAATTAAAAGAAAGCCGCGGACTTGTAAGAGTATTCTCTACACAGGCGTCAGATCAATACTCACCTCGAGGTCTTCTTTCATGTGCGTCTTCAAATTATTTGTCCTAACGATTTTAGTTTTCTTATATTTTATCTTAAAAATTTAAGAGTTTAGGTCACACTTCCGAGACAGTTCCATTGGCTATTCTGAGCTCTGCCAAATAACATAACAGACATATGCAAAGAGAAATCAAGCGAATTCACACTTAAAGAATAGGGGAAAATAACTCTTTCCATCTGGAAGAGATGGGAACTCGACCACCAACGTCCAGATCACAACAGAATCCTTCGAAAAGTTATGTTACGAGCCGAATATTATTATTCAAATAGTTTAGCCGGATTGACGCGAAAACGACAGGAAAAACTCTCCACCAAAATAAAGAACAAGCTCAGACGGAGCGAACTTGGCTTCCACCAAGGACGGATTATTTTCAACAACTTCCGCAAGTAAAAAAAAGTTTTATTTCAGCTTTCGGCAACTGAGCAATCACTTTCGATAGCCTGGTCACCCTTGAAATTACGACCAAACCAAAACATTGGCCTGCATCAAACGACCGAGCGCATAAAATACGACACCATTCCGAGCACAAGATGGAAGAGAGGGCAATAACAAAGCCGCAATCGGATACTTTAAACAACAAACGTACCGAAGAGGGACAATGAATTCGAGATGATATTAAATGACGTTCCCCAACAACTGCGTCTCTTAATTATACAGGATCGTCTGAATATTACCAATTCCAAATGCGATTAAATACGGGAGAGGCGATTCCGAGGATAAACGCGTGTTCTCCATACTGTCGATTATTTTAACAAATTATCATCATGGGGTAATCCAGCAATTAGTTGATAGGCACGCTTTTTGTATTGCTCTAATCTTAACTTCTCTACCTCGTGGCGATCTTTAGACTTCTACATCTACAGGGTGTCCCATAAATGTCACGCCACAGTGACACTGGAGCTAGGGTAGCCTAAGAGGAACCGAACCAGCCTAATACGACCTCAGTAAAAGTTGCACGGTTTTCGAGATATTGCCAAATTAAAGCTTTTTCAAAAATTTCACTTTTTTTTACATTTCTAGTCCCAGAATTCACTTGAATAGCTCTCAATTTGGCTCTCTGATGGGGCTACTGCCACAAATTAACAAAGTACTCTACCCATCCCATTTTTTGAAAGCCGATAAAGTTAGACAGGTATAGCGGCTTCCGCGTTTCTTTTGTTTGTTCGGACCCCATGACCCCCCTCCCTCTCGGGCCTCTGTTCCAGGTAGAAGTCGGCACATGAGTCACAGTTGGAAGATTAAAAGAGCGGCCCTAATGAGAACGTTAAATCATCCGATTGAATTCTGGGACTAGAAATGTAAAAAAAGTGAAATTTTTGAAAAAGCATTAATTTGGCAATATCTCGAAAACCGTGCAACTTTTACTGAGGTCATATTAGGCTGGTTCGGTTCCCCTTAGGCTGCCCTAGCTCCAGTGTCACTGTGGTGTGACATTTATGGGACACCCTGTATATACTACCCTGCGAGCGTGGGCGCATGGGCGTGTGGCTGGGGGTGTTACGTCGCCAGCCGTGGAAAGATGTAAGGTTTTGGGAGGTGAAATGGCGACGGGTAATACGGGAGTGTATTTGGTGGAGCTCAGTTCTTATTTTGGTCGCTTATTGTGCGCGGAAAGAATGAGTTTATGTAGCTATCTATTCGGCTATGCATCTCTCTGATTTTATCGCTTCTGTCAGACCTAGAGATGTAGTGAGGCATCATGATAATATTCTCTATGTAGCTCTGAAATACACCAAATCTGAACCTCTCAAGCAAGCTAAGCCTAGCGTGTAGCCTCCGAGTCTCTAGGGGCTCCCAGCTAGATCCCTCTAATAGTTGTGAGACACTATATGCTCGCTCGTAGCAGTTTTTAACGAAGCGTGCTGCTTTTCTTTGTATTTCATTAATTTTATTGGTTAAGTCTTAATGACCAGGGTCCCAAACGCTCGCGGCGTATGCGAGGTGTGCCCTAACCAGATGAAATAGCATCTTTCTTTTACTTTTTCATCCAAGGACCTTTCTCTTGAACGCTTAAAAAAAACCTAGCTTCTTTAATGCTTGACTTGCATTCAAAACATAATTGCCCACCTGCCCACCACTAATTTCTCAAGTTCCTCATATTTAAATGCTTCTCCTTTTAAAAATTATTGGGTGTAGTCTGCCGATCTGGTTCTTCAGCTCGCTTTACTTGCTCCCTCCCTGCATCTTATGTTGAAAGCGTGTCTTTGTCTTCCCCTTTCCTGCTAACCTAACAAACTCTCCTCTTATCACTATATTTAGCATTCCCCCACAATACCCGCCCCCACCATCTGTTCTGTCGTTACCTAATTTCCTCAAGAAGCCGCCTCACGCATCACTCGAAGTACTTCATCGTTTATTTTCCTTCCCGTTCATCGCACTTCACTTTCTCCATTATCCTCCACACCCACACTTCAAGTGAGTTGTCTTTAAGTTTCCGCACCGCCTGCCGTCATGTACACAAAAATTCCCACTCTTCCTATCTTCATTAAAGATTCAAGCTTGAATGCTCTTCAGTAATAAAAAGGTGCGTTTTATTTCAAAACACGGTCAACCTAGCGACTTCACGAATCCGCCATCCAAAAAAATACGTCGAATGACGAGATATACCCACACGCTACGTGCATGTTTTTTGCCGGACGTTCAACAAATTTTGCTCAAGCCAAACTATTATGTAACTGGCTAACACACCTGACCGGCAATTGGGAGATCCGGGTTCGAATCCCGGTCAAGTCAAATGATTTTTTCATAGCGAATTTCAACCCTAGTCCAAACTATTATGGTGGTAATCACGGGAATAAGATTAAGGAAATACACTGCAGAAGCAATAGATCCGTCCTAGGATACTGACTAGGTTAAATAGGTTTTTTTAGTAGTAATAAATATCTTAACACGACTATTATTATATTATTATCAGCTACTAACCTCGCGTGTTATCTCCGGTATGATATACTCTTGCATGATTGAGTACCTTGTAGTGCTATTTATTTGTCGCATCAATAATACTAACCAGTAGTTGTATCTTGATTAGTGTACTGCATGGTAGCATGTTCTTCTAAGTATCACTCTATTAGTTTCTGGTCTGACAACGCACTGTTGTCCTGACTGCTTTACGCCTGTGCCTGGCGTCCGGGGGAACGTACGCGGTTCTGATTATAATGGGATGAGTGCTGCATGTATGATGTGGAATCACCACGCACCACACACCCTCGTGGTTCTAGCGCGATATTTCGTAGATGTAATTTCCACTGAATTTCCAAGCCATCTCCGCATTAATTATATGCAAATGATTTAAACGAGATGGAATACGATTCTTAGAACCTCGGTAAGGCAGCGAAACAACTTCACATTAATGCCACCGCTAAATAAATTTGGGTCATTTCGAAGGTAGTCCTTTCCTTTCAAACAAAGTCCTCTCTTCGCCTCTCTGCAGACAAAAAGAGGACTTCAGATGGTTCAATAACTACCTGGAATATCCATAGACTGCGAGAGAATACCTATCGGATATGCAAGTCAAAATAATTTGCATTTGTCTAAAATCATATCAAGCTATAGCAAAATTTTCAGCCACACAGGAGCCCACAACCAGCAAAGAAGAGTAAGAAGAAAGTAACTTGAGTATAAGGGCGATGAGTCATCCGTGCACGCGTCAAACGTAATAATTCCACAAAATCGACGAGATTATATTTAAATCGCTTCAGACTAATCCTAGACTTATTTGTCGATATTCTTCATCCATGAAAGACTTCATACTCTTCCACAAATTCAATTACGCGACGCGTCGCGTTTCCAACGTCAGCAGGCTTCTTGTTACCCAATTAACTTTAAGCTATCTCAAAGAGAAGCAACTCAGTCGAAAGTAACTACTGTTTACTTCTGCATTTAATTTTTTCGTCGCTGGTAGCGCTCGTGTACCCGTCTTGGTCCCAATTATAATCCAACATGATGTTTCTTTATTCAAATGCCAAAAATACACTTTTATTAGTTTATAAATCTATCGAGTAGTGCTAGAACCATGTTTTGCACGTTCCCTGCACGACTCTTGTGTCACGTTTACATAGTTACACTGTAGATTATTTTAGTAGTCTCTTTAGCATTTGTAGCATAACCATTATGTGGTGCATGTTGGTAAAAGTTAATTTCTTCACTGGAGTTCATGTTGGTGATAAGTCACCCCCTGCCAAAATCCCTTGTGGTGGCTTGCAGGGCAATAAGTTGATGTAATGTTTCTTAACATTGTAGCACCCAATTATTCCACGAACTGGTGACACGCGGCAAGAATAAATTTGTGAACGAGCAACGAAGCATTAGAATATGACAGATTGTTATTATATTGCGGGAAAAAATATATATGCAATCAATCGCGGACGACAAATGAAGCGGACCGGACACCAAACCATTGAGGAAAACTTAGCAGTGTGACGTCACCGAGGAACGGGAAAGGGTGACGTTTGGTTACGAGCGGTCGTGTGCGAGAGAAATCCGAGAATTAGAGATGACGCAACGCTGAAAAACGCTTTCCTTGCCGAGGAGGAACGTAGGTCATTCATTTCATTCACCGAGAGAGAATGGTTTCCCTATCTACATGGTCGAGCGACTTTGGATTCAAACCAAGAGTGGCGCTGAATCCCACCGTACGAATGCGTGACTTCAGCACAAGGACACGCGCTCGGACTAGATGCAGTGAAAAAGGCGAACCTTGAATGCATTTTCGAATGACGAAACGCCAAGAAATCTCCCCATTACTTGACTAACAACACCTATCGCGAGAGCGGCGGATGGAAGCTGGTCTCACAGGCTAATCACGAGACTCCAGAGCGCGAAAAAAATTCTACGGTGGAAAATTATCTAATCAACGTCACTTCCACACTTTTTGCAATAATATAAACGTAATCCAGGCCAGCTAAAACAAAATAAGGAAAATCTGTCGAAAATATCTAAGAGGATTGTGGTATTTCGTGCGCAGCTCAAGCTAAAGCTGGTGGCTAATAGATACGCAGAACGCTTAAATGAGGTAGACTTAAAAACAGAGTTAGAACGCATGCAGAGAAGATCAGTAAGATACGTGAATTTATCAGTCACATCAATAATACTAACTAGTGGTCGTAAGAAAGATGCCATGCAGTGCTCTTCAAATGACACTCAACATGCGAATTTCCTCAGAGGTGTGATGCAGGGGGTGAATCCTAAATGCTCCACGACAAATTCTCAGGAGCTCAGTCCACGGCAGTTATGAATATAACAAGTCATTTAATTAAATTGCTGCGTCCATCAACCAATTTTTTACTGTTGTTTTATTTATTGATACACATACCTTACTACTCATAATTCCGTAAATATACGTATATAATGAAACATGCCCCACAGAATATGAGTAGAACTAAACACAAAATAACCCTAGGGGCTCCACGAGAAACTCTTCCTTCAAAATGGGCTCCGTGGCTGAAAATTTGTTGGAACCGCAGCACTACACGGTTCCAAAATAAATATATAAATTTATCAAAAATTAAAAATATATAAATTTAACAAAGCCGTGACTATTGATGTATTAGCAAAAACCAGTAAATACCTGCCAGGAGATTAAATTTCACCTATGTGCCCTACACACGACGTATGCTTCTTATGGCATATAGACTATTTGTGCAACTTTATTTGCAACAACACAAAAGCAGAGAGATCCCGAGTTTTACGTAAAGCATTCAAGAAATACCGTTAGTAATATGTAGAAGACAAACGCTATAGGGTGCAAACCGCTAATTAGCAGTACCACCCAATCGGCAAACCAAGTTCAAAGTCTCGAGAGCAGATAATTGGTTTCTCATCGTTTGCGGGAAAATTGACGTTTTTAACCGGTCCGTTCTGCAGTCTATTTCCTCACAAAATGGGGCTCGGTGTTCCACTGAAACGTCTTCGTCACTCCAGGGATTCGAATCTGCTCCCTCGGGATGGAAAGTCAATACCGCACCTACCAAGCCTAATTGGCAAGATCACATAGAGGTTTACTAGGCAGGCAGGGTCATACCGTGGTCAGGAAGAAAAAACAGTGTTATCATCAACACTGCGTACTTATCTGGCTTCAAGACTTACAACATTCTCCTCTCGCGTTATGGACTGTAGCGAAAATAACACTGAAGTAGACGTTTCCATTATTCGTGCCTATTTTATAAAGCCAATTTCCCAAGGGGAATACGGGAATCGATAGAGATAGCGAAAACACCACAAAATTTCAACCGAGAGGACAGCTACACCCTGGCCACCGCTTGGAAACGGCTCTTCAACAGTACGTACCAATCACGACACGCCTCTACCCGAGGCGCGAAAACGGAATAACATAAAAGGACGGACCAAACCCTGTATCCACACTTCAGGGAACCTGAAGAAGCCAGCTGGCATGCTGGCGAAATATTGTCCATAAAAAATGGATTAACGCAGAAGACGACCCGAAAAACCATTCTCTTCTTCCCAAGGGGAAAACACGCTATCGAACTCCGATGACGCTGGCTAAGGTCGAGGTCTTTTGCAGGCGAGAATAAGGAAATATTGAAAAAAAGAGAAAGTAAAGTGAAAAAAATTTGCACCAAATTACGCAAGCTCGAACTTGCGGCGTGATGATATATGCCGCACAGAAATATACCGCGATGATATATACCGCACTTGCAGCGCGATGATATATACCGCACCTTCAGTTACCCACAATGAGTAACCTGTTCTAACTGCTGCGGCGGTTTTAGGAGAAAAATCCGCATGGAAATACCCCAATAAGGCCTAAAATGTAAATGGAAGATTCTGGTGGCCAGATAAAATCCAACGCAAGAACTGACGTCACTAGCAAAAACTAAGGAAACGACTTAGATAACCAAATCGCCTGATAAAGACAAGAGTCATGGAAAACGTTCAGGGTACCACCTTGAGAGATAGAGAGAACTGGAACAAACCAGCAGGAGAGAACTGGTACTAATCAGCGGCGTTAGCTTCCAAACATCGGTCAACGACCTAGCTAGATAGCAATCACAGGTAGGATGTCATGAGATAATTTTTCGGGACATGAAAACACTTCAATAATTACCCCTAACTTATGTCCGAACTTCATGAGGAACCGATGAAGTAACTTCTGTTTATTTAGAGACGCTCTTCCTCGATGTTACGATCAAGTACACAAGTCCTCTTACATTGAACGCGTTGTAAAAACATTTCCAGAAGTACATCCCGCAATATCAATAGTATATTCAAGCTTTTCATTATTCGAATAATTTTCGACATCCTCACCACGCTAAATCGAACATTCATATTCACACGCCAACATTCCTATCTCGCAAATAATTCCTCTGATTTAGCATTCATATCCAAAGAGAAACGGGTCTATCCTCTGATCATGATCATGGACCTGAGATACCACTGTCACCTCTTACTTCATGAACTTTACCTGGTTCAGATCACAAGAAAACTCAATTTCTTTCGAAAACTCGCACTAAATGACAATTCCTCGTTTAGCACAGACCATCACGGCGCATTTCGATAAGGAGTGGATGAACGCCTGAGTTGGGTTTCCCACAACACATCCTTAATTTCCATACGACCCTTGCCCTTACCAACCCATCCACCTGTACTTAACGGTGCAATTGAAATCAGTTGTCAGTCGCCTCCCCAATTAGCCAACCGATTACGAAACATTTGCTACGTTGCAATAAAAATATAGCATTTATAAAGAGAATAGTAGAAAGGTTCGACGATGAAGAGGTGGCGAGTGATGCTACTATGCTCTGGTTGGGCCACGTATCGAATTCGTCACGAGCATTTGGGACCCGGAACATAAAGAATTTTTTGTCGCAAAGAATACAAAATACAAAGTAAAGCCGCACGAGCAGTAAATAACTACTGCGAGCCAACAGAAAGTGTAACGTAGCTGACTGAAGGTCTAGGTTGGGAGCAATAAGTTATGACACTTCAAACAACGTATCATTAACATTAGACGCATCGTCAACATATAATAAACCAGTCATTTTCCCTTACCATCAAAAGCTGGCGTTTTAAGGTGGATGGGGCGCGAATCGTGAGTCGTTGATTGCACATTTAAATAACTTTTCATGTAAGTTAAAAAAATTTCATCATCAAGATAAAGTTTACCACTTCCACAATTTATTAGTTGCCTTCGAAAAGGTAGCTTTTAAATAAATTGCGGAAGTAACAAACTATATCTTGATAATTATGACGTCCTTCCACCAACTGAAAGCTTTCCTTTTCGATATAATTTAAAAAAGCATGCTTGAACTACATTTCCATTAAACACATCAATTTATAACTAGGAAACAACTACACATGTTGTAATATAAATGATGCATGAATTACATACATTACATTACATTTAATATAGAATATATATATTAAAACACCGTCATGACTTGGGTTTACGGCGCGGAATACGAAATTTAAGCGAAAACCGTTTACAAACACGAGTGTTATATTCGGCAAGGCAGCTTGAAATCTATTTTGAACTATTGTATAAAAATGGACCGTGTTTTCGTGTTTAGGAGATAATACCGTTCACATACTTCACCTTTCGAAATATATGCTAAGTGCCATATGACTACGTGTTAAAAGAACACTCAATTACCAAGAAACCAGATCGGTAACCTGCAGTTATTTTCCCTTTCATCTACGTATATTACAAATAAGTACAAGTATGCAAAATTTCACGCAAATCTATGCATGAACGAAGATCGCTCCGACCACCTTATCACCCCGTCACAAACCTCAGCGGCGACTCGCAGGTCAATAAATTTGTCGGGGCGTTAGCGGAGTACCAAAATCAACATCAATACTACCGTAAATGTATAAAAAATACAAGATAATCAAAATCCAACGCTCCATGGCGCGGGGAGCTAAATTTCGGAGAGCTTGGCCATCCTCGTGGATGGGTAGGACGAGAATGGTGCCGGAAGGTCGAGATTAGAAAACGAAATTGGGGCGTGAACTTCGAAGACGGTCTTGAGAGGAGTTAAAAGGCTAAGGGAAAGGGACGAGGAAGTCGACCTTCGCGTCTCTAAACGTCCTTGGTTGCACGAGTTCGCGGGTGTCGGGCTACACAGCCAAAAGGACGAGGAGGACCAGTAACGGTTGGAGGCTGAGAGATATGGAGCCGACGGTGGGAGTATAACGGTTGTTTTCGCATGGAGGACGAAGGAGAGACCAAAACAATCTTTTTTTATCGTAATAAACAATAATCTCATATATCCTGGACACGTGCGCTAGCATTATCAACCAAGAAAACAGCGAAAAAACAATTTTACACGTAAAAGGGGCAAACCAACTGCTTCGAGTATCCTTGACGATAGCTTGAGGCAAGTGAAAGTAAACTGAAGATCAGAATAGGAGGTAAGTATGGTGAGCGCTCAGGAAGAGAAGATACAGGAGGGTTTGCAACATCCTCAGACCCAAAGAATTAGAAGCGACTACTAAGCCGGGAAAAAAGCAGTTCTAGAGGGTAACTGAAACAGACGAAATAGAGTACACTTGCGTGGTCGCAAATAAGTAATACTCTTGATTTTCTATAACATTCGTAGCATGCAGTGCAGAGCATGTTAGTGAAATTTTCCCTTCCAACAGGTTATTGGTTAAGGTTTGCATGTTTTTGCTAGAGCGCTAATGTCCGCAGTCTCATTAAATTTAAACGTCTATTTCAAGTATATTGTTCTCTAGATTCTAGACTAGAGTTCAAAAGAGACTCTATAAAATAGAACAGTCTTTCTCAAAATTTTCGAGCCACCGCCTCCTCGATTGCACACAGCTTTACCCAGCGGCCGCAACCAATAGCTTTAAAATTATTGACAACATGGCCAAAGAAAGATTTTCATAAAATTAAAGCTAAAACATTTAAGATTGAATTAGTGTTAATTTCATAACCAATTGATTGACAGTTTATTCATCCCACGACACGTATGTATGGCACCGTTGGTTAATTAAGGACCCTGCCTCGCAGCGCACCCATGCCACTCCCTTGTTTCTTTCCCCCATCCCTAGATTAAAGCATCGGCTCCCAGGGGGCGTTAACGCTCAATTTAGGAGCCACAGGTGTAGACGAACGAGATTAGCAGGGCACGGGGGGGAAGAGTTGAAGGGTACAGACAACCAATCCTACAAGTGAATGACCCAGAAGTTGTAGACTTTAAAACGGCAATTTCCATTTCTATTGGGTAGCCATTCGGTCACTAACTTCAGGTAGTTTGGGCGAAAAATCATTTTAACTAGAAATCAATGAATTTGGTCTCATTTTAAAGAAAAAGATATCACCCTTCCATTGACACCAAAAATTCAACACCTTACCACATTACTTTCCGAGATATTTTCCATAAAATAACAGCCCTTATACATGGGAAATGTTACATGTATGCACGCCAGAGACCCCTTATGTAACTAATGAGGAATTTCTAACACCTAGATCTCGTCAAAAAATCAACAGTGTGTAGTATGTGTGATTTTTCAACTATTTTTGAAAATTAATCATATTGTCACCGCAGAAAATTATTCGGGATCACAATAAACCTTCATTTTTGATGGAGTTTCAAACGTACAGCTTAAAAAAATGATCAAAAGACTTATATAGATATATTTATTTAATTACTTACAATTTCTGTCATATAAAACTACATTATTGTACCATTAATAATGCAATATTTAATTCATGTGTGTCAGAGCTGGATAAAATAAAACGTACGTAACGAATATGGTCTCTATTATGATTAGGGAACTATCTCCCTCGCACTACCTTAAACATAAAACTACAGTAAAATGAGACGATAAGACAAGGACTTTCAAGGAGGAAACTCATCCATATTAAAGTGAACTATCGACGTAATATGCTGCCCCATAATATCGATGGAAACAGTTAAAGGCGTATTTGGAGTGGACCGAAAAAAAATCCTAACAGCGAAAAGGATTAAAGCATTCCATTTCGTCGTCGTCCCATTTTCCATCCACGGTGTGAAAATAATTACGGTACAATAGTCTCAGACGGGCGCACCACTGAACCATAACATTCCACAGCTCAATATTTATTGACACAATGCTATTAAAATCACGAGGCCTCAGGCGCACCTTTCCCACCCGACCTTCCGACTCAGCTATTTGAAAGCAATTTTTTATCCCTTAACGTCGACTCACTAACTTCGCAGTTGCTCGCGAGTATTATGAATCCGGATTTACGATGAGAAGGCACATTCGGGTTCCAAGTGCAGCTGAAGACGCTTGCTGCAAGGCGTTCGAAGACAACATCACTGAGACGACGTCCTTTGCATAAAAAAAACAGAACACCGACATACTACGGTCGATTGGATCACAGAGATAAGACTTGAGAATTACACTGCCTCATATAATTCAGTTCGATACTGTTTATAATGTCATTACTTTCACGAACAATATGGGATCGTAATTAAACTCTTAAGGTAGTTTGAGCGAGATAGTTCCATAGTCATAATGGGGACTGTATTCGTACTCTCGTAAACTATACGTTTAAATTTTAGAAGGTGTACGAAGCATGAAATAAATATTGAATTACAAATGGTGCAATATTATACTTCCGCACGGCTGATTTTCTACTAAATTAACTTAAAATACCTCAATCAGTCTTTAACTTGACTCATTTTTTCGCACGGTACGTTTAAAACTCCTTCACAACTAAAGTTTTTTTTTTGTGATTCTGATAAAAATTCATGGTGACAATATGATTTATTTTCAAAAATCATTGAGCAAACATAAAACCTACACACTGTTTGTTTTTGACGACATCCAGGTGTTAGAAATTCCTCATTTTCTAAATAATGTCTCTCTGTAGTGCATACACGTACCATTTCCCATGTAAAATAGCTGGTATTTTTTGGCCAATATCTCGGAAAGTAGGTCACTCTGGTACGGGGCTGATATTTGGGTATCTTTGGAAGGGTGAGATATTTTTCATTAAAATGAGACAATTCACTGATTTAGAGGTGAAGTGATATTTCGCTCAAACTACCTTGCGGAGACTGGATTGACTGTATTTTTGACAGGTGGCATCGCAGTACAAAACTTACCTTTTGCTAAACTAATAGCTTTTAACACCACGTATCGCACGCCCGTTTCGTTTCAGGTCTCATTGTTCAGTAGATGTAAGCACGCCATGTTAATAAAAATTTCAGCATGTTACCATGCACTGACCTTATCCAGAAGGTCTCAGTTATGTGTAAGTACATTGTCCATCCCGCTTAAGTAGAATGACGATTAGCAGCCGTATCACTACTTAAGTCCATTACAAACACATCTCCTAATTTAAGACAAAGTGTACCCAGTAAAATATGTAACAACCGTAAGACAGTTAGAGCATGCCTGGCGAGGAGGTGCCCCCGGCTACACACCCCCGAGGAGGCTTGCGGGGTACCACGAAGACGTTCGATCTAAGTTCATTAACACACATCCGAAGACAAAATATTTCCTAAAAAATTTCTCGCATGAATGATTACGATGAAGATGTTAAGCAAATAATTACAACTGACATACAACCTTGATATAACTTGGTGGGTGCAATGTATATAAATAACGTAGAGTGCCAAAATAAATACTTTATTCTTAAATCGACTCCTAAGCTACCCCTCCACCTACGATTCGCTGTGGAAGGTAACGGATAAACTTACAACTCGATAGTGAAATAGCTCACTAAAAGCCAAGGAGATTATGAAAACAACGGATACAACATTCCGCTTTAATCTTGAAGCCAATTCCGCCATGAAAATCGGCACAGTTGAGGTCTCGATGCGGATAACGTTACCGGTAATCGCATAATTTTCGTAACTCCCATGCTAGAGTCCACTTGTACTGCGATGCTGTAGCGGACCACGCCTACACAGCACAAAAAACTTCCGATCAATCAAAGATCTTGCTTCACCTTCGCCCGAGAGCGCTCATGGCCATGCCTTCTCCTGTTCACTCTAACCTCAGAATTCAACTCAATGCAACCATTAAGGTGGTTAGAATGAGAAATGTGAGTCATTGAGCGCGCATTTTAACGAATTTTTAAGTCGAAAAAATTCTCGTACCACACTCCTCTTACCTTACGGATACTACGTACATGTCTCGACGAAGGAAATAATCGTACGTGTTGAACTATGAATGATGCATCAAAATTTACGTTGAAATGAAAGAATTACCATTACTTGAGTTTACTGAGCGAAGAACGAAATTTAAACAAAAGTCGAGAGCAAATACGTGTTCTTCATCCGGCATGATACTTGGATATTTCTTTAGAATCATTATCATAATATGAAACGTATGTTTTCCTATTTAGGAGAAAATGTGAACATGAGCCTTCCGATTATTTAGAAATATAAGTTAACTGCCATTAAGGCTACAAATTGAAATTGCATTAAATTGCCAAGAAACCGAATCGGTAACGTGTAGTTTTTTTCGCATTTACCTATCCATGTTACTAAGAGTACACGAATGCAAAGTTTCACACAAATCTGTACACAAACTAAAATCGCTTCAACCGCCTTAATTAAGGTAGTCCGAGCGAGATAGGTCGCTAGTCATAATAGAGACCATATTCGAATTACACGTTTCAATTTCACCAGCTGTAGGAAACATTTATTAAATATTGCATTATTAATGGTGCAGTAATATAGTTTTACAAGACTGAAATTGTAAGTAATCCAATAAAAATATCTAAATAAGTCTTTAACTGGACTCATTTATTTCGCGCGGTGCGTTTGAAACTCCTTCAAAACGGAAGGTTTTTTGTGATACCCAAGAACCTACTGCGGTGACGATATGAATAATTTTCAAATATAGTTGAAAAACATACTAACTACACGCTGTTAGTTTTTTTAACGACATCTAAGGGTTAGAGATACCTCAATTTTGTAAATTATGTCTCTCTGTAGTGCATACACGTACCATTTCCCATGTAAAAGGGCTGGTATGTTTTGGCAAATAACTCCGAAAGTTTCGCCTAGCGAAATACCATTTCACCTAAAAATCAATGAATTTTGTCCTCGCCAGTCGATTCGAGGATCGCGGGTTCGAGTCCTGCTTGGGAGGATTTCTCACAACTCAGGACATGGACATATTTGTATTTGTCCACTGTTAACACACCCAGTGCAAGATGCAAATTGTGCTGTTTTAGAGGTAGTGGAAAATAAATACATATCCAACACTCGGTAAACAACAGAAAAACCTCGCGTTGGGTACTTCATCACATTATGACGAATGACGGGCAAATATTAATACTTGAAGTTTCTCTTCGCATTTCCTCTATTACGCATATAATTCATCCCTCAATCACCAGTCCGTAATGAGGTAGATGACCTCAGCTGTTGACCGACTCACCAAAAAACCAACCAACCTCAAGCAAAGCTAAAGAATCTCATTGTACATTTGTTATGCCCGCACGGTAGCGCATATCACGGGATATACATTTGCATCCATTAAAAATTGGTATTCGCAAGAGGAGTAATTTGAATTTCACAAGTCCATGATGAGGTGGGTGAAAGGAGTAACGACGCATGGAGTGTGGAGGGATAACTACGTGTGGGAGGTAAGCGATTATATTAATCCATTAATTCCTATTCAAATGACGTAATTAAGATCTGGCAGTAATACGGTTCGAACAGCAATATCTTACGCAAAATCATGGGGGTTTATATTTAACTTTCCCAACGATCGTTCCTAGAGTTTAAACAGAGATCTACGTCTTAGTAGAATGTATTCTCCGATAGGACTACTCCCTAACTCTCCACACATCTTCCCTTCTTTAAGCCAATTTGTTCAATCTACAGCCCGGTTTTGGTGATGTTTGGTTTAACAAGAACTGTGCACGATTCTAAGAATTAACTCCACTTTTATTCCACAGGAAAACTCCACATGCTACATAATTTGCATACTTTCTTTCTGTACTACAGCGCCTACGCCTGGGGCTCACATTCATACACTTTCATTTCGAAGTTCAAGTACGTTCTTGGACACAAAAAAACAAAAGAAGAATTAAAGCACATATGGGCATACCGGTTGAATAAGAAACAAAAGGATACCAAACGAAAAATCGACAAAACGAAGAAATCAGCCAATACAACGTCATTTTCGAAAGCCGACGCGCCCGCCTCTAAATCGATTTTTCTATCCGGAATCCATAAGTGACGTAATAACCCCACAGACCGTAGACCCTCGAAACAAATTCAACAAATCCTAGCATAAACCCAAAAACTATTACAATTGAATGGCTACAGACACGAAATTTCATTATCATTCTTGTCTACGTGTGTACGTCGCCTTAAATGTTAAAACGCACCTTCAACTCGTATTGATGACCCCGTAAGCTTTGAATCCAAGGCAGCTCGCTCGTGACACGGAATAAAAAAAACTTACGAATGTCGTCCTTGGAAAGATAGTGAAATGACCCCGGCGTTCAAACGCAATACGTATTCGAATACGTGGGGTCAACTCTTTCTGGACCAGACAAGAAATTGTCACAATGTCTCAGAGCCTCCACTGTGAAAAAAATACATTCATGGTTCATGACCTCATTTATGGCAAGATTTAAAGAGAACGAACAAAAAAAATAAGACTTCCGATACGAAAGGCTTGCATCGCCAGCTTGGTAATAAAATATATATCCAGTTACGTCTTTTTTACTGACTCCACAGGCATGGAACGGGAGCCAACCGAAATCAAACTCGACAAAAAAATTGAAACACGAATTTCCCCATCATTCACGCTCCGCCGTCCCGCGGGAGAAGGCCCGCCCGACCGCCAAGAATGTTCTAGATAAACAATTTCTTTTTAATCTCCACGCCGAACGTTTGCCCTTTGTTTCTTTTTATCCGCCCTAGGGCGACTCGCTATTTCTCAATCGATCCCCACATCCCGCTGTGAGCTGCCAAACTGGATACGACCTCCACCACGCGCCCGAGTTGGTCAACACGGACGTGTTGTACAGCAAGTGATGGGGAACATACGTCACGGGCGCGCTTAATTTCGCCTCACACGCCCCCTTCGCTCGGTCGAATCAGAGTGCTGCCGCCGCTAGCTCTCACCACTCCCGCGCTCCGTGGAAACTGCACCCCCCGCACCACGCCTTCCATACGCCGCCGCCCACTGCCTCTCTCGCCTTCGATTACCCGGGAGGACTTCCTTTTGCGCGCCCACCGCACCCAGCTCGCGATGCACGGAATGCTTGCTTCACCTGGCGATCCACCAATATCCAAGACAGGATATTAGTATTGGTCGTTACAAAATTGTGATTTTGGAATCCCAATATGATAAAAATACTGATTTTGGATCCAATATATTTTAAAGTCGTCCAGCCCTACCCGACGATGGCTATGGATTTGAAAACCCGAAATGAGTGAAGGCGCACTCGACTCCTGAACGACGTATAAGGGGATGAATTACGCAAGCAAACTTTGTGACTTCCAACTTCCATCATCAGAGCTACGATGGTTTTTCGACCGATGGGCCATATTTTGGCACCCTCAAGTAGAGGCGTCAAAAAGAATTAATTACAACAATAACACATTTATTCCAATCCAGCAACTAATCAGAACAAATACAAACAAAGCGAGAGAAATTAGCTACCCCAGAAAAAATTTCTTACGCTGGGGATGCCATTCCTTGGATATGGCAGTGATAATAAAAACGATGAGTCTATCGGGGCGAGATTGAAGCTTAGGCAGTCCCTATTTCCATCTAACCCCTCCTCAGAAAAATACATGAAATAAGTGTGAAGAAAGATAAATACATTTATGGGAAAAACGTAAGGAAATATGGAGGAGATATCCTTGACGAAAAAACCCACTGCAGGAAAACACCCACACATGAAGGGGAGAGTGACAAGCCTGCGAAAGCCTACAGACAGATTGATCAGCAGTTACAAGATAATACAAACAAATTTACAAAAGGCTATACGACACTACATACCAAGAATGTCCTTACATGGTATAACTATATCATCTTAGCATACATGTATAGAGTTTATTAAAATAAAAATAAACTATATGAAAAATTCCATGGACACGATCAATAGTCATGGTTCTTCTTATGTCACATTTCTTCCCATACCATATTTAAAATAGTTACATGGCCTTGGGAGCGAGATTCCACCACAAAAGCTAAGCTTGCCCCAAAAATGTGTGCGTTACAAGTTCTAGCCACTAATTCTAGTTCAGGTTTTTGTTTTCTCTTTAAAATGGGGACCTTTCATGAATATTAATTAAAATTCAATGTTGATTTGTTAAAACTTACTATTCGCGGGTGTTTCCGCGAGAAACCTTGCAATAATTAACTCTCTTGAGCAGGATGTAAGCACCACTGGCGCGGGAGTACCAAGGGGCTAACGGCTTACTAAAGAGGGAGTAGCTATGTGGACAAATGGTTGAGGACGCATTAGTAGATCAGCGTACCTGAAGATGACCTGGCGAACGAAACCAACCCTGGCTTTGGTTATAAGCGGTGTCAGCCATTCTGTTAACTATAAGCAATTATAATAAACCTTCCATTTATTACAATGAATTGATCTGTGAACTGACCAGTGGAGTGTAAAATTATTTTTACTAATCATCTAACTTTGTGGACGGTTTATGATAATTTATCAGTTAACTTTTTTTTGCAATGAATTTTGTTAGTTAAAAGTTCATACTGCAATAAATTGAGCTGTGAACTGACCAGTGGAGTGTTAAAGTCATTTTTACTAATTAACATGGAACACCCAAAGTTGAACCGAGTTTAATTTAAATCACAAAATTGGAATTTGAACTTTTGATTTTACGAACTAAGGAGAAACTTGCGACGATTCACTGTAGCATCATTCTCACCATCAATCTCCAGATCCTAAAACTGATTTACTGAAGTCCTCCGACCATCTCCATACCATAACTAACTCCTTAGCATCCCTACTGTTCTTCCTCACCGGATCCAACCACATTAGTCTCAAACATTAGTAAGATTGTCTTCCTCAATCGTATTTTTTTCCTTCTATCTTCCACCGCTTTACGTACGCAATCGTTATTGCCGTTTCCAGAAGGGGGTGAATTCGGATACATTCATCAAAATTGTAGCGATCGTGAAACAATAATTTCTCACTAGGTTTACAGCACGGTTAACTACATGAAGATGCTACCTGGAATTTAACTCATACCGGGAAGAACGACGCAGAATGCAAAACCGGTAACAAACGATTACAGTGATATTGAAGCTCCTCCAGTTATGGGCAAAAAATTTACACCATAGCACACTACGCAACGATGAGAAAAGATTTTAAACGCTTTTTTCTCTTGGCTCCACAGCTAATCACCTTTTGATACAGGATAGTATTCTCTTTAAATATAAACTTAAAATCCCGTCCATACCATTCCTCTATTTAGCGGAACTCCCCCGAACTCAGCATAGATAATAAAAAGGTATCGATGCCTCGTAGATCGTCAGGCAGGCACATTTCCATCGATAGTAGTTCTCAAGAGGTTTTGGGCTAAACACGGATATGACGTCGAGAGCAGAACCTGACCCTCCAGAGTAGGGGAGCCAAGGATAAGAGCCTCAAGCAAAGTAGATGAGATGTCTTCATTTTATAGAGCGACTTCTCAAACCGGTAAAGCCAACGGTCGTTAGATGGGAGTATATCCCCGATGTTAGTTTTTCTCTGGCCCTATTACCCAATTTTCAGCGTCAGCGAAGAGGGAAGGCGCATGTGGTTGAGTCTCTCTAGGAGTTTTTTTTTATTCTTTGTTGAGTGGCTCATATTTGTAGGTGATTGACAACTGAGCTCATTAGTGTCAATAAGGTGGTGAAGGAGACTTTCGTTTATGAACAGAGTTGTGTGAAACTTAGTATATGCGTACTTATTTTTAATATGAAAAGATAAAAACGAAAATTATTGAAAGCTACGGCTTTGGGTCCTCGGCAAGTTGAAGGTCACTCACCCTTGCGATACTTGACACAGATGCATTTTGAAATAATTGGATGTCATTTGCACAGATTTTCTCCAAAACGCGAAAATATGCGTTTCGTGTAATTAAAATAGTTCCTAATAAATATGAAGGTATCATTTCGAGTAAAAAAACGCGTTTTTACAAAAAAAATCTCTAAGATTTAGAATTACGCGCCGTAAACCCAAGTCATAACAAGGTTTTAATTGAGAGGGAAATTTTGAAATATAATGAATGAAAAATTAAATACTTTGTTATGATTCCACACTTTATTTAAAACTACACGACCTAGGTTTCGGCAAATCATGCCATTATCAGGTCGCCGAAACCTAGGTCGTATTTCTTTAAATAAGGTGTGGAATCCTAACCGAGTACTTGTTTTTTTGTTCATTATGAAGGAGTTCCACCGAGTAACGCCAGAGACAGTGTTTTATATTTTGCAATATAATTTTTACATACAACACTTATGTATATATCCTACGCATTAACACACGTATATCCGAAAGTGAAGCATGGTCCAAATATTTTTTTTATTTGAAAAGTTGTCAAAATGCGCAATCAATGACTCACGATTCGCGTTCCAACCATCTTGAGGCGAGCGGAAAGATTTTTTCTTTTATCACTCACTTTAGTCAGTCTCACTTGGTGGTATTCCATCATTAAAAAATAAAAGATAACAACTTTTTACTAAGACCACTAGATTTATTAAAAAACGACCCAGGTTTCGATGCGCATTCACATCATCTTCAGGTAAATGGAGGCCGATGTGCAGGTCTCATATAATAAACATTACCAGGCGGGGAGAGGGGGGGGAGGAGAAGACAATACAGGAGGAGGGTGGTCGCGGGAGGGCAGGGGGGGGGCTAGGAGGACGAAGAGGAGGGGATTAAAGCTTTGAGGAAGGGGGAATAGGCAGGGAGCATACATTCATTAACAAGGAATTTATCACAGTCAACTTGGTTTTTAAAACTCTCTAGCTGTTCTAAAGCATTCAGCTTGCGTCTGTCATTTGTAAAATGGAGAGGTGTCATGGTAAACTCACTTTTATGTCCGTGGGTTAAAAGATGTCTGGCGAAGTTCGGACTCCTTCGGAAGACGGAGTACCTTGAAAGGCTATAAAAATGACACCCAAGTAAGACCAAGGATTCCACTAAAAACCCCCTAGATGGGAACCATCGCCCGAGGGGCGAGAAGTCAATACTCGGGCCACAGCATAAACCTTAACTCCTTTTGTTCATTCCTTATCTTAAGAGAGAACATAAACATATCAACAAGGGCTTACTTTAAGTTTCAGGCATAAGCCTGCACTTAGCTCCGAAATCAGAAGACAAGGCTTCCCATTTTTCTCAACGCATTTTAGAAAAAACTCCACTATCTTCAACTTTCTAGTTGGACCCTCCGTCAGGCACAAGACGGTGGCCTCATGTTACCACACTGGGCGGCATTTGGGCGCGCACCACCATTCTCTAACGGCGTATAACACTGCCTAGAGAGGCAAATTATACTCATCGGATCCTTTCCACAAATCGTCCATCACGGGATCAATTTTCGCCGGACACGATAGAAACCGGTAGGCCATTCTCACAAAAAAAAGAATACCCATCAATTATCTTACAAAATATGACAATCTCTCATCAGAAGCGAACGAAAATAGCTCCATGCCTAGCAGCCGGGGCCGTTTTTGTGGGACTAAATTCCATGCAACTTCAGGGGTAGCTTTCATAGAGAATGCACAGCATTCCATTCTAAAGAAAATTGTACCCTTCCGTGGAGTAAAAGAGACACTCTTAGGCCAACTGATGCACCAAAGCGATTACATCAATATTGTTATATCACCCTGCATGTATGGTACCATAAAACCGAGAGTCGTTATCTTATTGCCAAGCATAGAAAATCCGTCAACATTTAACAATGACAATCAACGAACTAACTTATTTCCAAATCTGAAATCAACGATAAAAATAACAACTCAATTCATTATTGACAAGCCATGATTTTCCAACCTTTTTTTAACATGTAAGTTACGAGTGTTTTTCTCACAAATTATCACCATAACGTAACAATATAACGACACACCTCCTCCAGTGCAAAAATAATATAAGTAAAAATGAATTGCCAAAGGAGTTTGGAAACAAATTATGTCCTCATGATGCAGAGCGGAAGACACAACGCCATTCTTACGGAAACTCGCACTCGACACCCGAGACGAGCAAGGTATTTCTATCCCAGTATTCGACGATTAATGAACATCCAAAATCATGCCGATTTTGCATATGTGAAGCCTCGATTAGTGGGCAATCGCAGTGATCTCATTACGTGAATGTAAATATTCGAGTTCGTTCAATGAAATTATTTTATAACGTTAAGGCGGTTTTACTAATGGAAGTCGACTTCATCGAAGAAGTGAGTGTAGCGTTGTCTCAATTTGCGTTGCTACTGGCAGGGAATCGTTCCGTTTATTCATTACTTCCGTGTTTTCCCGAAAGCGAATGACAGAAGTAAAAAATGAATATAGCAATTTAGAAAATCGCCCGATATCAGTAATGAATGAGTTTTTGCATTTACCATACTCTTCAATTTCTACAGGAGATCGAGGATTTTAATAGTTTGTATGAATAAGAATATGCACATCTATAAAGCGTACCGAGTAAGATAATTGTCACATTTCTAATTATTCAATACTATAACAGCCAGGAGTCAATATGTAATTTACAGGTATAACACAAGCACTTATCCAGAATATTTATGTTTATTTTTATTTTAAATCCCTGATCGCAGTCGTGAGATTAGAATTTCCTTCCTGCAGTATGTTATCATCTCAGAACTAAAATACTACTTGCAGTAAACTTATTAGCCACACTATTTTCAATGAAAGTGAAAACTGTGTTTGCTTACAACTGCTATCGTACCTCAATGCCATATAAGTCCATGCTTAAACTTAGAGATACGACTTGCAGGCGGATTCTAAGGTTACAATCTTAGTAGCTTCCATGAGTCTAGCCACATTTACAACCAATCTCTTGAAACGAACCAAGCAAAATCGGATGATCCAAACATTCGATTACTCCGGAGAGAATGACACATTGCAATTCTAGGAGAACCGAAATGGTTAGACTAGACAACGCTCATCGCAGGCGATACTCAGCAATATCACTCAAGCCAACTACACTTCCCCGCACGAATCCCTTCCAGGATCCAGACGGGTACCCCTCGCTCAACACACCCACAACACTCTCCCATTCTCCATAAACTGCTTACACGCACCACCTCCCGCCATAACTTTCGACTGGTTAAATATTTCGAATGGAAAGGTTAGCAGCAGTTGCACAAACGCCGCCGCGGCCGATGCCCTGACGAGGGAACGCCCAATGAACACCCGTGGACCTAGCACAGAGCATCGGAGGGGTGGGGGAGAGAGATTTGAGCAGAGAGGAAAGAAATTGATATTTGATTTCGATTTTAAGGTATTTCATAGCCACATCAACTCATTCAAGAAATCTATGTAACTGTGGGAATAATATTTGACATTCCCACAAGTCTCCGTGTCAAATTTGGGATCGATTTACCGCACGGTTGGCGAGGAATTGTTCATTAAAATCGACCGTTTTTATTCTACGTTAAACGATACACGACGAAATACAAGAATAAATGTCTAACAAAGAATAGAGTCATATTCAACATATCTCAATAAAACAACATAATAAGAAAATAGAAATTTTTAAAGCGAACTTCCAAATTTCTGGGCGATTGACTGCATATTTACTTAAATGAATGAGTATAAAATTAAATTTTCGCGTAATCTATTGAAATATTAATTTCTTAAGTTTCCACAAATCATTATATTTAATTAATTTCAATCATGTTTTTAACTTTCAAAATAAATACATTTGATAGTAACTAACACGTTAGATTGATTTTTTGGCTACTGATATTCGTAGTTTACAATGATTTACGTAGTTTGCTAAGAATTAACTACAATCACAGCAATAGATCACTAACAAATGAACACTACGGTCCTGCTAGACATTAAAAAACACCAATTTCCCGACTAAGCTTGTGTAGGCAAAATCATCCGATGACAATATTATTTCCACAAAAATATTGAGAAATAAATTGCAAAATGAACTGAGAAATACCTACAGAATTCGGGCATAAAAAGGCCGTTTCCTCTTCTAGAAATCAAAGTGCTGTTTATTCTCTTGAGAGCATACCGCTTAATACAATAATCGTGTACGGTACTCCACGAAAAAAATCCACTCTTCTCACATTTCTTCAAACTATCTACAAACGAGGCTCAACAGGCGGCGGAACATATCAAACCGCAGAGGGAGAACATGAGGATCACACCCAATTATTGATAAAAGACCAAACTCCTAAGTGTAACAATTAAGGAGAGGCAAAGAACGATTTTGGAAACTAGGTGAAAACTATAAAATATATGGCTCCTTCGTTATCAAATTATGAAATTGGCAAATGCGATAACTGATAGCGGAATGTTGTCCCAAATCTTTCTATACGATTCCAAAGTCTTTAGTTTTTGGTTACGTCACTCAGGAAGTATGAAATAAATTCACGACAGACGAGAGGACATAAAACTGCAATAAAGACAGCCACTGATTTGGGGCGTCTGGTTTTTAATTACTGGGCGAGGCACCATGGCCATTAAAATGTTTGGATTAATTGATCAAACTCGAGAAGTAGCAGGCTGAAAGCCCCAGCATACACTTTCAAAATAGTTTTCATATAATGTAACCAGCAACGGCGAAACCAAGGAAATTTCAGACAATGATCGATATTTGAATCTTTAGAACCGATCAGCCTTGAGTGAAGCACTTACCTCCTCTCAACACAGGGCTATTATGACTAAACCGAATTCATTCATACCGCAGACTCAACAAATATTTGCATTGCATTTTGAAAACGTTGGAGTCGACACTCTAAATAAGCGCTGGAGCGGTATAAATAATTAATTTCTCATGTCATGATACAGATTCATGATAGGGTGAGGTGCTAAATAGCAAAGAAATGCATACCAAGAGAGAGAGACAATAAAGTACGCGATTATCAAAAGAGGTGCTTTCGTACATGGTCCATTTCTGAACCAAGGCATCAGTTGACAAAAGACAGAGAAGGGCCATAAGTTAAAAACTATCCCAAATCATACAGATCATCCCAAGTGAGATTACAGTCTAAACTAGAAGTACGATGCGGTCAGCGGTCAATACAAGAATGCGGTCAGACCTGAGCCATTTGGCTGATAAAAGAGAGCATAATGAAAAAGAAAACTTCGTTTGATTCCATCAATTTATTTTTAAGGTACGGTTAGTTTCGACACAGCGGCGTCATCTTACGGTACCTCAGAAGTGCCTGCGTCGAAACTAGTCGTACCTTAGAAATAAATTGATGGAATCAAACAGTTTTCTTTTTCATTAGTCATAATGAGCTTCCACTAAGTTTAGCCGGAAACCAATGAGATGATAAAAGAGTGATAGACAAAATCATCTGAGATTCATCAAACTAATGCCATGAAAATTGCACGACACATAAAAACCATGCAAATATTTCACGTGATAAGATTATCTATCCACCTGGACAAGTTTGCTGGCAAATAAAAACTTTAACACCAATAGGAATGGTTCCGCTCAGAGGCGCGTCGCCACATTCTCTTCAAGAAAACTAATTACTTAACTAACTGACTACGACCTTTGGAGCTCACTAAGCGCTCGAGGAACTTTGCGCGGTAATTACACGGGAGCGCTTTCTCGTCAAGGTGTGAAATTATCAGACGACCCTTATCATCAATCCCCGTGAAATGACGCAGTTATCGCGATAGTCAACAACTTCGCAGCGTCACGGGAGACATAATTACTCATCGAGCCCTGTACTCTAGACCTAACGATCGGAACACTTGAGAACATATAATCGCGCAGTAAAATGCACCTTCAAACTGGTTTCATAAGGCGGCATCGATAACTAACGTGTAATGTATCTAGAATAGGGTGCAAAAGGGCGAAAACACTAGTCTCTTCGGCCGATAGGAGTTTAGTTACTCGCGACAGGAGCTAATTTTCAAACATCGCAGTTGATAACTCCTTAAAGAGCAGCAGAGAATGTTCAATTCACGAAGTTTAGTGATTTACATCTACACACTATCCTGAGAGCTGTTACATGGGTGGGTGATAGGGGGTGGTAGGACATTAGCCGTGTAAAGATGTAAGGTTTTGGGAGGTGAAATGGTGACATGTGTCATCGGAGTGTATTTTGTGGAGCTCAGTTACTATTGTGGTCGCTTATTGTGCGCGGAAAGAACGAGTTTCTGGACCTATCCGTTCGGAAATATATATCTCTCATATTTAATCGCTTCTGTCTGACTTAGATAAGTAGTGGGGCGTCATGATAATATTCTGTGCGTCTCTGAAACACACCCGTTCTGAATTTCTCAAGCAAGCTAAGCCTAGCGTGTAGCCTCCGAGTCTCTAGGGGCTCCCACCTTAATCCTTCTAAAAGTTGTGAGACACTATATGTTCGCTCGTAGTAGTTTTTAACGACGCGTGCAGCTTGTCTTTGTATTTTCTTAATTTTTTCACTTAAATCTTTATGACCAGGTTCCCATATGCTCGCGGCGTATTCGAGGTTTGGTGTAACCAGAGCGAAGTAGCACCTTTCTTTGACTTTTTCATACGAGGTTTTTCCTATTATGCGCTTACCAAAACCTAGTTTCTTTAATGCTGTGCCGCATATGCTGGGTAACTCCTTACGGAGGAGCAGAGCATATTCAATACACGAAATTCAGTGATAAACCATAAATGTGCATAAGTCAACAGAGGATATGTAAATCACAACATTTAACGATCTGGACCAATGGTTTATTGATGCTTCATCATGGACGTGAAAGCTGGTCAACGATGCACGACGAACTTCGAGCGGGAAACTTGGTGTTTTCATAAGAAAAAGCCGTTTTTTGGGATACTTAAACCATATGCTAGCACTTATACGGAAGAAAATTCTTTCAGACGCATAGAAGCAAAACCAAAACCTATTTTAAGAATTAGGAAAAATCAAAGCGGGGGACTGAGATGGCTGCTAGAACTTGGACAGAATCCCCCAAATTCATAGTTTGCTTTTCCCAACTAAACACACATTTAAAGACTTAAGTCTCGAAACTAAGCTGGTTCTCAAAACAAATATTTTAATGAGAAATAATCACAGAAATACAGCTCAGCGAACGCCAACCGACGCTGCTGAAGGATAGCATAAACAATAATCCAAAGCGTTCCCATTATAATAGTCACGAGGCCGAACTAACAAGAAAGTAGGACGGCGATAATGAAGGTGAACTGAGCCTTTCAAAATCTGTGAAACTCAATGATGACCATTGAAGAGCATGAAAATAATGAATAGAAAGCCAATGGCATATTCAAATCAACTCTCGGGCTCCACGCAGCTGGTGACCAGGCCACGCCAATTCGGGATGCGACAGTGCTATGACCCAATTATAAAATTTTTCTATCGACCGATAGTTTCAAAGGAGACCGCTGCAACGGATGCGCTGGTCCTCGTCATCACCCGACATTATATCGTTATAAAATGTAAAAAAGGAAATCGTATCATTATCTTAATGTATGGGTAAAGATAGACGCAATAAATAAAATGCTTGGAGGGGTTAGGTCTTCCATCCGCTTCCATGTATATACATAAGAGTTTTACGCACTTAGAACTATAATAACACCTGAAATTAATTTTGGGGTCAGGTATATTTATCGAGACTTCTGAGACTGTAACAGGACATGAATTTTAAATTAGGCAATAAGAATACTGACTTCAGATTAAACCTCACGTAATATTTCGCGCTTTGAATAGAGTTCTCTTATCTACCATAGTCTTCCGAGTACCTGCACCACAAAAAATAAGCACTTAGGAGTTGATAAAGTAAATAGAGCGCGAAGATTTATTCTTCCCTGCTTTCGAAAACCAAACAAGGTAAGAAAAATTCCACCAATAATGCCAACACTGTTTAGGTCACTTCCATTGCGAGGGCTGATATTTAGAGTTATTTTCATACATGATCCTAAATGAATTTTCCATGTATTTTCCATTATTTCAATCAATAACCAGGGGGAGAAACGCCGTGAATCTTATATGTTATTGGTTTAAATACGAGAAAGATAGAGACGGTATGGAACATACGGTATATTCAACCCGACAGTAAGCTGGATAGGTAAGGGAAAATGTCATCATCACTATTTAAAATGTCGACCGCAGAGGCAAATTAACCCGCTGAGAGTGATACGGATGAGTTCCCTTCCATGCACTTGTGTTTCTATAGAAAAATTTGGAACCAGTAAATAATTGAAGAGCGTTATAAATCATTTGTGGGAAACTAAGTAATTCATAATTTCATTTCGAAGGAATTCCACCAAGTTACTGTCAAAGCCAATAATTCTAATTTGGAACCAAGGAAATCACACAGCGTAGGGAATTAATAAAACTTACAACAAGAGGCCTCACCAAAATGCGGACCCAGGATTACTATTGAGAAGACTTACATTCCGCCCACTGAGCTACGGTGTAGTCAAATAACAAGGAGGTAGTAAAAAAACGCGGACTGGATGCTTAGATATTGGACAAGGTACAGTTATGTGTGGTTGATGGGAACATTTCGAGAAAATGGGCAAGCGGATAGACCGAATAGATTAGAGAATCATGGTCGAAGAGGAAGAGATTCATAAGGAGGAATATGTGATTGAAGCTAGACAGAAATACAGCTTAAGAGAGAGAAGTATGATGTAATAGATATATAGGAAGAAATTGTGAAAAGTTGAATAGTTTTCTCATCCTATGAGGCTTTTTTCGGCTAAATCACAAGGCCTATCCCGACATGGATGAGGAATATGAGGGATATAAGTAAGTAGGTGAAGGAGTTGATAAAAGCCATCAGAAAACTACGCGCCTAGTTTCACTCTATTGACACCAAAAGCAAATTGCTTCGCTGGGAGCAGTTTCATTGAAAAAGAAAATTTTCAATTTGTTTCCCATGAAAATGAGCCCGACCTCGTCACACCTCGAGACGCGAAAATCACACGCTACACTCATTGCCGCCTATGAGTGGTTTCTTTTTGCTCTGATAGATATGCCAACGAAGCTCGAAGCCAACTCCGCCTACTCTGGAAAGGTATGAAACGCGGTAATACGGCGATAACGATGCTTTCGGTCCCAGAAAATCGAACAAGGATTTAAAATCGGAGGAAGGATTACACTGGATATTACGCTTTCGAACAAGATTGCCTCCTTTCCAGGTTAGGTACAGAACAGGCAGACATGGGCATGCCAGACAGGTATACCAAACCATCAGCTTTCTTTCTGAAGGTAGTTCGAGCGAGATAGTTTACTAGTCATAGAGGAGACCATATTCGAATTTTACGTTTTAACACCAGCAGATGTAAAGCCCTGGTAACACCATAAATTAACCCGTACGAGTTAATGCGAGAATGCATGAACGTGTGAAAGAACGTGAAAATACACCGTGTGACCACATCAACTTGTACGCATGCATGAATGATTGAACAGGAAAATAGAACCTCCTCTATTTGGTTCATGCATTCGTACACGAACACATACGGGTTAATGTGTCGTTTAACCAGGCCTTAAGAAGAGTAAATTAAATACTGCATTATTAACGGTGCAATACTATACTTTCATACGACTGAAATTAAAAGTTTAAATTAAAATATCTGCGTAAGACTTGAACTCGACTAATTTTTGCGCGCGGTACGTAAAAAACTCCTTCACAACGGAAGGTGTTCTACGTTTCAGAAAAAAATACTACAGTAACAATATGATTAATTTTTACAAATAGTTGAGAAAGCATACAAACTGTATGTAAACTGTAAATTTCTTTGCGAAAACTAAAAGTTAGAAATTCCTCATTTTTTAAATTAAGCTCTCTCTGGAGTGCATGCACGTACCATTTCCGATAAGGGCAGGTACTTTTCGTCAAAAACCTCGGAAACTAATTCGGTACGGTCTGATATTTTGGTATCTTTTGAAGATACGAGATATTTATACCACTATGTGGGTAGGGTATATTGATTTTGTCACAGCAGAAATGTAACGCATTGAAGGAGGCGTGGCAGGTGTGGAAAAGTATACATAGAAATCAGGCAGGTGTGGAAAAGTATACATAGATCAGCATCACCTTACGAATCTAGCTATGTCCGTCTGTCTGCCTGTCTCTTCGCACGATAACTGCCGTAAAAATTGAGATATCGACCTGAAATTTGAGTCATAAGCCTCCAGTAGTCCACAGAAGGCACAATTCTAAAATGGGTTGGATCGGGCCAATACCACGTTTTATTTTGTGAACCAAATTGAAAGTGGTGTAGGGTATTTAAGCTTCGGCAAGGCCGAAGATAATTTCTTTACTAGTTTTCTTTAAAATGAGACCAAAGTCACGGCTTTCTAGGGCCCGTATTCATAGTTCGACCTTGAGCATTTGCTTGACCAAGATCGCCTCAAGCACGAGCTTAATCACGATTTACGTTTCATAGTCGTCAAACAAGGCGGTCTCAAGCCATTTTCCAATAAGTCGAGCTTGGTGAAGATTGTCTTCCTGCAAGACTATCTTATGCAGTTTCACAGTCGGGTCTCATTGGATACAAGCAAATGCTCAAGCAAGAATGGTTTCATAGTCGCCGAAGCTTGCCTTGTTGCTGAAATAAGTCCGCGAATAAGCTCGCCTTCGTAAAGTCGACATCCACCTCGTCTTGAGCAAAAGCATCTGTTGCTTTTATGCCCCATCTCCCTTTTTATCTTCAATTTCTCGGTGTAGTTGCAGGATATCTAGAAATATCCTCTTCTCGACGGGCGTATAATGACGTCATTTACGTGAGGTCGATGCCATGTTTTCGTTTGAAATTACCGCTTCACGGTGACGACAGTTGCCAAGTAAACAAATGTAACCGTGTGTGTGATTGGTTGATCCAACAAGCATTTGCTTAGGCACAAGCTTCGTTAAGCTCGTCTTATTGCAAGTAAGGTGATCTTAATCAAGTTCGCCTTCATGAAGACGGTCTTATTCGGTGACTATGACACCAGAATGTAAATAAGATGGACTTGACCAATAAGGCGATCTCCATCAAGACGGTCTTAAGTAATGACTTGAGACCTGACTATGAATCCGGGCCTAGGAGATTTTATATTTCGCTCAAACTACCTAAGAGGCTACCTACCATTTCGGGCCACCTAATACTCCGGTGAAATAGTGGTAGCCAAAACAGTGCCACCATTTCCTTCCTGAACAGAGAAACTGCAGAATGTAGGTCACCGCAGGAAGGCATGGGAGTTAGATGCCCTTCGCCGTTCAACCGTTCACTTCAATTAATGCGGATATGTGGCGTAAGATATAACTTACCGACAGAAAAAACTATCACACTTCAAACTAGACATTCGACTTCTTTCTTATGGCTCTTATGAAGTTCAAAATCGCTCAGTCAGCGCAAAATCGAATCAATCCTGGAATATCATTCACACTTACTACAAATAAATATCTTTATGAAAAGAATCTGTCAAAGTACACACTCAAGAGATGAGAAAACATGATAGATTCTAAACCATAATGCATTCTCAAGGGGTGCCGTATTCGTCATTATTTACCGACAGAGAGAGGAGTATTATAAAAAATGTACACTTCCATGGTAAACTTCCATTACACAGACCGAACCTAAGATAACTCTTTCAAGAAATGACAAATCAAAGAACTAGTCAGCTTAAGATAACTTCTTCTAGAGCAATGGCCATGACGGTTCTCACACACTACGCTCAACTCTACTTCAATGAGAAAATAATCCACCACAATGAATACGTCAGGAGCTTAAAAAATGGTCACTTGAGTAAATATTCCTCACGATTCACGACAAATGGAAAGAGTGAACAGACTAATTCACATCATATTTCAAACCCAGTCAAACCTTCAGGTAAAACTAAATGGGTTTTAGGAATAGACCTTAGTGACGACGTGAACATGGATGCGTGAATGCGTAAAGTGAATGACATTCACCAACCCACCGCCACAGTTTTCACCCAAAAGGTCGATTTGAAAGGTGAGATCAGAGCTCAGACACTCAAGGAAAGAATTTTTGAACACAAGTGAGATAGAGGCAGGGGATAATTCCTACATCTGCCAGAAAACCCTGCTAAACTCAGCCTGGACAAGTCTTGAGAGGTTTCACTAGGAACTCCAACTAAAGTGTAAGATGGCATCTTACACTTATTTTAATTTTCGGCAGATCTTACACTTTTTTCATTAACGTCACCCACACCTGCGGAACATCGCGTTTAATCTTAAGAGAGACTTGACGACGGGCAAGCTATGTGTATGAAAGTGACCCCGTAAGGGTAGCTAAAGGTCCTGTCTCGATAAATATATTATAAAATGAATTAAATAATAGTAGCTGTATACATAAACCATACGAAACTAAGTGATAATTGAAATTTAAATTATAAAAGTAGACTTAGGGTATTATACTAGTACAACCTTTTCCTCCCGTCGCAATACTGTGGTCTATTAGGCTTACTTTTTAGAAATATGGCAGAACGCCAGAATCATAGATCGCCAAATGCGATCGATGATTTCAAATATTTCCGCAACTTTTTCAGAGAATTGAAAAACTACAACATTTCTTGTAGCTTTTCTGATCTGTGAATGTTTCAACTGACCTATGTACGCCATTCAGTTATTTTATTTTGGGCTGCCATCCGAAGTTTGGCTCTTGAGTTTACCGTTGCACGAAGGGCCAAGTAGGAAAGAAAATACACACTTTCAGCTTAGAAAACAGAAACCATTAGCTGGAGAAACGGCGAGATCGTTACAACCTGTGACCCAATGGTCCCACTGATGGGATGGCCTTGCCCGGAGAGCTGTTCCGAGGGAAGATTCTTGACCGATGTATTAAAGAGAAAGTGGGAATTCCCGAAAAACAAACGAGGACGGGAAATGCGATCTTTACCGCAGTAATCGCGACCACCGAATAATAAAAAATCGCGTAAAAAACTGAGGCAACCAGCAAATGAATTATGACGAAGTTATGTGCATGTAAAAACAGGTCGCGCAGTATGAAAACTATCTTTGAAATTTCTGATCGATATTCGTATTGCGAAAAAAAGAGGACAAGGGTGGGTGGGTGGCGAGACTTCTCATAAGTCATCACTGCTCAGGGTGAGCAGTGATGACTTATGAGAAGTCTCATTGCAATTGCGCAGTGTTTTCCTTCCTTCGCCTGATGACGTCGCCTTTGTGACAAAACCGGTCAAAAATTGAAATAAACAGTGAAAACATACAATTTTATTTTTTTTCAAATATGGATTTACTAAAATTCGAGCCAGAAGCACAAAAGTTAATCAGAAAATTAGAATTCAAGAACAGTTTCATTTCGTCAGTTCTACTTTGAGGGTAAAAATACTAGGTGTTACTGGAAATGTCTAAGTTTAATTTGGGTACGATTTACCGGTTGGATGGCGATGTATCGCTCATTAAAATCGACGGTATTTATCCTAGTTTGTACGGCAAATAATGAAAAACAAGTAAAAAATTTCGAATAATAAACGAGTAATATTCAAGATACCCCCAAAAAACGATAGGAAAAGAGATTAGGCATATTTAACGTACCCAAGCGAACCTAGCCAGTTTTGAGCATTTTACAGCATATTTATTTTGAACGAGTGAATATGAAAGAAAGCGTTGGCATAAAGATACACAGCCAAGTTCAAAATACGGCAGAAGAGTGGTGGGGCTGAATATGGGGGGCATGAGGAGGGAAGGTGGGGCAGGATGGCACAAATAAAGAGTTAATATCCAAAAAAACGTACATAACTAATAATTCACGGCCATCTATACCAAAATCATTTAAAACTACATCTTAGCCAACTGGTTGAGCCAACTTGCGGCAGCTGAGAATCTTGACAGCATTTCCATCAGCGGCTCTTAAAGTGATCACAACACACTCGTCGGTAGAAAACATGATGTGGAAAATACCAGGTACTTATTGATCGCTAAGTCAACACCGAACGATTGAGCGAGAGACGAGACAGAAAGAGAGGTAATAAAAGAATCCGAAAGGAAAAAAAACAGGACGCGCAGTCATGAAAAGTATCTTTAAAATTTCTGATCGATATTCGTATTGCGAAAAAAAAGAGGACCACTACTGGTGAGCAGTGATGACTTATGAGAAGTCGAATTGCAATTGCGCAGTGTTTACCTTCCTTCGCCTTTCTTTTCTTTCGTTCTTGGATGTACGATGGTCCTATCATGCCGTTTGGCAAGCGTTGAGTCTATTTCTAGCACTCTTGAGAGAGCCGGCGTGGATGAAGTTCTGTCAGGACAAGCGGATATAATTATACGCTGGTTATGACAGCAGTGATCCGGTTGCAATTTTTAAACCGGATACCGATAACTATTTTGATAGTCCACTCCCTCCAGAGGTCAACTCAATATAGCCTAAGTTCGACTGCAGAGACGTAATATACGTTGCTGGTCCACAACGGAACCATAGGAAAGAAAAACAAACGCCAATAAGATATACTCTATGCTTCCAGGCTTGATGGAGTGGAATAGGAACATAACTAAGTATGAAAAAATAGGCAACTTCCACTGTGATAAATTTATTCTGACCGGTTTCGCTTTTGACAGCATCTTGAGGTCGACCTGAAGCGAAACCGGTCGGAATAAATTTATCACAGGGGAAGTTGCCTATTTTTTCATACTTAGCCAATAAGATATTTTATTATGATTAAAAAAACATTATTTATTCCGCACAGGACATATCGAATAATTTCACAATTGTGCGACTTTAAAAGATTACTAAATATTTATTGAAATAATGAGATTCAAGCCCAGTTTTGTGGTACTCCATAGCAAAATTGAGTGATAACTTCCTAACAGATGTTGTTCACTTAAGCTGCAACAGTGCAGCGAAACTAGTAGATACAGTAAAATTACATTCAGTGGAATCGCTAAGTTACCCTTTGAAGTCGAGAAGACATTTTTCTGTGATATTTAATAAATATCCTTCCATCGACCCGTAATATTCTTCAATCGGTCCAGGTAGCGATATATATTTCGGGAGGTTCAGAAGCTTGAAACGAACTGGATAGAATAATAAAATTGAAGCATATATTTCTGAAATGTCGATCAATTGGGACGTAAAGAAAAGCGTTTACCTAGTCGAAACATGCAGAAAATATTGGAAGGCATAAACGAATGCACATACATACATATTAACCTGACGAAATTTCACAAATCTTTCATGGGGACAAAATTGTCGGGACGAAACAAATGAAAATTTATGGATAAAAATTCGCTCCGTCTACAGTGAAAATCGTAGCCAATATTTTAAATTTATGCTGAAAATACGAAGTTTAAAAGAAGACTGTAATGCCTGCGCAAAAATAGTCCTACACCGAATGATAAATGTCTCAAAAATACTTCGGAGAATGCACCAAAGATCATTTACTCCACGAGTTAAAACGACAACAAATTCACCATCTTCGATGGAGAGAGAATTCGAGAATAAGGTCACCAAAAAATAATCTGGGAAGATGAGCGATATTGCCACGCACACTAACCGTTACTCCAACAATGCTGTTACGAACGTTACGAGCTTAATAGAAGAACTAGGATGAGAATTACTATCAGAACGCAGGTTAAAATTTAGGTTAAACCTTATAAGTAAATTCGAAACAGATTTGTTCACAGATGACGTTAGATATATATTACGAACCCCTGCATATTATGCTAGGTTTGATCAGATTAACAAGATTAGAGAGATAGATTGTCGTACCGATAGATTTAAAATGTCATTTTTCCCGCGTACTATAAGAGAGAACAATAGGCAGCGTAGCAAAGGGATAGGTAGGTGAAATATAGTTAGAGTAGTCTGTATTGCATGATGCATGTAATAACAACCAATAATCCCTTCCTTATTATGTAGATACTAACCACCTAGCTCCATATGACCCAATTATCTAGCATATCTCCCTTAAATATCCTACTTGCCTGTCAAAGGTTAATGTTTGGTGATCTTCACCCCCTGCCACACACCCTCGTGGTGGCTCGCAGGGTATCACGTAGATGTAGATGAATGCCAATTCACACGGTTGATTCTACTCGACACCTATTCGTCCTTAACTAGAACCCCGGGATACGCATGAGAATGCTCCAAAAAAACAAACGGTATATATAACGGAAAAAAAAGTTCGCCGTCCGTTCCAATTTTAGCAGACTGGCGTCAAAGGGAAGCAGAACACAAGGACGCCCTCGAGGTCCCTAACCGCATCTCGCTCGCCATTTCTTTGGGGTAGGTTTTCCGGGGCGGGGCGGGATCGGCGCCGTGACATCATCTGCCACACACCAGAATGGCGAGTTGTGACGTGTTCGCAAGGAAGGGATTAACTTTCGCCTTCCCGGACCACTCGACTCTCCCCACAGAGCGTTCTAATTTCCTCTTCCACTCGCTCCGACTTTCGCCGCGAGCGACCGCACTCCGCCAACAAGAGGTGAGTGCGGTACCGAACGAAACGATATTATGACGTAAATTGCCAGCGCTACCAATCGGTTACCGTACAACAATCTCGAATTTTGTCGCGCAAATTTCTCATTCACTACGTTTACCAATCGAACTCAGATCGAGTTGGTCTGTTCATCTCGGTATGGTAAACGCAACGGGCTAGTGGGATCGATATGAGAAGCGGGCTAACTCGGCCCGCTTTCTTTGCCAGTCTGAGAATTCAAATCGATATGAACCGAACCGATATTTCAATCGATTTCCCATTGCTAAACCAGGTGATCCGAGACGGCTGGCTTAGAATGTTCAGATCGGTCGGAGTTCATATCGATCTGAGTTCCATTGGTAAACGTAGTGATTGATAACAAGCTTTAATGAGGCATTTTCTTTGCTCAGGGACATTATTAGGAATGGTGGGACGTCGACAACTTCGCAGACATGATGCCACAGTATAGACAAAACTCAAAATTTAAATTATATTCGAAATTTTTTAAAGTTGTGACGTGAAAATTAAATTAGGGTAATTATATGGAAGAGTCAACACTCAGGCTCATTTTGCAAATAATTAATGAACTTTAATAATTAAAGATCTTTGTTTGATTGGTAATTATGATTCCTATTTATATTTTCAACAATGTTTTAGATTTTCAACAAAACGTTTAGGCGTTTTATTTGCTCAGAGACATTATTAAGAAAAGGCTGGACCTCGACAAGTCTGCGGACGAGATGTCATGGCATAAGACAAAATTCAAAACTTAATTATATTAATATATCTGAAATTGTTAAAGTTGTGACGTTAAAATTAAATCAGGGTAACTACATGAAAAAGCCAACATTCAGGCTCTTTTTTGAAAATTACGAATGAACTTCTAATCCTGCTAATAGGTAACTATGCTTCCTATTAATATTGTCCACAATGTTTTAGATGGAAACTTTTTAATGTGCATATCACATCAGGAAGAAATCACGGAATAAGTGAATGTTGATGTTTCAATTAAAAGTATCACCTTTAGTTAATGTATAAAACTATATAATCATGTTCCAGCATAAAAACTGATCCTCAACAAAGATCAAGGTCGAGATTCGCAACTACACTTTTTCTGGTAAAGCGTTTCCTCGAGTTGATTTCTCAGCTGGTTTGGATCACCAATCTATCTTGTTCACGTTAACCAACTACCACACTTATGTATAATAAAAAACACCAACTCTTGGTTATGCCCTTATTTGCGCAAAATGAACTCTGAGGGTTAAAACTAACTGGACTTCATATAACCGATCCTGAATATCTTTCGAACCAAAACTTTTTATTTCATGAACATACACTCATCTCAAGAAATATGACTCAGCTAGCCGAGTCTCACGTGCCTATAAACAATAAGTAAGTACAGATGTAAACTAAAGATTTACTGCAATTGGTTCACAGAAAATTAAAAAAAAATCCTCACTTGCGGCCCACTAGTTCGCGGTCTATATGACCGTAGGTTAGACGTAGTTCTATGAAAGACCTGAATTTTTAATAGAAAGCTATTAGAACGATCTTGGCTCTACGTTAAAATGGATGAATTCACTTTCACCCGGGTATTAAGTTCAACTGTAGCTATCGACCCCGTGGGTACTCATGCCGTCGGTAATTCCCGGTGGGAAAATAGAGTACGTACTATCGAATTCAACGGCTATCGTATAAAAGTTAAGATTCGATGGTGTAGCTGCTCTTCATAAAATGGTATAAAATGGTCATTCAATTACCGCTACTTCCATTTGCCCGCCATGAATGATCACATGGGGCATGCGGAAGGTAGAGTGAATGAAATTCTCACTATATCTTCGTTTAACTAATATATTAATTATCTCAGTTCGCCATTATGATAAGTAAAATGCCATTACATCCCTCCCCCCACATTTGGAATACTACGACTTCTTTTGAATCTGTTTTTCGATCCCTGGAATTGATCAAAATGAACTTCTGCAAAGAGAGCAGCATGGCACAACAATCTTATGTCTTACGACGGGAAAGATCTTGAATTAATCAGACAAGAAGCTCACCTATTACTTACCGCTATACTAACTCCTTCCTATCAGTACGTTTTTCACGCATCTGCCACCGACGTCATCCACCTCCTGGCCATAAAACCGAGAACCAATGATAGGGGGCACACTTATCAGAGTTGGAACGGTGATACAGCTCCACTGATATCCCCTTATCATCAAACCATTCACTTCTCCACGCATTTCTACGCATCGGAGAGTCGAGTGAATTTCGGCGAAGCCGTCTACAGAGGGGGCTGAAAACGCGACGACCTTGACGACGGGGAAACATTACGAGTATCCGTCTGGTCAACACAGTCCCGCTGCGCTAGCTGCGTAAATAAACATATTATTCTTCACCGTGATCAGCGGTCGACTTTTCCCTTGGCTGAGAGAAGAGAAAGACGTACAAAATATACAGTCTACTTGGTAAACACTCCTTATCCAGAGGATTTGCCTCAGAAATATTAAGCCCATTCTGTTGTTCCGGGATGAATTAAGTAGCAAGGCTAGGAAGACGGAGGGCAAAGTAATAAACGTGGTTGCAGCCAAAGTAATAGCATTCGGTAAAGTGTAAATTTATAATTGCCGATTAAATTTGCTTGGATATACAAAGAATTACGGTGAATCTACCTCCATTCATACTCTGGACATTTATATTGAAGCTTTTACTACTGTAAACAAGTATTACTGCATTATAAAAGAGCGATATTTATAAAAAAAACACTAGGAAATCGGTTCAAACTATTTTTTTTAGCAAAAAAGCCGATGAGACCTCAAAAATGCATAGAAAAATTGAAAAAGCTAAAATAACTTATAGCATAAGCAACAGAACTTCCAGCATTAGCTCAAAATTCTCCACGGTACCTATAAGCTAGAGGTGAGCTTTATCAGAAAGTTATCATTTCGTGATCCACTGACGGTTGCTTATTCATGGGAATAAAACTTGCTAGTGCTGTTTGCTTTTATATATATCCCACACCATATTTGAGTCAAGTGAAAGAGGTGGAAAGAGTGCGGTGTGTGCCGCTTAGAGAGGATTTTTTTAATTCCACATCTTCCACTTGACTCAATTATGGTGGGGGTATATACATAATAGCAAGCAGCACTAGCAATTTTTATTCCCATGAATAAGTGACCAGCAGTGGGTCACGAAACGTCGGGCCAAAAACCGATATCACACGCGGCATAGACCTGTAATATTTTATTTTATCAATCAAAACATGAGCCGCAAAAGCTTCAACAGGTGTTATATATTTAAAAATTACAAATACAGTACTTAAGGCACCCATGGCTAATCACGAAAACGTATGACTATCAACTCGTAGCGGAAATATCATAATTGTTCCTCCCACTCCTACTTCGCCTTCGCTGTCCTTCTGAAAGGATCTTCCGGAAGGAGAATCGCCAGTAAATAACAAAAGATACAAATGACAATACTGCGATTTCAGAACAACCCGTTAGTCCAATTACTCGCCTGAAAGCTTTGTGTCGATAACTTTCCAGAAACACCACCCACGCAACATTTAGTCATCCAGACCTGGTTTAGAAAGTCCAGCCAACATTCTCGAAAGCTGCTCCGTGGCCCGGATTCATTACTCCGATTTTATTACTATGTCTCGCCGAGAAGACGTTGAATACCGCACCTCACTGATTGTATGCCTCTTGTGCGGCACCCAAAATGAAGATTTAGGCAAAGTTAAAGCCAGAAATTTATGTAGCGAAAAAGCAAAGAGGTAATATGTACTCGAGTTGAGACTTTCAATCGCGAAGTAACAACATCCTAACGTTCCCGACTAGAAAAAAACTCACGGCATTACATTGAAAAAAACCAAAGTTTCCTGCACAAAAGTAATGAGATTCTCTATGACAAAGAAAGCGAGGCTGGTGATTCAAGTTCGAGGACACAAACTCGAGCAAGTAGATCATTTTAATTACTAACAATAAGGTAGTACACTAGAAGACAACGGACATAGTAGCAAAGACATATGGAAGAGAATAGCCCTAGCTAAGGAGGCGTTTAGTAATAGAAAGGAGTTGATGAGGGGAACATGGGTAAGGATGTGAAAGAGGTGAAGAGCTTGATATGGATCGTAGCGTTGTATGGTGCAGAAACGTGGACCCTCAGGAAGCAGGACGAGCATAGGATGCAGGCATTTGAGATGTGGGTGCGGAGAAGGATGAAGAAGGTGAGGTGGACGGAGAGGAAGACTAACGAGGAAGTGCTCGAAATGGTGGGCAAGGAAAGGAAGCTTCTGAATGAAATCCGGGATAGGCAGGGTAGATGGCTGAAGGATGTAATATAGGGCGATTGGTTGCTCAAGAGTGTGATAGAGGGAAGGATGTTGGGCAAACGCGGAAGGGGGAGAAAGAAAATTGGTTTCATGGACGGGATTAACCCTTTGAGTGCGGCATGACGTGATTTCACGTCATGAACGTGTTAACGCTGGTGCTAATGACGTGATATCACGTCAAGGGTACCGTGAGCGTTCCAGCTTTCAGTAAATAACTCTCATTAGGCCCCTTGTGAAAGCTGGAACACTCACAGTACCAATGACGTGATATCACGTCATTAGTATCAACGTAAAGACAACCATGACGTAATATCACGTCATGCCGCACTCAAAGGGTTAAGAAGGGTAGATCGTATGCTGAGGCGAAGGATATACTAGAGGGAAATGGGCCCCTGAAAGTGTAGAAAACCGGGAGAAGATACTCAGACATTCAACAAAACCTACCTTTACCGGTAGAATACTTAAATAAATAGTAAATAAAGTTTCCTGCCTAACTGAAAAGGTGACTACAATTCTACACCCAAGAATATACTACTCTATAGTAGGATATAAGGCAATATTCAAAGAAATAGGACCGGACTGTTGAAGCTTTCAATCAGCCGTAAAGAAAGGTGAGTGAGTAGCTCCATTCAGATTTCACTCAATAAAATCAACATGTAGAGAAAATTAGATTTTCGTGATGACATTGCACTTTTCTTCCGCGGAGATTTAGGTCAAAAAGAGGCCGTTGTTCTGAATGCTCCAAAGATTTAGACATTCGAGGGAACTAATAATAATACAATGACAAGACGAACGTATTTCAGTGAAACGATGCGATCATACATGAATGATAAAGAGACGAATTTCATAAAAAAGAACCCCTTACAATACCACGATCAGAGAAGATTACGCGACCACATGCGTAGCTACTGGGCTTTTCCCCGCAAATACCCCCGGATCCACCGTGAATACAGAAATAACTAAAGTCACAGAGCAAATATATACACGATTTCCACAAACTATTCTCACCTGAAATCATAAATACAGCGAAGAAGCTTCGGGTTCCCAATGAAAACGTTGTAATCCAGCAACACAGAATACTGTGCATTCCAGGTGCGCCATGCCTACGGGTTACCACGAAAATATGCGACGGGACACGCAACACTCGGTGACGGCCAGCACTGTAGCCGCAGGCTTCGTTTTCAACACAAACGTCTGCGCCAGCAAGGTCGTCCTCGTCGCAAACAGTTTCTTAACCCCAGCGAGTACTTCGTCGGGATTACGAATGCGACTCACTCTCCAGTCAGGATATCTCATTTGCATCCTTCAAACAGTCGTAAGGAACTCCGTAAGAAGACTGGTGGGGAATCCAGCGTTCAATTGACCAAAGACTTAGCCATTCATTCAAGTGAGTAAAGCATTCATAATCGTGTCATCGAAGGCAAGTACCTATCAATTTGAATACATGAAATAGGTACATAATCAATACCAATTATTAAGTTCAAGAAATAGGAGTGAATGGCAGGTGCGGTGAAAAAAATACAGAAATTATAAGTCGAGAAAATTAATAAGTGCATTACGTTCAGGATTCAATATCAAAGTCAACCCCAAAGCAGAATGTATTTTACCTCTCTGCAACGGTTGATGCTAGGACGAAAAACTTTCTGCGAGTGCGAGCGTTTTAGTAATAAATTAATCATAGAGGTTTTATAAGTGAATAAGTAAGCAATTCACGCATGATCAAGTCTTTGCTGTTACTGAGCTTAGTAAATAGCATTCCAATATTTTTTGTAATGCATACGATATCTTTCTGGAGCCTTCATTTTCGTTCTGCGCCAATGCCGCGCCGTCGATCGATGTCCTGCTTGGGGAATTAGTTAACGAAGGTATAATTTGGATCCCTAAAATCTCGAATGCATAGGAATAAAACGGACTAAAAATTCTTTACACACATTCTTAGAAAAAATTCAGATGGGCAACGAAAAGTTAGGGAAAAATAACTCGCGACGAAGACAAAAGAAGTGCAGACAAGGTTGGGAAATAGAACGAATCTTAGGAGAGAGGGGATTTCGAAAGAGAGGGGACTAAGCGGATAGATGAGATTAGGAATGTGTGGAGGGCTGATGACTCTAATAGAAGGAAGAATGTTGGACGAGCGGAGTAGAAGGAGATAGGACACACGGTTTGGACGCATGAATGAGAAACAGAAAGCATGAGGACCAAGTCAACGGGTTAACGCTCAGGAAAAATGCCAAATAATATAAGATTCAGTCCTCAAGAGACGGAGTCTGTCAAAGAATAATCACTAATAAAATATTCCCATCCGGTCGCGTGAATGAGCATCCAATAAATGAATGAATTTATTTTAAAACAAGTAAGTAAATGCAAAATAAATACAAAATTAACAATGTTTAACATGCGCCCCATGAGGCGCTGGAGTTCCATGAACAAGTTGTTGGTCTACCAGTACAACCATCATATCTCAGCTATCAACAGCTATCTCTCTGAATATAGGTTGGCTGGACCTCCCCATCCAGCACTCCCATTAGTTAGCCGCTTAATTCCCACTTAAAGTGATCGGAGCGGAGAATCGTGGGTTATTGATTGCATAGGCATATTAATAACCTCGCAACACTTTCGAAAGAAAATTCTTGAATCTAACTACACTTAAGTATATATTTATGTATATAAAAAGGTTAATCGGTTAACTAACCACAAATCCAGCTTTATAAATTACGCAAGAATTTTATTTTAAAACTTTCGTCTTCGTTAAAACACAGTTATGACTTGAATGTCCGGCGCGGGATTAAAAATGTAAGCGACAATCAGACGTGAATAAGTGTTTTTAACTCGGCCTGATCTGTTGATATTTTCTAGACATCATGATAACAGAGAGAAATGTTTTATTTCGCGTTTAGGAGAACATATGTCAATAGAAATCGAACTATTTCGAAATATAAGTCACAAGTGCCATAAGGCTAAATGTTACAATAGCATTTTTAATGTATTCTACCTGTTAAGGTAGGTTTTGTTGAATGTCACAGGATCTCCTCCCGGTTTTCTACACTGTCAGGGCTCCATCTCCCTCTAGAGTATCCTTTTTCGCCTCAGCATACGATCTACCCCTCTTCACCCTGTCCATGAAACCTACTCTCTCTCTCCCCCTCTTCCCCGCCTGCCCAACATCATTCCCTCTATCCCATTCTTGCATTAAATTGTCAAAAAACAATTCGGTAACATGTGATATTTCCTAACGTTATTTGTACATATTACACAAAGGCGCATGCAAATAGTCAAGCAAATCTGCACATATACGAAAATCGCTCCAACCACCTCAATTCCTCACTTAGACCTCCTTCACAACATACATCTCCCCGACTTCAATACGCACACCCAATACTCCGATATCGGATTCAATTTGAAACACGGGAAGATTAACAAAGAATAAGTCTTACTCAGTGACAAGTTGAAGTAAACCGCATGGTAACCACAAAACAGTGAACTGGTTTCTCAAATCCAGTCCTGCTCCATCGACATTTCGACGCCACGGGTTCACTATCCACCACTGTGTCACTTTTTTTGCACGCATTCCCCATGTGCCTCACCCGCCGTCGCCAAGCTTTTGTTTTCACATAAAACTTAACTCTCACGCAACAACTTGACATCACCAAATGCGGCCCCGAAATTAGTAAGTTGAACCCCTTGGAACACTTTGATACAATATTTGAATTGGCTTTGAATACAACTTTTAGAGGGATTAGGGTGGAAGCCCCTAGACATTCGGAGGCTACACGTTAAGTTAGTTTGCTTGAGAAATTCAGAAATGGTGTGTTTCAGAGCGACACACTGAATAATCTCATGATGCCCCATCTCTATGTCTGAGAGAAGCGATAAAATAAGAGAGATACATAGCCGAACAGAAAGGTATAAAAACTCGTTCTTTCCGCGCACAATAAACACTGAGCTCCACTAAATACACTACCATAATACACATCACCATTTCGCCCCCCGATAACTTACCTCTCACATCTTTACACTGCGGGTGTCCTAAATGCCCCAGCCACACGCCCATGCGACGGCTTGCAGGGCAGTATGTAGATGAAATCATAATGAAGCTTCTCAATACGATTAAAAGAAATATTTGAACTCCATCTCCGTATAGTTATAGTTAGTTCAAAGGGCATAGTGAACGGATGAAATAAGAGCCCTCCTTATCGTAGAAAAACGTGCATTAAATCCCCACTCAAATGACTAGCCTCACGGAATACCATTCATGGGATACCACTAAAGGTTTCTCTTCCAATGAAGTCCATCTCGGTAAACGTTCGATTCAGTCTTGAATGTATCCATGAATACGAAATCGACTTAATTTTCAACTCGTTCCCTCATGTGGGGCTTGAGGCTTCGACAGTGAATACGGGCCAAAATTTCTAACTATAAAGGTCAAGAAATAGATTTGTAAAGAAAGGAAAAGGCAGATCATCCTCATACCAAATATAGTTTCAGCTTGATTATGGGGTTAGAAGCTAGAATATCACGAAATGAGAAAAATATAGCAAAACTGTGCGACTCAGAATTCATTCATGATCTGGTAATCCGATATCGGATCCAATTTGAAACACGGGAAGATTAACAAAGAATAAGTCTTACTCAGTGAGAAGTTGAAGTACGTACTCAGTGACAAGTTGACAAGAAGATGAACGGGCGTAAAAATAAATTCACGTCCAGGATACCACACCCTATAGACAGTTCTACGAGAGAAACGCCGAGGAAATTTCCTCTTTCGTTTTTAACTGCACGTCATTTATTTCTTCTAAATACACACAAAACAATACAATAAAGCACGACTTCCTGCAAAAGACTCATTATCTGCCGGATGAAAAATTTGGCGGAACCATTTCGGCGTCTTCTGTACAGTCGAGCATAAACGGAAGGTCGGGTGATGCATGATAGACATTTTTTCAAAATATTCCGACGGGTTCAACTACTAAATTTTGTGGTCGCAGTCATACTTCAATAATTGAATTGTGGCATAGATTATTATAACTGGATTCACTGTGCGCAGGGTACAAAGTAACGTCAAACAACCTCCAGCAAGTAAGGAGTCCATTTTAGGAGAACGTCAAAAGTTTTTACAAGGGACGAAACAAGTTCAAGAGGCATATATCCTTCCCCAAAGTGAGAAATTTCGAAAGAAATCTATTATTACTGGGCATGGGGCGTATTTCACTCCCGCGGGGAATTAACCTCGGTTCTGCAACTAGTAGCCAAACCATGATTACTTTATTTCAAAATTACACATTCTTAAATAGGAGTTTCACAGCAATTGCTGACAAAATAAATTTTTCAGTAAGTCGCATATGAGTAACAAGGCTATTTGGCAACAATGATAGATCCTCAGAGAAACCAGCTCTCTGTTTAATTCAAAGGAACCGAATTACCAAACCGCATAGAAAGCCATAGTAACCAGCCATTAAAAGAAAGCCAGAAAACTAATATGTGATTTTAGCGAAAGCGGCTGGGACTGGGATGTTTGTCGACAATACGCGAGGCAGATGCTAAAACTGCTGGAATATGACAGAGCTAACTTGAAAAGCTTTACGTATTGAAAAGAAAAAGAATAAGAACTTCTTTTACGTCGAAGGAGGTAACAAGGGCGGTTTGCGAAAGTATTATTGACAGCGCATCCTGACGCGTCGTTTACACGAAAATGTAACAGTCAAAACGTCGAGAACGTTGTGGACGACTAAATAGCCGCTGACGTGAACTAACGAGGAAAGATCTTCGCCCACATCGACGATGGAAAGATGAATCATTGGCTGTATCTTTACAAGGATCGAGAAATAGCCTCCTTCGTAATATTTTCTCAGGACGTGCTATCTGAAAGATTAATTAGTCTGAAATGTATTGGTTATCAAGCATATCTAAGATAAAGAGTGCGATAAGTGTGATTCACTTTTTCCTCACATTATGCTGTCCCTTTCGACAATTACCTTAATGCGTAAGTGACGAAAGAATGGTTGAAAAAAACGAACAATATCAGCCGAGCCAGTTATCAGATTTACCGTAACAGTCGTAATTATGTTTGAGGTATTTATCTTAAGCACCACAAATCCAGGGATATCAGCTTGAAATTGAATTCGTAATTTACAGAGGATTTAAAAAATATTCCATAGTACATTCAAAGAATTCAATTATCATTAAGAATCCCCTTTGAAGACCCTACAGCGCCCCGAATCTAAGGATAGAGCGAACACTGACGCGATATACAGTCCGTAAGAAAAACACACCGATGCCGAAACTTTGCGAAAACTGGACTGTGCCCACAGATCGATAAGAACCCGGATGTTACACGAATTAATGCGACCTCTAGCGGTCAAGGCCAGATTCCAAATTGTTCATTCCACTTTCAAGCCACGGAGTGAAAACGCCAATGTTCTTAAGTCAAGTGATATAATTATATATCACTAAAAGTGAGGTTGAAAACACCAATTATCTCGCGCGTTTTTTCCCTTTCCCTGAGTAATCCTGTAGAACTTAAAGGTAGTTTGAGCGAGATAGTTCCCTAGTCATAATGCAAGTTATATTCGAATCGTACTTTTTAATTTCAGCAGCTGTATGAAGCATGAATTAAATATTGCATTATTAAGAGTGCAATAATATACTTTTTGAAGACAGAAATTCTAAGTAATTGAATAATAATATCTCTACAGGTTGACTTGCTTCATTTCCTTCACGCGGTACGTTAACAACTTCTTCACAAAGGAAGGTTTTTGACGATCCTGAAAATATTACATGTGATTTATTTACAAAAATAGTAGAGTAAACATACAAACTACACACTGCTAATTTTTTAACGAGATGTAAGTGTAAGAAAGTCCTCATTTTTACAAATAAGGTCTCTCAAGAGTGCATACACGTACCACTTCCCATGAAAAATGGCTGGTATTTTTCGCCAAAAAAATTTCGGTAAGAATTCCGGTAAGAGGCTTACATTTCGGTATCTTTGGAAGGGTGAGATATTTTTTGAACACGAGACCAAATTCATCGATTTCTAGGTGAAATGATATTTCGCTCAAAGTACCTTAATAGAAAATACAGCATGTTGAGACGTTCTGGGCAGGGCATGGTGGAATTGTTTCATGTCGATTGATGACACGGAATCAATCCAAATTTTCAACTTGGCCAACAACACATTTGATAATGTGCGCTTTAGAATGACGCAAAACATCTTGTAGCGCCTGGTATAAATTTTAAAAAGTGAAAATTTGTCATCGTTCGACAAAATGTCGTCCGCGTATTCCTTTTTCTTGCTTATTGCGACATTATTAGCAACAAAGCCTAAAAAGGGAAATACATACGAAACACAAAATACAATTTAATTTCGTTTCAATGCCAATGTTATGAAAATCAAAAGTAAAGCGTCAAAGGCCGACACCAGCCGCTTTAAAACTCAATTTATCGACGTAAGATTTTTTTATCTCACGAAGCATTAATAGATATTTATGTCAAATCATTGATCCAGCACATCGATCACTAGATCCTAAATATAGACAGGGTTTTAAAACATGAGACGAAAAGCATTCAAACGTAAATTTCAGGCGAAACTTAACGCATATACTCCTTTTAGTTCGGCTAGACAACTTTCATCGATTCGCAATTAAATTAAGAGGCTACATAAATTAATTTGCTTTACCGCTGGAATTTCTTGACGAAAGCGCTCTCAGCCGATCAGAAAATGGGCTCTGGACACACGCGATTCACAGGCCGAGGCGCCGAAACTATGGGTACATAAATAATTAGGAGTGATACGTGAAATCACTGGGCGCTGGGCAAAGGGAAAGTCGATAAAGCAAACCAATTGAAAAGATTGATTGAGAGGTGACAATGGGAGTTAGCAACGATTTGGGGTAAGGGATGGGCCTCCCAGGTATACCAATCACAGCATAATAGCGGGAATAGTGGAATAATAAAACTAATCTCATTTTCCCCATTCACTAAAACAAAATGAACAATGCATATAATTTAGAGCAAACTTCGAAAGTTTTATTTAAATTTTCCCACAAGGAAGGAATCCATGAGCCTGTAAAATTAAAGCTCAATCGAATTCGAATGTCATAAAACACGAGTCATGCGTACTTTTCACAATTGTGCGAATTTTCCAGCGGGGTATCACTCCATATAGTAAAGCACAAGTCGTCCAGTATACTTTCCTTACTTTGACAATGGTCGTACCAGTCAAAACGTGGGTAGGAGTTGACTAATGAAATTTGCAAACCACACATGGGTATCGTAATGATGATTCATTAACCTTGATTTCCAGTATGGTTACAACTTACTACGAGTACTATTCTTTACTTAAAACAAGACAAAAACGCAAATATCAAAAACAAAAAAAAATACAAGAAGAAAAAGCCTTATTGAATTCGAACAGTGACAGGTTTAATTCAATCCAGAAGCAGGCAATGTAACAAAAGGAAGCATTAATCGTAAGGCGAGAAAAAAAATTCTCTGAGAATGTTTATGATCAGACGTCCGTCACAAAATGCCTCAACTTTAAACTGACACTTAAACACACTTCAATTCGACCCCAAGAGAAACTCCACTAAGGCATGTAAGAGAAGTAATTAGTCAAAAAAGATTTTAAAAAACACTAGGAAAATCTAGAAAACGTTCAGCTGAGGCACCCATTTCGGCAGCCCCGGCAAAGGAGAAAATAATAACTTGGGAGGCGATCTCGTGGGAATGCAAGAGATAAGGGTGGATGTGCAGTTGGTCCCAGCTCCTTATCAGGACTCGTAATGCAAGTCAAGTGCAGTCGGCGACACACTAGACCCATGACCAAGCCTCTTCGATAACGCGGCGAAGCAGACGGCGAACAATGGGATATTGATGCCGAGCGAAGAGTACCGTCCATCTAAAGGACTGCGCTCACGGAGATAACGGAAATTGGATAGGTCGGGTTACGTCGTGGTGGTGGCTATTAGCTATTATGGTTCAAAATATATTTACGTATTTTTATATAAGGTGCACAGAGAAAAAAATAACCATTGTCTGAACCTGAACTGACCGTGGAGGAGAAGGAGGAGGACCGTGGAGACAGAACAACTTTGAAAAAAATTACGAAAGCTAACTTTCGTTCTTCATTGTCCAGTGTGTTGTATTTTAAAAATTCTCATCAACGGTAATACTAATAGCATTTTTAAGTACGAGAATACGCCGACCTTTTGCCGATCTTGGTCAAGCGATATGAATTCACATTTTATAAATATATTTTACGCTAGCAACAATGGAGCCCGCTAGCCAGTACCATTTGGATTAATTCATCACCCATTTTCAAACATATGGAAGTTGGTAATCATTTTACCAGTGGAGAGTTTATGGTCTTTTAAATAATTAAAACGCTTCACGGGTTCGCTGTATGAAATAGTTAATTTCATTTTACAAAAAAGAATCCATCAAAAATTAAATTTCATTGGAAATTAAATTAGGGCAAATGTTTAGTCTCATTGAACCTTATGGAGAAAAAATACGAAATTGGCTTCACAGTCATCGCTATTTTGATTTAAATAACCCATTCCTCGAAAGGAAGGTTTAAACGGCAATAGTAAATGGTCCAGGATTTTTCTCACGGAGTACACTGATAATAGTTACTATTTAAATGCAATGGAAAAAAGGTTTTAAATCGCCTAAAAATATTTTCAGTTTCAACTGAGAAACGCATATCGATTTAATAAAACTTATGAATACGAAGCGTCATGGGTGTTTCAAGAGAATCAAATAGAAAACACCGAAGAAGTTAGGCGGAAATAGAATACAAAGGGATTTAAACATGGTTTTAGGATGTAGTATCCATCTCTAAGCCTCTTAATAATCTAATAAAGATAACGACACGGGTAGGTTTTCGCCACCGCTACTAAAATTTCAAGCTATGACGAAGTACTACGCTTCGACACCTCAGATTAAATACAGCCCCAGCCAGGAGGCTAATAACGTGCAATACTTTCTCGCACTCCATGCACGAATCTTTGTTTATTTTTAACAAGGTTGGAGCCAACTGTACCGCTCCATGCCAAATTCTGTGGCGTATATTGAGCCCGTGCAGCGAGTCGAGACCGTGCTTGGCCAAGAGCGAGCTTTGAGAAGGCCCCCGGCACGGGGAACCGCTGCTGGCGGCTTAGGTGTTTGCGGAAGTGATTAAATGATAGACAGAAAAAATCGCGGGAGCATACGTTTACCCGAGTGGTTAAATGCCTACGTCACAATGGAGCAATCAGAAACTTCACACACTTCGGGTGGGAAAATCGTTTGGGAAGAAAATGGGAACTCGATTGTGCCTGAGACAGCATACACTATACATGCGATTCGTGTTGTCCTCGTAAAATCATAGAAATTAGATATACAGCCACTGAGTCCAAGCCGGACATGCAGCCTATACAGTGCCTTCTCCACCACAGAATATTCTAACGAATTTAGACGAATTTTCAATTTAAGGAATATTATTTATTTAAAACCTGCACAAAAGCTTTCCAATAAATAATAAACTCCAAACATAATTTTCATTCAGAATATATTTGCCAACGATAGGACAACTATGCACTTCGGAAATTTTGAGAAGAACATTGAATTTCAACAACTTATTTACGACCCAACCCTAGTTACGTTGAAACGTTGAACGTGAGTCGGAAGAAACTAAATCTTTCGGGTTTTATTGCAAAATATTTGGGCGGAAACGATGTAAAACTTATCGGTAGAGAGTAGCAAAATAGCACGATTCGGACATTCCGCTCGACCGTAACGTAGATCTTTATTTTAACCCTCGAAACGACCGTAGCAAAGGTTACAAAAAAACCTCCCAGAATTGAGAGGTGCCAGGAGTACGCGTCTCCAAGGGCATGAAATGAAAATATTAAAAGAAATAATCGGGTGGCCTGTAGTGCTCGAGGTTGTAACTAAGGTCATACCGACATGTTCAATCCACACTAAATACACCTAAAAATACAAGTGCTTCCTCGGCGTACAAAATCGTCTACTTCGTACTTAACCAAGTGAAGTAAGCTGTTTTAGTAATACGCTCTGTTGCACGAAATTTAATGCCTAGGAAGTTATTAGGACTGTTTACATAAGACCCTGACATGAAGCGTAACCTGTTTCGGACTAGAAACTTTTTCAAAGAACTACGGAACTAGCCTCGCAGTAACTTTAGCTAGCGAGTCACCCGCTAGTGTTTACGCCTGGGCAGCTTAATATTATTATTATAATTAAGCTTGGTTAGAGCACTCAGCGCGAAATCGAGGGAAGTGGGTTCGATTCCCGGTCCAGGCGAATTATTTTTCCTCTGTGAATTTCACACAATTGCGACCAGAAACTTCGTCGTAACGGAATGAAGATAAGCATATGCAGGAAATGTTGAAGTAAGAAAGTTAAGGAAGTTGAATGGAGTTATTACCAGACATTGGCCACAGGATTTATTGAGGGCTACGGCATGTAGGGGAGGGTGATAGAGATGACAAAGCGTGGGCCAGGGAGGGGAAGTAGTAATCTTGGACGGTATGAGAGACAAGAAAAGTAAAAAGGATCTGATTCTAGAAAAAACAGAGGAAGAGTTAAGGTGCACTATAAATTATCCACGGAATTACATGTTGGATAGTCCATTTAGCTGGTAAAATACTCATGATGATATAAAATAGGTACCAGAATTAACAACTCGCTAAGTGGCTCGCGTTCACACTTATCGTAAAAATATTAGGTTTTCAGGAGGCTCTATACTTTTGAAAACACAAAGGAAATCATGTTCAATAGATTCAGGGGATTATAATGCAATTTTAACATTGCGGGTGTGATTACACTGGTGCGCAATTTTACCCAAATACTTTATCATGGGTGGTTCTTAATGCGTATTGAAATCAAAACACCCAATCCGCGAAAAATATGAACATTTTGATCTATCCACAAAGAGGAGCCACAAGCTGCAATAAAAAACCGCTTAATGAGAACAGAAAATACGACAACCAATGGAGAAATTATGTTAGGAGGAGCTTGAATTCGCAAATCACAAGCAAGGCAAAGATATTTGAAACAACTAACCCTTCATACACGATTTTTTCGTCTACCATGTGCAGTCATTTCAAATATTATCCCACACGCGTAGGAGGATCAGGAACTAAAAGTTACGAAAGAGATCAGATATTTTCGTTGTCCAGCTGTACAACTGATTTCTCAAAGGCACATAGACGTAAAGAACCTGATCAGAGACAAATAAATACTCTTATATATGTTACCCCTAGGCCACTCAGCGTGATAGAGGGTTAACTGATGGTTAATACGACTTCCCCACTACGATACGACCGCCCCACTATATATGAAGGATCAAATCGACAAATTAAGAGAGAATAACCGTCGAACAGCTAGACATAGGAACTCCTCATTTAGGGGCAATACTAATAATCAGGTTGTCCAGCAGCTGGGAATTTGAAAATTCCCTGAGATTTCCAGGTTTTCCAGACATAATTTTTATTTTTCCAGAGGAAATATTATTTTTTCTCGTTAATTATAAGAGAACGTTTGGTATGTTTCTTGGGTGATTAGACGTAAGGATTATTTTTAAACTTGCATATCACGTTCTTTTACGCCACTGATTTACAGACTATGACCAATAAGAACACAATGTACCTATATAGAAAACACTGCACCTACTTTCGGTGATTACAGTAATGCAAAATGCGACAGCGCAAGTGAAATTTGACTCGGAAGCTTTCAGAAAAAGTCACACTGCTTGCGTTGCTGTTTTATATATTGACACCGCAGAAAATTCCAGTCAATTCGATATTTCCCTGTTATTTCCAGTGAAAATAAAATTCCCTGAGATTTCCCGGTCTTCCCGGTTTTCCAGAGTGCTGGACACCCTGATAATAGAACGAGGCATTATACACTGTAACCGAAACGCCATACTCTTCGTCCCTTCCCTCTGCCAAATCCTTTTGTCCTCCATTTTTGGTGCCCAGCGTTCCGACACCTCCTGCCACATACCTTTGCAGCGGATCCATAGAGTGCGATTCGGACGTGACGAGAAGAGAGCCGGGCAAGAGATATCCACGGAAAGGAAAGTTACGCGCCCTTTCTCGGGACGAGCACGGGACTGATGACCGAGAAAAGATTTTCCTTTCTAATCGCCAGACTTATTTCTCGGAGCGAAATCGCTCGGGGTTCAGAACGCGTGACCTCGGCGCATCAATTCGCGGAATTTTTTGGAGGCTTTTTTTCCTTCGCCATGCGACTTCCTACGTCACGACGAAACCTTCGCCAAGGCGCGCACGCCAGAGAGGATCCATCGCGACTGTGCGAGTGGAAACTAAAAATGATTTCCGCCCGTTATTTATAAAAAAAACACCAATTTTATGGGTGACCATCCCTACCAATGGAAAAGCAAATGTGAGACGCTGTTAACGAAGATTCGTATAGGTGTTACGAGCTTAATAGAAGAATTTGGATGGGAATTACTATCAGAACGCAGGTTATTATATATTATATAGGTTATTATATTATATATTATATAGGTTATATCAGAATTTAGGTTAAAAGTTTTAAGTAAATTCGAAACAGAGTTGTTCACAGATGACGTTAGATATATATTGAGAACCCCTGCGTATTATGTTAGGTTTGATCATATTAACAAAATAGAGAGATAGATTGTCGTACCGATAGATTTAAAATGTCATTTTTCCCTCGTACTATAAGAGAGAACAATAGGCAGCGTAGCAAAGGGATAGGTAGGTGAAATATAGTTAGAGTAGTCTGTAGTGCATGATGCATGTAATGACAACCAATAATCCCTTCCTTATTATGTAGATACTAAACATCTAGCTCCATGTGACCCTATTATCTAGCATATCTCCCTTAAATATCCTACTTGCATGTCAAAGGTTAATGTTTGGTGATCTTCACCCCCTGCCACACACCCTCGTGGTGGCTCGCAGGGTATCACGTAGATGTAGATTCGTAGTGGAATATGTTTTCAATAGATATTATGTCAGCACAACGGGACTAAAACAGAACTATTCATACAGAAAAATATGCGTCGACTACTTCAACTACAGCTATCTGCTAATAACTACATAAGAGACATTACCAATTATTACCATTTCATTTTATGGAAAATGTTTGCGTCATGTCACTTTTATTGGCAAAAATGAGCTTAAAATATACTATATAAAATTATAGAATATAAAATTAAACTCCTCCTATTATGCTCAGGAACTAACAAAACTTCGTAATTTTTACTTATAATATTTATTGGGCGATCGGTTTCGTCGAATAGTCGACATCATCAGGACTACTCGATGAAACTGGTCGTCCATGAAATATTATACGTAAAACATCCAAGTTTTGTTAATTCCTGAGCATTATGGAAAAGTTTTACAAAGTTAAGGCTGAAAATATTGAATTGTTACACTTCTTCCCGTTTTTGCCATTCAGCCCTTATATTTTAAGAATAGATCATTGCAAAAATAATGCTAATTTTGGGATTCCATGACGTTTTATGAAAAATAACACGTAATTCCATAAAACTCTAAGAGCGTAAAAAAATCAAATTAAAATTTTACACAGGTGGAATCGGCATTATTATTGACTCACTGCTCCAGCTTTTCACACGCGATATTTTCGCGGGGAATGCACTTACTACTGGAGGAGATTAACAAAGAATGGCGCGACAAAGATTGCGCAAAGACGTTGGCGTAATTTCGCCAACTCGTAATAATGATTGCAGCTGCTGTGGAGAGCTCCTTCTGTCTTGTTGAAGGAGCCATTCGGCGTTATTTATCAACTCAACGACTTCACCTGGCGCCAACCTCTCCTTATAGCTCCAGTTCCACGTCGCTATCCTCTAACTTGTAGAAAAATCTTCAACAGGCCATCCGTATCAAAACATACCTACAACTTTCCTGGGATTCGACTGTTTCGTTTCCAAATGTCAGTCAAGCTTACTGTAATGTAATGAATGTAAACTAAATGTAATGAATGTGGTGGACAGTATGTTGGACAGACCTGTAGAAATTTTGAAATTAGACAAAAGGAGCATAAAAGGGATTTTAGAAATTTTAATTTTCACGGAAGCAACTTCGCCCGACATCTTTTAATCCACGGACATAAAAGTGATTTTACCACGACACCTCTCCATTTTGCAACTGACAGACGTAAGCTGAATGCTTTAGAACAACTAGAAATTTTTAAAGACCAAGCTTCCTGTGATAAATTCCTTGTTAATGAATGTATGCTCCCTGCCTATTCCCCCATCCTCAAAGTTTTAATCCCCTCCACTTCGTAATCCTAGCCCCCCTCCCTTCCCTCCCGTGACCACCCTCTTCCTGAATTGTTCTTTCCCCCCCCCCTTTCCCCACCTGGTAATGTTCACTATATAAGGCCTGCACATCGGCCTCCATTTACCTGAAGATGGTGTGAATGAACATCGAAACCTGGGCCGTTGTTTAATAAATCGAGTGGTTTTAGTAATAGTTGACATCTTAAAATTTTTAATGATGGAATACCACCAAGTGAGACTGACGAAAGTGAGTGAAAAACAGCGAAGATTCCGAGATAGCCAATTGAACAAAACTAGCCAGTAAAAGTTTGTACGCATGCAACAAGATACTGACTTTAAAGATAATATCTCAGAAGACAAATATAAAAAAATACCACTCAACACTTCGCTCTGTGGTCCTGTATTGCGTAGAAATATGGATAATTAATTAAAAGGAAGAAAGAAAACTTATCGATCTTGAAAACAAAATCCTAAGAAAAGTCTGTGGCCCCACATGCGAAAACGAGATTCGAAAAATCAAGCACAACAAGGAAATAAGAGATCTTTACAAGGACCTTGACATGACCGTGACCGTGGCATGCGCTAAAACGAGAAAAATGAGAGGCTGGCCACATGATGTGAAGTGAGCAGGGTACACTACTGAAGGAGGTAGGCCTTGGAAGACCAGAGGGAAGAAGACCTCCTGGATAACCGAGAAAAAGATGGTTGAATGGAGTGATGTCAGATGTCAATCGGCTGGGGAGGAACAGTGGAGGAAGCAATCGACAGGGAGATATGGAGGTCTCTTGTGGGTGAGGCCAAAACCTAGCTTGGGTATACATGGCCATGGGAGTAAGAATGAGTACAAGAATGGGTAATGCCTAGTCTAAAATGGGAACCGTATTGGACATTACTCTTGTCAGATTGGAGCGGTGGCTGGGGTGATCTTTTCACCCACTGAGTCAGGGTACGAACCCCGAGGGGTGATAATTTGTCATACGAACCCTGCCTAGTGCCTACGGATGAATATTTGAGAATTTTCAATCTCTGCCCAAGAGCGGCGAGTAGATCAACAGCGCAGGTGTCCACGCGCCGGTAGGGACATTAAAACTTGGCACCATTCGTAAACGCTTAAAAGCAATGAATGCATTTGTCTGTCGTAAAACGGCCTTTAACGCTCAAAAGCTATGAATGGATGGGCAATGGAAATTCCGTCCTATAGAGTGCTGAATTACTAGAACGAGAAAGGGCCTGATTTGAATCCGTGCAAGCATTATAGTAATCTCTTCAGGTAAATCAAACTAAGCGACTAAATACTACGTGTAAAATGCCCTCGACGTAGTTTAAGCCTCTAAGTAGATAGTCCTCTTGTCATACCGGAGACCATATTCGAATTTAACGTTTTCATTTCAGCAGCCATGGGAAGCATGAATTAAATATTGCATTTACGGTGCAAGATTATAATTTTATACGACTACAACTCAAATTAATTAAAGAAAAAAATATAAACTTAAGTCTTAAACTTGACTCACTTTTTTCGCGCGGTACGTCTCAAATTCCTTCACAACGGAAGGTTTTTTTTGGCGATTTGGCGACTGCGGTGACTATATGATATATTTTAAATAATGGTCGAGAGAGCATACCAACTATGGACGGTTGATTTTTAACGAGATCTAAGTGTTATATATTTCTCATTTTTTAATCAGGATATCTCTGGAGTGGGTACACGTACCATTATCCATGTAAAAGGGCTGGTATATTTCGTCAAAAATCTCGGAAAATAGTTTGGTAAGGGGCTGATATTTTGGTATACTTGGAATAGTGAGATAATTTTCTTTAAAATGAGATCAAATTCATTGATTTCTAGGTGAAATGATATTTCGCGCCAACTACCTTAAGGGCTACAAGCCGCCTAAAGCGATGCATGGTTCCACTTCATTCTTCCGATGATGGTCACCTTTCCTAACAATCCCACTGATTTTCCACAATATGAAACCTCTTCTGATAATTACTTTAAGGATAAGATCATGATTACGGCACAATAAAACAAAATTAGGGCATAGAATAATCACTCATCATTCACCATTCTCATTTTTAGCAGTAGTCCTTTTACGTTTCATTTCTTTTTCTTTAAAAAAATACATTTATTATAATAGCATTCTTACTTCATAACCTAACGCGAACCAAGTCGTTAATTGATGTTTTCTTGAAACGTGCCATACTTTGGTTCAACACACGATTCCTCCGCGTTTCTGACAAGCTTTGTCTTTCGATGCCGTCATAGCGGTTGGAGAATTGCAGTCTTTCTCGCTCATTAGCATATTTAATTCATCTTATTTATTTATTTATTTATTTTATTTCACCACCAAAAACGGCACAAAGGCTATTACATTGGCTGACATACTCGATAAATAAATAAAAAATTTCAAACAAAAACATAATATTCATTAAATAAAACAAATGAGGTAAGCGTAAGAAGAGACTTAGGGATTGGAGAGGGATGGATCATTTAAGTGGCGTTTTAGGGAGGATTTGAAAATGGTGGCAGAGGAGAAAAGGTCCAAGGAAGGATATTTCGAGGCCAAGGAGTTAAACAAGGAGGGGATTCGGAAGAAGAGAGAGCGCTGGGAGATGGAAAGGCGGAATCTGGGAGTATGCAGTAGACAGTTACTGCGTAATGGACGGGAAGGAACATGAATACTAAAGAGAGGGAGTATTTCATTGGTCCGTAGAGAGCCGCTGAAGATTCTTTGTAGGAACATCATATCTGATAGGACACGGCGGTGAGTTAAATGTGAAATGCCAAGGGAGGAAAGGATGAGGTCACGGGATGAGCTTCTGAATGTGGGGACTCGATGGCGAACTATGGCGAGAAAGAAGTTGACTGGACGGTTGAGCAAATCCAAGGTAGTGGGGCAGGCGGTAGACCAAATTGGTGCACAGTATTCTAAGATGGGGAGAATACAACCGAAAAAGACAGTTTTCAGAGCTGCAGGGTCCTGAACGTCAGTGAGGCGGTAAAGCATGCCAACTATTGCCATCGCCTTCCGCACAATCATTCTAATGTGGCCATTAAAGTTGAGTTTTGAATCAAGAATGACTCCTAAGTCACAGTGGGAGGTCACAGGGAGGATAGGATTATTTAATAGAGTGTAAGAATGTGAATGGGGTTTGCTTTTTAATGAAAAGGTCATAAGAGCTGATTTTGAGGGGTTGATTTGCAGCTGCCAAGTTGAGCACCAATCGGAAACAAAGTTGATGGCGGATTGAAGGAAATGTGAGTCGGAGGGGCGATCAACTTGCTTGAAAATTTTGCAATCGTCCGCGTACAGCAGAATATTGCAGCCGAGAGGGATTATGCCCTCAGTGATGTCATCCAAATAGAGTGAAAACAGAAGAGGGCCAAGGACGCTTCCCTGTGGTACACCAGACACAACAGGTAGGTAAGAGGAAGAGGTGCCATCAATGGATACAGGTTGGAAACGGGAGCTGAGGAAGCTGTGAATTAAAGACAGGAAATTTGCGTGGATGTTGTACCGGTGTTGGAGTTTATGTAAAAGTAAGGAGTGATTTACGGTGTCGAAGGCTTTGGAGAAGTCGATATAGCAAACATCAAGTTGAGAGTTTGATTCGAAAGATTGTGTGATGTGGTGGTGCAATACAGCGAGGTTAGAGAGGCACGATCCACCAGGAAGGAAACCATGCTGATGAGGGGAGATGTGGGGGAGGGTGAAGTGAAGAAGATGACTATGTATAATACGCTCAAAAATTATGGATAGAACAGGTAAAATGGATATTGGGCGATAATTCTCAATGACACCTTTGGGGCCATGTTTTAAAATTGGGGTGACATTAGCGTTTTTCCAGTGTGCAGGAAAAGAACCAATGGAGAAGAACCTATTGAAGATGATAGAGATGGGGACGCAAAGAGAGGTAGCGGTGCGAGAGAGAAAGAGAGAACCAATATTGTCGGATCCAGTGGCCTTTGACGTGGGTAGTGCGGTTAGATAAGACAAAACTTCGTGGGGGTTGGTAGAGATAGAGCAGAGGGACTGATGGCATACGGGTTGAAGCTTAGGGAGGGGGAGGGTTGGAGAGGCGGTGTTGAAGTTGGCACAAAAATACTCGTTGAATACATCGGGACGATCTTCACCTTGAAAACATAGTCCATTAAAGGAAACAGAGGTGGGGATTCTGTGCGACTTTCTCCTAGCATTGATAAGGGTCCAAAATCTTTTGGACCCTTATCAATGCTAATCAAAATCTATTTCAATTTATCTATTGATTTTTCGGATCATATTCTTCACGATCGTGCTTATAATAAAGAATGCCTTCATTTGACCGAGAGGGTACGTCGTGAAATAAGAGAAAAGGCGAATTCCTGGCTTCGGAGAAAATTTGACCGAGAAAGCATTCCAACCAAACTTCGTGAAGGCACTGGAATCCGTAAAATTCCTTGGAATCTTCCCACGTGAAGAGGCCATGGAAGAATTCGTGGCCTCCAGCTAAAGGAGATCATGTATCTCCACTAATATCTTATGCACTTTATTAACCTTCCGGGTATTTCCAGATACATATCGATCGGATGCTTTAAAAGCGCCCCTTCTAGAACCTTCCACGCGGATGCCACCGTAGATAACGGATATCCAGTGATAGCAACGTAGACTTAAGAGACGTTCATACGCAAAATATCCGACGTTACCAATTTAACTGGCATTTACTTTCAAGAAACAGGCCCCAAATTGTAAGAATTACATCAAAAAAGGTTTGTGAGCGCTTCGAGAAAGTTCTTACACCTACACAGGTTTCTATGGGTCATATAACACCTGTGCGCGCGGTGGACACCAAAAATAAATTAAGAAAGGGACAAATTTCTCCAACAATGACATTAAAAACTAAAACATTAAACGCACTTTTCTGAAATGAGGGCTTTTCCAGCGTGAAACTCTTGTGTGGACTTAAGTGCGATCGGAAAAGCACACTAAAAAATAAACGGAAATGTGATTGGGAAATTCACTTTACATTCGTCAAAAATATTAAAGTAAACCAAATTATATCGGATACTAAGTCTTCCCCAAGGAAATAAATTTGAATGGGAAATAACTACAAGCGCAAACGGGGATTTTCAACTCGGCGGCAAATTCAGATGGGAGAAAATGATTACTACGTCGTATTCATTAATGATTTAAAAAACACGAGTTTTGGGGCACTGCCTGCCAAAGTCCTTTAAGGAATGCACCTAAAAATGGGCTCCCTAACCGATGCACCGTCGCTTGTCCCATCAAAATGTTCTCGGAGATAAACGTCACTAGATAACCCCGGTGTTGCCAAATGTCCACTTTTCTTGCTCCCTTCGTCTGACACACCCATGGCGAAGAGGACTAGAGTTTCATCAACAGAAGAGGAGAATTTACTTGGTAAGCAAAGTAATCGATCGGCTAATGATCAAGGTTCGAGTCTTGGTAATGTCCCTGAACACATCAAGCTAGACGAATGTCATGAGTGGGATTTTCTGGGCACTAGAACTTTCTCGAACAATCCAGAAGATGCTACGATACGAAACACTCGGGTCGATAACGCAAATTGAACGCATCAATGGGCTGAAAGCTAAGTGAAATGTTGTGCTGGCCGAACAAACCGATACAAAAGAGCTGAATCGTAAGCTATGGAGGAATAATTAACGACTGGAAGAACGTAGGTTTAAGGTAGCTCTCAGCCTACTACGAAATTCATAATGATTTGCAAATATCAGAAGCCAAAAAATCAATCTAAATTATCAATTATAAATATGTAAATGTATTCATGTCCAGCATTTAATACATTATGAAAATTGATATATTGATCCATTTAAACTTAAAAAAATAATGTATCTATTGACTCACGTTAAATTTTTCAACGTAATTTTGCGCTAACGTTTAATGTTATATTCACTCGTTCACAATATGCGGTCACTCATCCAGAAATTGCGAGGCTCACTTTAAAAATGTCTATTCTCTTTTATGTAGTTTTTCGAAAGTATCTTGAACATCTCTTTATTTATAAGAAATTTTGTACCTGTACTGCGTTGTTCGCCAATTAACATAGAGTAAAAACGGTCGACTTTTAAAGAGCAATATCCCGACAACCATGCGGTGAATCGATCCCGGATTTCTCTCGAAGACTTCTAGATACATAAAATAGTTTTGCCCAAAGTTCACTAACTTCTGGAATAAATAGATATGACTGAGGAAAGACAATAGGTTCCATCAAAACGGGAGGAAAAATGCATTAACAACGAGCACGATGACAATTCAACAATACATTTTCGCGACGAAGGGCACTAGAGTATCAACGCGGATACTGCTCCCGAAATATTATCCGAAAACTCAGATATCAGGATTGAATTCGACGCTGAACCCTTTTTATCTATAGTATACTGTCAATATAAATCCATCGCCGCTGTGACGTCGTATGATTACGTATACGTTTGTTGACATTCAAGAGGACATCGAGCCTCAGATTAGCAACTTCTTTTTAAGTTTCGCTGCTTGAGGGCATATTTCATTTGAGACTAAACGTTTTTCCCAGTCGTTTTGCGTCAAATTATCTCTGGGGATATTTTTTTTGGAAAGAACGAAGTTAATTATACAGCTAAATTTGGAAAGGACGACAAAGACATTCCTAATTCGCGCCCTGATGGGAATTAGGCACATGGCTACGCGAGAATCGATAAATCTGAGGAAGAGTACTGAACAACACATACGAACTCTCTAATATACAGTTAAAATAAAGAAGAAGCTCTTATAAAGACAAATGCAGCTCAATAACCATGTACAACATGCACGAAGAGAAGAAACGCTAATTTAATTTTTTCCCTTCCACAAACTTAATGCTCCATATTTCTTACGGCATTTGAAGTCGTTTCAAGACGCAAAATTGAGTAAAATGATGTGACCATCAATATTAAAAAGGTTTAACGATAGATGCAGAGGAAAATGAGCTCGATTGATTGAAAACTGGTGGCTCCTAATCGAGGATTTAATTAATACAGCAAAAAGGAAACTGTTGCAGGCTTTATTTTGTGGAAGTTATCCCTGATGGTGTTGGTGGTGATTTTTTTACGTCGTATTTTTGCTCTATTATGGACCAAATAAAAATGACTTTGTCAACTCCACTAGATGTTTATTAGCACGACCCGGGTTTCGACACTTCGTGTGATATTTAGGTGGAAGATGATGATGACACTAAGTGTCGAAATTGGATCGTGCTAATAAACATCTAGTGAAGTTAACAAAGTCATTTTTATTTGGGCCATAATACAGCAAAAATACGAAGTAAAAAAATCACCACCAACACCGAATACGCAGAAGTATTTACACTATAACTACAAACGATCTTCAGACCAATTCAGAGGGTAGAGTAGGTGGTGTTAGTAGTTAGCACACCGCCACATTTAAGAAATTCATCTATTCATAGGCGAGATAAATACACAGAATGACAACAATAAAGACTATTTAACAAATTATCTCAGAATTCCCGACCCCAGAGAAAACGTAATTTAAATCCAGAAAACCCTATTTATTCTAGGCCCTGTCAGTCTTACACCAGATAGTTAGGAACTGACTCTCAGTTATCCATAATAAATACCGAGAATAAATACCGGCAATACCGTTTGACACGTTCAACAATCCTAGTCAGGCTCCTTCATTTTAAAATTCAAAATTTCTTCACAGATCATCGTAAATTGCACAAAAAAATCACGGGCAAAACATACTTCATAACTCCGAGGACCTCAGTGGGACTATGTTTTTTGGTAGAGATAAGACATGCATCCATGTTATTTCCAGTCCTCTCGTAATCTCGTTAAGTGTCGGGCTATTTACCGGTTCTTTTAATTAAACTTTTAATGCACTCAATGAACTCCACACATTCTCTTCGCTACGTCGGGATGACACAAAATATATGGCTCGGCACGGCACGGACTATTTCAGGCCTCCCCAGCGGCACCCACCATCGCTTGTACGTCCTTTAAAGAATCCTTAGAACCTTCTAGCACAGTTCACGTTTAACAAAGAGAGCAAGAGAGAGAGAGAGAAAGTAATGTCAAGGTAAACTTGGCTAACACTGGACCTTGAGTTTCATTCTCGAACACTTACAATTGCCTGAAACAGAACATTTGTACTGTCCATAGAATACTATAGTTTGAGAAGTTTTATCTGCCTCCACAGTTGCAATTATAGAAGAAGAGTTTATGTGGCTCCGACCTCAGAGTCACCAATTCCCGATTTTCTGAAAACTTAAATAAAGCATCATCGAAGTGTGTCTAATAAACTGAGATTAAAAAATAGGGGTTCGAGGTGTTACTGTATTACAGCCTTGAAAGGGGAGATTTTAACATAGGCTTTTACAGAGATTGCTCAGATTACGACAGAAAAACTTCAATTTGAACGAGATAGCGTATTTAGGCTCTCATGAAAAATGTTCACACGAAACCAAAACTCCTGGAAGATAGATCGAAAATAAAATACGCCCATCTTACCACCTATATTTCAAAGTTATAAGCTTTGAGTTACAAGTTTTAAGTTATAATCAACGGTATCCAGCGACATATTGTTGAACGCCATTGTGAATATAAACATTTTTTTGTCCACTCGGCTACTGGTTTGTACAACGCTTAAAGGTACCTGATGATGACGCTTCAAGCGTCGAAACGCATTGTACAAATGAATAAAAAGTGTACATTACGAAGTTTTTTCTTCTAAAATTCAAGTTATTAACAAATAGTGGCTGTAATTGAAGTTAAAATCCCGTCGTTCAATGCAAATGGCGCTGCAGTCGGCTCTCGAGACTGGACAAATGTGGCCATTAAAAAAATAATAGTGGAATAATCGGCATATTTTGGCTTTGAAAAGGCAACCCATTTCATCGGCGTAAGCTGGGTTATTTAAACTGAATAATGATAACTGCGTAATTTAGAATTTGTTTTGACTCACATAGTCAAGCCTGAGTTATATTTACGCCGGTATTTATTCCGGCATTGTTCGGAAGTTCGCGAAAGACTGTTGCATAGTTTTGAAATAAAATATAGTAATTAGAAGTGATTCTGCCTTACAAAAACCGAGCCTTCTTCAATACAAGTCCCACGAGAATATATTTAACTATGTTTTTAAATATTTTTATGCCCATTTTAGAAAGCTAGATTAAATTATCTTTAATTTGCAGTTTATTTCATTGCAATCGGATAGTCTTTTAATCGAAATATGACGTACGACACCATCTAGATACATCTGTGGCTCTACTTGACAGAATAATTCCATTGTGATACAATGAAAAAAAGTACCTAGCAAATTCTACATAAATTTATTATGTTGAGCTAGATGGAGGGCGAGGAAAGGAAATTTCTTAAAGAAATTCGAGATCGGCAGAGTAGGAGGCTGGAGGTAATACGGGGCGATGGGCTGCTCTAGAGTTTGATAGAGGGAAGGATGTTGGGCAAGCGAGGTAGGGGAAGAGAAAGAATAGGTTTTATAGACAGGATGAAGAAGGGTAGATCGTATGCCGAGGCGAATAAGGATATACTAGAGCAAGATAGGCCCCTGAAATTGTGGAAAACCTGGAGGAGATTCTCTGATATACAGCTAAAACTACCTTAATCGGTAGAATACATTTTTTTTTAAATAAATAGCATCTAAAAATTAGTGAACCTGGACATTTTGCATGGGCAACATAATTTTTCCAGCAGAAAGAAAGGTGAATACCGAAAAACAGACGCAGCGGAAAGTCCGCAACCGTTCGGTACAGATCGATAATTACAGACCTCACCAACAGCGCAATTAGCAAAATACTTCCTCACAACTCAGCTAAGAGTAATTTTTCACGCAAGTCGATTCAGCAAAAAAAGAAGGACTTGAACTTGTGAGAAGTCTACAGATGAGGCACGGTCAGTAAAAAGATCATAATTAAATAACTAAATCGAATTTTTCTCGACGCGATTGGACGACAGAGCTACACACAACGGCTTACATGAATTCACGCGGCTTAAAGGGACTGAGGGGGAGGTGAATATTTTCTTGTCATGCATCTCAAGGTGGTCAATGGCTTCCGAACGATGGATTTGTCGAAGAGCTCATAGACTGACACGCATCGCACTCCCAATGGCTGACTTAGCCGTCACGGTAACGTTATTATGTTAGCGACAGGAAAACCATACATCCCTCAGGGGTCAAAAATGCAAATTTACCTACTTTTACATCACATAAAGGCATACTTATAGCGAATCGTTCGACAACAACCATATTCTCGTTAAAAAGGTGTCCATTCAAGGTGTGCGTTCCGACTTTTCATATCAAGAAGTGGGCCATATTTCAATCGATGCCATAAACCTGAGAGGTCCACGACAGTGTCACCATGGCGCGGAAGGCATTGTAAAATCCAACAAAGCACAACGATAGGATCAAAACTGGAATCTTAGATAAAGCATCAGACCAGGGCACCACAACCGGGTGGAGTGATGATGCAAGGTTTGAGGTGGTCGGAGCGCAAATCGTGAGTCGATGAGTGCACAGTTAACTTTTCAAGTAAGCAAAAAAAAATTCATGGACCACACTTCACCTTGGTACATCTATTTATGAGTCGGAAATAGTCATGCATGTCGTAATTTAAATGATGCAAGATTGATATTTTAAAATTTTTGGTGTCAATCAAAGCATTGCTGTGACTTGAATTTACGGAGAGGAATTCGAAATTTAAGCGAAAAACATTCATAAATACGTGTTTTTCATTCGGCATGATACCTTTATATTAATTTGGAATCATTATAAAAAAAGGAAAGGTATAGTTTTGCGTCAGGAGAAAATCCGTTCATATGCCACCCAATAATTTCTGAAAATACAGTCAATGCCATAACGTTCAGCGTTAAAATAGCATTAAATTGCCAAGAAACCAACTCGGTAACATGCATTTTTTTCGATTTTGTCCATACATATTTCTAATGAGTACGCGTATGAATATTTTCACGCAAATCCATACAATTCACACAAATCGGCACAACGAAAATCGCTCCAAACACCTAAAACCTTGTACATGGGAGCTTACACAATCCTGTCTCCTCCATGTCATCACCTGTCATGACTTCAGTGTAAGGATGATCAAATTACCGCAGAGGTTCGAGAAATGACTTCCTATATCATGGATCCGAGTTCGAATACCAGAAAGAGGAGGGCATTTTTCGGGGGAAGACCGATTGAAACTTCTGGGCATGAGGAAGGCATAACAATTTTTGTCTTCCAAAGGATATCCATTAGAAGGATGGGTCGTATGTCTGCAGAACTTTCAGCTAAAAGCTGGCTAATGCCAAAGCCGCATATCTCTGCATTATTGGTTCTGAACCTTTCTCACTGTAGCGTACCGCAAAGTCGCATGTTTCCAAAAACACAATGAGGTATATGGTAATTTCAGTAATTGTATTTCGTTGTTTGCCACATTACGTAGTCGGTCGATTTAATGAGCAATATCTCGTCAGCTAAGGAATAAATCGAACCGAATTCAACTCAGAGGCTTCTGGTTATATAAAATACTTTTGCTAAGTTTCATTGATTTCTTGAATAGATTGATGTGACTAAGAATAACCTTAATAGCGAAGAATTAGCTCGATCGGGGGAGAGTTTAAGAGATTTGGTTGAGTAGAGGGTAGTCAACTCTACACTACACACGACATGTGACTTTTGAATTCCCAGTCCTAAACTTCATATCACTACATCTGCTGCTATATTGGTATAAACGAGAAATCCAATTTAAAAAACTATTCTACCGGTGAAGGTAGATTTTGATGAAAGTCAGAGAATCTCCTCCCCGTTTTATACACTTTCAGGGGCCTAAATAAACATAAACACTTAAAAAGTGAAAATATAACTTTAGTAACCGAGATCTAACACCCGAGGCAATCTCGATCGTTTCGCCACTCACACGAAATCGTCGAAACAGCCGTCTTTAAGAATATCGAAGAGGTGCTCGCGCCATTACGAACCCCTTTAAACCCGGAGCCGTTAAAGAGGGAAGGACTGGACCGAGAGCGGACACGAATTGGGAAAATACGAAACGGAACACGAATGACACGATCACATATCACGCCCGCTAATTGGGTCGACTTGCCATGTGACCACATCAAAAGGGGGGCGGGCGGGAGAGGAAACGTCAAGAATACCCTACGCATCGACACGAGTTTCCATGGAGAGAAAACCTAACCGATAACGCCATGGGCCAAGGAAAAAAGTTGGAAAAAAGAATAAAAGAAACGCAATACGGAGGTTACACTACGACTTCTGTTGTCAAAACAAATGTTAAAATCTTTCTTTAAGTTTAAATTGTTATAAAAAAATATAAGCTTCACTGAAAAACACAACGGTACGAAATTCTCAGGTAATTCGAATGATAAACTTTTCGTGAATTCGTTTTGCTGACATAGGAACCGCATGATATGCCATTCCCGTTAAAATTAACGCAATTACGACTTCACCGTAACATCACATTTGCCTACACATTGAAAAATAAGACGGACAGAGGACTAAGTACATTTTATAATCATTCGATTCCCGGGAATAATTCGCTTTTTGTAATTATTCACGAAAACTATGCTATTTTCCCATTTGTTACAGTTTACATTACAACAATACCATTTATTACCCCCATTCTAGCTTTTCGACCACGTAATTTCATGCTAAATTTGCAAAAAATATCGTGGAAAAGCAGACTTTTGATGTTCATATAAAAAAGAAGACGAGCTTTCCTATAAGTATCCAGAATATAATCGAGAATAACCCTGGGACATTTAGTTCCTTTAAGGCAAAGAGAATCTCCAGGGGAAAAGACCTGGGTTGCTAAACTGGCTACACTCGGCGCGATATTGAGGGAACCGGGTTCTAGTCCTGGAAAAGGCGAATAATTTCCTCAGTGGGATTTCGCACTTATGTGCACCAACGGGTGACTTCGTTTAAGTAGTCCCATAAAAGTAATACCAACCGTAATAATAGTCCCGGCATCCTCTTAATTTAACTTAGTTTAACTTAGAATACACTGTACGATGGAAGTACTCCGAGGCAGGCACAAGAGCTGGGATCAATGACGGCAGCACGTCACTTAAATACGTATTGAATCCACACTTTAGTGCGTAATTAAGTCTTAAACGCAAACGGAATTAGAACAGATAAGATTGGAAGGGGTGCAAATGAGATGCATTACAAGTACAATGCCGGTGAAGAGGCTGGAGAGGCTACCAACGAAGAAGTACCGATTATCTTAAACAAAAACTGAAAAATAGAAAAGATTAACCAATTGTAATTATTATGCAAATTATAAGCCTCTTGAAAACTAGAATGCCCGAGATAATTAATGGAAATCATAACCTATGCATTACGAAGGATGGAAAGCATCAGCCAATTAAGATAGATGTCATATCAAGGATTATGGACAATTAAAATAATATCTTTGGTAACTGTGTGGTACATTTCCAGAGCCATATTTAATTGTAACTTTTACTAGAAACTACTTACTTTTTACTAGACTTCTACACCACATAATATAAAACTGATGATGACGATACTAACGTATTGAAACCCGGGTCGTGTTGTCGTGTTTTATCTCTGTGATGTAGTGAAAGTTTCAATTAAATATGGCTAAGTATTATAGAGTAATGGCGCGGTTGGCAGGGAAAAAATGGTGAGGAGAACTGTAGAAAACCAATCCTCGATTTAACAACTACTGATGATTATTAAGTGGACGAATTATAGGCCTTCACGAAATTAACGATGCGTCGAAATCGAGGAGTCCATAAACGTGCGATGCATGGAATGCACGGAGAATATCGACGTTTGGCGATTCGATCGATTGCCCTTCGAACAGACTCTCCTCGAAGTCGAACGCTAGAATTTGGGGAGAGAGGAGAAATATCTGCGTACCACCTCGCCCGAGTCCCCTAATCAGGTGACAACTGCTCGGTGGGGGAAACTGGGATGTGGGCCTTGGACACTTTTCGTAACAAATGGATGGAGATGGATGTCTCACGACAGAAAAGGAAAAAAATCAACCCGTTCAAATAAAATCCTAACCATTATTCTCAAGGTATTTGGAGCGGTAATTGGAGGCCAATGTACGGCCATTTTAATAATTTTTAGGAAAGTAAAAAAAACAATTCACGGACCATATTTCACCAAATGATACAAAGATTGCCTTTAAAAAGTATTTCCTTAATAGAAACATGTAATTCCTTAATAGTTTTCAGCGCGGTATTCGAAATGAAGACGAAATCTCAACTAAAAATGTAGTTTTCGAATATTGGACTGACAATGAAACTTGACATTTCTCGGCAACAGTTAAAAAAATATAAAATTATTTTTTTTTAATGGCTTAAAAGAAAAGCTGTCCAAATTCAATCGATTTATCACGTAATATACCTAACGTGCCACGATTGTTGTTAAAAAAGCGATGTTAAAAAAGTATTTAATTGCCAAAAAAATTAGCATGTTGATATTTTTCGCTTTTAACAATATATATCCACTCCAATTAATCCAAAATTCCACAAAAATCTGTACCAAAACAAGTATCGCTTAGTCACCCTTATTAAAAACCCTAGTCGGTATGGCGGCTAGAACGCTTCAAAACAGGAAGATCTACGTCAAGAGGCTTCCATTCACAAGGGCCTGTGTTAGAATCCCAGCAGTAGGGGATATTTATTATTACAATTCATATCCAAACTATGGGCAACGTGCCGACCACTCTAAGCGTGGTACTCTCATCCGTTGAAGGAATGCCATAGCAAGAACTCCGTGCTGTCTTTCGAAAGTTGTAGGCTAATACGACCGTTATGCCTCCCCAATTCTCAATATAAAACAATCCTTCACCACTGATTAAATTAAAATAATTTTTATTCGTATAATCAACGTTTTAACAGACTTCGACGCTCCGCCGGTGTCGTCGTCAAGAAGCTTACAGAGAAATGGCAAGGACTGTCATACTCTTGCTTTCTATTAGGTTAAGGTATAAGGATATCGTTTTGTAAGGAAAGTTACGTTCTAAGTTTGGAGAGAAGGGATTTAAGAAATTACTCATCCAAAACAAAGTCACAACCCTTCCCCCAGCCTTCAAAACACTACGTCCTCTCTCCGTACCAGAAGGATATCAATACACAATGCCAAAAATTGCTTTGGAGGCCTAGTGTGAATCACTAGGTCAGAGAGTCGACACTAGTCGAGGTAGCCGAAGAGCAGAATACAGGAAGTATAATTCTTATAAACTAGGTCTCAATTCCACTGAGTGAATTTACCTACCAGGGCGTAAATCTTTCGCCATCCAACAAAAGTATCCTTCGAGGCGCAAATAAACTAATTTGTCGGTTACTTCCCTAGTACCCAACCATTATAAGATCCGCGACTTAAAATTTGGAATATAATGGCCTTCGGGCGACAGCTGAAAACTCGAGAAGCTAAATAAAAGTAAAAAAAAGTTACGACTCGTCCTAGGATAAAACCCGCCTCTTCCATACCTCTTTCTCCGCAACTCAAGCGTCGATTTAATGACACGACAAGGAAAAGCGCTAACGCGGTAAGAAAATCTGCGAGGCTTCTATCTAACTCAGGCACTGGCCTTCAGCCTCAAATCCGCGCACCGCTGGAGTCGATCGATGGCGTACTCTCCACATAGGTACCCAACACCGCCACCTTGACCCATCCCCGCTAGGATACACTATTAGATTCGTATCTCTTCCGAATCATCCAGAGGTAGGCTAGGTAAAAGAATTGGCCTTCTATGAAACACGGTTGAACTAATACTTCATCATGCACATTTTTTCAAATACTTTTCAGGGAACAAACTTAAGAGGACCTATTTTACAGCCCAATCTACTTCGTCACAATTTGATTAACTTCCCACCGAAAACAAATGTACACCTACACGGCAAAACCTAGAAATTTTCAGCTCATACAAAACATGCTGAAATTCAGCAAGTTCTAGGAATTAACCATTCCTAGTGTAAAGATTTGCTACCATCTATTTTTCAATAAAAATATATTTTAGAAAAATCTAAAATAGAGAATGGTGCGAATGACCGTAGCCATCGAAGCACCTCATAAAACAAATCCTACCTACCTAATTAACCATTCCACACTTCAGTAAAAAACTTGCTGAAATTCAGCAAAATGCCGGAATTGAAACTAGTGTTAGACATCGGCAAACCTATACATTATTTGTCTCTAAAAATCTGGGCGAAACAATATTATGATACCCTTCCACTACATCTCGCTGGACACAGTTACCTAAATTGTTGCCAATTTTTGTCAGTTTATTCACTCCTCCATATTAAAAAACCATTAAGTCTTTGGGTAAATGTGTAGTTGGTCATTGTTCATACAACCACTCTTAAACCTAAGTGCAAGAGAATTATTTTTTGTCTTGATATGTAATTAATCCAGCACTCTTTTGTAATTTCTTTTAAATTTAAAATTAAAGCTGATTGGCATATATTTTTAACTTTTCAATAAATATTATTGGAAGTTATGTTGTAGCCTTTTTATTGTGAGTAAAACCCTATCTAATATTTTTTTCCAATTTAGATTGATAATTTTCAGTCTTAAAATTGCTAAATCTCAGCAAGTTTCCCGTGCTAAAAATTTTAAGCTTTCTAGATTATGCCCGAAAGTTGGTAAAACTTCAGTCTAGGAAACCTTGCGGAATTTAAGCAAACTTGAGGAAAACTTTTTTACACTGTAGCGAACTGTAACGAAGCTAACACTAAGGGTTCTTCCAATATCTTTCGTAAAGCAGTTTCCCGGAATGAAAACCGAACTATAATGTTCTTCCATCCATGATGCTCACGTAAGCTGGCCGAAAGTCTGATGAAAATAATAAAACCCAAAATCTCAGTGCATAACAAAATACCTAGGTCAACTAGTAAGTAAACGTTAACCAGCCAATAGAAGACCGGATCTAGCAATACTACCGCTAGTAGAATTTTTGACTATCTAGGTTCTATTGCCCCGTCCAACCAAATTCCTTCAGTTGAACTATAAGATGAATAACTTAAACTGCAGCAGCGGGATTCGAACTCGTGGCCTTTGAATGACCCATAGAAAAAGACATGAACAAGAATTATTTAAGAGTACCTTTCCGACTGAGGAAAAAACAAAGATTATGATTTTCCCATTGCTTAACATGCACCAGCCACTGATGAGTCAATAATCACGCCAGATAAGACAAAAAAACACGAGAATTTGAGAAACATACTTGACTTAGATGACGATTGAGTCTGTTCAGTTCGGTGATAATACTGAGCGGTTTTTGCTTATTCCTACTGCTTCACTTAGGACTGATCTCGAATATTCCGGATAAATCTGAAACAATTCACGTACCTAAAGCTGGTCGTGGGAATTTCTAACAATGTAGACTACCTCTGAGCAACAAATATAGAAGAGAAGGCAGATTGCAGAATCGTTTCTTTTCAGTTGAAAATTGACCAATTTCAGATATTCAGATCAATTGCACAGTTCAAAGCGCGGTTAGCAATACAAACTCTAGAACTGACACGGTTGGGCTTCTATTTTCTCGCACTAACTCCCATCCTTCAGCGAGGATATCTTAATAAAGCCAACGGAAGAGGAAAAAGTAAGATAAATGAAACATATCCTCATTCTTCGACAAGAGGAACTTCACATTTCTTGGAAAGAAGGAAAAGAAAAAAATAACGAACTCCTAGAGGCCGCAAACACCTTACAGCGAAGAAATCAAATTGAAATGGAAACACCAACAAAAGAAAGGCTTCATCTCTTCTCATTGATGGATGAATCTTCCAGAATGTATTAATACGAATTTGAAATAAATCACACAGGGGACCTTGCTGTACATGTAATAAATTGTGGAAACTCAAACAACAAAACCAAACGCAATTTAAATAGCTTCTATTAGAACAGATAAGGAAGAAATATTCACAAATAGAAGGTATTCAATTCGTAACGGAGAGGCTTGCGTAAAAAAATGTTAACCGTATAATAAATTCATGAATTTTCCAACTCACTGGGAAAATTTGGCTTAAGGACTGCATTTTCCTACGGTGAGAACTTCTGCGTATAAGACGATATACTAAATTCTCTATAGAGAGAGACAATCTGCTTCTAAAACGTAGAATTTTCTCAATAAAACAGCAAGATTTCAAAAAAGTTTCCACGAGCCCCATACACATTAAGTGTAAGAAAATAATACCATGTACGGGCATCTCGCTTGACGACCTAGGAGGGAATCCTATCCTATCCTCTAAGAGAAATTCATTTATTTAAAGAAATTCCCCGGCTCTTTGACAACCCAGGGATTTACAATGATGACTACAATCCTTTAGAAATAAACAAGCGTTTCCAACTCATTTATGCATCGTCAACGTTTTCAGTTATCGATGACGAACCTTTTTTTTGCAGCAGCCGAGATTTGATTTTCGTAATCAGCAGATTTTCTCACTAGGTTTTTATCAAGGCAAAACGAGGATGTTCGAGAAACCATGAAGATGATAGCGCATTCTCAATTTTTTTCACGTTTCATTTAAGTGGCTAGAAAGAATTCAGAAAGATTATGTAACAGAAAATGTACATCAACTAACACCATGAAATCGAAAGTGGCCACTACTTTCCTTTTCTCCTGTCCTATAATTAGAAGTAGAAGTCATCCGTGGCCTTTACATACGCGATTTATTAATCAGTAATGTCGAATTATGAAAAAAAAACAAATCAAAACAATGAAACGAACGCTATTACTCAACGATATTCAATTCAATTCCTTAGACGAATATTGCCATCTAGACCGGTAGGATATTAGGAATATAAAACCTGAGAGAATACAAAGTTACATGATTATCAGCTTGTATTATTTCAGTCAAAACTAAAAATGATTCCGATAAACCAAATTAAACTACATTAAATTAAAGATTAACAAACTAAATTGATTAAAATATCACTTTTGCGACACAGAACTGAATCCCGAATAATGAATGGTCTTTTTAGTACGTGGTGAATACTCTGAAAGGCGTTTTTCTCGATCCAACACAATGGAAATACATGTCGCAGATGAGAGACTTGAAAATAAATATCTGAAGCTGAAATTATCCTCTAGTTCTCGTAACATTCATCGTCCCAAAGGGCTCAGAGAAAAAGAGGCTTAATATTCCCCCAAGAGGATACCACTCATGCCGAACAAAAGAATGGAATTCAAAATTGATCGCTCGCACTTCTCCGATAAACTCAGCGGTAGTTCGCTTTTTCACATTTACTCAACTGCTTGGCTCTTCTAAGTCATTTATGAAAAAAAAACCCGCCAAGGTCAACTCAATGCAAAAAGATAAAGTCAATTTATTTTTTACTGCTTTACCAACTCTTATAGTTCTTTCTGTACCACTTCATTTTTCTGCACCCCACACGTCCAGCGGTTCGAGATGAAATTCCGATTCAGTTTCATTACTTAACTGCAAAAAGGTCTACGGCTGTCATTGAACTTGACTCACAACCAATCGCGAAGCAAAGTCTCGTGAATTTTGTACCGGGAATTATCTACAGCTGTGGGGTGCGATAAAACTCCAAGCTATCTCCACGACTGTAGAAAGAATATTTCACCAACATCAAAAAATGGAAAATCTTAGAAATAGGATGCAAAATCTAAAATACAGGATACTTTTCCTGTACGGGGACAGGTTAACAACATATGATGCCATTCGAAATTAGTAAAGTATCACTTGAGGAAAATATTATCCTTCAATAGTATTTAACACTCGCTTTTGAAGATTTTGGAGAAATGGACAGGAAGTCTAATTCCTCCGAACTCCAACACAATGAATTATCAACAGATTCCACGTATTTAACTCCACAAGAATGGATTTTACGGTACGCCAACGGATTTTTAAAGCAAAATAGAATCTGATACGGTGGATGCGTGCATTGACGGCTAATTTCCCCCCCGCAGTGCAACCCTGATAAAACTCCCCTCAATGAGGAGAACATGAAGGGTGACGGTGCCGTACTTACTACATTAGCATTGAGAATATGCTTGAATAGAATCAAACGAAATGAATAAATACGTCTCACCAATTCAACAGACGGTGGAAAGAATAGTCTCTTTAAAAACGCGATTAACAGGTGTTATTATTATAATTTAAGGAAGCCTAACGTTCAACTATTAAACTTTTACTAGAATTTCCAAGGTTTCATCACTATGGATTGAGACATACTGTGTTCTTGGAGGCATTTCTCTTTACATGGAACTTATACCAGTCGTTGCTCTAAGGAAAAATACCCGGGGATTTTCAAAGTACGTAGGTATTCGTTGGAGAAAGTAGGGATGCTTTTTTTCCGCTAAGAGAATTTTCATGGGTATAAAACCTCATTTTCCCCGACAATTCACGTTGTCTCTTCATCGTACAGAAGGTTATGCTTAAGCAAAAAAAAAGAAAATACCTAACAGCGATTGTCAGAGAAATTTTTTCACAGACAACTTAACTGGGTAGATTGGCTAATAGCATACCAAATACGTAAAATTCATGTTGTTGTTTTTATCAGTAACCACCCATAACTTCCGATGGTTAATCATGAAAAAATTTAATGTAAGAAGAACGCTACACTATGTGCTGCAAAGCGTTTAGGTTTATTTCGGAATTCCCGACTCTACCTGCTACCACGATCCTGCGAAAAAATTAACTTTCAGTGGCTAGGCGATAACATGGGGACATGATTGCGCAACGTTCCTCAGACATTCGCGCAAAATAAAAGACGTAAAGGTGGAATTGTTTTACGCAGATTTTCCCTATAAATACTGATTACAATGAAGAAGGTGAATTTTTCGTAGGTTTTCTCGTCATTCTTCGAAAATCCAATCCGTGTCAAATAAAATTTTGAATTACGCACCGACCAAAACAAAGGCATTTTTGGTAATACAATGGGAGGCATGGGATTCTAGGTCTAAGTCACATAGCCGGTGTGTTCCGCTTCAAAACTTGGCAGAGGCCACCGCCTGACCCTGGCTTACTGCATGCCAGAGCTTTCTGGAAAAAAAACTCGCAGCCTGTAAAGGGTGTGTAACTGCCCCCTTCCACCAAGGCTTTGTTTTTTCAAGTTACTAGGGCTTCTAGAATTACGTGAGCTCCACCAAAATTACCTAGTCTCGATCGAAATGTGTTTGTTTATAGCGCAGATAAAGATTTACGATGGAGCAATACATTCGCGAGCAATTTCTACGAGTTTTCTCTGAATCACTAAAGATAAAGGACTTCTACAAACCTAGTGACCTTAATACTTTCGCTATAAACTTGGAAGAAACAGAGAAACCGAAGTAATTTGTTTCTAAATCATCCTTACGCAAATACTAAGGAATTTTTCGACGTAATAAAATAAATAAATAATTAAATAAGTACAATTTGAGGTAAAAGAGGATTGAAATCCCATTGGAGGCAGATGAGGAATGAAGAATTGATTCTCACAAAAAAAGTAATGAAGCTCAAACGATTTCGTACTGTCTACTAATTTTTATTTCACCTCTTGCTACACGTGTTTCGACTGACTAGCAGTCCTGATGATGACTGCTAGTCAGCAGTCAGTAGTAGACGCAGTCTTGCCTGATGTTTGACTGACTGCTAGTCAGTCGAAACACGTGTAGCAAGAGGTGAAATAAAAATTAGTAGACAGTACGAAATCGTTTGAGCTTCATTACTCATTATGCTGTTCTACGATATCTCGCCTGAGAAAGTGGAGTTTACTCACAAAAAAAGTTTTCTAATTCAATAGGCGACTTTGAATAACACACTCTTCAGGTGGAGTGAAGGCTATCGATATCTGAATTTTACGGATCCCCAATCTACAGCAATAAACCTTCGCACTTTAATAAAAGCACACAATTTTAAATCCGTGTTCGTACGCAATTATAAGGCTAATTATTGTTACCAAATGGGGCATCTCCCACAGAGTTTTGATGCGTCGAAAAATTTCCAATGACTGATTAAAACAATGCGGAAAAAGCAGCGACTATTTACACTCAGTTGGAAAGAAAAATGTCATCTGCACACGATCCAATACTTCCTCTCAAGATAGCCTTTGTGAGGTAATGTTTCGGTGCATCCACAGCGGAATTTTCTATGGAATAGTAAACCTGTATAAAAAACATTTTGAGAGACTAACTCCTGCAATTAATCTTGATTCGGGGGTTGCTTCTACATTAGGCGTCTGGTAGCAAGTGAAATTAGAATGAGCGCTCGAACAAGGTAAATTCCATCACGCGTAGTTGTGGGTTATCATGCCAGGTAGGCATTCTCTAGAGCAGGGGTGGCCAACCAAAATGACCTTGCGGGCCACTTTGGAAATGCATCATAACTCCGCGGGCCACATATAAAATTATATATCCCCATATTAGACTAGGACCAACTATAGGCATTTTTTAGAGTGAAAATTTGAAACATAATGAGTTATTATTATTGTGTTAAAGTTATTGCATTAAAATGTGATGAATTTCGCGGGCAGGAAATATATTCAAGGCGGGCCGCGGGTTGGCCACCCCTGCTCTAGAGCATGAGAGCCATTTCTGAGAGAGAATTTAATTGAGGTGCAATCCGGAAACAGAGACTGAAATTAAGAACATTATTAATACTTTTTCCTCCACGAATAAGGCGTGATAAACTCCAAGCGATGAGCGTGTCCGATCGGAATCTGACACACTTCACTTACGAGGATCAATCTAAGGGGGTTGGGTCAAGGGTAGAGGACGCGGCTTCGCAACACAGGGTTGCAAGTTCAAATCCCTGTGGAGTCTTCATGGGATTTCGCGTATCGAAAATCCGAACGTGGCACTTTCTAGAGACTAGAATTCCGAAGGAAAACGAAGGTGGCCTCAGAGAAGAACATGTATTAAATTATCTGCAAAAGGTACGCTCCACCTTGACCTATCACACCTTCGGCTGGGTCACTGAGAGAGTGGGATGGCTAAATATTGAGAATGGCTACGCTTGTGCGAAATTCCACAGAGAAAAAATCATCCGCCTTGACCGGGAGTGGAACCCTGATCCCTCGATTTCCGGCCGAGGGCTTTGTGTAAATGCAAAGCAAAGCACTCGGCCGAAAATCGAGGGATCCGGGTTCGAATCCGGTCAAGGCGGATGATTTTTTTTTCTCTGTGGAATTTCGCACATTTGTGCAATGCGGGTGACTTCGTAAAAGTGGAACTCCGTGGCTAGTCCCGGATAGCTTAAAATTTATGGCTACGCTGGCTTAAAATCTACCTAAATCAGCGAAAAGAGTAATCACAAGAGAATTTAAGAGAAAAGGGTTCCATAGTAAGTTTTGACCACATAGATACCTTAGTTTAACTCATTATGCAAAATAAATCAACTAAATCCCAGAATCATCCTAATTTGCAAGTGGGTAAAATAACACGCCCACACACGCAAAATAAATACAGCATCTTTGGTTACCACAGAAAAGCACCGTTTACAATATAGCGCGCGAAGAATTTCTCAAGATGCTAAACCAACATAGATCTAAAACACTTGATCAAATTTTCACTTAAACGAATGCATGGTGTTAGGAAAACCATTTTACTTCAGAGAAATCAGAAAATATAAAACTTTCCCAAACATATACGTTCAGCTATGACAAAATAAACCAGATTTGGTTTCGTCTAAACATTAAGGAAACGGTCGATCGAGAACAATTCATTATACCGACCCAATAATTACCACATACCAGGAATAGTATGCAAGACAAAAGACGTGGTCAACAGTAAGAGATTGAACCCGGTATTCTGCCCCAATACTACATCCTGTTAATATCACACATGAACAATTTTGAAAAGTATACTGGTTGCATTCCGCATTGCGACGATGCAGTTGGCAATGGTTTTCGTTGCCGTTCGATAACAGTCCTCCGTGACCTATATTCTGCCTCCTACCTTCCTAGAGATAGATGATACCCCCTAAAACCGGAACGCGTTAGCACTTCCGACTCGATCTGCCAAATATCGTTGAGTATAGCGGATCCGATTACAGTGCAACGCAAAAATAACACTATCCCAAAAACATGAACAACTTCATATTACATGTAATAATCTAAATATTCTGATACCCAGGGTCCACAATACACAAAAAACGTTGGAAAATTAAACTAAGACAACATGCAATATTAAGGAATTCACTTCCGATATACTTCAATCATCTCACAGAAGTGCACTTCCCGCCCACAAACCAAAGTGGCAGCAGTCTCCAGCAGTTTATACATACAAAAATAATAAATTACGTTTTCCATTAGTACAGGTTGTCAATACGAACTATCGGATTATCACACCACGCACCTAATAGTGGGAACCAGGATAAAAGAATAAGATTGGAACATGTTAAATCGTTGACCATCGTTATGAGGGGGAAAAAACACTAAAATGATGACCATCGTTATGAGGTAAATTTTCAATTACTCCCACTTAAGAGTAAACTTGACGCGGTTAAACAATTTGTACTAACTTTAAAGCTCATATTACGAAATCATTAACGAGGAAAACATACTAATTTAAAGCAACGTCATAAAAAGGGTGTGCCTCACAAGGTGAGCAAAAATATGACCGCAAGGCGAGTGGTTGCTGAAACTTGGTCATTCACCATAATACAATCCACATTATTCAACCTTCAAAGCAAATCTTCCAAAACTTAAAATCGCGACACGATTTTTTCACTTTCTATTACATTCCAGGGTCACATACAGAAATGAAATACAATGAATTTAAAGTACCTAAAATTATGTAAAAACAGGAGCACAATAGTGCACCTACTAGAGTGTACCCGAAGAAGTGTATTTTGAAGAAAAAAAATTACATTTATGCTAAATTGCGGAAAATGGGTGCACAGGTCAAAATACTTCCCAGGAGATGATCTTAATAAACTTTTTCAACAGAAGCAAAGATCAAACAAAAACAGCTATTCGGAAACATAAGTTATGGGCACTTGATGAGATGCAGAACTTAAGTTTAATAAAGCATTAGGAGGCAAATATTAGTTTCTTCAACTTACCACATGCACACTCTTTGGATCTCTTAGCCAGGCGTTATACATTTCTTCGACGTATGCTGAAGAGCTACCATTAAGGAATGGTTCAGTAGCCACTGGAGCATTATAATGCCTTTTTTGATTAACCTGTGACTTCCACAAGATAGCTACTGCTCCTTCTGCCGGATAGCACCATGGTGCCAGACGATCAAGACCCAAATGTGGTTTTAAAGGCACAATTTGTTTCAGCACTGTCCTCGCTCGATGCATTTTTGCTGAGAGAAACAAAATAATAAGTTAACACCTCGCGGATTCGTAAATTTTCAAACAATAATACGGAATAGATAGCGGTCCGACAATACCAGCTCACAGCAATCCCACACCTCCCTCTACGAAATTTACACGCAGTATCTGCCCTTTATTCTTTCGCCCTCATCAACTATTTTTAACGTCGGCACCTGACTGAATGCCAAGTAGTAATTCTGAACTATAACTCTTTTTACCACGCACATGCGTAACACCACTAGATCACTGTCTAACAGAAACTTAATTATAAACATTTCTTTATATAGACCGCTTAATAATATATTACCTTAAATGATTTATTATCCCGTAGGTTGCGAAGGTGAGGATTCTAAAAAGCGACGATAGGCCGTTCAAACACGAAGATTACTAGTGATAAACCTGACGAAGAAACATTTAGAGAGCGGTTAATTTTAAGTACGTAAAATGGAATTTAGGTTAATACATACAACCCGACACTCAGGCAATAATACCAATTAAATATAGCTCATAGCTGAAGTACGGCCATAAAATTTTCCTAAATTGCACAGTTCAACCGATATATTTAATCAAGGGAGCAGACTGATACTATAAATGATAATTTGTTGAAATGTCACGTCATGGGATGGAGTTATGTTTAATATCCTACGGAACAACCCCGACTGCTGAGACCTGATGTGGACTGCGTTTGTTTTAGTAGCTTATGAGTTTCAGACATAGAGGGCTTGAATTATGAGGTTAAATTTTCAAACGAAACCAATTATCCCATTAAGTGGGTAAAAGAACTTAAAATCTACTTCAAAATCATTTTAATGATTTTATAAATAACTAACATAGATATTTTAAGATTAGTCGTTTACTTCGTGTCTTTGAACGTTTTTCATTTGTCTAAAATTCCACGATTTTCCTACCAATATTTATATTTGATTTTAACGAAAATATTTCAATTCAAGGGATCATTTATGTCTGCTATGTCTTGAAATATTTTATAATTAACTATTACACTATTGCTTAACGAATGTTTTCGTGCATAACTAAATTTCCTTCTCTGAAAACCATGTCAAATTACTAGTTCTTGATAACTATTTGCCAATAAATTTCTTTTTCATATGACTTGCAATAATTTATTTTAATTTTAAACATAGGTTTTGATACCAAAACAATGATATTTTGCTAATTGGCAATAGCAACCATATAGGCGTACAGGAAGTCCTTATTATATTATTATTTATGAGGACAACTTAAAAAAAGGTATGCCGCAAGTATTGGTAAATTAAGAAAAATACTACATGTAAACAATTTTTTGTTGATTTGTTAACAATATCGTAAGTTATGCTATTAACATGACGAGGAAATCAGCCAATGGAGAGTGCTGTCTTCAAACACTTCCCGCTTGTTTCCACCAATTGTAAACTAGCTGTTCTTCCCGCGCTCTGAAGGATTCAGGTGGTCACCTGCGTGCACTAGTGACGAAGATTACAAAGTTTATTTTACGGTCTTTTCCTTAGTAATCGTTAATACCTTTCTACCAAAATGTTTGAAGCACGTCTTGTTCAAAGTTCCATCCTAAAGAAAGTCTTAGAAGCGATTAAAGACTTGCTAAATGAAGCAACCTTTGATTGCTCCGACTCAGGAATACAGTTACAAGCTATGGACAATTCTCACGTTAGTTTAGTGTCTATGAATTTGCGAAGTGATGGTTTCGACAAGTTCCGATGTGACCGAAACTTGTCAATGGGGATGAACCTCTCAAGGTATGCCTCTAATGTAATAATTTAAGGAATTGTTTCTTTCGAAAAGTTGACTTATTGAGTGTTTGCATTCAGCATGTCCAAGATTCTCAAGTGTGCTGGTAACGACGATATTGTCACCATGAAAGCACAGGACAATGCCGACTCCGTTACGTTTGTGTTTGAATCTCCAAATCAAGAAAAAGTGTCAGATTATGAGATGAAACTCATGAACTTGGACCAGGAGCATTTGGGGATCCCGGTATGTATCTTATTTTGGAATGTTGTTACACCTTTATAGATTCATACTGAGTGAATGGTTTTATATTGTATATTTTGCCTTACAGGAAACGGACTACGCTTGCGTTATTAAAATGCCTTCCGGAGAATTTGCCAGAATATGCCGTGATTTAAGTCAGTTTGGAGAATCTGTCGTTATAGCTTGTACAAAGGAGGGTGTTAAATTTTCCGCAGCGGGTGATATCGGTGCAGGTGTGTTTTTGCTATTAGTTCTTTATTTTACATTGTAATTGCCGATTACCTTACTCATCTTTTGGTTTGTGCATTAACTCCTGAGCTGTCCACAGCAGACTTTTCTCGCTGTTCAGTTTTGATCTTCTCAATTTCATTGTGCCTCAGGGTGTCTTTTGAGCCATTACTACATAATTACTCGGACTGAGGTCCTGTTGTCCTAGGTGTGAGCACCCTCTTTTGGGATGCTCATGATACTCAGATCAAATTTAACATATTTTCATTCGCTTTTGTGAATTCCCCTGGTTCGACTTCACTCTTGAGCTCATTGGTCGTTCTATCTTGAGAATGGTTAACTGCAGCCCTCAATCCTTCCCCATCCAATGCTACTTCCCTCGATTCTAGGTAGCGCTTCCTATGCCCTTTCCTCTTCTTTTGGTCTGTGAATTTATTCCTGGGTCGTCCTCAGGACGTCTCCCACTATTTTTCGCTCATTTTTTTTCTTCACAAATGCATTGTGCCTCGGGTTTCTTTTGAGCTATGATCAGTAAATGCCCACTAGATAGTGAATTTAAAATTTGAGTCCATGAGTATGAGCTGTGTCCTTTACTACACATTGTTAGTTTGATGATCACTGTCACTTAAAAACTCAATTTTTCTTTCACAGCCAATGTTAAGCTGGCTCAGACAGCTAATGCAGACAAAGAGGAGGAAGCAGTAACCATTGATATGCAAGAGCCTGTAACTTTGACATTTGCCTGCCGGTACCTGAACTCTTTCACTAAGGCCACCCCACTCTCTCCTGTGGTAAGGAAATTTAAGATTTTTTAAATCTTGTATTGATGAAGCAGGTGGAGTGCTGTTTTGTTTGGTATTGTCTTCGTTCATGGCCAAGTCATGAATCTACCTTTGAAGCGCTTGGAGTAGCATAATCTGTATTTTTTGTCTCTTTTTTTCCCTGCAGGTTCAATTGTCAATGTCATCAGATGTGCCTTTAGTGGTTGAGTACAGAATAGGCGACATTGGACATATTCGATATTATCTGGCACCAAAAATTGAAGATGAAGATGGAAACTAAATCGTCGTGTTTTAAGTATTGCAGGATATTCCAAGTGATAACTCATGATGCAGATTCCTCATTTTATCATGGAAATTTTACTACGTTTGTATCATAGAGCCATTTTACAACATTTTTTATTGCCACAATTAAAAGTATTATATTAATAATTGTTGTGCATTTCTTTTGACCTATGTTGTATGTTTCACAAATTTCTAGGAATAGGATATCCATATAAAATGAAGCTCCTCTATCCCTGGATTATACTTCATGGTTAGCTTTCTATGTATTCCATTAGTACATGCATTAGTAGGCCTACCACTTTTGGCTTCAGTTATCAGCCTGCACTTCTGTGATCCTAGTTCTTTGATTTTCTTCCTGCTTTGTTTCAGTCAGTATGTATTGTTGGTGAAAATGTTTTTGGATTTACCATGGAAGTTTAGTAACCCTTTAAATACTTGCATACATTGTACCTAGGAAATACTAATGAGCTGTATGTAAATACAGAGAAATATTAGGCGATTTTATCAGTCTTAAAAGTTTTTACTGAGAGTCCAAAAGTTGAATGTGGCTGGCAGAGCCTGCTGTGGGAATTTTTACATGTAAAACAAAGGCTAAACGCAGTTGTTAGTAAATTAGACAATGGTGCAGTAAAGAATAGTGAAAACTGGTTCCTTATCCCTTGCTGTTTACAATTGAAGTTGGCTGGATATTGGGAATATTGTTGGAGCTCAGTGGTAACAACCCTTCCATAGTGAATCTCCAGGGATACAAGGTCAAACCAATACAAAAACTGTGAATTCAGGAGTGGGTAGCAGTGGTGATGCTCTCAATTTTAGAGGCCATATGCTGGAGAGAGAAGTATGAAGTTTGATCTTTAGTAATTTGCCCCTCTAACTAGCTTGATTACTGTAATGACTCATTTAACTAAGACTCATGAGACTGAGTTAATACAATTGGTTACCTGACACTTTGTTCCATTGTATAGAATGATTGGGTGGATAGGTAAATTTTCTGGTTAGTCTGGAGCAGTTAGTCCCTAAAAGTTTTCATTGTGTGTGGAGATCTCACAAAGCTGAAGATATTGCCATGTAATGGATAAGCAATGGGTGGTAGCTTTCAAATGTGCATCAATAATGGCTTTGGTTCGTTTATATTAGTCGCAAAATGATGCTTGTAGCTGGTATAACATTTAACATTGTATAAAGGATTGGTTTATTGCAATTATTGTTGTACCTACTTCGTGATGGGTCCTCTGCTTTCAGGAAAACATGAATAGGCCTGTATTTGTTTTTTTGTCTAGTACCCTTTTTGATTTGTGTTTATATTTAATTTCATTCATATATGTAACTAAATACTTGGTGGATATGAAATTTGAATATGGGCTTGGGAAAATGAGAATTCAACCTGGAAATTGCTTTCCCAAGTTGAAATATGAGTGGATTCCATGAGTGGTAAGCACCACTATAGGCGATATCTGTTGGTGTGGTCTCAAGACTTTGAAAGAGTACCTTGCCTGAATACGGAACGACCTCTTGGATGAATGTCTCTGGTATTCCTCCAGGTAAGCAGTTTTGTCTCATGACGTTTCTGAGAACAACTTTTTCTCCATCCTCAGGGGTTCTGAATTCTGTCTTCTCCATTTTGGCCAGTATATATACTCACTCCTTGGGGTCAGGTGCCATCTGATTGGCTATGGCATATGAGTGTCTTACCACCTTTCCTTGCATATTTAAGGGTGTTGATGATGTATCTCCCTGCATGACTTAATGGTTTAAGTTTCACCCCGGTTGAAGTTTTCAGGCTGCCAACTGATATCAATGACTTCTTTGACAAGGTGGACCCAATTGCCTTGCGTGTAGGTGAGAAGTTTGGGCCCCTTCCACTCTATGGCATGGTCCTCACTAATGCTGTGATCTGTTCCTGCTGATTTTTGCAGTGGAGCCAATCCGAAATATCTCTGGTGCTCCTATAATCTTGTCTCCATTGTCAGGCCAGTCTATTCAATGTATATCTTCCTGCACTCGCAGGGAATTTGATAGACCCCTGGTGTTGTCAAGCCAATTGGATCCTTTGCCTTCACTGGCTATTCCTTTAGTTTAGGTGATGGTAAATGTATCGTCTGGATGTCATTCTGCCGTAAAATGCATTGAATCCCTCGCGATATAGTTGACACACAGGGTAGGAAGGCTTAGGCAACTGGTCTCTCAGACAGCTTGGATACGTAGCACCTTGTTGTCCCAACAGTCCTTTTCAGGGCCTTGGACATTTGCTGTTTACTATTACCATTCGGAGGAAAGGTTCTTTTCAAATGGTCCAATTCTGTCGGGATGCTTTGTGTCGGCTATGGCCTTGACTCATGTGAATAAAGTAGATAAAACTGATGCTTTGTGTGAAGGATGATGATGGATCTGACTGGAGGTAAAGATCTGTGTGAGTCTGTTTCCGGTACACTTCCCCGGTGTCCCAGGCTTCCGTTATCTCTCCTTCGGATTAAGATGTCGAGGAACTGGAACTGGCCATTTTCCCCAACTTCTCTATTGTAAACTTGATGCTTGGATGCTGGCGAGCACTGTTCCATGAGGCCAAACCAAAAATGTATCTGAAAAAGCACTGAATGCAGCAGGGCTGTGTTAAGTGCTCAGTTCTTAAAATCCTCCTTGTGGAAGTTAGCTATTGCAGAAGACAACGATGATCATGGCTACACCCTCAGACAATCAGAATTTCCCGTCAAATGAGATATAGGTTGAAGTCAACATGTGGCGGCATAACTTGACTGTATCGGGATTGAATCTTCTTGTCAGGAGTTTCAAGGTGTCAGCAAGAGGTACGTAGGTGAAGAGTGGTACCACATCGAGACTGACCAGCATGTTATTTGCATCACCTCAAATCTCCTGGATGGTTTTCACAAATTATATAGTTCTTCACATGGTGTTCACAAGTCCCGTATGTGGCATCAAAATGCCTGTAAGATATTTTGCCAAGTTATAGGCTGGAGAGCTGATGATACTGACAATGGGCCTGAGCAGGGATCCTTCCTTATGGATTATGAGCAATCCGTTCATTCTGGGTGGCATTTGGGATCATGTGGGAGGTGCTAGAGGTTGGAGGCTTCTAGCAGTCTCTAGCGTGAAACCCACTGCCTTCATGAGCTACAAGGTCTTCCTGGTTATGGTGTCTGTGGGGTCTCACGGTATTCTCTTGTACTCGCTCCTCATGAGCAACTGCTGCATCATCTGGAGATGATCCTCCATTTTCATGAGTATTGTCGCATTGCCCTTGTCAACTGGCAGGATGGTAATTGCAATATTTCTTAGTAGAAATATCAGTCCTTAATTCCTCTGCTGCATCGTGTGTGGGTGAAGGTTAACCTTTCATCATAGGCAATTATTTATGCTCTTAAGTGAAATGTCCTAGTCTTAACATTAATTCTGAGGAAGATGACCTTGTTTCTTCCCAGATTACATATCTTAGTTTTCCCAAGAAACCATAGTTTTAGCTTTGAAAGCCTGACTTGTGAATGTGAAGTATGTGCACCCTGTTACTACTCCCAGAAATATCATTTGCACAACATAAAGAGCACTTTCAAGAAATGATTTACTATTTTTGTAGTAGTTTGGTTTTTGTCTCTCTTACTCAGCCTCTCCCCCTTTTTTTAATATATTCTATTTTTACTTTGATTAAAATTAAGAAAAAGGGAAGTATTACCTTGAACAAGTTAAAAAATGGTGACCAAACGTGTCTAAAAGCACACCAATCAGGATTCATTCAGCTAGGTAATTTTGCAGTCCTGGAAAACGGTAGTAAGAAAATATTTCGGGTAGCAGGGGCCAAAGACTCGTGCATTACCTATGTAAAATCACAATAGAACCAAATATGCAGATTTTAAGGGCAAAGTTGAACTGGTGAAGTAGTACAATAACACACAACTGGTTATATATAGCCTAATGCATTTAATATTCAAAGAAACAGACATCACAGATATGGATGAACGTAGAAAATGCACATGTATTTGAATAAGCCCTGAATAAACACATCATAATAAAAATTTGACATCTTACTCAACATTCATCACCAAAACAGAGATCATACATACTTATATATAAAAGATCACTTCCCCAAACTCTGAGGAATTATTATTACTTAAAATAATAATGACTTTGGTATGTCTCAATGATGGCACAGAAAATAGCAGTTCCAACCATACACGTCACACAAAATCAAAGGAAACATTGCAGAAAGTTTGCAATCTTAGGTTTACCGAGACTCATGACTTTGATTTGGATTATGAAAAAAATCACATCAATATATATGTATTTACACTATGTACACATCAAAGCTTTAGTTGAAATCAGGTTTGCTGAAAGCAATTTCCCAGAATACCCGTGAAATCATTTGGTCAAGAGTGCTAACTCCAATAATGAGCATCGGAGGTGAACATTTTCCTCAAGATTATGTTGGCCAAACTTATTTTAATAACTGTTTGATTGGATTCTCTCTAGAGAGATACTAATTACAAATTCCCCCACAGGCTTGTTCATACAATGCATTTACCCACAGAAGTACGTGGCTGAACAGATGTGCGAATGAAAGCTCCCAAGTAGAACGGACTATTATTTGACCAAGAATTTGCACTTTTTTGCATGATGAAATTTTTTTGGCAAATGAGTTCATGCATCAATTCAAGCGGGTACATGCATCATGTAAACACGGCTTAAGATTAGATCATAAGTTTAGCTTTTGACTTGAGGCCCTTAAGAAATGTGTCAAATATTCTATAAATATCCACTGGAGATGAACCATCAAACAGGGAACGCTTGAATGTAGGTCTCCAAGAGGGAAAAACATGTTCCATTAAAATTGTTGGGAATATATCTCTCTAATCGAGGGTTTGTGGGTCAAAAGGAATCAGTTGCTTAGAAAATATTACATGAAACATTCATGAAAAAAAGCCTTGTAGTCCGCAACATACATTTTTAAGGTTGAAGGACTAAAAACTAATATTCAAACCTGCATACAATATCCTTTTTTAATGGGATACAGCCAGATTGAGTCTACATTGTTTTTCAAAAATATTCAAAATTGAGGGGAGATGCATATTTGATGCCCGATTGACCTTTCCAAAGCATCAAACAAGGTTTTAGAAGTGCTTGCAATAATCTGAATCTGCTTTTTTACTGTAAAGTGGTAAGGAAATAAATATGTCATTGTTATTGCTTTTGCCTAATGGTAAGTAGAAATATAGATTTAAGTCTTAAAAAAACCCATGGGGAGTGAAACTAGATTAAAATATGCACACTAAGGTAAATATTATACCAAGCAGGTTCACCTGAGATATTCCACAGTGGCAATTTTTTAATGGAAATAATTAGGAAATTAATTAATGCAATTAGCAGTGAAGGATTTGCTTTTTTGAAATAATTCTCTCATCAGCACCTACTCAATGAAAGGTAGTAGGTACTCAAAATACAGTGTAAAGAATAGACTTAAAGAGTTATTGAACCATTCAAGTGCACAACATGTTTGTGAGCTCTGCATGAATTAGTTTTTCAGACAAGAAGAATATTGTATGAACTTACCCAATACAGCCCACCCCATTTTTTCATTTCTGATTTCAAGAAAACTAAATTTCCATTACCAGTCATTCAATGCATATGAGGCCCTCTAAATATGATGGTGAAAATAGTGATTTATCATCACTTAACGAATGATTACATGAACAAATAACTGAAATATCTAACATGCATACATTGCCTTCAAGTACTTTTTATTGTGTAAAGCAAGGGGCTACACAAGGTTGACATTCCTTTGGAGATATTGATCAGCTCTGAATTACCTTCTTTGGTATACTTTTTTACAAAATGTATCACTAACATGATCCTTGAAGGAATCTAGCTCCAAAATTTACATGCATTTACCAATTTAATTTATGAAAAACTTTATATGCCAAATTGTGTTTTGGAGGGAGAGAATTGATTTGGTTTGTAATTAATATTTTTGTATTTGAACTCTATCAAGTGTGCACTCTCACATTATGCCCTCAAAATGTAACATAACACATGGAATAATTAAAGTGCTGGTAATTTTTCACCACAATCCTAACTGGTTTTAGAATATGGAAATTATTTTCAAAGAAATTTTGTAGTAGATTGCATAATGTATCCTCTGTGGCATAATTAGGGTATGAAAACATTACCATGAAGAAAAATTGATGGAATGATTGCAGATGCATAAACACATAGTTAAATGTATGGACATGATTTTTTAATTTTTACCACAATCGTTCACCAGCAGAAAAACACTGGCACACTTGTGTTGTAGGTTACATAATGTCCTAGCTGAGTTGCAGTACTGTAAAAATGACACTCATTAAAATTACTAAGATGAGAAAAAATTAAGAAATTTTTAGTTATTCCCCTGTTCACCAATACGCATAGTATATTAGTACCATTATCCCATTTCTCATGTTTTTCCATCATCAGTCATGGAATTTCACAGTGGTCTTTCTTCATGCTTGAAAAGACCTTGTCTCCCCACTTTTTTACAGCTGATATTTGATCACAAACAAAAGGCTTCCTTTTGGACATAAACAGTTTTTACTGAGCATGGGAATACTCGAGCAATGTCATGAGGTAAACAACAAAATAAGTGATTCTACCTAAGAAGACTACAGGCATCTTTATTTGGCCACATTCAGAGGAAAGAAGGAGAACAGAGAGCACTAAAATGAGTATATTGAGGTAGAGGGGAAATTTGGGGGACACTTTTAAAAGTATATACCTACATATCTCCCATATTGACTATTTGTCAGAGGTTATAAGACCTAAATCACTTAATCATTAAGAAACACAACCACATAAAACATTACCTAAATGTATCTCACACACACACTATGAAACATGCAGGCATAAATTGGTTAGGATTTTCTTTAATTTGTTTGCTAATAATTGATGGCTAATTAACATTATTGTTACCTGCTTCATTAGATATAAGGGAGGAAAATAACTGTTGGGAAATAACTCGAGTAGACTAGATGTCAATCCATCAATCAGCTGTCTAGAAATACAAATCAGTTATTTTTTCACAAAAAATGTGAAAGAATAATTGCATAGAATATAAGACTCATTCTTGGAAAATATTAATCCGTCTAAAAAGATGGATAGGTATCACATGTTCGTAGGAATTCCTCGTGCGAATAATGCATTTAATTAAATTTAATTCTCTCCAAATCATACATCAATAAATAAATAATCAATAAAAGAAATGCTCAGTGACTAGAAATAATACATGCTTTTACAGTGGAAACTATTAATCACAAAGCTAACCCAAAAGACTGTTTTCATGGAGTATAATGACTTAGTGTTAAGCAACTCCATTCGATGTATTCCTTATCACACATTATTTAAATTAACTGGTGCTGTACCCAATGGACCACATCATATGAGAGCATTTTCTATTTTTACTTGATCCACTTCTTTCCAAGCATAACATATTACACTATAATGATAAAATATACTAATGATTACTAGAGGATCATCTCTCAATTAGGATCAAAAATTAAAACATACATATCATGGATATTTGTTTCCACTGTAAAAACAAATTACACATCATTACATAGTATGCAAAGCTAGCATCTCCATGCAGCAATGGTTTCACCCGAATTGACAAGTAAAAGATTAATCTCTCCCAAATTTGTACTAATTCATCTCACTTATCAGTGAGATCATCATTACTATATACTATGAGATCAAAGTTGACATTGAGAAGGGAATTAAAAGAGAACGAATATACACCAAAATGACTGTAATGATATATATTCCTAGGCAGGAAACCATTTTCCAGGAATTTCACACATCAGCATCATGGCAATCACTTATTTTTTGAGCTCTTAATTAATTTTTAAAATACATCAGAGAGCTATGAACAGGTACCCTTAAATGTCTTGGGGTGATGGTGTATGAATAAGTCATTTGAAGTCTTATATAACCGCACAGCATTCCAAAGAATAACCTATTTTTACCTCAACTTGCTGGTACAATCATGAATATTTTTGTTGACAATGGGAGCAAAAAATTAATCTCCATTAGCTCTGCTAAATTTCTCATTTTACTTGATGAGGATGGTATACATTCAGGTAAATGAGTATGATTTGCCTCTAATTAGACAATCCAGGGAGAGTATTTTGTGCCGAGACAAGGCTTTTACACTTTTAAGACGGGTTTACTCACACTCCACAAGGACCAAAAAGAATAACATGCATTACACAGAATGTACTACTGTATTTTGAAAGCACACCAGATGAAATTGTTTCTTTCAAGGCTCTAAGATGATAACATAATCCCAAGACTAACTACTATAGGTTCATGATATTTTCTGGACTTTGTAATATATCTAGTACATTTTAACAGTACAAAGCTTTATTCATTTTATTTTTCTGGAATGCAATGTAATTAGGATAGCATGAGCCATAGAAGTCCTAGTATATCATAATTATTGACTGAGTGAATGCAAAGAAAAAAATGCAATGCACCTACAAGAAGAAAAGCCTTTCTTGAGATTAGATTAGGCACAGAAATAATTTTGAAAAATAATTCCAAGTTCATGCTTACAGGAAAAAAAAGTCATAATACTGTAACTTTAAATAAACAGTAAGGGGCATAATCTTGTCTATCCATGTTAAGCATGTATCATTATTTTTCAACTGCACTCACTAGGTGGTAAAGGTGATCTTCATTCAACAAATTTGATCAGGTTCTTTTAATCACTAGTTTTAATGCATGGAGTTCATTCTCAAGACAGTATCAGTAAGCTTCGAGAGTGGTTTGTATATTAGGGAGAGGAGTATTATAATGACAACACACATTATAGGACTGCCATTGAACCCCAGAAATTATAACTACTACACGCGTCATAGCAGGAAAAATGATCATTCATAACATAAAGGTTATTCATACACAGCATTACCCCAATCCACCTTTGATGGCATACTTTATACCTTAACAGGTTTCCAACCACAAAGAAGAACACTTCATATCTTATGTATGGCACATTTCCAAAAATTCTCACAGCAGAATTAGTGGTGCTATGCTTTCTCCTCCACCTGAGAAGGGCTGACTATCTTTCCATGGAGAGTACGCATGTGACGAATCAGATTACTCTTCACGTTGAATCCTTTGTGACAAACATCACACTCAAATGGTTTCTCCCCAGTGTGAGTTCTAATGTGGATGAGAAGTGAAGCATTTGAGTAAAACCTTTTTGAACAAGATGGACACACGTGAGTTCTATGACTCATCGAGGCACCTTCCCCTCCAGATCTCCATTGCTGCCTTGCCTTCCGAGAACTGCGCCAGGGATCTGGATCTGCACAAGGTGAATAAACCAGAGCAAAATCACATGGGTAATGAAGAAAGATTGGATGAAAAGAAAAAAATAAAACTTATGGATAGGCCAATCAAGATTCAACCAAAAATAGTGGATATGAGGTTTTTACCAAATTTGCTTCAGCATATAAAATACCAGATATCAGGCAATACATATCCACAAGCAGCAATGTATGTGGAGCAAAGGATAAGGCATTGGTGAATTCAATCCTTTCAGCTATAACCAAGTGGAAGTCCATTACTGAATCAATAATGACAATACCAACTGTGTTTCAATCCACAGTTTTATAATGGTACAACTATGTAGTTTCAACGCTCCTGCGTCATCTTCAGGTACCTCAAGGTTGCGGCTACTTCAGGTACCAGAAGATGATGCAGTAGCATTGGAACTAGTTGTACCGATAAAAAACTCTGTGAATTGAAACATAGTTGTTATTGTCATTATTAATTCATTAAGGCATTTGTATTGATATGAATGATGACAAGTTGGAAGAAAACCCTCTCATTGTTTCAGTCTAAGGGCTATCCTACTATTGTATTTTATCTCCCACCTAGCAACAAGAAATTAAGATGAACTCTCCAACTTTAATAACTCACAGTTTTCTGACCTAAGAGTGGTGGTCCCAAATATCATGTAAATCTCCCCAAAGTGATAAATTAATCCAAAACAGTCTGTTGAAGTCATTAATTGGAAATGGTATACCAGTCGGAATATCAGCTGAAACAGTCTATATTTCAAAGGCATGAATTCCACTGACTGCTTTTCATTATAAAAATTGGAAGAATGACAGAAAATATAGAGAGAGCAAAGAAAAAAAATCAGACATGATTTCCCACAGATTGATTACTTGAGAGGAATGAATTTAGAGTTTAAAAGAATACAGAGACGACAGATATTTACTGATCAAAATTTGGTTTGTTGCACAATGGTAACTTGATGTGTACCTACTTTCATAAAAAAGGCAAGACTTCATTAATGGACTCTGCTACAACTGCATTGCAATTCAAATAGAATGATTATATGTACACACACACAGTAAAATTTTCACAATTTTTTAAAGTCAGCACTGTCAGTTTCAACACACTTTGGTCATATTTCAGAATAAATTATTTTACACACAGCCAGGGAAATACACTCGTATGTACTTAAGTTGCTCACCCTAGCTTAATTCACCTTCAACACTAGTCCCCCACACAGGCAGTCCTTGGCTTCTGTACAATTCATACATTCCAAAATGTCATCTCTTACTCGACTTCATATGCTAAATTACAACTAACAGATGTTTGTCTGCAAATATTGTTTTTAAATTTTGCATGATGGTGCCTAGGTTTGCCATGATAGGCTATTAAGATGCATGCACTTAATGCACAGACAGGTCCACTCTGTCTTCCAGTGATGATACAATCTTCTCAATACAACAGAACACTTGCCTTCCTTTCATTCACAGACCCTTTTCCCTTAAAAACAGACGAGTGAAGTTGATGAGTGCTTAACAGCAAAAGAATGTCATTCATGACATTTGTGATTGATGACAAGTTTTATAATTTTCCTGTAAAGGCATCAAACATGCATTTTCAAAGTCGTCAATGACTCTTAAGCTGTTGAATACTAATTTTGAACTAATTCAAAATCTGTTCAATAGCTGTACTCAAGAAGTCCACCAGGTGAGAGACTCCATAAGTGCTGATGTTTCGATGTCCATCGCCTTCAGGGAAGAATGTTGTGACTTCCTTGGTTCCAAAATATATGGGCCAGGCAGGCTCCTGATTGGCCAAAGTCTTCCCACCTTCTTCTGACCTCTTGAATCCTTCTGAGCACCAGTTTCCAGGCAGTACTTAAATGGTATCCCATGCCTCAGTTGAAATTTTTCTACTCCAGCCTATTTTCAACCGCCTCTGTAGTGAGTCTCTCCCAGAATTAGTAGGTGTGGCAAAGAATCTTTCTCTTGTCCCATAAATAAAATTGCCATGCTATAAATGAGGTTTTACTAGGTACATTTAGCTCTCTAGAAACATAAACCCTAATTAGTATGGGACTCAATTGTTGAACTTTCGCACAGGTCTCAGGAATGAATTATGTATGAATGTTGAGGACTGCACGTAACCCTATCCTTCCCCTGACAACCATATAACCATACTTCCATCCCCACTACCTTCCCCTCTAATCATCCCACTAAACCTTCCTCCACCCCACCCTATTCTGAAGTATTTCTAGAGGTGGACCATTCTGCAAATCACCACGGTAATTTTTTTTGAACTATCACGTTGTTGCTTTTTGTAACATTCCACAAACCCTGAAAATCATTTCAGGGAAATTCAGAAATTCATTCCAATTCAGACATTTCAGAAATTTTTCATACTGATGTAATCCACGCATATCTGTTAAACCAAATCCTCAAGTATTTCATACATTTCATATTTCACCTCAATTATAAATTACAGCACATACAACACATTTCTGGAATATTTTTGCTCATGGAAAAAGTGCACGGATATCATTTGAATGGTCGGAATGAAAATTTCTCATACCATGACAAAAGAGAGCCAAATATTCTGAGTGCTGATGTATTTGATTTTAATTTTTATTAATATCTAGTACACTAATTTAACAATAGTAATGATTTAAACGTCGTTAATCCCTAACTATGTGCTGCAACTGCCTTTCCTATTATATCCTTCATTGGCAATTAGTAGCTGCAAATATATAATTATTGATAAATTTTGGTCATTTTTCATTGAAACCTTGATTGAAAATTATAGTTATTTACCCATCTCTATATATTTGCCTGGTCATGTGTAAATTATTTTGCTCCAGAAGATGACACCTGTGCATTCAAACTAGTTGAACCGCATAAAATATCTGTGAAAATTTTACTTTCTGCATATTATCATTCACAAAAATAATACATGTTCACATCAATGCAGATGACATGGGTTCATTGATAGTCCTGTCTTGTATTACACAGGCCATGGGGGGTTTTCTCTCATGATGCACATGGACATCAAAATTTAAATCATTATCACATTTAAAACTGATATGAGATCACTGCCATACCTTATTCACGCCTCAGTTGTATTCTGAGAATGATTTCTGTAATACAAGTTGTACGCTAAAATTCATTTAAATGATAATATGCCTCCTTTCAAATGTAAAGAACATACCATTAGGCAACATGGAGGGCGGATGCGTCTTCAAATGTCGAACCCATGCTGCGGCCGAGAGGAAGGTTTCTGAGCAAAAGTCACACGTCAGAGGCATGGTCTGTCCAAAGTCATCGTCCTCCTCCTCAACGTCCAACATCTCCACCTCAGCAGCAGACTTTCCCTCCACCTCCCCATATTCTGCATCCCCATCATTGGATAATTCAATATCCTGTGCATGGAAAAATCACACGTATCACCATCCTATTCCAGGGTTAAATAAGAATTACCATATTTTATGACTGATAATATGCACCATTATTTTGCCTCATGATTTGGAGAAAAACATACAAACAGGTAACTCTCATTTAATACACATTTCTTTTACCAAATTTTGCTATGGTGCACTTTTTGGTGCTGAAGGAGGATGCTGAAGATGCAATGGATGGACAAAATAAGAAATGATTAAGTGTACAGAAGAGTCAAAGAGGAAAGGACCATATGGAACACCATACACAAAAGAAGAACCAGATAGATTGGACATACCCTGAGACATAATGGGCTTGCAAAGAATGTAACTGAGGGTAAAATACAGGGAAAAGTCCCAAGAGGAGGACCCAGGAATAAGTTCATGGACCAAATAAAGAGGAAAGTACCTAGGAAGAGATACCAGGAGGTAAGGCACCTAGTATTAGATAGGGAATGATGGAGGGCTGCAGTCAAACAATTTTAGGATTGAACGACCAATGAATGAATGCACTCTTTGGATTTAAAACTCACAAAATTATGGCTGTTATTAAAATTTGCTTTACCTGGCATGCTTGTAGCATACACATTCCGTCTCCAAGATCCTTCTTGAATATATCCTGATCTCATCCTAACTGATACTTACAATTAGTTAAAATGTGATGAAATATAAAAGTATCTGTTATTATAAGATCAAGATATCTACAATAAATTTCCACAACGTATCGTCAGATATAATAAACTTTAACTTCATTGAACAGTTTTACTAAGATCTTAGAATCTTTTCCCATGAGACTATTCACTGGATAAAGTGTATCTACAAGGATTCAAGTGTCAACACTTATGAGCTCTTGGTGGAATAACAAACTTGACTTTTGCTGGATTTTCAATTCAGGTGATCACAAAAAAATTGCCATGTTTTTGGGAAGAAGAGTACCACCTGGGCCAAGACATTTATTTTTGCAACTGTTACTTCATGACCATTAACTGGATTCCTTCATAGTCTCCCAGATAATAAAAGGTCCCTATTGACGTAATATTGTAAACATGGAATAAAACACACATAAGGGGTTGCTATGTACATATTAGAAAGGAGAAATTGTTGTGTGGTTTTTAGGAGAGGAATCTGACGACTGTACGAGAATTTTCTCAGTATCTCCAATTGTGATAAAAAGGAAAAAGTATTGAACTGAAGATAAGTGCGAAGTGTTATGAAAGAGTTTAATTCAATCGCTTTGACACGAAAAATTGGTGATCGTTACAGGACTTTGATGAAGATATTCATGGAAAAAATGAGTATTGTGATCCTTAAAAAGGCGTTAGCAGACAGGAATCTGCCTACAACAGGAACAAAGCCGGACTTGAGGTTGAGATTGGAAGAAGAAGAATTGAGGAGAGAAGGAAAAGATCCGGCAGATTTCTTTGTAGAGATCGAAGAAGCCAGCAAACAGCGGGTGGGGGATTCCTCGACGGCGGTGAGTATAGATATATTATCTGAAGTACTGAGGAAAATCTGAGGAGAGATTGTTGTGTGGTTTTTAGGAGAGGAATCTGATGACTGTACGAGAATTTTCTCAGTATCTCCAATTGTAATAAAAAGGAAAAAGTATTAAACTGAAAATAAGTGTGAAGTGTTATGAAAGAGTTTAATTCAATTGCTTCGACATGATACTACTTTAGGATAGTTTTCATTACAGAGAACAGTTGATTTACAATAACATATGTAGTATAGGTGTATGGGATAAGATATAGTGATATTAATAATGACTTTTTTTTAAATTATTATTTTAAACCCCGAAAACAGCTCAAAAGGGCCATTTACACCAGGTATTTTAACATTAACAAAAGACGAACACACACACCCATGTCCTGGGCAGACAATATTCTACCCAGGCAGGACTCGAATCCGCGACCCTCGGTTTTTACGACAAACGACAAACTTAACAGAAAATGTCTAACAAAATGAATTTATTTATAGTAAAAGATCTCCTTTTCATCCATTGTTTCAACATTCTACCATATGTCATCAATTAAATACATTCTCTCTCCCAGGTCAAGCTAAATTGGCGAGTAGAACTCTTAGGGCCGTATTTATAGTCGCTACCCAGCAAGCCCCTTATCAACCCCTACCCATGGGACTGCTGGGGGATGGTTAGCAGTTACTAAGGACTGACAACGGTGGGAAATAAAATTCGTTGCTCAATTTTTGGCAATTTCATGAGTTTAAAGCCTTAGTTACGAGCAAATAAACAGTCGGAATCATTGTAATATCCATTGATAAGCTACGTTACGCCAATATATTCGCCGCCTTTCGGTGTATTTATTTTTGGATTAGCTGTAGAGTAAAATTAACTGTCACTAAACATGCCAAGGCTTCTATTGGGGGAAGAATATACATTCAGCAAAAGTGCAGAGAAATAAAAATATTCACGGAAGATCAAAATGACAACGCAGCTAGTAGCCTCCAGGAGAATCAAAATCGGGATATTCCTGAGTTCAACAATGTTTGGGATACTGCCGCCACGGGCAAGATTCAACTATCAAGGTAAGAAAAAAATTTCCTGTTCATGCATTCGTATAAGGTGGTATGGTGTGACGGTGAATTTTCGTGTTTATTCATGCGTTCATGCATTCACACATTGTCTTGTACTGGTTAATGTATCGTGTAACCACGGCTAGATCTAGTATTTTCTTGACATAAGTTTTGGCAATTTTTTATTTAGTGTAAATAAATTTCAATAGGTATAATATAAATTAGTCTAGAAGAGCTGTAAATTAACATCACATTAATTATTTCTTATTTTACCCACAGGTGCTGGAAAATGACCACAACCAACTTGAAGTAGGCTGTCAAAATATGCTACAGGATAGGTTATGACAGAAGGGGTTCCCCAAAAATCTTACAAATGAAAATAAGAATTGTATGGCTAATATTTTAATATGAGAAATGAATAAAAACTACAAATCAGTTATGCTGGTTGATCTTCTCTTCAAATCAATCCCAATGTCCATTAATATTCTACTGAATCTAGCTGGACCAGTATCTGCTACCTATGAGCTATTTGGCATAAGTAAGTTCGTTGAATTAGCTGTGTATAATTTTAACGTAGAAACTCAACACCACTATCAGCTATGCCATCAGCTGATTTTTAACAAGGTGAGGATGCAATATGTGCAGCTGTAAACTGTCAATGCATGGATAGAAAAGAGATTGCAAACCAAACAATCATTATCCTAAAAACATCCAGAGGGATTGTTTTCATCCAATTTAGAGAAATAACTGTCTAAAGAGATCTGTTTTTTCTTTTTGTTTCTGACTAGTAACAGTAATAGTTCCTTGTAACAACTAGCAGAATCCTTTAAACTTCTAGCAACTAGCAAGCTTCTTTCGAAATCAGGATCACTTTCTTTTATGAGAGTGCATGCACAGTTGACGAGATTTAAGATTTCACCAATATTTGATGTAGTTAAAACTTTACTTTAGTTGCTGATTTCTTCGTCATCACACACATCTTTGCTCCGCTCTTCCATTTTCCATTGCTGTTGCATTTATGATAGTTCTACATCAGTTAATTCTTCTTTATTTGCCTCAATCAGGTCCTGAATGTCTTCAGCCTCCACTTCATCTAAACCGATGATGTGTGCTAGGTCAACTGTTTCATAATTACGTCCTCAGGTATATCATAACCAAGGAAGTCAATCGCACAGTCGTCCCAAAGATTTTTCCAAACTGCATTCATAGTTTTTTCGGAGACCTCATCCCAAGATTTTGCTTTGTTTTCAATGGCCTGTCGGATATTATAACAGTGCCAAAATTCCTTCAAGCTCATGCCGGCTTCACCCTCAGTTGCCCTTACAGCTTGGTTGAAAGTCTCTCTTAAATAGTATGCCTTGAACGTTGGAATTATGCCCTGGTCCACTGGCTGTAGAATCGATGTTCGGAAGTGAGTAAACAACCTTTACCTCCAAACATAAATCACTCAAAAGTTCTTGGATGCCCAGGAGCGTTATCTAATACCAACAGGGCTTTGAAGTTTAAATTTTTTTTGGTGCAGTACTCTTGTACAGCTGGGCAGAAATAGGTTGTGAACCACTTTTCAAAGATGACAGTGGTTAACCATGCCTTCTTATTAGCTTCCCATACGACAGGTAAGCTTTGCTTATGGCAACCTTTAAGAGCCCTAGGGTTTTCCGAAAGATAAACAATCATTGGTTTAAGCTTAAAATCCCCAGCAGCATTTCCACCGAGCAATAATGTAAGTCTATCCTTTGAAACTTTGAACCCTGGCATTGATTTTTCCTCAACAGAAATATATGTTCTGGATGGCATCCTTTTCCAGAACAATCCAGTCTCATCGGCATTGAAAATCTGAAGAGGTGAATATCCTTCCATTTCTATCATGGCCGCTAATTCAACGATAAATGTGGCTGCTGCACTTTCATCAGCACTAGCTGACTCTCCAAGAACAGATATATTATGCAACTTATACCGGGCTTTGAAGTAATTAAACCACCCACGGCTGGCAGTCAATGTTTCTACATTAGAACTGGCTTTGGGCAATTCATCGTACAAACACTTAACTTTTGCTTGAATCACCAACAGACTTATAGGTATATGCTTCTCAACTAAATCTTCTATCCATACATTTAAGTCTTTCCATTTCCATAATAGTCTCACATCTATTTCTTGTTCCTATCCTGACGGCAGGCGAAGGAGTTGCAATTTTCCTATACTTCTTGATTTTACCCACATTCTTTATGATAGTCCTTACAGTGGAACCAGCTAGAGATAATGTCTTGCAAATTTCATGTTGCCACTGTCCAGCATCAAGACATCGCAACACTTCTAACTTGATGCCAAGTGATATTGCTTTCCCCTTTCTTCTTCTCCAGCAGCCTATCATCATTCATTGCCTTATTTTTTACAGGGAAAACATAATTAGAAATTTAGAAACACACAGCAATAAAAAACTTATGAACATACTCAGAACACAGTTGAAAGGTTCATTCATCAATAAAATCTATTACACGGTAATGATGTAAGGTGGACGAAATCCTTGATGAAATTGTTTTTCTTCCTTCTATTCACTATACTATTCAGAATATTCAGTAATGAATTTTTTTTCTCAGATTGTCTCTTTCAGTAAAAAAAAGGCGTAGCAGAACACATGAGAACACAGTTCTGACAGGCGCACGGGATAAAGCAATCGCTGCGCATCGCGGGATTTTCAAGAGCGTTAATGTGGAACCGGAGAGCATTAAAGTGGAACAGGGTCATAAAATATTTTCAGCGCTAATGCGGAACAGAGCTAATCGGAACAGCGTTAATCGGGGAGTGGGTGTATTTAAAACAGAGTTCCTTAACTACCCTCCAAAGGGAAGACTAACTTCCTTCGAAATCACTTGTTTCTTTTAGCCTTTCATGCACTTCATCCAAATTTGGGAATTCTCCCATGTCATAAAAACCCAAAATGGTTCTCCGAATGACATCTTTCAGCAAGTCATCCAGCAATGTCACAGTTTTCGGTTGAGGTTTTTGTGCTTTTAAAGGCGAGGTAAATAACGCTGAACCACTTTCCTCGATTGAAACTCTTCCTGTAACAGGATCGTTAAAGATGGGATAACATTTGTAAAGAAACAATGATGCATATATGATGATTATCAATATACTTTAATTTATGAACTAAAGGTTAAAAAAATGCTGAGAAATTGGAATAAAAATATTTCAAAAAAATTTTAAAGCTGAAAAATGCTACAGATATTGTTGAAAGAAAGTCAATGATATCAGTTATTTCAATTTTAACAAATGTCTTTAAAAAGTGCATAAATACCATCTCTTGCGATTTTCTGAAGACTTCTTTCACTTATGCCACAAGCTTTAGTGAATCTCTTTCGAACTTTGGCAAGAGAGGTAATCGGTTGTCCAAGCTCCTCCTTCCGGAAATGCTGCAGCACATTATATGCTATTTTCCTGGCTTTACTGCCAAGAATTGCAGATTCTTCCCTTCGCTCATGCTGAGATTCGGGACAACAGTGAACCACGTGGGTACTTGGTGTTAAAATTGCAATAAGCGCCACTGACACAAAACGTACCGATGGTACGATAAGTACTGATAACATGATAAGCACACCAACAACCACAGTAATCAAACAGCCGTACTTAAAATGCAGTATCTGAGTACACAGAACACATGGCAACACATGAAGCGGAGAGAACTTTACACGACAGAAGCCAGAGTAAGGCTGAGCTCCCAGAAGAAGGAAATCCCCCACCATGCATTTTTGTACTAATGTGTTGGCGTGAGACTCATATTATTCAGATAAATATATTCAATGGAGAAGAATTACATACTCATACAGTAGAACCTCGATCTATCGTCTTTCAAGGGGATGGACAAAAATAACGATGGATGCAGGAAAACGAACAATGCGGGAAAAGATTTCCCGGGAGCCAAAACGAGATGAAAATACGAGAATTTTATGGTAACTTTTCACAGTAGAGGGGAATATTAAAGAAATTTCTCTTTAAAGCGGGAGAATTTTTAAATTTAATGTAAATACTTCGTGTATCTCTAATTTTTCGTTTGACTACTAACTGTTTAAAGTATTTTATTAGTATTACATATCCCAATGGTGTCTCGGATGATAAAAGTAAATAAACAAGGGCCATTATCATGTAATTAGATGATCCTCAAGCCCGCGCACCGACCTATCCATGCGTAGAAATTTATTCATTTCAAATATCCTTGAGGGTGAGAAGCACGCCTAAAATTTGTTGGGGAGGATGTAATCTTTTTTCGTGCTTTCCATTGTGCTCCGCTGATAGAGGAGTGCCACCCGTTAAAGATGGAGCGAGCTTGATGCTACCAAGTGTACTCTTCTTTATCTGGAGCAATCGCATAACCCACGAGGCATAGAGCAAGAGAGGTGTAGCAGGTTATCGCCATCTGGTTCAGAGAGGCAAAAGTTAGTGGGCAATCGGGTTGAAATGAGGAGTTCCGAAATCGGCGGTTGGAGTTCAGCTTGTCATTACTAAATGAACACCAATTTCAAAAGAATAAATCATTTTGATGGGCCACGGTGCCTAAAAAAAAAAAAAAAAAACATTTCTGGCAATGCAAGCCCACGTCAGACAACGGACGAGAAGGAACTTAGCCCACGCTCGCAGGACTTCCACTACGACAAACTAATGGTTGAAGCATCTGCGTTACCTTCAGCCGTCTTAAAACACCTATTTTGAACAGTTTCGGCTTTAGGCTCAGAAATAAATACTTCAGGAAAATGAATAGACATAAATACCCACTTTAACTGGCTAAACACGGAAAAAATAGAAAAAGGAAAGAGCACAGAGCACGTAGGGTTTCGCCACACTTACTAAGGGCCCGCGAAGTGACCATGACGAAGGTCAGGGTGGGTCAGGGAGTGACTGAATTGCTGAGGTTACAAGCCACACCCGCTGCCCTCTAGTTGGTTCCGCAAGAGTCACATGACGAGAAACCCCACCTCCCTCCCTTCCCTCAGCCACTCCCCCATTTATGCCCATGTGGCCCACGTCATTTGAAATAATGCACTGGTTACATACAAGAATTGGGTGAGACAGGTAATTGGGGGACCCTGTTTTCCACCGGGAGGGACAGGGCAGGTGGAAGACCTTTGACCCTCCCGAACCTTTCCGCGGAAAGGGCCCCTCCCACTGAGGGGCGCATTAGTGGAACGTCAGTTTATTTTGCTATAGTTTTTAATCGGCATAAATCTACAGAACAAGTATTACATGAAGTTTGTCCGTTATTTTCTGTTACATTTGATACCAAACACCAAGGAAATCCGTTGATATTTACCCACATGGGTTATATCAGATCTTGATATGGTGCCAAGAGCGAGCGTATGACAACTACTGGTAAGAGAGCATTGCGAGGATAATAGGAAGAAAGGTTAGAAGCTCATGGCGAAGGAATGCGGAAGCTAAAGAGCGAGGTAAGGACTCGTTTGGGTAGGAAAGGAGGAATGCCAATTGTCCTCTAGGAAGGAGTTTGGGCCATAAAGATAAGAAGGGACTTGGATGGCAAGGGCTACCCGTCCTACGTGGTGCACCACCCAACTCCCTCCCCCTTTCCCGCCGCGGAGCGCCGCAAAAATCCAAAAATCTTACTTTGGTGTAAATTTTTGGTTTCGTCTTTTTCAAACAATGAATGCGGGAATTGCGATGTGGGGACCGTGATTTGGAAACGATCAAAGTGGGAAAACGATACTTCGGGGAAGGATGGATGCGGGAATTATTAACGTTATCAGCATGGAACTACATTTGGGACCAAAGACGGCGAACGATAGATGCGGGAAAATGATCAATGCGAGAACGATAGATCGAGGTTCTACTATATGTAGAGTTTCCATATATTTGTTACAACTTTTCATAATGGCCTAGACAGGTCACTCTTAAGTGAAATAAATTAATGCAGAACCGTAAAAAGTTCATTTATTTGCTGTAGTGGTTGACATAACTTACTTGCAAAAATGTATGCCAGATTCAATTATGACTATTTGCAAGGCCTATAAATTAGTTCAACATATGATTGACGTCTTATGTCTGCTTTTCACGGGAAAACTGGAGGAAGGATAATTTTGAAATTTTGCATTGGAGTATTGGAGAGCGCAGGAACAGCCATAGGCTAAATGAAGAGGGATTCAGGGTCCCCAAGGTTCCCTATGTGGACAATTTGTTTGCCACTATCCCTAATACATAGGCAACCCACACTTTAATACATGTAGTGATTGCGGCCTAAATTAAAGGATACATTTATTTGGACATCCCATTTACTTCAGCATGCCTTTTAAATGTTGATGTGATGGCACTTGCATTTGAGAAGCACAATGTTTCAGGTACATGTGGGCACAATGAAAAAAAAACAAACATCCCTAATGGACCCATCATTAGGATTTGAATAGCATACCCAATCCATATAATTAAGAAATGTACCAAATTCTAAATACATATTCATTATGTTTATTAAATTACATACAGTAGAGCCCCGACTATCCAATCTAATGGAGGGGGAACCCCAATCAGACTATCAAAAGCAATAGGTAATCTGTTCATATTCAATTCTACCATAGTTGTGGTCTTGGTTTCAGCACCATACTTTCTCACAGTCTTTCGCACAAATTGTAATGAAATATTCATATTACTATTTCATTATTTCATTTATTGGACAACCATTCATTCCCTATACTTCACGGAAGCATTTTGCCAACTACGTCCTGTTTCAGGTTTCCGAGGCCAGCAGGTATTCTTACCATTTTTCTTCGGCCGCGTCATTGTTTCTCTGACAACATTTCTCCTCCTCCCCTGGAGACGTTTTCAGGTCGAAGATTCTTCAGGACAGGAGGAGAAATGTTGTCAGAAAAACAAAGACGCGGCCGAATCCCAAAAAGAAAAATGGAAATTATCCATCACTATGTTTACCAATTGATCTGAGATCAATCTGAAAATTGAATTGATCTGAATATTCCAAGAGAGCTGACGCGGATCGCCTGGTTTACCAACAAGGACTGAAAATATCGATAGTGAACAATTGAATCTATCAGCTGAAGCACGAATGACCCAGTGTGTAAACAAGTGCAGAGTTAGAAATTTTCAGTCGCATTCCGAGGGAACAATAACAAAATTGCCCAATTAGAGATAGAATCGCGATGTGTGATATCATCAACGTCACTTCACCTGTCAATACTACACTCTTGTTACAACTGGTTACAACACTCGCCTTGAATAATAATGGTTATATTTTGTTTACCAATGACAGCCAAAAGAATAATGAGGAGCATTACAGACCTGCTGGTTCATTACGTTCTGAAATCTGAGCTGGCTGAGAAAGAGGGCTAAGTCAGCCCGCTTCTCAGATCAATCCCAATAGCCCATTGCATTAACCATACTGATCGAGTCAGATTGATCTGAGATCGATTGGTAAATGTAGGGCATGAAAAACAGTTTTTATTTTTTAACTAATATCTCAAAAAGTAGGGTATTTAAGCCTGATATGTTTGTATCACTATTAGGATGAGATCTTCTATGAAATCAGATCAAACTCAATGAGTTTTATAAGGAGTGATACCTAGCTTTAATGATTCAAAGTGACTCTATACTTCCAAGTGACACAGTGAAGAGATAATAAATATTCTCCGCTATATTGCTACCTCACTGTACAGAATTTTAGGACAGAGCTCCTTTCAGACAAGCATCCATTATGGTAGCTTTCATGATTCAGCAATACTCACTGGCTTGATGGTGACGTGCATGGGTGAGAAAATGGAGGGTGAAGATGTGCGTGGAGGAGCGCTGTCTCTTGAACCATCACCATCCCACCAGCTGTTTGATTTGGCCAAGCTCCCCCTCTCCCGAATGTCACCCACTTCTTCTTCCTCCTCGTCATCATCGATTGGCTCTTGCTTCACTGTGACTAGACGTGGTGCTTCTTCACCCTTTGTGTTGATGAAAAATTAAGATTAGACACAAGAAATGTAATCTACACAGACTGTTGGGATGGGTATATTCGAAGTAAAATGCATCAGTGTCAAGTTTCTCAGAATTTTCTTGGGCTTCCGTCTGGGTGAGTGGGTCCATGTAGGCCAATGTTTCGATGCTCGACTCAAGCATTGTCCTCAGGGCAGAGGATGTTTCACACCTCACCTGTCACCTGAGGATGATGCTCGAGTCGAGCATCGAAACATCAGCCAGCATGGACCCACTCACCAGGACAGAAGCCCAAGAAAATTTGAGAAGCTTGTACACCGGGAAAGCATCAGATTTTACTTAATTAGTGCTAAGGCTTAAAATTTTACATTCAACCCTGGCAGCTATAGGTATTCAAGAATGAATAAAAGGGTTCCTAGACCTAGATAGCATAACAGAAATTTTTTCAAGCCTGCTAAGAAGAAATATGGGTATTTTTACATTGGTGATATGAGAAGTGAGCATGACAGGATTGCATATTTTTTATTTTTTTTGAGAGAATTTACCCATACGGTTCCAGCTTGAAGCAGACTGAAGATGCACTGAAATTTTGGTGACATTCCTCAGTATTTTATAAATCTACCCTCAATTGGAATTACTAGTAGGGAAAAACTAACTCTAAGCAACCAATGAACACATGAAGAATGACATGAAGAATGCTGAAATCGATACATTGGAGAAACACTGCAACAACGAATTTATCTTCTTCCTTTTGATAATTTTTCCACTTGAGGGACACTAAATTTAATAACTATGTACTACTAAATAACAGAGATAGTCTTTGGAAATTCCCAAAAGCAAATTAAATCAACATGGGTGCAACATAACGACAACAATATGTTGAAAAGAAATAGAGACTGCATGAGAGCAGAGAATGTCAACAACCATATTGGCAACTGTACATATTGAACGTCATTTCCAAGCCTCGGGCCATTCATAAACCACTTTCAAAATACGTTTTAAGGGGAGACCAATAAAAGATCTTTAAAAAACTCACAAAAGCAAGCTTTTTATGTTTGAAACAGACAGTAACTACCTAATAACATGCTAATATTGCGAGTATTGAACATGAACTTTTATTTCTGTCATTGCATGTTAAATTTTGGCTTTCCAAACACTGAAAAATTAGTCAAATGAAAGAAGAAAGGTTCTCAGCATTCCATGCAGATTGGGAGGCGCATGACCAACATTTTGGCCAACATTTGGTCAATGAGACCTCATCATCCTGCTCAGCTCCATAAAACTGGAATGCTTAGAATTGTTATCTCTCATAAGCGGCAGTTGGAATTACATTCATTTTCATCCCTTTTTAATTTAACATGTGACATTTTTGAACAAGAGAGCATACGAATAAAGTATTTCTACCAAAATTCAACCAAAAATATGAACACCAGACTTGCATCAACGTGGACTTATAAAGCATTGCAAGGAACTGAACATAGCCTTGAGTAGATGACCTACTGAATTATGTACCCGACAGATAAAAATTAATTATCAGGGCATCATAAAATGGCAACAAAAATCTTCGATACTGCTCCATCTCTTCAATGAAAGCTAAAATTTTGGCCAAGAAACAAAAGCTTTGGCCTTTTCCTGCCTTTGTAGGAACAACAGCAAGAATAGGCTTCTTCATACAATTATATGCTTCATAAGGCATAAAACTGGACAATTTCAAATTACCGTCTCACTATTTGAGATAAAAAATACACACTTCAGCTTACATTGTTGCCATTTTCCCTGGAACATGGCCGAGAGCTTTCCTCATGAGTCCTTTTCTCTTTGCAGGGTGAAGAATGCTTAACCTTTCCACCAATCAATTTCTTAAATTTGCTGCGTAAAACTTCACGCTGAGATGAATCATCAGAACTTGTCCCCTGGGCTGATAAATTACTCTTGCTACTTCTAACATCCTTGATCCTGAGTTCAGATTGCCTACCATTCTCAAGCACATTATCCACTAAACTGTCCACAATCCTGTCTTTATCAACAGATAATGATTTGAACTCTCCAGCACCATTTTCTGATGAAGGATTAGGACTTGCTGAGGTGTTAAGGGGATCCTGCTCATCTTGGCCATTGTCTCCTCTACACAGACCTCTTATCTGAAAGGGAAGAAAGAAAAGGTTTACTTTAACAAACTGTTCAGTCTTATTTGGAAACTAGGAAAGAAGATGTCAAATCAAATCATATAAGTATCAGAAAAAAATAACAATTCACCTTGGGGCTATTCTACATCAAATCAACCAAAAATATAACACACTGCCGAACCAATTTTGATTTTGAAGGGAGAAATTTCCACACTTTTTTTTTAATTTTTGTCATTTATAGAGTTGAGTTATATGTTGTTAAAAATCAACAACATATGACCATGTGTCAATTATAGAGCAAGTTTGTAACTGTTTACACTTAGAAGAGATGCTTGAAAAAATTAAACACATGTTTTGCATCTATTCTTCAAGAGGCTTCTCTGAAAATTTTATCTTTGGATAGCCATGGGACATACATTATTATCACATGCTGTCATCAAAATACATGCAATAGTTGTGTAATCACCATTTTGGCTGTGAACTGTTGAATTCACCTAATGATCAGCTACAGGTGAGCTGCTGCTCTATTGGGTACGCTATAATCTTCCTTTTCTAAGAATTATTGTTGTCACTATTGACTTATTTAGTGAACTTTCCATCTTAATTAAGTACATAACTACATTCCATGGGCTCACACTTTTCATTAATATCCACAACTCTAGATAGTTTCCCTTGGACAGTCAAAATTCATCCTGGTGAGTTAGTAACTGAATATACCTCCCAGTGATGAGTCATGGGCAATACTGGCTCCCTTAGAAGTCCTTTCAGAGGGAATCCTATCAAATAGAATGACGAAGCAGGGCTGAGGGTATTACTAGGCTTTGGTCTCCTAGGTAGCACACCCAAAATAATGTGCCAAAACTGATCTGTCCAGTACCATAACCATTAGCAGCAAAAGCTGCACTTGGCAAGAATACTGTAAAGGCTGGTAATCTTGCCTACTCTATTTCAGATCACTGCTAACAGTATAAGAATACTAGTAGCTTGATGACATGGTATCTGGTATATTTCTCTGATATTACAGTTGCTAACAAAATTCAGACAAAACCCGATCTCTACTTGAGTGTATTGTGGAGAGTATTCAAGTACATTACTCTGTCTGTCTGATAAGACATTAAACCGTGATCCCCTTGGCGCCTTTCGTTAAGAGCAGCCTATTGCTGATGCCGGGTTTCTATCCACCCTTCTCCCTAACTTATCCCCTATTGCAAAAATGACCTTAGCTGTCAGTTGCCTCCCCAAAATCCAATTCAATCCAACAAAATAAAATATATCAACCCTAGTTAGGTTCATAATAATAATACTAGTTATTATTACGACAGCCCCAACTTTTATGTAAATTTAAACATTTTGGAGTAGGGGTAAGTTGAACTGATAATCTATATCTATAAAACTAAAATTTGGTTACTTTGAATGCAACCATTAACAGGGAAAGCAGCACATGGCATGGGGACTGCAAAAGCTAGCAACCTTACACAATCCATCCCAATTTTTGGTTAACAGTCAAAAAGTAGCCTAAGCCAGCCAGAGAAGTGATTGAGCTCAGATGCTGTTTAAGGTTGTCCCATTAAAGGAGAGACAGCTTCATAGGCCTAGCACTGAGACTGAAACCTTTTTGACTGTGCTTACCTCAGAAGGGAATGGCGTGATGGGTATGAATACATGGGCAAAATAAATCTGCAGATTCTATCAGAAGTTATTCTAAGTTATATTGGATGCTAAGTTATTCTTTACAAATCACTGAGGGGAAAAGAGGCAGGACTAAGAACACATGTAGGGGCAATCAAACAGAAAGTTGGTAATCACATGACTTTCCCAGAGCCAACTAAGTTGCACCAAAATGACCATGTCATAGACGCACCCCTACACAAACAAGAAAAGAATTAGCATGCTGTAGCCTATCAGAAACTCAGATGATCTCAAATTTTGGTTGTTCAAAGTTTGTAAATCAGTGAGGCAAACATTTACGAACTTGTAAGGACCTATTGCATAAGCTGAGATTGGGAATCCCTGACATGTTTGGAATGCATTGGTCACCCTCCCAAATGTTTTTCAATCTAGGCATTCTTTGTGGAAATCTACCTCTCTTAACAATTCCTCTTAAAAATTGTGAAAGAGAGATAGTCCTTTGGTCCAGATAGGGCACATCTTGAATACACCTCAAGAATTTGGCACCCCAAATAATAAATACTATAGAATGGAAAACTGTATACTTCATTTAAAATTGCTTTCAGAGAATAGAGACCGAAAATTTGATGGAGGGACTAGATTTGGAGCAATTATAATTTTGGTGACCATAGGTTTGGCTGGGAGTACTTGAAAAATTCAGGTTGAGACTATGACACAGACGATGTTATTTGGACCCCAAATTGCCTCTCACGAAATGATTAACTGACTCAAAATATGGACACACATTGCAGAGGTGAGAGGTACAAAAACTCCTCCCCATACAACGTCTGCGACTAAGAGAAAAACCAAGTGTGATGCCAAGGAACTCCTTAAACAGACAATTCACTCTTTTACCCTTCCTTCCCTACCCTTTATATTTTCTGTAAATTTACATTTCTACAGGGTGCACCAATCGATTACAACAGAAACATGCACTGAGACTAAATTGTCCCACTAGTATTGAAAAGGTTAAAATTTAGCAGGCCAAAATCAAACCAATGCCTCCACCAATGTAAAGGTATGATTGACAAATAAAGAAATTTATTCATAAAAATTCTAGTACTAAGTGGGTCAAATAATGGCACAGAACCACTAGCAGTCTTAGGGTCCACAAAAACAAACAGGAGTGTGAGCTGAGGGTACCCATAGGAAACATTTGCAGGTGAGAAAGAGTGAACAATTGGAGCAAAATAACCCTGATTTACTATTTTTGCAGCATATCACCAGAGTCTTCAAAGTGAAGGCTGATACAACGGTTGCATGGGTTTCGCACCATTTAATTCATGACAAATTCCAAATCCATCGGCAAGTGAAATGAACTCATTAAGTTAGGAGAGGATGCTCCTTCCCTTATTGTATTGTTAGACCCAGAAAACACCTGGGCTATTACCTTGGCATATACTAGTTTTTAAATGAGAATACCTGCAGAATTTCTCCAGCATGAAGCACTGACACCAGCTGATCGTGAGGTACCTCAGCTGACCCTGTGTAAATGAAGCGCAAAAGGATACGAAGAGCTGAGGATCCTATTCCAGGGGGTAATATCACAAGTGGATGCGAATGCGGCGGCGGAGACACGACTGTGGAGTTACTGGAGAGTGCTCGTGGTGGCCATAAGGTAGAACATGTTTCGGAGAGCAATCGATTTAAGTATGGGCTGCAAGCTGAGAGAATGACCCGATGAGCACGGAAGAAAGCACAAGAACTTCCATGAGATTCTCCTAGAAACAAAAAATAAAGATTAACTGACTATTCCAGCAAGATTCAAAGATGCAGAAGAAAAATAACTGGTACCGTTTGTCTCTTCAATGTCAGCGGCTGATACAGCTAACGTTACGTCAGTGAAGGCTTCGCTGGCAAGTAAGGAGGATAATGCTTCATTCAGGGTAGATCTGTGACTATGCCACTTAAGGTGAAAATTTGATTCCTCGGTCTCTGCAGATGCTGTCATATTCAGCGCACTTCTTTACCCAATGTAGTAGGAAAAACCACTCGTAGTCCAGCTAAAATTAAAACCAATACATTATCTGGGAAAAGTGAGAAAACGGCGAAAAATAAATGCTTATATTCATTCAAATATGATCATCCTACGTTATTTTTATCATCTAACACCTATATAATCAGAAAAAATCTCACAATTTCTAAATTTCAGTATCCTACTCGTTCAAACAGTGATATCCCGGTTTGATTGAGGGAATTGATCGATTTTAAGGGCAACATGATCGATAGATTTTTTTATTGAACGGACCAATCATATCTCACATCCAAATCCATCGATTACTTTCTGCTACTATTCCAGCGCTGTTGGTGCGTTAACGTTTATATATTTTTTTCTTTTCTGTTCTTTGAAATGAGCAGTTGCCATAATTTAAAGAATAGTTAATGACAAAATTTATTGATGTAAAATTATTAGAAGCCTGATCGCTCATTTCAGTCCATTAATCCATTGAGAACTGTGTTTTCGGTAGATTTCGGTCCTACACCGCCTTCGTCGTACGAGTTGGCCTTTCATCTCATTCATGTACTTATCCCTATTCTTACAAGATGGCAGCACTGTGTTGAAAAATCTCGATCCGCAAAGAGGATCTGCCCACCACCGACTGGGGGACATGGATTATGTGTAGAATTTTGACACTTCTGTCGAGATATTCATCTCATTCATTATGGCAGGTAATGTTGTTGCACCTTTATGTTGGGAATGTCAAATTCCCTCCCTCAGGATTGGGCATTATATTTGTTTGGAATTTATTTTGGTTGGATTGCACTTGTTTGATGAAAACATTGTATTTATGTTTTGGGTTCATTAGCCCATTTAGAGGGTGTTGGTTGGTATTACGTTATGTCTGTTGATGTTTTCATTTATTTTTTTACTCTGGCAGATGAACTCGGAAAGGGTCTGGAAAGTCTATGTTTAGCTGTTGAGAAGAAATCTGACAATATTCATGTTTTACTCGAATCTTTGATATCTACTATACAGAGATCTGGCGATGGTGAGTACTTTAATGTGACTCAGTGAATTTCCGTGCTCTTTGGCGAAACGATCTGGTAAACATGAAAAGAATTATTTCTGTAGAATGGTTGGAATGCATTGAGGAAATTTAATGTTACTCTGCATATTATTACATAAAGATTTAATCTGATAAAATTTACATCGTCTGGAGTTTTTGGTTTTGTTTTTGCACGTCGCTGGTTTTGGGAAAGGCGTTTCATTCATCGTGCGTATGCGTTTAGCACTTCGACTAGTTTTTTCTCTGCAAAAAAAGGAATGTTTGCGGATGTGTATGCATGTATGTATATTCTATACCTATAACTTATGTAGAAATTTATTTTTTCGTCAAAAATTGACGTAGACTTTCATCAACACACTCAGGGGTATTTATCATTCGCATACTGAAACGACAGTTCCTGACATGCCAACATTTAGCAAAACCAGTTGTTTCTTAGGATGATATGTTGCTAATCGATTGATTCTTTTTCATATTTGACTCTTAATTTTATAGAGATCCTACCCTCGTTCCTTATGTTATGGATTAGTTACGAAATGCTTTAGTTACACTGGTTCAAGTTTTTCATCTTGAATTTGAATATGAGTACAGTCGTAGTTATTTTATAGATTTTTTGTTTCTCTTGATTCCTACTTCCTTTTTTATATCTGGCTTCTTTGCATTCAGACCCATCTAAACATCTATTGTTAAAGAGATGCTATTTTCTTGTCTTCTATAAGTCCACTCCTTTGTAAAATATTTTCATAGTCATTCAATCTTTTGTATCTCTCCTTTCTTGTCTTCTATAAGTCCACTCCTTTGTAAAATATTTTCATAGTCATTCAATGTTTTGTATCTCTCCTTAGTATAACATTTGGAAGCTAGTTTCTTGTCTTAGTTCTGTTTTCTCTCTCCTTCCCATGGCCCATATTTGTGACCTCTTTGGGGCCACACCCTATGAGAATGCTCCCACCCATGATTGTCTATTTTTTTCCTCGTGAATCAGAACATGATGGTGGAGTCTTAAGCCCTGGTTACGCGATACATTAACCCGTACGAGTTAATGTACGAATGCATGAATGGGTGAACAGGGAAATAGAACCTGTTCTATTTGGTTCAAGCATTCGTTCATGAACTTGTACATGAACACGTACAGGTTAATGTATGTATCGTGTAACCAGGCCATTAGCCATGGAATGTCACCTGCTCCCCTTACTGCTAACCCTTAAGTGAAACTCACAACTTAAGTAAAAATATTTTTGGTACTCAATCAATGTAATCGCCTACCTTTCCCTAGCATTATTTAATTTTTTGTTTTGGTTATCTGGGAGCATGATGGCCATATACTTGGAGAATAAACATTTTCATTATAACATTAAATGGTGCAAATGATAGATGGTCTCTAAGATATTTCCCATAACTTAATAGAAAGTTATAGATTGCACCGCCAGTTGGTTGGTTGTGAGTGGGACCCGGGTGTGTGAACCATTGTCATATCTTTGTCTGTTTTGAGAGTAGTAATAAGTCAGATAAATGACTAACCTCGGTGAAAGTGAAAAATTGTGATTATGTATTAATTTTATGGATAAACGTGAGTTGAATATATGTAATGACAAGCAGAAAAGAATATATGAGCTAGAATGTTTGGTAGTTGATAAAAATGTGTGAATATTTACCCATATTAAGGTTAAGTACTGTCCAGAAATTAAGTACAGTTGGTTAGCATTGGTTTAATTGAAGTATTCATAAATATTGAGCTTTCGTATACATTAGATTGATATCTTTTAATGGCAATTGTAAGATTATGAACAGAATAGAGTACCTACCTAAAGGAAACTGAATGGAGGTTATTGAAGCCTTAGAGAAAATTTCCATAGAAATAACTTTAGACAGTTTGAGTAGTTGGAGTTATATTTGGCCTAAATAATTTATAAAGGTTAATGATTCTACAGAATTTGTAAACTTCATCATGTTAGTTTAAAAAAACCCAACTGTCGGATTAGGATATGTTGAGGCCCGAGGAAACTAATTAGCTGCACTATGAGGGAGCATTTCACATAGCCTGCAATGGAAGACTTAGTAGAGAAGATTTCTGGTGTAGAAGGAAAAAAGAGATCATACTACTGATCATAAGTGGCACTACTAACAGTATAGTATGAAGTCTAAAAAAAACAGCATAATGCTGCATTTGAGGTGAAGCTACATGTATTAGCTTTACCGAGGAATACCAAAGCATGTATTCCTGAGTAAAGTAAAAGTGTGTACTGAGTTATATGTATTTTGTGTTATCAATTTTACATAGTGAAACCTAGAGGGCAGTCTAAACCAAGATTGGAGAGCATGAGAGTTCTTGGTAACCTTGAATGCTCTGAAAATAACGGAACACACCTCAGAAGGACAAAGAGTTGTTGGAGAGGGCATAATAATCATGGTGAATGAAAGATTGTTCAGAAATTTGCATATCTGAGAGACCATCAAAATTTGCAAGCCCCCCATTAATTTTAACTGTGCCCGAGGAAGGGTTCAGTAAGTGATGAAGTCCTGTCATTTATTGAAGAACCATAACCAACCCTCTCCTCCAATGCCACTGTAAAGATACAAAGGAATCATACCAGAACCAAATTACCAAACCTTCAGGGAAGCCTGCAGCATTGGATGGTAAATATTGGTTTTTAAGTCAAATAAGGTCGCGGAAAATATCCCAAAAGTTGTATTATAATAAGTAAATGTTAATCTAACCAGGATTTGGAAAGTATTTGCTTAACTCCAGTAATTCAAGAGAACATATGATTGTAATATCTTAACTTTTGAATTTGACTGCTACACTTTCTGTTCCTTTTTCAGGTTATTACCAATGAACCCCTCTCCTTTGCTGATATAATTATCGATCAAAATTTCTAGAATCAACTTACTTATTCTCAGATGCTTATGAGTGGATCCACATATTTGTGTTTGAGACATCTAATCATCTGGTGTGAATCATCCGAATCCTAGAATAAGGGTTCAACAGGACCTAACTTTTTGGGGCATCTTATGTGCCAGTTATTAAAGAAACTAGCATTTACCTAGCATATAATAGGAAGGTCCTCGAATGAAAAAGTAAAAGTGAGGTGCTACTTTGCTATGATTGATATTGCACACCTTGAATATGCTTTGATCTAAGTTTAGGGTGTCCGGCGATATTTTGTGGAAATGTACTACACATATACATGATCTCAAAAATGAAAAGGTTTTTGTTCACTTTCCGCAGAAATAATTTTATTTTCCGACCTAGTTTTGACATAAGCTATGTCATTTTTCAAGGTAAAAATACACACATATTGCAAGCTTATATATGTTTTTGTAAAGGGTCAGGGGGAGGGAGGAAATGGAGGAAGGTGGAGATGGAATGACAGAAGGCTACATAATCGGAGGGTAAGGGGGGGTTGAAGGTTTGTTTTGCCCTGGCTGAATTGACGCAAGGGTTTGGAACAGAGGAGAAGGTTAGATTGGAACAAGCTGTAATAAAATTGGTGAGTCAAACAACAAAGTGTTCGGAATACAGATAATCATTGACAATGGTACAATCCTCACCTTCCAACATTTCTCTTCCCCCCGACCCTTTACAAAAGCATATAGAAGCTTGCAATATCTTTGTATTTTTACCTTGAAAATGACATAGCTAATGTCGAAACCCGGTCGGAAAATAAAATTATTTCTGTGGGAAGTGAACAAAAACCTTTTGATTTTTGAGATCATGATATATGCTCTGATCATTTGGGACCCTGGTCATAAAGCTTTTACTAAAGTAATAAATAAAATGCAGAGGAAAGCTCTGTGCCTAGTTAAAAACTGCTACGAGCATTCATATAGTGTTCACAACTTTTAGAGGGATTTAAGTGGGAGCCCCTAGAGACTAGGAGGCTACACGCTACGCTTAGCTTGCTTGAGGAATTCAGAACTGGTGTGTTTCAAAGTGATACTGAGAATATAATTTTGATGCAACATTGTGTTTTAGGTCTGACAGAAGTGATGAAATAATATAAATATATTGCTGAACAGATAGGTACAATAGTTTGTTCTTTCTATGCACAATAAGTGACCATAATAAAAACTGATCTCAAATCAAAACACTCCCACAACACACATCACTCTTTCACCTCCAAGAATCTTTATTCATTTACTCAGCTGGTGTCCTAACTCCCCTTGCCACACACCCATGCAATGGCTCGTAGGGTAGTATGTAGATGTATATGTTGTTATTGATAATTAGGATGATGAAAGTTTGTGAATCCTAAGTTGACTTAAAAAGTAAAGAATAAAAAAAGGGAGAGAATGGGAACACTTGCGGAGGTGCAACACCTATGCCTTCGCTCTAGGGTCTAGGCCCTGCATTTCATTATTTAGTGTTCCCTCTCCCTTAATCCAACTCTCCCAGGAAATAGGATAGGAAGGACAGGTAATTATTTAATATTTGTTGATACTTGTTGGAGGGTATTTACAACAAGTTTACCCCTCTAAAATTCTCATTGTTATATTTGATGTTGTAACCCTGGTGGATTATCCACTGGAATATTTCGCACTTCACACCCAAAAAAAAAAACCTCACTCTCCACTGTCTCTCGTCTTCTCCCTTGTGGCTGACCCCTTCCTCGTTTCCCATTGGTAGGATTGTTTATTTTGTTTTTATGCTTGGAGATGTCAAACAGTCCCCGCTCCAACACTCAAAATGCAACACACCCAAAATACACTCTGAACAACCAAATAATTCCAACCATAATATTATCACAATGTATTGACGTTGTCATCTTACAGTTTTTGTTTTGTCATAATAAAATTATTGTTATTGATTCAGTCTATTCCCTAATATACATTATTATGTGGTCTTAACACCCAACTGGCCCACGTGGTCTTCTATGTAGGTCTTCCTCTGAATCGCTTCTGACTTCATCCAGGATCTCCCATCTTCAACATACTCCATTTTTTAGAAGGAACGCATTATAAGAAATTACATGCTTAATTGCATCATTGTTTTTAAAGTTTGAAAACCAATAATGATTCCTTTGATTCTCCCCAGTGTAAATGCATTGCCCCTATTCTTGTATGCCCTTTTTTGCCAGCCTTGATGTTCTAGTCATATGCTGTGTTGTTTTGTCAGTGGTTGACTAAACTTTTAAATGAATTTTCAGCCTTAGGTGGACCCACCTTAAACACTCTTCTGGACCAACTAGGTATAATCCTAGCTAGCTCACGCAAAGGCCTGCAATCAATAGAAGCAGCCAAAGCTATTGCTGAGGTGGCCAAGTGTGATGCAGGGCGAGAAGCATGCCTGAAGCACCCTACTCTGATAAATGCTCTACTAGCCTTACTTTGCCTTCCGGAGACACCAGTCTTGGAACAAGAATCAGCGTCTGTTCGTGCAACCCTCACACAAGCCTGTCGTGCCCTGGGAAACATATGTTATGAAAATCGTGAGTATGACTTGTATCTGGTGTACATTGATAGTGATTGGCACTGCCAAGATGGATTAATGTGAGAATTTAATTAGGAAAATTGGTGAATTTTGTCTCATGACTTAACCATTACAGCCAAAAGTAAAAAAAAAATTATTCCTCTTTCTCCCCGTGAATGTGATGACTCTTTCCTTGGAGACAAAGATAGCACCATTTATGGTATTTATGATATTTTCCTTCCATTACTTATATAATCGTATTTCTCTCCCATTTGATTGTAAATGCACTTATATTAATGTTTAAAGCAACATTTAGAAGCTCACTTTGCTTTGTTTCATGCTTTTATAATGAATGTATCATCATTGAATTAAAGTGGCTGACATGCTGGATTGGTAATTCAGGTTAATGGTGAGGTTAAAATCCTGTTCAGCACCAATGATTTAATGTAGAATTTGTGTGGAACAATTACGGCCATAGCAAGTAGGTCATCATTGGAAATGATTTTTTGGCAATTGTTGGTACAGGGTGAAAAGTTGTCTGCCAGGTTGTGCATAATAAGGGCACCATCTATTTCTTGTGAATGGTATTATGCAAACATTATAAAGCATCAAGGTGGCTCGAGTGAAATTTCATTCCACCTTGAAATTAATAAATTTAGTCTCACTTTAAAGAAAATATCCCACCCTTTCAAAGATGCCAAAATATCCTTACTGAACGAAGACCCTTACTGAACTACTAACCAAGATTTTTGACAAAAAAATACCACTCCTTGTACATGGGAAATGGTTCGTCTCTGCACTCCAGATAGGCTTTTTTTAAAAATTGAGGAATTTTTAACTCCTAGACCTCATAAAAAAATTAAATGCATAGTTTATATTAAGTGTATGGGCATATTTTGTACGTTTCATCATCAGTATTTTTGAAAAAAGTCATGTGGTCACTGCAGCAATTTTTTTCAGGATCACAAAAACGTTTCATTATAAAGGAGTGTTACTTGTACCACTTGAAAGAAATGCGTATAGTTAAAGATTTTTTTCATTTAATTATTTTGAATTTCAGTCATGTAAAAATATTTTATTGCAGCATTAATAATTTGAATATCTAATTCATGCTTCCTATGAAAAAATTCAAACATAGCTGGTGAAATACATTGACATTGTCTTAAGAAAAATTTGGCCTGGAGCGGGAATCGAACCATGGACCTTTGGTTTGCCAGATAAATGTGCAGATCACTATGCTATCCAGGCTTGTTTCTGCCAAAATTGCCACAAGAATTAGGAAGCCTGGATAGCATATTAGTCTGCTCATTGGTCTGGCAAACCAAAGGTCCATGGTTTGATTCCCAATTTTTCTCGTGCCAATGTCAACATCCTTTCTCCAGCTTCTGACATTAAAACCTATACTTTGAATATGGTTTCCATTATGACTAGGGAACTATTTTTCTGAAATTACCTTAAAATATCAGAGGTTTATCTGTTCTTTTATTAATGTGTTGCCATGAAATCAGTATTTTGTTACATTTTATAATCTTGGTATTTTTGGTGATTGATTTTAGAGGATGGAAGAAAGCTCATTTTGGAGTCAGATGGTCTTGCCACTCTGGTGAACGTTCTCAAGTGGTCCATAACACCTCCAAAGGGCAGAAGTGGTTCTGGCGAAGCATCCCTGAGCAGTGAAGCTCCATGGATTGGTGCCTCCAGGCAACTGAGAAATGTCTCTGCTGGTTTCCTCATGAATCTTCTTATAAACCAAGAGGAGAAGCAGAGAAAGGTGGTTTGGTTTACCTACTCATGCATTCCAGTAATACTTGTTCCATATTCTTTCATTATATTCATTTATTATCTCATTTTCATGCATTTCAGACCCTGGAAATGGGTATAATGGATATACTCTGTGCCTTCCTTGAATTAGATGCCGGGGATGAGGAAGTTACCAATCATGTATTACTTATTGTTGGCCTGCTCACTGATTGTGGTATGTTACACACTTCTTGGTGGAAGCATACAACTTTTTCTTACATTTCCTGCAAGTCAAAGTTTGTGGGTAATCTGTGGAACCACATATTGAAAACTGGATTATATATTTCCCTGAATTTAGTGGTTAAAAAGGGGCGAAGGAATTCAATTTGGTCATTTTTTTAGAAAAAGTATTTCATAAGTATTGAAATTTGATATTCAGTTGTTTTGATGAAATTGGAAAGCAAGTGAGAGTAATTTTCAGTCGACTTGGCATTGAAAAGTGCTCTGAATCTTGTTATTTTAATGACCCCGATAGTTTCTTCTTCTGAAAATTACATCGTGGTCTGCCTTCTAATCTATATTGTTAGAATGAGAACAAATTGAGTTCCTCCTGGTTGTGCCTATTATCTTGTGGAAAATTACTTTCAGATTTTTAATTAGAGTTGGCTTATTCCTAGTAATTGCTATTTGTATTATGTTCATCTATTTCAATGTGGTGTCAATTCCTTTCCATATTTGCTATTAGTTACTAGTTCTTCAATACTGAACTTGATCAGTATTTTTAAGGAGGGCTCTTTTTCCAAAATTAATGATTGAACTCCTTAACTTGTCCGGTAAACTCTGGTAGATGGTTTTTTGAAGTATAGGTGCACATTCAAATGCCAAAACAGAGGACATCAACTACTGAATCCTCTCTGGAAAATATGGGTTTAGTAATCTTAAGCAAAACTATGGATTATCCACAAACATATATACTAATTGTTTTGCTACTTCTACAGTAAGACTCTGTTTTTGATTGCTTTTTAGCTCTAGAAGTGCTTCCTCACTGTGACTGCTTCTTGTTTAGGCAATTAATGAATAAATTATAGAATGAACATTCTATCTTCCGCATTACTTCATGGACAATAGCAATATATTATCCTTAATCTCATTTTTATGATCTCCAGTATGATCCCTGATACATTTTCATGACTACAAAACAGAAATTAATACTATCCCTCAGTAATAATGTTCTTCTCATGTGACTGACTGTCTGGAGAAATATTCAAAACTTAATCTCACAGTTAACATCAAGTTAGCATAAAGGTCACATCAAATAATGGCTCAAGTTTGCTGGATATATTAAGCAGGGCTTGAATGTAGCATTCAGGCTAAATTTTCTCCTAAATTGATGATTTGATTGAGTTAAAAGCAATATTTTTTTTCTAGCACCTCCCTAATGGACCACTTGGGAGGTACTGTAGAATGTCCTTGTCTTAAAATTTGATGGCTACTGTTTTTTATCCCTTTCTTAATCAAATCAAGAATGTGCCCTTTTTCCTTGACACTGAGCACATCGCACCTCTCTTTACATTATCTGATCTGTTGTCTCAATGTTTACATGTAGGAGCCATCATAAAAAAAATTAACTGTTGCTGTCCAAGGGACACGGTGTATGTCAATGAATGCAGAATGCATTGAGAATTCAAGAAACCTTCTGGTGCATATTTTGTGGGCTTGGATATTATTGGAGGATAGTGATGAGTCATGCACTAAGAGCTTAGTGAATAGTTTTCACCTCAAAGATCGGTGTGTATTTAAATTGGTGGTGGATTTTATCTGGAAATTTTCAAAGTTTCTTAGTCGAGCTAATCATTGGTATTGGAAAGAAGGTTTCCATGAAGTGTTTTGGATGAGACCAGTCGTCCATGTGTGTTCATCTTGGTGGACGGTACATTGCACAGGTGTTCCAGTCTGTTTCTTCATGCCTAGTGTACTAAATGCCATATTTTGGTATCACTCAGTATAGTGCCAAATTATGTTGGCACGATTTTGTGTGGAATCGAGAAAAATATATTTCCCAGTTCAGGGGGCATGAAATTTTTTGGTTCTTTTTATCTGAAAAAATTTTCTGTAAAATTTCATCAGGGAAGATTGTGACTTGCTCTCTAGCAAAGACAGAGGGTGTAATACTAAAGATACTGTTTGCAGTGATAGGAAAATCTCAAGATAGACAAATAAAAACAGCAAAACCCTGAATCCAGGAATACTTTCCAGTGCTTTGAGATGTACTTTCTAAGATTCCATGTAAAAGGTATGCCCAAAGAATTTGAAACACTATTGTCTGAGGCCAATTTATGGCCTCCGAAAATAGCATTTAATAAATGGCCTGAAGAAATTGACTGGAACATATGCAAACATATCTTCCACCTGGTAGAACACTCTGGAGGAAAGCTCATAATTGCTATCTCATCTACACCATGGATTACCTTAACTATATATATGGGGCTTTACTGCTCTATATAGATATTCATAACAATGTTGTTGATCACATTTCCAATAAAAGTATTGACAAAGTGTTAGTGGCTACTATAATACTCTGGATGCTGTCCTTAAAAATGTGGAATTGATTATTTAATTAAATATGACATAGTTTTTATTTTAACATCCTATATTCCTACCACTGCTCTCTGGACACATTTCAGTGTATGAGCTAGCATCGAAGATAGGTTCCCAGGGCTTTATTAATAGAATTTGCTCATGCCTGGAGTTGATCGTGGATTAATGTAAGCATTACAATACGATAATTGATATTTATGTGAATCATTTCATCATTATAAAGGTGGTTATTATATTTTCTGCAATCACTTGGACATTTATATGTGATACGCTATGACTATTGTGATATTTAAAGCTGCTGATGGATCCTATGCATTTATTTTTAATGGTGTTTCTGTTCTTCAGATTCAGAGAAGGAGTTGATGAGTGCAAGACTGTGTAGAGCAGTTGTTCATGTACTTGGGGCATCAGAGTCTCCAGAAGTCTGTGAAATGTGTCTTGACTTGCTTCATGGGCAGGCAGAAAATGGTTAGTTCAAGTTCAATTCATGGTGAGATTACATATATCTCATTAAAACCCTTATTGATGCTACTATGCTTGTACGTAAGCAAGGTCATATTTTCCAGTCATTCATTTATTACCTTCAAAATCATTTTTATTGGCTGTTTTGCTTTGAAATAATTTTTGTGCTTTACTATGGAAGAAGATCGTTACATCATGAAATATAAATTTTTGGAGAACTGACTTTGCCGATAAAATCTTTTCAATAGAAGTGGTGAATGGCTTCCCCAAAGTAGAGTCCACTGTATTTTTTACTATCACTCTTTATTGATTACCTTGCCAGTACTTCTGCTGAAATGATGTTTTGCAGATGTCTAATTATGTATGAAATATTTAATAGTTCATTGATATTTATATATTATTTTTACATATTTATATATAATAGTTCATAGAAATATTTAATATTTCATAGAAACCGTGAAAGTGCACTTGGCTCATGCTGGACTGTGTGAGACCTTAATAGGCCTGCTCAGGAAGCATCAACCTCTTTTGTCTGAAGACGATGAATCTCGTAATGTGATGAAGGTGGCCTGTGATCTCATTGTGCTTATTCTTACTGGAGGTAAGTGATTTAAGCATATAATAATAATTATTATTATTTTTATTAGCTTGGTTATATCCATTGTTGTAATCACTAAACCATAATTATCAAGAAGATAAATTATATCACAAAAATCATTGTATTTACACAAGAAATCCACATTAAAATCAGCGCATATTATTATGCTAGCCTTAAAAGTACAAACAATACTGAGAATTTCAGTTAGTATTTCAATAAATTTGCCAAAATCCCCTGAAAGAGATCTATAAATGGATAAAATGACAATCTTAAAATGTGGTAAAATAACAGCAGCTGCCTAACATACCATTTCAATAGAGAGCGAGGAGACTTTATCAATGGATTTAACATCGTATTTGTCATCAATAAATATGGCCGAGCCCCCATGGCTCCTGAATTTCCTGCTAAAGTGCCTGAAACACTTAAGATCATCAAAAACAATGGAGGCTATTTCATCACTGTTCATCCAATGTTCAACGATACATAACATATCAGGATCATATCTTTGAGTAAGAAAAGACACTTCATCCCATTTATTAGTCAGACACTATGCATTCCAGTGAATAACTTTCAAATTAGCATTTTTATCAACTGCCACCATACTCTAATAAGTGTCACAAGAAAAACCACTAGATTATAGCTATATAGTCAGCTCGATTTCTTCCCCTTTTTCTGCATCTCTGCCAAAACTCATTTGTTTCGGGTAACCCGTTTTACCGGTACAACATTACCACTTGTCAGGCTATCCAATGTCGCCAACATGGGATCAGCAATCTCAGCACGATAGTTAGTAGATGTGTCTTCCTTTGCCACAGGTGTTGCGGTATAATTATGAGGGTAAAAGAACGGCCTAACTGCTACATTCTCAGGTCAGAAAGAGGCATTCATCAACATGTCTTTGAATGACTCCAAAACTGAAACATGGAAAGAGGCATAATCACCTTTAGCTTGTAGCTTCACCACTTACCAAATCACCACTCACGGAATCCTTAAGGAAAGTGCATATGTCTTCCTCCGACGTGGACTTGGGTTGAATTTTCCAGACATGAATGTGGATCTATTTTGCAGTACCTTTGACATGATCCTTTGCACTCCCAAATATGTTCTTCATTCTCCTGGCGCGAGTTGGCTTGACTTGGCGAAAATCATTGTCATCATTGGCGTTACCACTCAACATATTCTGATGACACCAGGCTTGAAATTCGCTATGAAAAAATCATTTGACTTGACCGGGATTCAAACCCGGATCTCCCAATTGCCGGTCAGGTGTGTTAGCCAGTTACACCACCAAGCCATCTTCCTTCAAGGCGAATTTCGAGGGGGGTTTATGTGAACTAGATATTCAGGCCTCAAGTCTACATCGTAGCACATGAGACGAAGTCGTGCTTACAAAGGCACTGTCACGGTGGATAAACCCAACATTGTCATTATTAAAACGACGAAATGGACAAATTTCCCCCATTGACATAAACCCCCCTCGAAATTCGCCTTGAAGGAAGATGGCTTGGTGGTGTAACTGGCTAACACACCTGACCGGCAATTGGGAGATCCGGGTTCGAATCCCGGTCAAGTCAAATGATTTTTTCATAGCAAATTTCTACCCTGGTGTATATGCACCCGTGCGAGTGACTTTGTACCATATCATTTGTTACATGCAATGTTTGGAAATATTCTGATGAGCTGAACTCACATCATTACACGTAAGTGGTTAAGGGAATGAGGAGATTACGGATGAGGAATCAATAGATGGATTAAGTACTTTGTTTACATCTGGCACACTACTTAGTTCACCAACGTTCGCAATTGATGATGATTTTTTCATGCAGGAGGAATGAATTGAAGGATGATGAGATAGAGTATTTGCATTCAGTTCACACCCAGAGTTTAGACTTGCAGTGATCTTTAAATTAGTAACTTCAGCTTTTAAAGTTTCAATATCAGTAGCCATTTTGGCCAACGAGAATTTAGAGACACGACAGGATAAGCACTTCCAAAATATGTCCCTACTATCTTTCAAGGCTCGTAATGATAAATCTGTTAGGCCCATACATTTAGAATGAAACATAGATGGGCAAATATCACATAGAATCACTTGATCCAGACGGTTTATCGCAATTTCACAAGAGCCACATTTACGTCTTCGTTTTGATTTCGATTTGACATGATGATACATCATATTTGATATTTGATTTTGTCACATGCTCATTATTCTGAATATAATTTTCAATTTAATTATTTGGTAATTGATCAGGATTAGAGGTGGGCCATTATTAAAATTGCTGTGGTAATTTTTGAAAATTAATCTATTTTACATAATATACTGCGATGCCTGAAAATGGCCGTAATTTTCAGTAATATTCACTTCCATCTCAGATATTTCTTTATACCAATATATTCCAAACATTATTTTCAGTCAAGTTATATACATTTAATTGAAAATAAATTTTATACCAGTCAGGGTAGGTTTTGCTTAATGTCAGAGAATCTCCTACCAGTCCTCTACACATTCAGAGGCCCATCCCCCTCCAGTATATCGTTTTTCACCTCAGCATACGATTGACTTTTCTTCATCCTGTCAATGACACCTGTCCTCTTTCTTTCCCTTTCTTGCTTGTCCAACATCCTTCCCTCTATCATACTCTTGAGCAACCCATTCCCCTTAATATCACCCTTCAGACATCTTCCCTGCTTAACCTGGATTTCATGCAGAAGTTTCCTTTCCTCGCCCACCATATCAAGCACTTCCTCGTTAGTCTTCCTCTCCATCCACCTCACCTTCTCCATCCTTCTCCACACCCACATCTCCAATGCCCCCAGCCCGCTACGCACCATAGCAAGCTCTTCACCAGCCTCTTCTTCACATCCTTGCCCATTGCCCCCGTCATCAGCTCCCTTCTATTTCTAAATGCCTCTTTTGCTAGCGCTATTCTCTTCTGTATATCTTAGAATCTTACTTATTAATAAAGGCACATCCAACTCATTTGTGCAATATTTTTTATTATGGTATATTTGTGACGATATTTTCAATGATGTGAACGAAAATTTCTCTTGAAAAATAAAAGAACGCTGTATTGCGTTAGGGCTGCCTTGTTTGTTTTTAAATTTTCTTTATCTCTAATACCCTAATGAAGCAATACTAATGGTTAAAATTCTGTTCACTCTTTCCTTGTGCCATTGGCTTTACTATTAAATCCTTTACTAACTATTAATCGCTGAATATTGAAAATTACCCAACAATTTTAGTAATTTGAAAAAATTAACATTATTTACCATGGTAATTTACCTCAAATGAAAATCACAGTAATTTACTCATCTGTTATTAGGATTCACTTGTCACAAAGGTAGGAATGTCTCTAGTCCCTACTTCTTGATTCGTCCCCATTTCAATCTCCATCTTGCTTCATCTCAATGGTTGAAATCCACATCTACATCTACGTGATACCCTGCGAACCACCACGAGGGTGTGTGGCAGGGGGTGAAGATCACCAAACATGCACTATTGACATGCAAGTAGGATATTTAAGGGAGATATGCTAGATAATAGGGTCACATGGAGCTAGATGGTTAGTATCTACATAATGAGGAAGGGATTATTGGTTGTTATTACATGCATCATGCACTACAGACTACTCTTAACTATATTTCACCTACCTATCCCTTTGCTACGCTGCCTATTGTTCTCTCTTATAGTATGAGGGAAAAATGACATTTTAAATCTATCGGTACGACAACCTATCTCTCTAATCTTGTTAATATGATCAAACCTAGCATAATACGCAGGGGTTCTCAATATATATATCTAACGTCATCTGTGAACAACTCTGTTTCGAATTTACTTAAAAGGTTTAACCTAAATTTTAACCTCCCTCTTATATGAAGCCCTGAAAGTTGAGTTTCTAAGGGTTTGAATTATATGTGATTTAAATTAAATAGCCTTTATTTTATTTTCCCTTTTTAGATGAGAGCATGAACCACCTATATTCAGAGGGAAATGGAGAGGTTTTTCAAGAAATGGTGAGATGGCTAGAGTCTGATGATGAGGACTTACAAGTCACTGGTGTTTTGGCCATGGGAAATTTTGCACGCACGGGTATGTGTGAAATTTTGTACTCATCATTGGAAGGCCACAGTTTGTGTGTATAAATATTTGTTTCCTGGTTATTCTGTTTATTCAAGTCTTAGCACAATAGGGTACTAGTACTACCTGTGTGAAAAATTTTGTGCTACGTATGCATCTTGGAGTGTATGCTGAGGAGACTTGTTTAAGCTACAAATTGTAACAGAAATATGTCACTTGTATTGGTCAAAAAGAAAATATCCAAAAAGGGGCGCAAGATAAAATAATTAACGAAGTGCAAGGAACACAAAAAACATGGAAATCTGATTCCCTATGAATTTCATGGTAATGATTGTTATGTGATGCATAATTGGATGTGTATATTTCTTTAGTATACTTTGATGAGATTGCTTGCTTAGTTACATGATAATGCAGTAAGTACATCAGGATAACATTGATTGAGGATAATATGGTAAAAGTTTTTAACTCATGCCTTAACGTAGCCAATTTGGAAATTAGAGCCAATTCTTGAATATATTGATCGTAATATTGCATCTACTTCAAAAACCTCTTATTTTTATTTGAAAATGTTTTAAATGCTTTAGAATGCAAAGGTAAAATGTATGGCTTCTATATTATTATATATTAATGGTAACGATTTCAATTCTTTGTTACTATAATGCAATACACAATGAATGTTATTTACGCAAATTTGTTAAGCCCATGAATGGAATTTAGAGGAAGTAGTGTGCGAACTCAAATAATGCAAAATTTAGGATGCCGAATTCACAAGTAGTTTTTTTAATATCCTGAAATGATGCAACACACTTCATGTTTTTATAATGCTGGATATGTTGTTTTCTTCTATGAATAGTGCGTTCTCAAGTCTAAGCAAATGGATTTTAAGAATCCCTTTATTCCATTGATTTAAAATATTCCATCAATTGTAAAATGCTCTAATGTATGTTTTTGTGTGTATTTTGTCTGGGCGGCGATTGAAGCATTTGTTAGTAGTCTGAGGGTCTATTTTCTTCAGTATCATTCTCCATGACCTCCACATTAATATACCATCTGTCCAAAAACTCTCGCCATTTAAAACTGGAAACTTATTATACTCCGAGCTGATAAAGATATGGAAAATGTCCGGATCACGTGTAATTTGTTGTCTAGCGATTAGTAATTGGAACGAAACAATATTTCTTCTCAAGTTCGTGTTTCCAGCTGGCGATGAGGAAGAAACCACAAATGAGAAGGATTTTTTAAATGGACTGAGTCCTTCGCTCATTTTACCAATGATTGAGCGATAGATAAAGGTGATTGGAAGCGTGGTCAGACCAGCTACGGTCTTAGTTGCGTAGATGTTAGAAACAAATGCCTCTTTTTAACACCCATATCAGTTGCATGTCCTGATTAGCCACAGATTAAGAAAGCTGGAGTCTAATACATAAGCAGAATTTACTTTATATACCTCTTCTAAACTGGGTGAAAAATTTGCAAAGAAAATGATTGCCAACATTTTCATAGGGAACTAAGAGGTAATAGTTATCTCACGAACGTTTAATACAATAATATAAATATAATGACATTATTTCGAATACTTTAAAAAATTACGACTATAAATCGTTATAACACATTTCCAAAGACCAGAGAAGTTATGGGGGGAAGGGGCAATATTTTTCGCGATTTATTAAAAAGATTCGAAAGTACGAAACTTGAAAATGCCGATTATATTACTATTCTATTAATAAGTGCCAATTTTTCCGTCCTGACAACTTTGATTATCGAGTTGCTACTGTATTCCTAATGTGGAATGTTTCCCTCTGTGCGACAAAATTTGTCTGTAGCTTCCCTAGATTTTATGGTTGATGTACAGAAAAGAGGGGGGGTGTTGTTGGGCAAGATTTCAAGTGGTTACCTGTGAAATTAAGAACTATAAATGCATTTCTGTAATTTATAATCTAAATCAATGTTAAAACAGCCTGAGAGATGTACCTCATGAATATTCAATCAAAGTGAGTGATTTCATTAATACTAATACAACAATTACATGGATACATATAATCATTGTATCTTAATGCTAAAGTGTATACATATACTGATGACTAGTATACATTTATTTTTACTTAAATATATGAGATACTGCCATACTAGAAGAAGAATACTAGTCTTTTAGTGCGTAATTTATTTACTCGTATTAATATATCGTTACCTTTTATGCTGAGTTTATTAATAGCTCTAGGGGCTTAATTGATACTGGTGATGGGATGGTAGAGGATTGTGCATGAATCGCAAGCACAAGTCCCTGAAGGTCACTTTCAAATCCATGTTAATACCTACATTACTGTATTACAATACTACAATTACAAATCTATGTGTCAGAGCGACACAGAGAGTATTATCATGATGTCTCACTAGATATCCAGGTCTGACAGAAATGATAAAATAAGAGAGATGTATTACAGAACAGATAGGTACAAAAACTCATTCTTTCCATGCACAATGAGCAACCAAATTAAAAACTGACCTCCACCCCCATTATACAGGTCACCATTTCACCCCCCAAGACCTTATCCCTTACATCTTTACATGGCTGGTGTCCTTACACCCCCTGCCACACGCCCATGCAGTAGGGTAGTATGTAGATGTAGATGTACATCACATGCACATTTTTCCTTAAGCTTAAGTTGGCACATTTTCATTCTCTCCCTGGGATGTCCAACTCTGCATGATGATATCACCCTTAGCATCAGCTATAGATGAGGTTCAAGTCGCCAAGGGGCATCCCTGTTTTCATGAAATATGGACGGTTCAATGTTAAATTGGTCCTAGTACAATCTAAGAGAATTACAAGGAAAACACTTGCTCTAAGGAGGCTTAAGGAAAGTTGCTCTAAGGAAGCTTAAACAAGTTCCTTATATTCCTCCCATAAATCATCCATTCTCAGTGATCTCAATGGAGAGTTTATAAATCCATCTTTGTATTCTGTTCTCTCGTAATATTATGTAAAAAAAAAATATATGACTGTAGCCAACCTAAACAGATTCCATCAATTTTGCAACATTTTTCTTCGTTTTGGTATTTATAGAATTTTATAGAAATATCCTTATTTTCAGTGTGCAATGTACCCAAGTATGAGCACTCACTCTATACCTATTTGAGAAAACTTCATGAATCTTCACTTTATTTTTAGATCATGTTCACCCTCCCTGTCTAAGTACTGCCTTCTTATTAATTTTTTAAGCTCAAAGAATATGTATGAAATGTAAAAGAGCAGGAGCTCGCAATCTGGTAAACACATGGATAAAATTGTATCATGATCACTAGTGTTTCATAGGATTGTTAGTTACATTTTTGACTAAAAGTATGATTTCCCTGAGTATTTCTATCCAAGCATTTCGGTTGATTGTCTTCAACCTCTCAGACAGGCCAGCCATTTCCAAAATTCTGGCAATTTCGTTGCATGCTACCCATGAGTATTGGCACCATGTCGCAAATTCTGTTACTGCCGTAAATCATGTGTTTCAGAATAAAATTGTCACTTGCGTTTGTATGGATTTACATTAGTCGAGGTTTATGTGACTTGGGGACTGCCAGTATTAAAATAGACGTGCATAGATACCAATCATGCTGCTCCCTTCGGGGGTAGGCACAGTCACAAAGTTTCACTCATAAATACATATTTGTACACCTAACTCTGCTTCAATAATTTCCTCCATACTGACCTATCCTTGCAAACCTCTTTTGCTTCATTTACCCCCATACACTGCTTCATACACGCCCTCCTGTTTTTAAGACTCCTAATATTCCTCCTAAGAATTTCCTCAACCACAACTTTCTACCTCTTACACAATTCAATTCACTTTTATATATTCTATATATACTTACACTCACTCTGTTTCATTATTCGACTCATCCATTCTCTCAACATGGCAAAATCAATGAAGCACACTTCTTTCATATATGTCCATTACAAGAGCATCTAAACCACAGTCATTTATTAATTTATTACGCACTCGTTTCTGACCCTATCCATCCTACATATGCCACAAACACTCCTCAGATAACTCATACCCACGGCGTTTAATCAACTGAGGCCCTTAGATTTCACTGCATACCCTTTGAGAACCTCCACTGTGTAAAGATTTCACCATGGGGGTTGTGTTTCTGGCCCTATAGTTGGTATAACATCTATGGAAAATTATAGGTTATGTGTTGTGTTCTATATATACAGTATGTTAAAATTTTGATAACTTTATTTTTACTTGAATAATTATCACACATGCAGTGTATCCCTTCTTGACTCATGAATGTGAGACTGTTTACAGCCTTTCAGTACTCACTTGAAATAATTGTCAATTGGTGAATATTAACGAAAATTCAAGGTACCCTCAATTTGCATCTATTAGGGGCACAGTAATGATTCCTTATTGTGCGGACTTTGACGTACTGTTTTATTTCTGAATCTTTTTAGATAAGCACTGCATACAAATGGTGCAGAAAGGTGTTTGCAAAAAGCTCTTGAACTTGGTACAAAAAAACAATACTTCAACGGGAGATATCCGCCTTCAACATGCCTTGCTGAGTGCTCTGAGGTAATTACTATCTAAATAGCAATGGGACTAATATTTCGATAATTTTAGCCTTAACTTTCAGAAAATTTTCCACAATCCTCAAGAATTAACAAAACTTCGTAAGTTTTACTTAAAATATTTATTTGATGACTGGTTTCGTTGAATAATTGACATCATCAGGTACCTTCATATTCAACAATACCGGTCGTCCAATAAATATTCTATATAAAACTTATAAAGTTTGTTAATTCCCAAGGACTAATATTTGTTCTTTAAATATAAGTGTACATATTTTATTCTGCTTGATATTATCTACATTCATTTGTCTGCATAGCTGTAATGCAAATATTCATGGCAGAAATCCCTTGTACCTTCCTTTAAAAAGTTATGTCATTTTATGCTAATTTGATTTGGGTATAGACTCTGTCAAATACTTCTTTTGAATTATAAGCTGTGACTGAAAGTATATCAGCGGTATTCAATCTGTATTTCATGGAACTACGGGCTTTCATGCTGCCACCGTTTTCTCTTTTCCATACCCTTTAAAAATCTAAAGCATGTTTTCACCCTGATACAATACCGCATTGCCTTAAATGGGTTTAGAACTATTACTTGGACCACATTGAAAAAAGCTTACATGCCAGTATTAGCAACATTGGAGAGCACAGTATCTTTATTCAAGCTCACTTATATGGACTGCGGTCCGTATTTATTGAACCCTGGGCTAGAAAAATAGTAACAAACCTCACACATGGCATGTTTAAGTAGCCGAGAAAGGTAAATAAATAGAGGGCATGGTGAAAATGAATCCATTGCTCGAATTATCTTCGCCTTTTTCTTTTTTCCATTATGCTGTTTTCCTCAGCATCCTTTGAACAACCTGGCACCACACAGCACTGAATCATTTTGTAGTAAATCAATCGTTGATAGTTGTACTTGCTTCAGCCACCCAAAACTTACTTCAAATAATGGTAGTAAAATGATGAAGAATGCTAGAGAAAGCAATTCACCCAGTCATCACCTACGTTTCATTGTGTACGTTAGTTTTTGTCCCCTCACCCTACCTTGTGACACTAAGGGAATGGGTTTTCCCTATCCCTCTAAGCGTAAGTTTTGCCTCCTTACAGCCTCCTTAGTTGTGAGTAATACATTTTTTTAAAGTTGGATTCTATGAAATAGCTAGGTAGCATAAAAAATTTGCACTGATTAAGATTCCCATTTAGGCAGAGGTTTGGAAAGAGTGTCAAAAAGTCATGCAGCTATCTGGGGATGGTTACGGACTCAGGTCATAATTTAGCCATAGTGGAGTGTTATTTTAGATTCTAAAGGCTTTGTTGAAGTAGGATAATGATGAGGTGGGACTTGGAAGTAATATAAAGGTCGAAAAAGATTTTATACCAGGTGCAAATGGAAAGGAACATGGGTGAAGCAAAGGAAATGGTGGGGGATCGGGTAGGTGTTGTGACTTAAGAGTACTGACTATCCATACGGGTGGCCAGGGTTCAAATCCCTGCAGAGGAGGATGTTTTCATTGGAAACCTGATCCCTACTTGAGTGCCTTGTGGCTATCACTTCAAGTGTAGTATTCCGTCTGATAGGTGAGACGTTAAACCATGGTTTCCTTGGTGCCGATCGTTAAGAGTAGGCTAATGCAGATGCTGGGTTTTTATCCACCCTTCCTCCTTTATCTTCCCATATGCAAATGACCTTAGATGTTGGTTGCCACCCTAAATATCCAATCCAATCCTTGAAATGGAAATTATGAAAGAAAAAGGGGAAGTATGAAGACAGGCATACGAAGTGTAGCAGAGCGAGCTCGCCATAGGTAGGTGAGGTAGGGTATATGATTTGATGACGTACTCTGGCAGACCGCACGGCGTCTACCCGGAAAGGGAGCCAAGAGGACACCTAATCCCAATTTTTTGGGCAATGAGCTCTTCCGGTTTTCAAAGATGTGAGGTAAGTTTTCGCAAAAGCGAGACTGACGGCACCTCGTCTCTCGTTGTTGGAGCAACCTAACTAATACGAGTACTTCGGAGAGACGGAGGCCCAATTAAGGTCCTTTTGACCTAATCCGTCTCATTGGCGTTGGCCTCGAATGGGCTGTTGGTTCGCTAACCTTCCCTTCCCATTCCTTTCCTTCCCACTGCTTCCTCACTTGGAGATAAGCTGGTAGCTTGAGTCCGACGTGGAGGTTGTAATCCTGCGGCGAGAGCCGAAACACCTGCCCACCATAGGTCATGCGCAGTATGCGATTTTGGCTCAGAATAGTCCAAGTTCTTACGTTTTGGCCCATCAAGGGGTAGGGGTTTCAAGCCACATGTGGTTTACCTATTCTCTGATAGTGTTCCTGCCTTGGCTCGACCAAAATTAAACCAACATAGTTGCGTATTCTGGACAATATGTGGGTGTAAAACAAGCCACCCCCCCTCCTTTTTCACCGTGGGAAAAATGTTTGAGCACGGCACCTCTCTCAGTGTGTGCTGCTTCCCCTATTTTGAGTTGGAATAGGCCCACCTACACAGTAGGCTACTGAGTATCGGCCAAGTTATCACAAATGAACTGTACAAGAAGGATAAAGAGGCAAATGGTCAAAGATAATGGTAGTATTTTCATCTTGGGCTTCCACTCAGTTGATGTGCTACATGTCAGCTGATGTTTCAATGGAAGACTTTTCCATAGTCTTCAGTCAGGATGGTTTGCTATTGGTCCTTAATAAATTAAATATTGTGATATGAAACAGGGAAGGAGAAAGAATATAGGATATAATTATCATAATATGAAAGGGGAGGAAATAATTCCCTGAAAAATAATAAAGGTTCCATGAGCTGAAAGGTTGAACACCACTGATATAAGTAATGGTTTCAGGCAGAACTTTGTGGAATAACTTTATGATTAAAGATTGAAACACTTTGTAATTTCCACTTGAGATTTTTATTTTCTTGACCCAGGTTTCATTGCTGCCTGATATCATCAGGTAATTTACTAGTTTGTCCATACAAATATATATATACTCTCTGAGACAATGGGGGTGACTTTCCACCTCCATGCCTCAGAGAGTATACATTTGTATGGTGGCTTTCCACCCTCTTTGCCTCAGAAAGTATATAATTGTATGAACAAACTTTCAAATTACCTGATGATATCGGGCAGTGATGAAACTTGGGCCGAGAAAATAAAAATCTTATGTTTTTACATGAAATTACTAAGTATTTCAATCTTTAACCACGGATATATTTAGGTGAACTTTGAATGAAATATTTTAAGTATTATGAAAGTGTTTTGAGTTATTTTTCATCACTGGATTTCACTGTTTTGCATGCCATGAGGAAGAAAGCTTATTTCTCTCGTTTTTTCTTGGGGTGTCATATTGAAATGTAAAATGAGTATGATTTTTATTTTTCTGCTAATATATTTTTCTTTGTTCCTTTTATCATCATAGAAACCTAGCTATCCCACCGCAGAATAAAGGTGGTTTATTGGAAGATGGCTTGGTTGAATGTGTGCTTCCGATGGCCTCCATTCCAACATTTCCTGTTGTATTTAAGCTGCTTGGTACTTTGAGGATGGTGATAGATGGACAAGGTGAGGTTTTTAAAGATGACACTTATGTTTTTTTAAATGCAGAGATCCAAGTAGTATCTTTAGCAGTTTTTCAGTGTTGAATTCTTTTTTTCAGCTTCTCAATATTCTGTGTGTCAATTGCTTACAACTCAAAACCTTATCTGCTGTTTGCATCAGGGTGAGACTGGCTTAGTTCTAGCCGGTTCTAGCTATTGAGGATTGAGGGGTGACCTCAGAAATATTTTCTTTGTAAAATAAACATGGCAAGACCATGCAATTTTGCTCTCTATTGTCATATCATGAGAAATTTTCATTCAAGTGACAACCCTACGGGTAATGTGCAGATCACGGAGTTATTCAGAATTTATCATGGGCACAGCCTTAACTAAATTGTCATAAATCTTTAATTCTTTGTGATATCAATTGTTCCAATGGACCCTTAGAGAGAAAGATGTGCAATGGCTTCAGATGTTAACCTGTAACTCAAAGCAACTTATGTGACTAATTATTATGTGCATTAGCAAACCTAAATGAGACTTATTATTATCTGCATCAGCAATTATTGATTAAACTTTCATAAATTTTATCTGGTGGTAGATTGGATCGAATATTTGAAGCTATTAGTAATTAGTAATTTATTTTAGTAATTTATTTTTCCCCTGTTGACAAGTACAATAGATGATACAAAATATCACAAATCATGTAATTGTATAGGGTACGTCAAGAGTATTTACAAAAAAAAAGGATATTCAATAACACCAATATGTAATATATCAGTACAAGATATCATTAAAATATTACACTGAGCTTATGTAATCATTCACACTATAAAAACAATTTTCATTTAGGTACATAAACAGTTTCTTTTTAAAAATAGTTAATGATTTTTCATTTTTTAAGCTCATGGGTAACTTGTTATATATTTTTATGCATACAGAGCGGGGACCTTGGGACATCATCGACATATTGGCAGATACCACACAAAGATGTTTACTTGTCCTGGTTGCATGACTATGTTTTACATTATTTGATGGAAATATGGTCAAATTCTTTTTTACAAAAAGGACAGAGTTATAAATATAAACACAGGGCACTGTTAGAATGCCAAGGCTCTTGAAAATAGGTCTACAATGAGCTCTGTATGGCTTATTACACATGGACCTAAGTAATTTCTTTTGCATAATAAAAACGTTGTTTAACTTAGTAGCAGACCCACTACCCCAGATTATTATGCCATAGGATACAATAGAATAAAATAGACCATAATATAATGTTTTTAGGACATCCATACTGACTGTGTGCTTCAAAATTGAAATAAGATAGTATACTGAATTTAATTTTTTCCTAAGATATAAGATGTGATGGTCCCACTTCAGGTGTTCATCAAAATTTAATCCCAAAAATTTATAGTGATTGATGACTTGACAGTTGTTGATCATGGGATTTAAAATAATTGAATCAAACTGACCAGATTTAACAGAGAATATCATGGCCTGTGTTTTTTTCTCATTAAGAATGAGGCTATTTCCATAGCACCACATGCTCATGTCATGAATAATGGATTCACCCAAAGCAATCACATCTTGAAATGACTTCTGAGACAGCACAATTCTCACATCGTCAGCAAACATGACACAATTACTGTGAGGGTTTACATGGACTGAACTTGGTAGATCATTTATATAAATGACAAATAAGATAGGACCCAGCACTGATCCTTGAGGAACACCTTTATCAACTCTTAGTGGTGAAGAGAGGTAGAAATTGCCATTTTCCTGTATAGCTACCCTTTGATGGCGATTTTGAGATATGTTCTCAACCACTGCTGGGCTGTGCCTCTAATACCCATTTTTTCACATTTGTATAAGAGTTTATCATGCTCAACCACATCAAATGCTCTAGATAAGTAAAAAAAAAACACCCATTACTTTTTGCTTTGAGTTAATTCTTTCAATTATGGTGTCAACTGTATTAAAAATTGCTTGCTCTGTTAACTTTCCTTTTCTAAAACCAAATTGTTTAGTAGAAAGTAAGTCATTATTTTCAAGGAAGTCAATTAGTCGTTTGCTGAATACATACTCAAGTACTTTCCCTAGCTGGGGGATGATTGATATTGGACGATAATTTCCCACATTGTTTCTCTCCCCTTTATTCTTATAGGTTGGTATAACTTTGGACACTTTGAGGGCTTCAGGATAAACTCCATCTCTCAGACTCTGATTTACAAGAGAGAGTAAGGGACTTAAAATCATATCTATGCAGTTGTATACAATTTTTCCTGATATGCCATTTATATCAGTTGATGATTTCTTCCCAACCTTGGAAATATGTGAGCGAAGCTCAGACATACAGCATGGCTTAAGAAATATAGTCTTTGGTGACACAGCAGAGGAGATATTGATTTCATGATGAAGATCAGGAACAAACCAATTGACTATTGGTTAATTAGTTATGTAATTAGTAGATGTGTTCCTGTGACCCAGATATTTTTATGAGATCTATAACTTTATGGATCTCTTAACTATTGATTCCATGACCAAATGTTCTTGCAACCTGCCGTAAGTAAAGCTATAGAAAAAAATAATTTATAAAGGTTAGCAATTTCCATATATTTGGGGTGAGTTTTCTGGGAGTGAAGAAGACAAATTCCATGCAAGCGGAAGAGCAAAGTTATCCATTTGTTGCTTCCTCATCCTCATATGATTTGATCTTTAATGACCCTTTAATAAGCATTTTCTTTGTCATCTTATCTTGGACTCTCAGGTTTTCCTCCACTTAGGGTTGTGCATGATTAAAAATAGTTTCACCTGCCTTTCTGCTGGTATCTTCTGGCCAAAAGTGAAGACTCCAAAGATGGGAAGTAATGCTGTCTTAGATCAGTCACATTCCAATGTGAAGCAGAACCCTTTAGTCCAACGTATGAAAACATTTAAGTCTCATGGATACCTGAGAAAGATGTACTCTTGTTACATGGCAAAGAGGCAATTTTCAAGTTGATTATTTTCCATGCATTTCAGAACGAGCGGCAGCCACCCTAGGTAACGATAAAGCTCTGGTTGCTCGATTGGTAGAGTGGTGTGCGACTGATGACCATCCTGGTGTTCAAGGGGAGGCAAACAGATTAATAGCTTGGCTCATAAAAAATAGCAAGTGAGTACATAATTATTTACATTGGTTTACTTTTTAATGCATGCACTTTTTATTGCAAAATAATTCCCTTAAAATGTTGACTGAAAGTCCAATTTTAATGATAAACGAATATAAAAGACCTCGGGAAAATTTAAATGTTTCCAATCTGTAAAATATTATGGTTTTAATATCTCTCCTCTGTCATAGTCAGTTCTTGAAAAATTTGGAATGGAATAAGTTTAAAAATTAGGGATCGGTTTGGTATGGTGGCTAAAGTACTGGCTAACCATAGATTCAAATCCCAGGGTTCAAATCCCTGCAGAGGAGGATGTTTTCCATTGGACACCCGATCTCTACTTTAGTGTTTTGTGGAGGGCACTTCTAGTGCAGTACTCCATCTGTTGGTAAGATGTTAAACCGTGGTCTCCTTGGTGCTTTTCATTAAGAGCAGGCTAATGCTGATGCTTTATGCACCCATCCTTCCTTATTTGTATCCTATGGCACAAATGACCTTAGCTGTTGGTCGCCTCCCAGAATATCTAATAAGTATAAATATTCTCAAAAATCCAAATGTGCCAACTTGTAAAAATGGCTGTTGCAGGAAAGTGAGTTGTGATAAAAATTTTAGAATTGTCACATTCAACTATCAATTACATGTAGGTATGTGAATGGAAAAGAAAAATTGGATTTTTTTCGAAAGTGGTCATTCAACCATCATTGAATCAATTGATCTGGAATTACCCATGTTCTTAATCCATTGAAGTTTGTTTTGTTCTATTTTTTTTAGGCAACAGAGTGTTATGAACACTATTTTGGATGCTGGTGGCCTACCATTTTTGGTTAACATGGTGACTGCAGAGCATGCTGTAATGCAAAATGAGGCCCTTCTGGCTCTCACGTTGCTTACAGCCACGCTGGTTTCAAAGGAATTGGTGGCGGATGGTCTTCAGAAAGCAGATATTGGGAACCGAATTGAGTCACTCTTAACCACCGGCAGGAAAAAGAAATCTAATGATGACGGGAAGGAAGGTAGCATTCCAGAGGATGTGAAAAGAGATGAATTGAAAGTATTGCAGACTGAGGTTATTCTGAATGCCCTCACTCTTATTGGGGAACTTATCAAATCAGGTAAATCTCTTCCCTCAATTGATTTGAGACATGTGGGGCACAAACTGTGTGTGTATTTGTTAATTGTTTCTTATGTTTGTGCTCAATGGTTACTGATTAAGTCATCCTCACCAAAATATAAAATTTCAATATCTCAGTGCTTGATCGATCCTATAAAATGCTAGATCTGATGTATAGATCTGACTGAAATTTGCCTCTGTGAAAAATTGCCACGTTCTTCAATACATTGTGTGATGCACCAAACTGAATTTGTAGTCTGTGAATTGAACTGACTAGACTGAGGCGAGACAGGTTTGACAAAAAAATGGGAAAAAAATGTAGGGCCGAGTACATCTACAATACCGAGCAAGCCACCCCTAAGGTGTGTGGCACGGGGTAATTCCATACCAAGCATGCATCATTCATCCCAGCTGAAATCAGAACTGTGCACCTTCTCCTGGCCACTAGACACCGGCTAAAAGCAGTCGGGATAACTATGTGTGGTCAGATCAGAAACTAAGAAGGGTTGATGCATAGTCAGACTAGAAACTCAGTGGTGGCGAAGGTCAGTGTTACATCATGACCGCAGAGATTCAAGTGTTTTTGGCCCCTGTAATATTACAGAGCATTTTGCAAAAGCCTCGTACCAAGTATTATTGGTTGACATGATCTATGCTTTCTCCTCCATTTTTTGGCCAGACAATGTCTTATTGGAGATTTGTAAAAAAATACAGCATATGTATGTTGTTTATAATGCCAATTACGATTCCCTAACCCACCCAAATGCAAAACTGGAAAAAATCTGGGAGGTTCACTAGAAATTTTAGGGGAAGTTCAAGACGCTCTACACCACAGAGAGGGATGATACCATTGATGAAAGAATCAAGGGTGGATTGGGATGGCATCAGGTCTTGCCGGCAAAGCAGACTTGTTTTGGCATAAAAGTTTTTTTATTATGCAAGTCAGAGAGTGGATATGCGTGGTTGAGTGTGATATATATGGGGAAGGGAGCTGTTCTTGATAAGGAGTTTGGCCATAATCCCATATCATCACAAGTTGTGATGTTACTGATGAAGTCACAATTTGATAAAGGATATTACTTGACCATGGACAATTTCTATAAGTCTCCTGCGTTAGCTGAGTTGTTGGTTTCCCAATCCACATATACCTATGGGACAGATGGAAACCAGGGGAAGAATACTAATGGCACTGAAAGGAAAAAAATGAAAAAGGGGAAGTGGTGGCCTTCTCAAAAGGAAAGCTAATGGAAATTTAGTAGAAAAACAAGAATAGGATGTCACTGCTGTCATCTGTGCATAATTGTGCCATGGAAAGTGTGGTGAAGAGAGGAAAATAAATGAATAACCAATGGTCGTTGTGAACTATAATGACTTGATGGGAGGAGTGGACCATGTGGAATGTGTGGACTAACACTCAGCCGTTAACTCCATACCTCGTAAAAGGGGTAAAAAGCACAAAAAAAAATTTTTATCACCTGATAGAGCTTACCATATGAAACTCATTTGTTCTCTAATGTAACACTGGTGGTAGAAAAGTGCATTTAGACCTCCGTCTTAGGCTGGTTGAGCAGCAAATGGATGCATATTGCCCCAGTGTTGTACCCCCAAGAGAGGGTAGGCTACCTGCAATGACTCACCCATGACGCCTCACAGTGGAATATTTCTGAAGCAATACCTACAAACAGTGTTTCCAATGTTACCGAAAGAGAGACGCAAGAGGAAAAAACTTTGAAAGGAAACAAGTTATCACTATTATAATATAATGATAATTATCATTGTGAATTGATTCTTAGCATGGCTCCTTGTTTTAGGATTTTACATACAGCAAAAAAATTTTGAGGACTTTATTTTTTGAAGAGCAGGTATTTTACCAGCATAAAATAAAAGCTATTCTGTATTTTTCTTCATTATAATAAGCAAAACATCTTTATTTTTAAAAAAACAAAGAAATTATGTCTACTTCACAAATAGTGTGTAGATGTTGGTAAAATTAAATATATTTTAAATTTATAAAAATATTTTAAAAAAAGGTTTCAGAGTGCTCTTATTTGCTAAGGTTATTTTTGTATGTGAATAAATAATGAGACTCTTAAATAAAAAAAGTGTGATAATTTTGGACCACACATCCGAAATTAATTCGTCAGGGAAGTAGTTAAAAATTATGACTACTGAGGTCGTCAGTGAGAATTTGAATTCAGGCATATAAGATTTTCATGAATTCCATGAGCCTTGTCATCTCCTTAGTCTTTTAATGCATCATGATTGTGGTCCTCAGGGGATGACTTGAATAAGAATGAATGTTTGTTCTATTTTTCAAAATAATCCTCATTGAATTTGTTTATTTCTGATGCAGATACATCTTATGTTTTAAAATTAATTGGCGTCAGTATAGCTTTAACAGTTGTTACAGAACTTGGATGTTTGTGATTTTGCAGAATTAACTTTTAAAAAAAATCCTTGGAGTGGGATTCCCAATTCTGTGATTTTGTAATGATAGCTTTCATGAGTGATTGAACATGGCCGCTGCTTGCAAGTGCAAATGAAAGTGGTAGTAGCTGGATAGGGAGGGGACAGAAAGGAAGAGGATGGTACGGGGTTATTGAGGGACTAATCTTTGGAAAATTGTTCCTCTATGGCACATATTTTGAAAGTTTTAGGAAAAAACTAAATTGTTATTCAGGTAAAAATTCTGATCACCAAACAAGCTCAAAGAATTGAGTTTTCATATTTCGAATATTTTCCACTATTTGTGGGATTTGAGGATTTGTGGATTCTTATGTCCCAAATCTACTTATTATACAAATGAGGGAATGGCCAGTGAAAAAGATCTCATAACATATTCATTGGAGTATCAACAACTGAAATCAAAACATATAAGCTTCCTATTTACGAGTGACTCCCAAAATGAGGGAATATTTGTTCTCACATCATAAGTTTTTTATCGACTTTGTTGCAAAAGGGTCTCGTATTTGTAAACTTATCATTTTGGTTGTGTGACTGGCTGTGGAAGAAAGGCAAATATATTTCCTATTTCTTGGAATGCTTTCTTTAATGATTTTTACTTCCTTGTCAGAGTATTTCCTATAATAAAACCTTGTTTTTGGTTTGGTATGGGATCCCATCATAATCAGTGTGGCAAAACCATTTTGTAGATCATTTCTGGAGAGGTGATGTCATGGCAAGTGTAAAGAGACTGAATACATATGTACTACATATGTCCAAATTTGCTTTACACCTGTGTGAGTAAATATTCTTAATAAAAACTACGAAGTTACATGATGAAATGGTATTTTACGAGATAACTGGACACATGTATGATATTATACCATTATTTGATAGCCAGAAATTATATGATAACCTTTCCCACAATGTATCCATAATCTGTTGAGTACCAAATTCTTATAAGGCTGTGGCATCTCCAATCTAAACAAACAAGATTGAAAGTATTACCTAATCTGCTAATGGTATCATCTTTGTTGCATTAAGAATCAAATGTGTAGTATTATTTTAGGTATTACCTTTCATTTCATCATGGGAAGTATACAAAATGATGAATTTAGGACCGAGGAATTATACTTTTGTTCAACAAAAAATTAAGGCTTCACGTAATAAATTAGTCTCATAATGTATTTACCGTGAATAAACTCTTAATTTCAGAAAGAAATTAATCTAAAAATGTAAAAGAATGGAGTCAACATTGCTGTATGTGACTACAGCTAGGTGATTGCATAGTGCCTTGTGCCCAATGTTGCAGAAACTGTACATTATATAAATAGAGCAATTAACTATAGATTCATTCTACACTATTGCTCCATATTTTAGTATTAACTATGTTACACAAAGTTGCAAGTGTTATTCCTCATTTCAAATATCTATCAGTGCAAACGTTAGAAATTTTTACAAAAAGATAAGCAGAAAAATTCTTATACAAGCAATGAATCAAATTTTAAAAGTAAATTATAATATGGTCCCAGGCTTGTGCAAAAAAATGCTACATATAATGTTTAAAAGGGATAGCTTAAGGTTACTGTTGATAAATAATCATTAACAATACAAAGTAGCTTTGTAAAAATGTCTAAACTTGATGTTGCACTTTCGAAATGTCAGAAAGAAACGAGCCAAAGGAACGAGAAAAAGTATTAGTCAACTCTCTCCTCCATGTAAACCTCCCTTGGGATGAACTTAGATATGCTATGAATTGATTTTTTCAGTGCTTCTTGTTTTAAGGGTCTGTTATTCAAAGCAAATATTTGACTTTTTGTGAAACTTTTTATAAATGCCCAATTTTTCATACCCTGGATTATTAATTTATCTTCTGTCATCTAGCAGGCATGTTTCTTCCAGTTGCTGCCTTTCTTTTCCCTGCTTAGCCACCATACTCCCATCTTTCAAGGCCTTTGGGGTTAAGTGACCTCTTATTAGATCCACTCAATTTTTTCTGCTGTTGAAAAATAATTTCCTGTAACTCCTTTCTACCTCTGTGGTACTATTAGTATGTAGTCACTCATCTTTTTTCTCTGCCCACTCTTTATAGATACCGTAAACGTGGGCTACTTGAGCCCTAGAGGTTAACTTGAGCCCAAAAGAGAAAAATGGTGTTTGGTTCTCTGTGTACTCTCAACATCGGTGTAATGAGGTAATTCAGTGTTTCACTGGTAGGTGGCAGTGAACTACGTCGTTATACCGATGTTGAGAGTATGCAGAGAACCAAACACCATTTTTCTCTTTTGGGCTCAAGTTAACCTCCAGGGCTCAAGTAGCCCACGTTTATGGTACCCATGTTAATTTCTCTGATATTTTCTCATCCTCCTACATCAGCGCTTCAGTTATTCTCCACCATATTGTTCTGAGATTCTTCATTAAGTGTTTGGTCTCTTGTTTACAACGTTTACATGCAGCCGCAATCAGGGGTGCCCATTGCATGGCAGGGGTGCCAATGCTGATGGCGCATTGCCCCCCAAAACCAACAACCCCTCTCCCCCTCTGCACCCCCACCCCCACCGCTGGTATATAGGTACTTACCAGGTTATAATTTGATAGCCTGTCCAATGTAGCATGGGGTAACGCTGAGGGGAATGGAGGATTCGGGAACTTTTTTAGTTATTAGCTTCACAAAATCGTTTTTAACACTTTTCTGGCTATAAAATATTAAATTATCATACATGTAGTTGACCACTGTGATATGCGTATTATTAGAGTTAGTTTTGAGGGTTTGGCTACAATGATTTATGACCAAACCTTCAAGAACTAACTCTAAAAAATAAAATAAAATCTTAAGCAAACTATTGCGCTTATGTAGGGGAACTAATTAAAACTTTTAAAAAACCCTAAGGATGTGAGAGTTTATTTTTTACGATAGCATGGAAAAAAGGAATAAATTGTAAAAATAAGAATTGTTTTGTTCTTATATTTTATTAGAGTTACTGAAGGCTTCTTTCATATTTTGAATTAAGAAAAATATGGGAAATATATTAAATATTGCGCTCCTAAAACTACACAGTTGGATCCTGTATCTAACAAAATAGGCGGTCAACTTACTGAAAAGATACTATTATGACACTTTATACCACACCTTACAGCATTATACAGCTCTCGCAAAGGCTTATGGTGCTGGATGCTTAGGTGCTATTGTGTTGTCTACATCATACAAATTCCATTTTTTGAAATGTGCTTACGCATGGCACAAATGCGATGTCTTTCCCTTTCCCCTACGTCCCTTTTCCCTACCCCTTCCACCAAACCTTACCCCTCCACAACGTCGTCTTCTGTGCATCTGAATGCCTTAAGCTTTTGCGAGAGCTGTTCGAGTTTAATGTGCAAATAATCAGGACATCTCAATTGACCAAACATTTTAAATTTAGATTTGTCTTTAATTAAATGGAACCCATTTACATCCTTATTCATAGCTCTTACGTACAAATTATAATGGTAAAAATTCATTTAATAATAATAAAATAATACAGATTAAATCAGTACTGGTGGTGGTAGTACCATTTTGACTACCCATCCCTGGATGTCCTTTTTATAGTTGTAGTTTTTTTCTGTGCTCACTTGACAAAGCAAATTTTACAATAACTTCACTGTTATGAATGGATTTTAAAATGTCTTTTTCGGAAGAAAGGACAAGCATGTCAGAGAGCCAGACATCCCCCATGCTGCTTCTCAGCCTATTTTTTACAATTCTTAATCTTCTCATTACCCTCTCTACTATGCAACTTGTTGCTGGCAATGCCAGAAGTATCTGGTATAACGTCGTTAGGTAAGGAAATCCAGAAAATTTAATTAACACCTATATGGCCTAATGAATCCTTTCTGGACCCATTGATCCAGAAATTTTTGTTCTGGTATAACAGGGTCTGTACTTGGACCATCAGGCTTGTCGTCACAAGAACCTTGGGTGTCACTTTCGTCATTATTTTGGCTCAGACTCTCGTCACTCAAGCTCAGCACATCTGTTAAATCAAGGCTCGGGTAGCTGACTTTGTACAGTTGAGTAAATACATTAACTTCTTCACAAAGTTCTTCACCATCGATTTCGTAATACTCATACAAGTCACTGACGAGAATCGGCCTTAAGGTACTATCCATATTTTTAAGAACATTGAATAAACCTTCGTTGCAAAAGTAAGTCAACTTTGTTTGAATTATTCAGTGAACTTTCTGGAAACCAATCCCGCAGCTGAAGACTTATGAAGTCTAGGATTTGAAAATACACTTCCGATCTTATTTTCACTTATTTCACTTCTGGTCTTATTTAGCATGGGTGTACATATATATTGTAACCTTTTCCTTCGTCCTCCTTGGAACGCGGGTGCGCTCATGTGGGGAAAGGGGTGGGGGAGGGGGGCGCTGGATGTCAATATTATTAAATATTGCTTGTAAACTTATATAACTTTACAATTGAAAAAACAAAATAGCATTATTTTATTGTATACAGCTCTGCTACTTCGTCTAATTTCAACCCATCCGTCAAAAAAAACTTACAAAGAAATAAGAAAATATTTTTGAATTGAAGGTTTCATATGCCGAGACAAAGTTACTTATGGAAGGGGAGGAGGGTATGAGGGGTTGAGACAAATGCTACGGTTGTCAACTGAGGGGAAGTGGGGGTAAAAAATCACTGTAAAAGGTAACGTGCAGTGAATGCACTATCCGTAAGTCTAAGCCTTTTGACTGTACTGTGATGTGGCCCATTGGCAGATGTTGGGAAGAGGGGGCGGGAATAAGACTGGAGGGATGTTGAGTCAGTTATGCTTTTGGGTTGCGCTCGGGGATCTTATAGTGGCCTCGATGGCGGCACAGTGAAGCAGCCAAGGAAGAGTGTAGAGAGACGTGACCAAAATAAAAGAAGCTTTCAGCTAGCTGAATAATTCTCTATAACTCCATGATGTTACACTATACTACACTTAACATTCATTTATCGTTATAACCTTTCGTTACCTATATAAATTTCTGTAAATGAGTAAAAATATTTGCATTTAGTGAATTTCTTTATGTATTTTGAAAATCCCCCCCAAATTTTTTATTCCCTCAAAATTTTTTTCTATGGTGCAACTTGAGCCATACATCCCCCCTGTGGGCGGCCCTGGTATCAATACTTTAAGACATGGTCTTTATTTGCAATTTTGGGAGGACTTAAGCTATAATGGTTTGGGCTCCCTACTGAAGAGACTGGTGGATGTCTTAGATGAGTTTCAGTAATTGTTGTTGGACATTGTAGGAAGTGGGAAATTACTAATCTTTAGGCATGGTTACACAATACATTACGCCGTAAAGTTTATGTGCAAATGCATTAATGACAGAAATTCACTGTGGAACCATACCAACAAGAATGAATGCATGAACAGGAAAAGAGAACCTGCTCTGTTTGGCTCATGCATTCATACATTAACTTGTACATGAACACGTATGGGTTAATGTATCGTGAACCCAGGGTTTTGCATTTAGGGTGTTCACAGCCATATTACTTCACTCTGTATTATGATATTTTGCCCTTTTCACCGGAAAACTGAAGTTGTTTGTGTAGTTTTTCTGTTCTATGGCTATTTAATTCCTTTTAATAATTTAAAAGAATATATAATAATATCCTCACCAGAATGGTATATTTATGCCACATGTCAATGATGCCTTATCAGTAATTGAAAATAGGGTCTAAAGAAGTTGTTGACCATGAAAAAATGTCTTTTCTTTTGTTGCAGATAAGCTTAAGGAGCACTTGAAGGGAAGTGGAATAAAACAGGTGTTGAATTCTCTAACTGAAGATCGTTTGAAAAAACAAGCTCAACAGCTAACGAAGCTTCTTGATTCTGGCTGAGGTTATTGTTTTATTTTTATTGTTGTTTTTGATTGGTTCAATTAACTGCATTTCATTTGCATTATTGATATTTCTGCATTGTATTGAGTTACGTGCAAAATCACTAATTTATTCATCAAATCACCCTTAACTTTTGCTAGTCATATCCATCTCTGGCTTTTATTTTGCATTTAATGAAGTGTAAATTTATTTAGTATTGCTTTTAAGATGATACATTGAGCATTTATAAAATTCGCATTATCATGACACTAAGTACAAGTTTTAGGCAGCTTTGAATGTGATACCTAAAAATCAAGCCATATCTTGAAATTAGTTAATGTAGTAGTGATCCCCTTGGGCAAAAATATCCCTAGGTGTTCTCTTTATGGTGACTTTATCTACCATGTCATACGTACAATTATGTATTGTTATTCCAGTTCTTCCATGCGTTTGTAATAATATGAAGAGTAAAGGTGCTTTGAAATGTTATCTTTGGAAATTTTGTGAAAGTGTATTGCTATTAGATTGCACCATTTGAAAATACTTATTTAATAATTGTTGAATATTTAATACATTCCTGATTTAGAAGTTCCTGTATCACTACTATTGTTCCTAATTGTCTTGGTGTTACTATTGTGTAAAGCTTCTCCTAAGTGTTTCATGTCATTTGACCACCTTTCAATAAATTGTTCTTCTTTAATGGGCTGTTATCATTTCGAAACCTCTTCTAACATCGGTGATGTATAGGAGTAAATGTATAAACCCACAAATGATTGCCTCCATCGATAACATTTAACTCCTTGCTTGATGCTGCCTCCCAATCAAGAGTACTTTTATTCCGTGTAATTACGATTCTCTACCTGTTCTGACGCACAGAATTGTGGGAGTGCCACGTATCGATAATTTCAGACGAATGTTGCCACAGGAAGATGTGTTACGTTACAACCACATTTGAATCATCATCTGTCACATTAGGATGTCACTTTTGCTTTAAAATGATTTTAATTTAATGGGTGAGTATACAACAAAAAATTTGTCTCAATGAGCAAATTACTTGAATCCTGTATTTCTTTGTTTTGTTAATTTTAGTTTGACGTTTATTCAATTTCGGGGGTAATATATACAGTATTTTATATTAGGAATGCTTAAATGGCATTAATTTAATCAATGGTGAAAATGAAATAGTCTGTAACTCGTTACGCTCGTGTCAGTTGACTGTCAGTTGTTTACACTCAGTGCAGTTTCGGTCGAGGTGGACCTTTTCCCGTGTTTATATTTCTTTGTAGCTTGTGATATTTTAGTTCGTTTTTTCTTCCAAGTTGTAATTGTGTACATAAAGCAGTGCCTTGGTTATGTTCCAGTGTTGATTTTCGCCAACATGTGTCTCATTTAATGAAGAATATAGGTCACTGATCCATAAACCTCACACCACTAGGAAACAACACCGTGTAAATAATTTTCCCTTACGTAGCTTCCATACGCGTTTTAAGTACTCAGTTTTAACTATCGCATTACAAATTGCTGGTCGTATATCAGATTCCTTTGGATAGAATCCGACAATGTGTCATATTTCCTATGAACTTTAATATAGACAATTTTCAACTTTCAGATAAGAAAGTCAGCTGAGTCATTGGCCTTTAGTACCGAGGTCTTTGAGGATAATTTAAGTTTGCGTAAATTATTAATGAGAAATGTCAGATCCCCCTGAAGTTGATGTCTCGAGCTACAACCCACCGGCAAAGGAATTTATGAGTGAGTATTCCCGACTAGAAACAAGTTCTATTGTGAAAGTACCCACTTAGGTTTGATACCTTTTTCTGGCCCTTGAACGTTCTTTCCAATGGATTTATCGCGATGTTGGCCGCGGTATTTGGTAGATAATTAACACTCAAGCATTTTTTAGGCCCCATTACCAATGGACAACCCAACACTTCATATCCCACGGAGTCTATAAATCGTCAAGGAAATAGTGGAGACGACAAGTGCACAGGAGATGTTGATGCGGCTGGATCCGTAACTTCTCACTCCGCTAATGTGACTCAATCAAAGAAACACCCGCAGGTTCAGATGGAAACCGTAAAGTCTGCACCACTTGTGGGCAACCCAGTCAACGCTCAAGTAAAAATCATCCAATCCAGTCCAAATTTTCTGGTAAGTTCTAATCGTATGTAGGATTTAAATACTTCTGAGAAGGTGTTTATCCTTTCATTTTGAATTGTGCGTAGCATTGAAGAGGAGTAATCCGGTATCTGTAGAATGAAAGTTTAGTCAGGACTTAATTGGTTAGTATAGAAGGATTAGATTCCATATAGTTGCATTTCATAGTACTACATATGGTAAATGGATGCAGTGTAGTTTCATGGTCATGTACCTTCCCCACAAATGTCTGTAATTGTTCGAGATTTACTCTCAGTCGCCCTTGAACAGAGGTAAGCAGCTGCTGCAGAAAATTGCTCCTGCGTGTTGCCTGATAGTAAAGGGACCTTGAACCTTTTGCAGTTCTTTCCACTCTTAATGTTATCCTTAGTGTATTCCTATTTCGTAACTTAAGGCAGAGATAGTGGCGACAGAGTGAATGTTACCTTTTTGGGAACAGTTATTTAAGATCGATAGTGAAGATATAATATCAGTAACTTCTGGAGTGTTGAAGAAGCGATCAATTATTCCATATAGCAGAAGTTTGTTTGGAGTCAGTCTTTTATTATTTTCTGGGTCGTGCAGTCGTGATATTGCTTACCTTTCACCCACCTAGAGTATTTTATCTTTGAGTTTCATACAAATTTTCGTAATTGTATCACAATATTGCTAAGAAGTTTTTAATCTATATTGCATATTGTGGCATTTCGTTCTTCTTTGTTTGTGTGCTCTTTGTGCATGACCTTGACACACTTGGAAATCAATTGCCCTCATTTCATCACTATTTCATTGTACTAAGTGGAAATGAGGGGAAATGTTATTTGAGTGTCATTATATATTCCTTTACTGCAATGAAAGGTGTTTTATACTTTTTCATTGTGTTTTTTTCAAGCAGTTATAACATGGGCATAATACTCTACCAATTTAGGAGTCAGAAAATCTGTTTATGGCATGATATTTCATCAAGTAATTAGAAATTGAATTAACATTGGAACATTTAAACAGTAAGATCACTGTGAGAAAATTGCAATCATTGTTATTTCAAATGCTTTTGGCTGTAAATATTTCTTAGAAGATTTTGAATGAGTTTGTTATAGTTCTTTTAAATCCTGATAATTTTTCATGAACAAAAAATTGGGAGCTATGTTTTAGACTGACATGATTATACATTTTGTAATTGTAAGCACTGCTGAAAATGCTTAAATTTCAAATTGTCTAGTTCAAGTTGTTCATTTTCCAATATAGATATCTTTTAAATGCCTCCTATTTATTTTTTGTTTGGATAGCCAATGGGGAAATGTAAATATCTTTAAAATACTTAGACCTTACGGTTAACTTTCCTGGGGCATTGTATTGATTTGTATGAAAATGACCTACCAGCATTAATATAATTTTTATCTAACACAAGAGGCTATAGGGATGACAGATGGAGGCTTCAGAGAATCTCTATTTACTGCAGTTCTGATATTTTGCTCTCCCGATCTCCATTAAAGCCTTGTGTTTGCTACAGGTAATGTAGTTTTCTTGTAGCCATGTTGCTGGAGTGTTGTGTATCAATTATGCAACCTAAGGTTTGACTAGCTCCACAATGCATCAATCTTTGCTGCGTAAAGACCATCAGGCAGTTCCGTTACCATTGAATGAATTTTTTCTCTTCCAATCATTGCATGAACTAATGATGTGGTTTGAAGTCACTCGCTGGGTACATTACACAAAGGGTTGAAATTTGCCATGAAAAAAACTCGTTTGACTTGACTGGGATATTAACTCGGATCTCCCAATCGCCGTTCAGGTGTGTTTGCCAGTTACACCACCAAGCCATCTTCCTTATGAGTGAATTTCGAGGGGGGTTAATGTGAACTAGATGTTCAAGCCTCAAATTTACATTGTAGCACAAGAGATGATAGTTTTGCTTACGAAGCTACTGTCGTGGTAGAGAAGCCCAACATTGTCCTTATTTAACAATGAAATTGAGAAAGTTCCAATCATTGCATTAAGAAATGGTGTGGTACGAAGACACACGGGTGCATATGCACCAGGGGCTGAAATTCTCCATCTCCATTTTGACCGGGATTAATTTCCTGGTTAAGGAAGGCTGTTTGTGCAGATATTTTGTTGATTTGGATGGCTTATTTGGCTCTGGGTATGAAAGCCAAAAATGTTCAGACATTTTTAAGTGCGGAGTAGATCTTTATTTGATTTATGGACTTGTAATGTTTAATTTTGAAAATGTTAGTGGCTCATTTTATTTTAGAAATCATGGATTCTTTTAAGGAAGAGGTCAATGTATCTATATTAGTAGTTTGGAGGAAAAATGTTGACCTAAGATGGATTATTAATTTGCTAAATATTGGTATTCCTTAAGCCACATATTGTCCAGATCAAAAGGCCATCTTATTGTTCTTGCCTTATGAATTGTTCATTTTGCTGTGTGATAGTAAGTGGCTGCCTCAACCATGAACCATCAAATGTCTGCTTATGGATGTGACCTAATGTTCTCATGGTGATAGGCATGCTCATGCTGGTATTTTGCTTACCAAACAATTTTTCCCTTCGTCATGCCACCCATTAGTAGCATTTCCTTATGTAAATGATGTGGTCGTATTTTTGGCGCATCACAAACTTTCTTTAAAGCTGGTGTCCTTCAAATTTCACTCTTAGGAGAATTACATTCCTCAAAATCCCTCTGCTCTTTTGCCTGACTTTACTTATTTTTGGTATTATTGTTGAACTATCATCAAAAATTACAGAATACTTCAGTATCTTGCCATGATTCTGTTGATTTCTCCCTTACAACAATGATGGAGTTATTACATAGGTGTCAAATTCAGGTCCTTTGGAGATCAAAATGCCTTTTTTGTCTCACTCCTCTTGACCGTCTCACCTGCCTCTCTCCTCTGTCTTGCCACTTGAGGAAAAATCTGATGAGGGAACCACAGTATAAAGCTGCCACTGGAAGTGACGTGATTAGATAGCTTCATGGTCTGGATGAATGGATATGTATAGCCATGTGGTTATTTAATTTATTGATATATTATCTCACACAACCAAAAATGACAAAATGGCTAATTACATTGTTTGCTGGCTTAAAAAATAAGCATAGAAGAACAATAAGGAACAATTTGAAGAGTGAAGTAAAATCCAAATTAACTTGCAATGGTAGTTCCATTATCCTAGTGCTGTTTGATGGAATATTGGAATTTGTTGGGCGAAGAAAGGAGGCCATGGGAAAGATATTTGGGGGAAAATTTGTTTAATATCGAGGGAACTGGGTAAAAAAAGAGAATTCTGTGATATGGGAAGGCAGAATTTCGGAATATGTCAGAGGCTAAAGTTTCCTGTTGGATGAGGAGGAACATGAATTGGAAAGAGAGAGTGGAGATCGCAGATATGAAGTTGTCCATTCATTGAATTGTATAAGAATCCCAGATTTGATAGATCGGGATGTGAACAGGTACAGAGGAAAGGAACAGGTACAGGAAGGAAGAAATCAGTTCCTGGGTTGAATATCTGAGGGAGATGGTCAATGACTTGAAAAATTTGACTGTATGATTTAGAATTTTCAGATGGGAAGGGCAAGAAGTTAACCAAATGGAAGTGCAGTATTCAAGGATTGAAAAGACGTAACAAATAAAATACTCTTCACAGGGTAATGGGATCGTGAATGTCTGTATGGCGGTACAGTAGGCCAATCACCACCCACACTGTCACCAATGGTCTTGCCCACAACTTTTTAAAATGTTTTCTTGTAAATTCTGCCATTTGTCAAAGATTATGTCTTGGTTGCAGTGGAATCTGACTAAGGGAAGAGTGTTGTTAGTGAGAGTATGAATGGTGGGTAGGTTTATGCTTCAAGGAAAAGGTCATGACAGCAGACTTGGCTGGGTTAATTTGCAACTGTCACTGGGCACGCCATAAGCTCAAGGGGTCTAATGTAGATGGAAGAGTGAGCTGGTTGGTAGGACCATTAATTTGCTTTTAAATTGAAGTTCCTGGTATATACATGGAAATGTTGCATTCTTTGGAGATGTTAGAGTCAACAATGGCATGCAAATATAGAGAGAAGAGTAGGGGGGCAAGATCGCTGCCCTGAGGTACCCAAGAAGACAAAGTCAGTCATAACTTTTGTCATCTCATTGCCTCTTATATTTTTAATTGTTGAGGAACTCAGTGGAAAATGGCAGTGAGGCTTTGATGTATAAATATTTAAATAATTTCCTCAAAATCTTTTTAATGGTGTAATGGCTATTAATTACTAGTTAGCAAATTGTAATCCAAACTTCTACTTTTGTTGGTACTTGTTTGTTTATTCAGTGAAAAATAAATATCTTACTAATGTGATATGAGAACCATGGAGTCACAGGTGTACTATTGCCCGAGTTTAAACATAATCTGGAAAAAGTTCTAAAGCTGTTGTCATTTTTTAAAGTTAAATGGTTCATTCAAATGTTTTCCAATTGTTAATGTATTTATAATCTCCTAACCTCCTATTGTCTTCACCTGCAAGATGCTTCAATTATTAACATATGAAAAAGTTTCAGTTTTCATGTAACTTTGTAGAAATATTCTATATCCATAATGGTAAAAATGAAATAACTCAATAGTAATTTCCACACCGTTTTAATGAACACCGGCCATGGTTTCGACATTTTATTCTTGACACTTTTGCACTTCACTGACCCTTGACACATGGTTTCGACACTTTTCAACACCTTGATAATGACATTTTGTCGAAACTATGGTCGGTGTTCATTAAAACAGTGTGGAAATTATTATAGAGTTATTTCATTTTTCAATTATTATTGTTTTCCTATGTTCTGAAAGCATTGTGTGTTGTATGCTTTTATTATTAATTGAGTGATTTTATACGTGTACGTATTTAATTTTTTGTTGCATGTGGAATGAGTTTTTATTTTGTATCCATTGCTTCTGTGTTTTCCTAAGTCGTTGGAAAAACTGTCTTTTTCTGTATGTTTTATAGAAGAGAAAAATTAATTTGTGTATTTTAATTTTTACATAAGCTGAGTCAGAAGATTCAGGGAGGACAAGCATCACCTAGTAACATGCCAGTCAATTCACAGTCATCTGTGTCCCCTCAAGCCATACCAAGCTCAAGCAGTCCTCATCTAAATGCTGGTCCAGCAGAACAGAAAGCCTCAGTTTCAGGTATTTATGAAGTATTTTTAAATGCTATTCAAATAAGAAATGAGGTCACATGGATCACTGTTCCCTCATAAACAGTTCAATTAAATAATGGTCTGCAGTGGAAGGAATCTGGCCTTCATACTGGTGTAGTTAAATTTTCTCAAACTGCAGTTTTGAAACTTATGTTTTCATTTTCATGTGTCAATTTATGATCTTCCAACTATCATTATTTGGTTTTAGTAACTTTTTTCTTGGCTCCAGTTGCACACTATTGCCTTTAAACAACCTATTTAACTGTCTTAGTGTTTATTATTTCCCATATAATCCATTGAGTCACTCTCAATATTGAACATTGGACCCTTTTTAGAATGATAAGTATAGAGTCATTTTGATGGAAGTTAGGCGAAGAAAATATTTATTTAAAAAATATGTTTGTAGGAACAAAATTTACTTTAAAAATGTTGTCATGAAGCATTGTATAAAATTAAATTCATAAATAATAAATAAGTATCTATTGGAAGATTCTCCTGGATTTTGTGAAACCACATTTTATTGGCATGAGGTGTACAAAAACCTTTATGGTGTATGAAATGTTAAAAAAAAGATTTATTTCCCATGAAAAGGGGCCCACAAAGAACATTTGGATATTCTCTGGGCTAAAATGTTTAAAGAAATGTATTAATGTTGATCAGTGCTTAGTGTCCTGTGAAAGTTGTTTGTATGATAAAGAGTGTACTAATTTGTGTTGACCATCTTTTGAATGTTTAAGTATGCATGGATTGTTAAACATTTATACCTGTGCTATATCTATTTTTAAAAAATGTCCGATTTGAACTTAAAAGCCTGGAAAGAGCATATATGAAGCAGTGTATGAATCCATAATGAAGAGCACCAACTTATGTTGAGATTAATTTTATACTAGGCTTGACTTTTAATGCCTACTGTGTGTACTAACTTGAATAATACTTTGAGATTTCAATGCAGTCTGATATTTAGCATGCTGTTGTGTTTGTTGTAAGCAGGCATAATTTACTCTAAAAAGGGCTCTTAAAAAGTATTTCAGTTCTTCACAGTAAAGTGAATTCATCTCCCCAGATTTGTTTCTGTTTTTATTCCAACTAAATGTGTCCCGTATATCTTGACTGGAGGTTTTTTTTAGTTTATATGTTAGTAATGGTTTGCTGTCACACATTTTGATGAAATTCAGTGTTGGTAATTTTAACCTCTAAATTATTGGTGTACATCATTGATGGTTCTAAGTCTCATGTGGGATTGGGAGATTTTTTGAAATGTAGAGTTTTTTATTCAATGCAATGAAGTATAAAAGGTATTAAATTGATCCATTGATTGTTATTGCAGGACTGTCTTCCACCAATGGGCCTCCTGCACCTTCATTGGAATTAACTCGTACATCTCCCATGCCAACACAGCCTTCTACCTCTACACCTATTAAAAACCAACATCCAACTGTGCAGGGTTCATCAAATCCAGGACAAGGACCTGTTTCCCACAGTGCTAGAGTCTCGACTGCATCACCAGCTAGTTTACCTGGCAATATGTTCCCATCTCCGACCAATGCCATTCCATCTCAGTCTTCACCAGGACAACAGTCATCATCTGCTGTGTTGAAGCCCCAACCAGCACCATCTCACAAGCCTTCAAGCTCAGCTCCTGGCCTTATACCTCCTCAGCCATCAGCTGGTCCATTTCCAGTCCAGTCATCAGGAGGCCAGACCTATGCTAATCAGCCTTCAGCCAGTCCAATTCCTTCCCAATCCTCTACAGGTCCAATACCATCTCAGTCCGCAGCTGGTCCCATGCCACCCCAGTTGTTGGCTGGTACTGGTCCAGTTCCTCCCCATTCAATGGGTGGGCCGCAGTCCATAGCCGGGCCAATTCCCCCACAGTCATCAGTTGCTCCATTTCCACCTCAATCTTCGGCAGCTCCATTTGTCTCCCAGTCTTTAGGGGGGTCATTCCCACCTTTGCAGACATCTGGGCAGTACCCTCCCCAGTCGTCTGCCAGTCAGTTTCAAATGCAGCCTTCAGCTGGGCAGTATACACCTCAGTCCTCATCTGGTCCCCCTCCTCCTTTGTCTTCATCCAGGGCATATCCTAGCATGACACCAGGGGGCCAGTTTCCTACCAGACTTCCGGCTGGTCCATATTATGGCCCTCAAGCCACTGGGCCAATCCCTCCACCTAACTTGTCAGGCTCATTCCCCCCTCAATCGTCTGCGGGTCCTTCATTCCCTCCTTCCATTCCGAACCCTCCACTGCCATCATCTGGCTCCTACCCTCCCTTCTCCTCTTCTGCAACTTCGCCTCCATCATCTTCAGCACAGATTCCTCCCCAGTCCTTTGCTCCTTTCCCTTCTAACGCTCCTCCCAGCCGGCCGCCGTTTCCCCAACCTTCCAGTCAGCAGTTCACCCCACCCATGCCACAACAAACTTTCCCTCCATCTTCTTCAAATACTTCTTTCTCCAGCCCTCCAGGATCTTTCCCATCCCCACCTACCTCCTATGCCAGTCCAGCACAGTCATCACAGTATATGTCTGGTCCTCAGCCTCCATTACCCCCGAATGTCCCTCCAGGGAATAGCATGCCTCCTCGTCCTCCTATGCCCTCCCAGTATCCCCCACGTCCTTCATTTCCTCCCTCCAATCAATCTGGTAGCTGGGCTCAAGCCAATGGCATTCCTAACCAACCACCAATGGAGTCCATTACTCGTCAGCCAGTGCCAGGTGGTGTCCCAATGTACCAGCAAGGGACTCAGCAGATGTCCCCGGGAATGCAGCAAACATCTGGGATGAGTGGAGGGCTTCAGCAAATGCAGATGAATGACACATCACAGCTTTCCAAGAGGTACCCTCAGCCACAGGTAAGGGTGAATGCAAAATTATTTCAAGGTTCAGCTGTAATGAATGAATAATTACATACTGTGCTTGAGGAATGGGGTGGAAATGGTTCATCATCTCTGATATCATGGTGATATTTTACTCATGCAGTCGCTAGGTGGACAAACAAATGAATTTTGGTAAAATTTGCTTTCACCAAATCTCAACCTTTTGTTCACATGAAACATAAAATTTTGGTACTCATTAATTACCATCTCTTCAATTGAATAAATAGTATCATCTAAGATTTGGATTACTGCTTGATTTAGATGTAACTGATCGTTGAAAGAGTGATTATTTTCAATTCAAGTGATAAAGCAAGTTTAATCAAAACATAATGACTTTTTTTTTTTGCAAGTTGCTAGTCCATGTCTCTTTATCCTTTCACCCAGCAACAAAATATAAACTGAGAGACATGATGAGTGTATGAATATCGTGCCCATGGTGAAGAGGATGAAAAGTGTTATACTAGTGCATTGGCCATCATGCCCACCATTTACATTCAATTAGACTATGTACACTCATTTTCTGATTGGTGAATATCTCAGCTCTTTGAGGTTTCCTATGATTTGCTTTATTGTCCTTTCACTTTGAAATAAGTCACAAGTATGGTGTTACTGTGTATTTTACCCGTATGTTGGCCTAAATATTTGTCTTCACTTTGTCCATTTTACTTCCTTTTTCTGTCAATTTCTAGACTGGATATCAACAACAGCAGTATCCTTCGGGAGGATCCATGGCAAATACAGGTTCTGTTGATCGTATGTCATCCCAGTTCCGAGGCCTCTCAGTCACTAGAGATGGGTTTAATAAACTTTGGGTAATTATATTTTTTACTTTTGTTTCATGAGATTTTGTTTTTTAATCCATTCACTGTGCAGGATGATTCTTCCTCACTTACTTTAGTCGGTCTCACTTAGTGGTATTCCATCATTAAAAAATAAAGAGGACAAATTTTACAAAAACCACTAGATTTATTAAAAAACGACCCAGATTTCGATGTGCATTCACATCATCATCGGGTAAATGAAGGCCGAAGTGCAGGCCTTATATAGTAAACATTCTCCCCTCCCCCCCTCTCCCCCTCCTCACCTGGTAATGTTTACTATATAAGGCCTGCACTTCTGCCTTCATTTACCTGGAAATGATGTGAATGCACATCGAAACCTGGGTTGTTTTTTTAATAAATCTAGTGGTTTTAGTAAAAGTTGTCCTCTTTATTTTTTTATGTTTCTTCCTGTTCACAGAGAGATGAAGAATGTCAGTAAAATAATGACGAGACATACTCATCATGCGCAGCGAAAGGGTTAAAATTTGTAGTTTAGAATTTGTTGTCTTGAAACATTTTTGTTTGTGGGTAATATTTCTTACAGAAGTAATTGGTGCTATTTTTTCTGCTATAGATTCTGTATTTGCTGTGTTCAAATATATTGCTTTTTTCATGGAATAAAGCATGAACATTTTAATTTCAAAGGTTTCTGGTTCTACTTAATACAATTTCTGCAAGCTGACATCAATTGAAACTGTTTTAAATAATTGTGTTATGCAGTTTCAAGGCAAGATCATCAAAATGCTCTTGCCGCGCTACCATGGTCAATGATCGTTAAAGTGATGTGCCTAAGTACCAAGTGTTTTAATTATTTTCCGTATGTGATTATTTTAGTTGGCATCTAGGTAATTGTTTTAAACCCTGATTTGTTTGATAGTATATGCAGATTTTGTTGAATGTAGTATGCATATTTCTTGTCGTTAGTTAAATGTGACTGCTGGCTTATTAATCTTTTACGAAAGTATATCATGATAGATGGTCAAATTTTTCACCTTGCCATTGGTTCATGAGAGATCTTTTTAATCTTCCCCCAGGGTGCTGATTGCTATGATCTCCTTCAAACACGGAACATTCTTCCTCCTGACAAAGTGGAGCCTCCAAAGATACAACTTCACCAGGAATATTTAGATGGAGTCAACTGTAGGCCAGAGTGAGAAAATATATTTTTATTTAATGCTGGATCTTCTTTGCTTTGATACTTAATTTCATCTACTCTGAAAGCATTTAGTAATCGACTGTGTGATACTTTTATTTGTAGTAAAAATGATGTCATCAAAGTTATTAGTGGAGCTATATAAAATTACATAATATAATTTCAGGTATCCATAACACCTTCATAAGTTTTAAAAACTGCTTTATCCTTTAAGTTTAATGTCATAAAGTTTCAAAACTATTTTTCCTCTACATAAATATTCAAAAATGTTTTATTAAGTGGGTACAAAAAATTAGTGCAGCAAACATTCTCTGCCAATTATATTTTTTTCTCAGTTTGATTTATTTTTGACATATGTGAAGTTTGAATTGTTTTATTTAGTGGTTAATTAAGTAAAAACAATGCATTTATGAAGTTCAGTACTGAATGATGGTCATGTTCAAGCAAGCAAATTTAGAATGCAATGAAAATAAGAAAATGTGAATGTTGAGCGAATCATTTTGCATTTTTAAAATTTTATTTATTACTCTGTATTGTGAAACTACATGTCATAATGCAATTCATAATTTGTGTCAAGCATATTTTCTTTTACTCTTAAAAATGTCCTTTGTTAACTTGTAATTGTGCTCTATGTATTTAAGTGATGACTAAGGGAGAATGCTGGCTAGATAGCCTCTTTCGCAAGACAATCGTTCACAATTGCTTCACACATTATCTTCTACTGTTATCAGTTCATTACCATGATTCAAAGAGTTGGCTGTGTGATGGGAGGGGTTGGTATTTTTGTCTCTTTAATTACTAAGTGAGCAAAAATGATAGGACCATCTGATGGGCCAAGACTCATTCTAACTCACAGTGGGTAAGGGTTACCAGTTTTCTTTGGTGTCCATCCATTGTTTTCATCTTTACTGATGAGTACTCTTGATAATTATAAGTCCTCAACACTCATGTTACTAGTTTTCTGATTAAAATTAAATCAGCATTTATAAATCTACCAGTTTAATTTCTTCAAACTAAGCTGAAATTTTCAAATACTTGGATTGTTATTGGTCTAAATTATTGTGACAAAGAGCCACTCAGTGGTAATATTGAGTGGTCCTTGTTGATATCATTTTTAATTATGCTTTAAAAAATACAACTGTGGATATCACACAAGTATATTGACAGGGCACATATAAGTTTGAACAAACGAAAGGTGGAACACCCTTGTGATTTTATTTTTAAAAAAATCTTATTTAGACTTAATTTGATATTGAAATCTTCTGATCTAACTTTGTAATATAGAGACACTCAAGTACTTTTTGTGTGCTAATAATAGCAATGAAAATTGTTTACTATATGCTTGAGCAGTGTGGTATTTATTCAGGAATATTCTTAGTTTTATTAATCCTTGTTTTATTCATGTAGTTTTTTGAAAACTATGGTTAATTTCTTTTCAGTATATTTCGATGTACATTAACAAAGATACCAGAGACCAATTCACTCCTGCAAAAGTCAAGGCTTCCTCTTGGAATTCTCATCCACCCCTTCAAGGATGTAAATGTAAGTGGATTTTAGTGCATTGACAAATGTGTCTAGCCCTCTCTAGTTCAAATTAAGATTACAATCAATAGTTCATCTCCTTGAGCAAGATACATTCTTTAGTGTCACTGTACAATTTTATTAATTTTACTTTCTGTGGATATCTTGACTGAAATACCAAATTTTGCCTCATTTTAGATCATCTTGATGGTATTAATGTGAAAGATCCCTTAGCATGTTACTAAATAAATTTGAAAGAGAATACCATAGCCAAGGACAATTTCGTGGACCAGAAATGGTTAAAAATATAACTTTACCTCTAGTTTCCCTGGCAGCATCATGTAAAGCCGTTAAATTCTTTAAATTTTCTTGGGGTCTTGAATGACAGTTCTTTAGAAAATTCTCAAATATGGTATATACTGACAGAATTCTTTTTGATGTTGTCTCTTGAGCACTTGTGTGGCTAGATTTCAAGATTTTGTTTGTGGGGTATTCATAATTTACTATGATCTTGCCCTCTTTAAATTTAAATTTCTCTTTAGAAAATTGTACCTCTTATTGCTGAGAAGATTGTAGGATGTCTTCTATGAATTTCTTCCTCTTGACATATAATATTGTAATTCATTTTCAAACATGTTACTTGGGTGTATTGGGTTTTACCATGATAAAACGTCTCCATATTAGTCATGTATGCTAGTATATTGGTGTTGTAATGGATGTACTTATGATGAGTAGTATAGATTACAATATTTCTAGCCCAAGGGATAGTATAGAAATCAATTGCATGAATAGATGAATTATGGTGTCTCAGGACAGATGTAGTGGAACTTATTCTTAGTGGAAAAAATATGGTTTGCACGTTTTAACTTTTTTTCCTTGAAGGACACTGCTAGGAATTCTTGCTTTCACATTAACGGATATTGTGCTCTGCCTAAATTTGTTTAATGCAGCTAATAATTAATGTCATAGTTTAATTATATTGTGGCACTATGATATTGTTGTTATTCTTTCTCTGTGAATTTTATGCTAAGCTATGTGTAGTGGATGGGTGAATTTTATTTTCCAATAGTGGAAAACTAGTCGAATTAAAAGCAATGATTAAGGTGAGAACCTCAAAATTGAAAGATAGCTACCCTTTACTTTTGAATGCATGAAAATTTTGTTAATTTGTTATCTAGATGTACATGATATGATCTTTATTATGCTAAATTACTATGCATCAGCGTTAAGGGACCCATTTTTATTCTCATGGTTGATAGTCTGCCTATCCTTAGTAGTTGAATTTAGCATAGGGTGATATTAAGTGTTCCATTTTGTTTTCTATTTTAGAACCTTCCTGTGGTGCAGTGCAATACAATAGTCCGGTGCCGTGCCTGCCGGACATACATAAACCCATTTGTATATTTTGTTGATCACCGACGATGGAAGTGTAATCTTTGCTTCAGGGTTAATGACAGTGAGTAACATGCCCATACTCTCTTTACCAATGCAGTTTTGCTTACCAATCTAATGTTTTGGTATACTCTTGAGTAAGTTTGAAATTTTCTAAAACTAGATCTAATATTTAAAATATGTGGCAAATTGCTCTAATCTTTTTAATGGCTATTGATTTGTGTGTGGCTGTTGTAAGTCAATTTGAGCTATTAACATTGCTTCTTTTGGTGGTAAAACAGTTGTATTTTTTATTGTATCTAGTGCCAGATGAGTTTCAGTTTGATCCCGTGACGAAAACATATGGTGATCCATCTAGGAGACCTGAAATTCGATCGTCCACTATTGAATACATTGCCCCATCAGAGTATATGGTACTACAATCATAATATATAATTTCTTACCTTTATATGTACTAGTTAAGTTGCTTCTCTATTGTACTGTCTTTCATTCATGAGATCCTTTAGTGTATAGCTTTTAATTAGACTTATGTACTTGCAGCCTTTATTTAAGATGCAAATTGAAAAGATTCAATTTTAAGTATGTTTTTGCAACTTTTATACCTCTGTATTTAAGTCTCTGCCAGAGGCTACTTACTCTTGTGTTGGATATTATAGAACTGGACGAGCTAAGCCTATTTTTTAATTAATTTTTTCTTTTGTAGTTACGACCTCCACAGGCTGCGGTGTACCTCTTTTTGTTGGATGTTTCATGTGGTGCAATTGAATTGGGATATTTAAATTCTGTGTGTGATGTGCTCTTTGAAGAGTTGTCTCAGCTGCCTGGAGATTCTCGCACACAAATTGGTTTCATTGCTTATGATTCATCGCTGCATTTCTTTGCCCTGGCAGATGGTCTCTCTCAACCCCAGCATTTGGTGGTGTCAGATGTAACTGGTGAGTATGTGAGACTCCTGTGGTGGTGTGACTAGAGTGTAGTGGCATGACATTACTGCAATAATAGTTCCTAAAATTAACAGAAAAGTTGCCTATGAAGTCTCCTCTACTTGAATAAAAGTCACAAAAATATCAAGAAATAATGTGTTATTATCCATTCAAGAAAAAAAGTTACACAGAGTTGATGGCAGTCTTTTGGGAGGTTTTTCACAGGCTCCTTTCAGAGGATAAATTCCATCTCAAAAATGACAATCATTGAGGTTTTGCATTCACATTTTGCATAATTTAATTAATTTTTTTGTATGTCTCTGTATTTCATATGTCCTATCCATTCTGTTTGGTATATCTCTAGGTATATTCCATTAGTAAATACTTTGTTTTGAAGTATGTAATCATTCATCAGGATACATGAGCATCTGCATCTTCAGTCATTCCAAGTATGGCATTTGATTGAATTCAATGTATGATAAGTGCTTTGTAAATTATGCAAGGACTTATTTAATTACATCATTCAAATCAAAGCATGCGTAATATATGCGACAGTTTGTCTCGCAAATCTGAAATTATTCATGTGCTAAAATTGACAGCTTAATTAGGCAATGAATTTCTTGTAAATTTCTACGTCTTCAATATAGTCTCCCAAGTTTGAGAGGATTATATGTGGATTCAGAATAGGATATCTTTGCTAGGGATTCAAGATGGTATTCCAGTGAGCACTGGCGAGTAGTCCAGTATTTTTGCCTTAATTGATACAGTAGACTTTCCTTATTACAAACAACGTTTTTACGAAGTTTTCGTTCTTACGAACCAAATTGTTGGTCCCAACGATAGCGGTATCTAAATGTATGGTAAAGAAATGATATTACAAAATTATGAAATGACAAACCTTAGTCCCGGTCCCCACAGGAACAAAAAATACTTTATTACGAAGTCTGTCACATAAATAACAGCATTCATTCAGGTAAGCACGACACTGCATTATAAATCAGGAAGCTTTGCCACATGTACTGTGCCCAAGAGCTTGAGAACTAAAATATATACAATGGATACTTCACATAAGCTATTTAACTGGGTTGAGGGTACAAAACTCCCACTGGGTTACTGCACTTCAAAAGGAGTCTGAGAGAGCATGAGAGGTCCAGGAGGGGTGAAAGGGAAGAACGAAAGATAAGGACTTTTCTTCTTCCTTTTCACCCCTCCCCAACATCTCATACCTCTATTGTCCCTCTGAAGGTCAGTCAACCATTAGGGGGTCTGGCACAATTCCTGGCTAACCCTCTCTCCCCAACCAGCTTCCAGGCCTGGCCTTGGCTTCACCCATTCTCCGCCCACTCTCCACCCACTCCCCTTTCCCATCCCTAGCTCCCAACCCCCTTTCTAATTTGACTGTGCTGTGGGCGAAATGTGTCCCTCTTCCCCTCCGGCAGCGGCAGCTTAGCGTTTCCACTACCAATCAGCAGGGCAATCTCTCGAGTCTGAATCGGCGAAGTGTTATCAGTGCTTTGTAATGACCTGGGGAAACTCTCTGCCCGGGCTTGTGGGAATGACTATGGCGGATGTGAAGTTTCAGCATCATGTTTCCATCGTTGAAAAAGTATCTTCGTGCATACTAAAATTCTGGCCTCAAAATCCCTACACATTGTACATATGCATTGAAATGTTATGAAATTGTGACACTCTTTCGCTCGTCTGGAGAGAAAGACGTCAGTTCTTCCGTTTGGATGAGAAAAATTTGTTATTCATGTCTTAAATTTTGTCAGTGAGAAGGCATAGCAAATAAACTCCAGCAACATTATGAATGGTAAAATTTGGTATATCTCCCTTTCGCTACGAACGCAACCATGCTTACATGCCTCAGATTTTTTTTTCAATGGAGGCTGACAAAAGTTGTTTGTAAACGATGTAGATTTTGCAGCGCTCGAATAGCAAGCCAACACACCTTTGCGGCTGAGGAGAATACAAGCAAGCAAAAGAATAGCGAATAGCAAGCCAACACACCTTTGCGGCTAAGCAGAATACAAGCAAGCAAAAGAAAGTCCCAGGGGTAACTAGGCAACCCATCTTGTGGTACACTGGACTGTGTCCATGGTCCATGGTTTTTTTATTTACGTTGTGGAATTACTAAGACAGTATGTTGAATGCTTGGAAAATATAAGCTCAGAAATTGTGTTGAATGTTCATTATACAAGAACTGTGTTATCAATAAAGGTGAAGTTCCGTTTAAAATTGGTAAATTCAAAGCGAAAGATAAGGATTGCGCATAACACTAAGGTAGTAATGAATAATTTAATCATTAGCAAAAGTGTTATTGATTAAATTTAAATGTGACGGCAGTTAAAAATAACAACTAAGTTGAAAAGCTAACGAAACCTGTCTCGGTTAAATTTAATCGTTAATGCTAATAATGTTAAGCGAATACACAGTTGGCCACGGGCCATGAGTGGAGATGGTACTGAGACAAGGGTCGTGATTGCCTCCGCCACATGTTCGAGGAAAACGGTCTGGCTGACTTGTGCTCCAAGACAACGAGATGCATTGGTGCCTGTGCAATTCCTTGTCGCGAGAGAGTTCTCTATGCAGAGGAATATGTTCACGGCGCTCATGGCAAGGGTAAAATTTTTCATTGCATAGACCGAGCACGAAAGGTTAAAAAAACACAGGTAGCATACGATAAGATCAATTATAATTATAATTTATTAAAAGTCGTCATTTTTGTTTTGAATTACTTTATGTTTGCTGTTATTATGACCTGGCTTGGTTCTTCAATTCAATTTATTTAATGGTAAAGCCTAACTGAGTATCAACTTCCGCTCAACAATGCGCACCGGTGAGATGACACGCTTGCTTTTGGAGGACCCAAAAGCAAGCGTTATCTCTTCATTCAGAACAGCTGAGAGGGTTTATCTTTCAAGGTCAAGGTTCCAAGCAACTGTCCGAGCATATATAAGTAAATACCTTGAACCCATAACTTTTCATGCTGAAAGACGGGAGGGTAAAATAATAGATTATACCTTTAAATGCCACATATTACCTAGGTACAGTTGAATCTCACGGTCGTGCGGAATTATCATGAAGATTTTCGTTAAAGATGGGTAGGAATTTAGCCGATTTTGCTAATATTTCTTTAAGTTCTGTTATTTCATTTTTTAGAATCAATTCGATACCTCCACCTGGTACCGAAACAGCTATGCGTAAAATTGTAACATCGCATTTATGTGAAGTCAAATAATGATTTCATAATGAGGTCAAATAATAATTCCATATTGCTTAACGCTTTTAGTGCGGCGGGCCGATATATCGGCTCATAGGCAAAATATTGTTTTACTTTTGCACACAAATATAATTACAATTATTTTTTGTACGGAGTATAAGCATTTTTTTATTATTACCCAATTCAATGCATACGCAATAAGAAAAACTGCATATGGATATTTTAAACAATAACTTTATAATATTTATTTTCCTAGAGTGATACATTTCATTCCCAATTCAATGCATACGCAATAAGAAAAACTGCATATGGATATTTTAAACAATAACTTTATAATATTTATTTTCCTAGAGTGATACATTTCATTCTAGTTACCTTCCGCATTTCTCACTAGAACTGCTGGCAGGGGTCAGCACTATGAGGGTTAAGGAATTGGGCTGACCACTCACTAACTTGCGTGAAATCAAATTTTCCATTAAATCGATATACAGTAGAGTGCCGATTAACCGACCGTCGGATCATCCGACTATCAGTCCCTCAACAAGTTCCCCTCTCTCTCCCCAGCTCTCCCTCTCGTACCCTCCCCTACTCTCTTTTTCCAATCCTCCCCTCTCCTCCCACCTGCTACCACTTCTGTACGCACTCGTAGACAGTAACAGACAGACAGTGAGTCACATACAGTGTTATTGTCTACAAATTTGCTACTTTTTGCGGACAAAGAAGATTTTCCTGCAATAGGCAATTCAACAATGTACATGACACTGTTGTATCATGGTGAGTCTACTGAATCTCCGCTCAGTGCTGAATTTATTTTCGACCCGGGCATGCGAGTTTATTAGGTTTATATTGCTTCCGCAGACTTTTTAAGTAGGCAAGTTTGCATCGGCAAACTTATAGATTCGAAATGAGTAATTCCACAAGAAAGAGGAAGTTTTAGATATGGTATTAGATATTTCCGAGAAGTTACGAATTATTGAAGCGTTCAAGGGAGAGTCACGGACTAATTTAGTGGCGGATTGTGGCATAGGAATCACTACAGTGTGCAATATTTTAAAAAATCAATGCAAGTTGTTGAATACTTCAAAATCGTATAACACGAGTGGACATCAGAAGAGAAAAAAATGAAACGTTCGGCTGTAAACGATGTGGACAGTGCACTCTACCTATGGTTTTAGCAGAAGAGAATTGAAGGAGTGCCTGTTAGTGGACCGATTTTTTGTAAACAGGCACAGGTGTTCCATCAACATTTGGGGACAAATGAAACATTCTCAGCGTCTTCCGGGTGGTTGAAAAGATTTAAGAATCACCATGGAATTCGAGAGTTGAACATAGTCGGTGAAAAACTAAGTGGTGACCAGGGGGCCACGAGTGACTTTAAAAAGGGGTTCAAAAGGATGATTGAACATTACGGACTCACTCCTGACCAAGTGTACAACGCTGATGAAACTGGATTATACTGAAAGTGTCTTCTGAGCAAAACATTAGCAGCGGAAGCAGAGAAATCTGCTCCGGGGTATAAGGCCAGTATAGAGAGAATAACGATTATGTGTTGTGCGAATGCTAGTGGGGAGCATAAAATGAAACTGATGTGCATTGGAAAAGCAAAACATCCTTGCTCTTTCAAAGGTACAGAAGTGAAATTTTTGCCGGTGGATTATTTTAGTAGCAAATCAGCATGGATGACGGGGGATATTTTTAAGTCCTGGTTCCACTCCAAGTTTATTCCAGAGGTGAGACATTTTTTAGAAACAAAAGGCTTACCTGAAAAGGCGATTCTTTTCATCGACAATGCCCCATCATATTCCCTTGACATCGAACTGAAAAGTGCTGACGGCCTTATATTCACCTTATTTCTACCCCCAAATGTAACTTCATTGATCCAGCCAATGGACCGAGGTGTGATAGTGGCTATGAAGAGACATTATCATCGAGAACTCTTGGAGCTGCTCTTGAAAGAAGGCGATGACATGATTGACTTTTGGTAAAAACTGAAAGTGAAGGAAGCACTTTACCTGTCGGATCAAGCTTGGAAAATGGTGAGGAAAATTACTATCTCTCGGTCATGGAGGAAAATTTACAGTGATTTTGATGAACCGATTGATGGGTTTGAAGACGACCCAGAGAGTTTCAAATTTATTGACACCATCCGATCAATAATTGCCTGCAATCATCAGTTTTCTGAGGTTACCATGGAAAATATTGATGAGCGGCTCAATCATGATGATGAATTAGAAGGACATCAGATTCTTGATGATGATGCCATTATCTCTGCTACCATAACTCCTAATACTAGTTCCGCGTGTGCAGGTGAATGCGAAAGTGATGATGAAGAAATAATCAAAACAAAACGAGTTTCCCTCCAAATCGCGCTGGAATCAGCAGAAACTTTGATGGATTTCTTGGAACAGGAATACGACACTTCCATGCCAGATATTTTGTGTGTTAGAAAAATAAGGATGGACATTAAAAAGAAAATATGCAATGCAAAATTACAAAAGAAAGTGACAGATTTTTTTAACATCTTGTAAGTATTTGCTTGAAGTTAGGATTTTTTTTATTTATGTACCTGGAAACGTATTAAAGTTACTCGCAGTTTCCTGTGAGAAACTTCTGTTGAGTACATAGAGGATACAATTTTTCCATACCCAATTTATTACTGGAGGCATCAGAAGCTGTTAAAATATTTGGATAAGGAATTAATTTGTAAGCGTGCCACTGCACGCGAAAAGGAGGTAAGTAGCGTCCGTGGCCTCATGTGTTCAGGAATAGGGCTGGTCTGTGACCTTGACTTGTTTACTTCGATAGCTGGTCGCTCTCTAGGCAGAAGGGTCGAAACTCCGAGAAGTGACTCATTATCTCCGCGGTAGAGGCATGTGCTTTGTTGACCTGTAGCTTTGGAGGAATTTGACTCAGACAATCTGTAGTCGTTCAACTTTGGGTCAGCTATTGGGACGGGCTTTATATGGGAAATTAAAAAATGCGAGGCTAATTTTACCGATCGGCATAGTCTCAGATTCCTCGAAATGAGCATAATATGTTGCGTAATAAACAGTTTTGCTGGGCAAATAGTAGTCAGGCATGTAAAAACGGGACACATTGTGCGTCAGAGATTAAAATTCATCACTGAATTTTCTGCGAAATGATAGAGCGTCTTCAATGCGTGTAATCGATGGGCATAATTTTAGTTGGTGAAATTTTTTGGAGAAGTAAATGGAATGAATGATCGGCTGTAAAATTTAATGGCTGGAAAGTGAGTATTTCAATTGAATGTGCGCTAAAGAAACCATGGTGCTGAACTAAGGGCAAAACGACTAGGAAAATGAACGGATTGTTTTTTTCAATTATCCGATTAGGCTTCCCCCTCCATTACCATGGATAATCGGCACTCTACTGTACTTAAATTTGGAATTCTACTGTATTAATTTTGCCGCATAGTAATTGTAGAGGCAGCCGAGCAGTTTTTCTGTGGAATTAATCTCTCAGCTGAATTAATGTCCCAGCTTGTGACGATTGCTAAAAAAAATAGCATGGTGCATGATTTTCGAACTACAAATTAGACAGTTTAATCTCACATCTTTGCGCATAATTTGATTGTTATTTACATGTCTGATATCATTTCACAGCATGGCTGTAACACACAAAAGATTAAACAGGTCAACAAAGAGCAAATGGATATTTTTTGCGATGTTTATATAAAAACTACGTTGATAAGTACAATTTTATTACGAACCGCCGATTTTTTGGTCCCATCAACTTCGTAATAACTAGTCTACTGTAGTACTTTTTGGTAGGGTTATTACAACGGTTAACTTTCTGCAATGTTTTTTTCAATTATTTAATTTCAGGTCGTATATTATTAGATATTGACTATATCACTTATGATTATCAAGCAAATTTGTTTCGGTTACTTTCGCTTTTATTCATGAAAAAATTGTTTCTTTAGGGGTGTGGGATATTGCTTCAAGGGGTGTCAGGAAATTAAAAAATTTTCAGGGTGTTGGGCATAAAAAAATATTGGAAACTATTGATTTAGACTGTATATTTTGTGTGTATATTCAGAGCTGAATGTAATGTTAAATAACTAAAAGTTTTTGTATTTTATTTCATACAGAGGTGTTCCTTCCAAGGCCTGACAACCTTCTTGTGAATTTGCAAGAATGCAAGGAATTGGTCCAGGATCTCTTATCCCAGCTGCCCAACCTCTTTTTGAATTCCCATGATAATGGATCAGCATTAGGACCAGCTCTTCAAGCTGCATATAAATTAATGGTATGCATTTCTTTTGATACTGTTAAGGATTCAATTAGAACACTATTCACTCACTTTAGTCAGTCTCACTTGGTGGTATTCCATCATTAAAAAATAAAAGATGACAACTTTTACTAAAACCACTAGATTTATTAAAAAACGACCCAGGTTTCGATGTGCATTCACATCATCTTCAGGTAAATGAAGGCCATTGTGCAGGCCTTGTATAGTAAACATTACCAGGTGGGGAGAGGGTGGTCGTGGGAGGGTAGGGGGGGTATAGGAGGATGAAGAGGAGGGGATTAAAGCTTTGAGAATGGGGGAGTAGGCAGGGAGCATACATTCATTAACAAGGAATTTATCACAGTCAACTTGGTTTTTAAAAATCTCTAGCTGTTCTAAAGCATTCAGCTTGTGTCTGTCATTTGTAATTTGATAATTCTATAATTACACCCAACTGAACAAGCAACCACTCCTCCGCAATCCTGGTTTGGACCCTTCAGTGAAAATTATTTCTTCCCTCCGGCGGCAAATTAAAGCAGAAGAACTGGTGCTACAGAAGGCAGACAAAGAAAGGTAACTGCTTGGTCGTCATGGACAAGATCATATATTTTGAAAAATGCTTTGATTTTATTGATGCCAACAACCTAGTGAAACTCTGCAAGGACCCCACAACCAAGTTCCAGAGCACCATACTTGACGCCATCCACAGCAGCCCACTACTTTTCCCTCCTCGCAGTGGCCCATTCTTTGTGAACCCCAATCCTCTTCCCCCCCTCCTCTACGGCCTCCCAAAAATACACAAGCCGGACACCCCTATCCGACCAGTCATTGCAAGCATGGGAGCCCCAGCTCATAAACTGGCTAAGAAATTGAATGACCTCCTGCTCAAATTCTCGTTCTTCGAGCCACAATGCATGGTGAAGAACTCCCAAGATCTTCTCAAGAAAATTCATCACATCAGTGTTCCTCCGAAGGCCCGTCTGGTGTCTTTTAATGTAAAGAACCTCTTCCCTAGTGTCCCACCCAGTGAGGCCGTGGACATTGCACTCAAAATACTTAAGGAGAGGGGGCACCCGGAAACAATTGTGAAAGAATTCTTGGTTTTGCTTAAAGTGTGTGTGTCCCAAAATTATTTTTAATTTAATTTAATAACGACTTTTATGAACAAACCGGGGGCTGGCCATTGGGTCACCCCTTACCCCTTTTCTGGCCGAAATGTTTTTAGATAACTTAGAGGTGAACCTTTTTAATGTTGGCAAGAATTTTACATCGCAGGTCATTTATTGGTTTAGGTATATGGATGATATTTTAAGTTTATGGAACGGAACCGACAGACAACTGGACATCCTTTTTAACTTTATTAATAATTTGCATCCAGCCATAGCTTTTACTCGTGAATTGGAGTGTAACCGATCAATCAATTTCTTAGACTTGACTATCTCCCTTGAACAAGGGAGGCATCATTTTTCAATTTTCCGCAAACTCACCTATACCGACCATGTCATACCTGCTGATTCCAGACACCCTTACTCGCAAAAACTTTCCGCTTTTCACACCCTTATTAACCGCCTTTTCAACATCCCCCTGAATGACTCGGGGTTTGAAAAAGAAACCCGAACCATCAAACAGATTGCAGTGAATAATGGCTATCCACTTTCACTAATAGACAAATTAATTCACAAGAATAGGAGGAAAAGAGCCGTGGCCAGTTTGTACAACAAAACTGAACCCCCTGTTCAACAATGGCGTTCAATTACCTATTTTTGGGAGATTTCCTCTCGAGTGGTGCAATTGTTTCTGAAGGACTGGCTTTAAGAAGGAAGAAGGAAGGACTTTACAAGAAAAGAACAAGCAGATACAATTAATGTAGATGGGCACAGTTTTGAGAAAGTAGACCTATTCAAATACCTCGGAGTAATGATATCAAACAAAAAAACAGAACCCCCTGTTCAACAATGGCGTTCAATCACCTACTTCGGGGAGATTTCCTCTCGAGTAGCGCAATTGTTCCCAAAGGACTGTTATAAAGTGGCATTTAAAACACCATACATTGTGTAAAAACTGTTAGTGAACAGCAAGGACCTCAGAAATTAAGTGGTGTATACCTAATGAAATGTAATGAATGTGGTGGACACTATGTTGGACAGACCTGTAGAAATTTTGAAATTAGACAAATGGAGCATAAAAGGGATTTTAGAAATTTTAATTTTAACAGAAGCAACTTCGCCAGACATCTTGTAACCCACGACATAAAAGTGATTTTACCGTGACACCTCTCCATTTTACAAATGACAGACGCAAGCTGAATGCTTTAGAACAGCTAGAGATTTTTAAAAACCAAGTTGACTGTGATAAATTCCTTGTTAATGAATGTATGCTCCCTGCCTATTCCCCCATCCTCAAAGCTTTAATCCCCTCCTCTTCGTCCTCCTAGCCCCCCCTCCCCCTAACCTCCCACGACTACCCTCTCCCCACCTGGTAATGTTTACTATTTAAGGCTTGCACATCGACCTTCATTTACCTGAAGATGATGTGAATGCACATCGAAACCTGGGTCGTATTTTAATAAATCTAGTGGTTTTAGTGAAAGTTGTCATCTTTTATTTTTTAATGTATTTATTAACTTTTTATTTCCTTTCTCAGGGTATTCATATCATAAATTTTACTTTTAAACATTCCAATTGCTGTTCTATCTTGGCATTAAGAAACCTCATTAAATCTTAGGCTAAAGATGGAGAGTGCAGAAAATTTTTTTGTATACAGTTCTTATCTTTATGGTATTCATCTTTATTGGTTGATGAAGCATTGCTTGTGCAAATTTTTAGCTATTAATTACAGAGACATGGTGTCTGAAAATGAGCATGCTTAGTTACATGTCATATTTTCGTATGATTCAAAAGTTTCATTTGATTATAATGAATCCATAGTTTCATGATGAAATCAACTGGCCTCAGTAATGTACTGTAGGTGATAACTGGCAATGGAGGCAGTGAAATTAAGTTCCTGGGTAAACAATGTATGCTAGTGGATAATATTTTAAATTTTATCCATGATAGCATTGTATGCAAACTTAAAAAAAAAGATGTCAAATAGGGTGAAATTCCATTACAATACCTCTTGGATGCATGAAAATGCCATTTGACATGATGGAATCGAACCTGAATCTCCCAGTTGCTGATTAGATACGTTAGCTTGATCGTACATTTAGACACATTTTTATGGAAGGGGTGGAGGGTTTATACAAACAATTGGCTCTAATTTCTGGTCCGAATCCTGGTTTAGTCAAAATATTTTTTCTTGGTGAATTTTGCCCTCATTGGTGTGTATCTTTTTGCCTGAGTAACTGGCTGTGACCACGTCATCTGTTCAATTGCTACACTTGGAAATTGACTGAACTGTGAAGCTTAAATGCACATTTCTCTGTACAGGCACCAACTGGGGGGCGTGTGACTGTTTTCCAAACTTGCTTGCCCAGTGTGGGTGCCGGTGCTTTAAAACCAAGAGGAAATGATGGAAGTAACAAGGAGGCTCCAACGCAGCACATAAACCCAGCCACTGATTTCTATAAGCGTCTAGCTTTGGATTGCTCTGGCCAACAGGTTGCTGTGGACTTATTTGTTCTGGGGAACAAATATACTGACCTAGCCACTCTTTGTAAGTTCTCAATCTATCAACATATGTAATAAGCAGTTAAGTAACTATTGTATGCTTAAAAGACATATTTTATTTTTTTTATTTTCTGCAGCCGGTGTATCACAGTTTTCTGGTGGATGTATTCATCATTTGCAAAGTTTTGATGGCCGAAGTAATTTTGAGACATCTGTGCTGGAGAGATCCTTCCATCGTTATCTTTCACGAAAGATAGGTTTTGAAGCTGTGATGAGGATACGCTGTAGCAGGTAACACCTTTATGTACCATACTCTTTGAATAGCTTGAAGTAAATTTTATTAATGTGTGTTGTACACTGCTCACTAATGTTAGATCAGTGATTGATATTTGGCTTTAGATATCTATGTATTTAGTACCAGGTATGTAGAAAAAAATATAAGCTAAATCTCTAATATGTGAGACTAATTTTAGTAAAGATATACTTATAACCTCCTGCTGACTCAGCTTTGCATGTGCTATAAACAACACATAATGTTCTTATTACTCTACATTCACATAACACAACTTGTAGTCCTCATTTTCTGTTCAGAAATGTGTGTTAATTTGACTCCCTTTGCATATACAGATAAATGCATAAATATTACAGTAAATATATGGGCATAAATAATTTGTGACACTACTTACAAAGGTAGGGTGCTACTTTATGAAAGACATTAATAGTATAAGGATAGCAAAACTTGGTGGTACACTCTAGTGAAAATCATGTTAATGTGAAGGAGAAGGTTGTGTCCTAAAGGAGGGGCATTGCAGTTTAGTGTTTCTCCAGAGGTACCTGCCGCAGTCCTTAGGCTCCTCTGCTTGCTCATCAGTGCTTGATTCACTTTTCCTCACCTTAAACTTGCCACTGTCAAGTGCCGCCAAGTTTACTTATTCTGATATCTTATTGTAAAACTAAGGATGAGTCGAATCCAAGTGTCGATTCTCGATTCTACCGATTCTCAGGATCAGAATCGGTATTGAGAATCAATCGCCTAAAGTCGATTCTAATTCCATCGATTCCAGATTGATTAATATTCTAATCATTTTTCAGTTATCGCATCTTATTTGTCTCAGTAATTTTGGGTGTAGGCTGTCAATTTGTACTTTTTATCTACCTCAATAAGCTGAGGATATATTTCAGCTATTTGTTAATAAATATACTTTTTGATGGACTTAATTGTCTTTGTTATTTTATTTCAGCCAATACTTGAATTTAAATAATAGTCATACGCTACTGGTATATCAATATCCCACCTGTTGTTAGGAATAAGAATCGATGAAATCGAGAATTGATTTGAAAGAATCTAAATCTGAATCGAAAAAAAGTGGAATTGACTCATCCCTATGTAAAACCCATTGTTATATCCTAAGGTGAAATCCTTGCAGTAAAACCCCTAATTTCCAATTTTCTATGGGCCCTAGAAATGAAGCATAAAATGCAGGGAAATACAAAAAAGTGGGAAAAAATAGGAATTTTTACTTTACCTGACATACTTTCTTAATGTAATATGCTCACTATTCATATTAAACTTAAGGACAAGACATGTGGAAATAGAATCATTGATGAAGAATCTAGAAAAATAAAAGATCTAGAATAGAATTACTGATGAATATTAGTGATCCACTCACATTTTAGTTTCGTTGCTTCTATTTACTTCTTCTGTGAAATTTTTAATGTCACGTTCACTGTCCCATGCCTCTCTGTCTTCATTACAGTATACGTCATTTGTAATGCAACATTTTTTAGAGCTTTTTACTGCTACAGTGAAACCTTGCTGTTACGCACTTGAAATTAATGTTTTCCTTAGATGACATTTTACTCAGGTTGCAAGAATTTTTTAATACTAGTAATGACATCATATCCCATTTTTACCTTTCCACATTTTGAAATATCCTGTGATTTATGCCAATTTACTAGGAGCAAGATGTTGGCAGGCACACATAAAGCAAATCAAATGGCAAACTATTTTGGCATAAAAGTTATGCGGCCATGAGTTTATGAGGCTAGATGTTGGCAGGCACACTTAAAGCAAATCAAATGACTAACTATTTTGGCATTAAAATTATGCGGCCATGAGTTTGAGGCCAAATTAATAGAGAATGCGTGGACCTTTTGTAATGAAACAATTGTCAGCATGTAGCCTGTTTCATTTTCCATTGAATAGTTGTAATCACTGTTTTATCATTGCAGTCAAAACTCTGTTTCCAATGTGACATTGAAAAAGAGCCAATTTTTCGAGCCATAGCTTAAGTTCCAAAATTTGCCATTTTACTGTCAGAAGTAAACCTTTAAATGCTAGATTTAAATGTCCAAAAGTCTTCCTTCACTGCTGGAATTAAATCTGGCTCTTTTAAGTTTTTCCAGCTCCAATGGAAATAAATGTCAATAGGTAGAAAACTGTCGAAGATAAAATAATCATATAAAAAACATTACTTGGCTGAATATATGATACATCTATATAGTTAATTTTGTTGCCGAGGCCAAATTTAAAGGCCTTAAAAAAATGCTTCTTTTTGATAACCATTCAAAAGTAAATTGATTTCTATTACTTGAGAAGGTGAAGATTTTTTATGGAAGTGAATTTACAGGATACATATGTTTTATTAATGCATGAAATACATTTGCTATCAACTTTACATCACTAAATATATTACTGCGGTACTTCTCAAAGCAGTAATAAGCTCACAACTGTACTTCACACTCATCACATTTTATAATGGTACAGGTGAATAAAGCCTTCCCAGAACACAATCCACATCCTGGGGTTACTCTCATCTAGCCAATGCTGATTGCCCCTCTCCTCCCAGCCCCACAGACATCCCCTATCCCTACAACTAGGCTTCCTCTTTGGTGAGCACTTTCCCTTTAGAAAGGGGAATGACTTAAGAAGCTCTTTTCTCCATCTCAAGTTACCTATGATGGACTGCGTCATATGAGAGTGCCATTTAGTGTCACACCTGTTGCTGATAAATGTCATTAGTTATCCTTGGCTATCATGTTTTCGATTAAGCTTTACTTGGTAGATTTTTTGTATATGTTGGCTGATTACCATGATTGTGGTGTAGGGCATTAGCAATGACTTTTTCTACTATTTATTTCTTTTCTATTTTCAGGGGGTTGTCTATTCACACATTTCATGGTCATTTCTTTGTTCGGTCAACGGATCTACTTTCATTACCCAATGTTAATCCAGATGCTGGTTATGGTATGCAGGTTGCTATCGATGAAAGCCTTGCTGATCTGCAAAATGTCTGTTTCCAAGCCGCATTGCTGTACACTTCAAGTAAAGGTATTTGAAATTTTAGCTGATGATACTATGGTTGTAGTCCAATAGGCAGTTCCCTGAGCCCCAATAAAAAATTTAATGTACTTTGATTGTGCCAACGTAGAAATGTAAATTCTTAAGTGGATGTGTTATTGCACAGGTTACCAGATTTTCCTTACCTCACCAGATTCGGCTGTAATTTGTCTTGCTGTAGTTTGCATCTTCTGTAATCACTGTTATTCTCTTTGTTCGCTTAGATAGATACAAATTTACAAAATTAATTTTTCGTTATGAAGGTAGAGACCTTGCATAAGGCATTAAATGAATCGTGTACGATAAGCAAAGTAAGAATTAAAGTGGAAGTGGGCTAATTCATAAATATACCATGAGAACCTTCAGTTGTATTCTTAAGGTGGAATAAAATTATGATGATTATTTATGAATCAATTGATGATAACAGAGGGAATTCTTTTTATGAAAACTGACAATTTCACCTTCAACTTGAATGAAATATAGGTTGCTACTTCATGTTGTCCTTTTGAAAATGAACAAAATTGTTGAATACTCTATGAGATTCTGTCAGTTGGATGCACTGTTTGCTTGTTTTTCTCACAAAAACGGGATCTTGTGGCTTCTTTATTCAAGTGGTAATATCATGATGTGATGATAAATGTGTTCAATGTTTTCTCTGCTAACAAATTTCAGTTAGGACTAATCTGGTGACTTGAAAGTGATTTTTATGGCCATTGTATTTTTTTACCATTACTTTTTCCAGATGGGTTGATTTTTAAAGATAGGGTACACGTTTGGTGAGTGATTTGTGACAAATCTTGCATAATGAGAGTTAATGAAACCTCAATTTTTGTGCTTGCAAATGCTGGTTTAGACATTCATGTGGTGTTATATTTTATACTGGCACCGGTCAGAGAGGGATATTGGCAGTATAAGTGCCAGTCTGTACTGAAATCTATTTTTAATAGCCATGACACGCCGATTACATTTTTAGCATAATTATTTTTGTGTGGTAATTCTGTTATGTTTGTATTTATCTCTGGGTGAGTTAACATTGTTTATTTTTTTGCAGGGGAAAGACGAATACGTGTTCATACACTTTGTTTGCCGCTGGCGGCCAATGTAAGTGATGTTGTGTGTGCAGCAGATCAGCAGTGCATAGTTGGGCTTCTGGCAAAAATGGGTAAGCATTCTAGTGTATTTTATGTCTTGCCTTCAATTTTGTTTCCATTCTCATTTCACCCATGAGGATTTATTTCTGAAAGAGTTTGTAAAGCCATGTTATCAATGTATGTAATATATTTATTACAAACCCCAGAGTATTGAAATGGTACCCTTCATGATAGTTGAGGATTAGCTATTCCATCAGAGATTTTTCCTGTCAAATATTTGGTTATGTCCTTTGGCAGGTGTGTGTAAGCTTTTTCTCTTTTGTTTAAGGTTTTCTTGAATATTGAACCTTAGGTGGATTATAAATCTTGTTGCTATAAGGTAATATGGCATCGATTTGATTATGACTGTGTTGCTATTTATTTGATCTATTGATTGACATGGCATTGATTTGAATTCCAAAAAAACTTAGGGATAGCAATCTTCCCATTGGTTTCTAGTGAGAAACCTTGATGGCATTCATCTACATATTACCTTGTGAGCCATCTGAAGGGTTGTGTGGCTGGGGGTGAGTTATTACTTACAATTCAGAGAGAAGGCAAGTTGAATTTGCCTGGCGTATTATTAATGATTTTGGGAATTTGAATATTATCCTCTGCTTCTGATTCCAATTATCTGTTACTATTCACGGTCATGGTGAATGTTTATGTGGTAACTAGGGTAAATATTGTATTTTAGGGCACTTAAGAAAAAACTTGGTAAAAACTTTAAAGAAAAGGTAATGCAGTACGTACATATGTAGAAAGGGAGGGATTTCCTTATCAACACTGATATTACCAAGTTATATAAATAGCATCCATTCAACTGAAATGGTCCCACTAGTTTCACTCAGCGTATGTGAAGATATTAAAGAAGATACAAATTGAAACAGTCAATACAGCGGTTATAGGAAACTTTTCCTTTTGTGCTCTGTGAGTCTAGCTAAAATGTCTTGAATTCACTGTCAGTCATAAGAGCAGTTACACTTTAAAGGACTGTTACCCAATTTTAGATCCCTCCCCTGTGTTTATCTATGTATTTTTGTGATTAATGTCAAGTATTGACTCATAAAAAACATACCAGATGAGGTGATTTCTAGTTTATCCTTCCATGAAGCTAATGCTTTGTTTTAGTCACTATTTTAGTTCATTGCTATTAATGTGGAAAAACTGTCATTTTAATCATGCCAAGGCTTAGCAAGCATCAGAAACCTCACTAATAAAGTAATCTGTCTCTCTGTCACCAGAGCCTGGCAGCTGATCTTTCTGAAAGAGGTCGAGATGGGCTCTTAATTCTATGTGAATGACACTTAGTTACTTTCAATTACTGTTGGATAAGTTAATGGATGCTGTGTCTTGTATTTAACTTCAAACAGAAGTAATGGTAAGCTTTTCTTTTCTCAATATCTTAGCCGTGGACAGATCACATCAGTCGTCACCAGCTGATGCTCGTGATGCTTTCATCAATGTGGCTACAGATGTTCTTTCTACGTACCGTGTTCTTCAGACTGCTGGACCTTCGTCTGGTCTACTCTCTCCTCATTCACTACGTCTCCTGCCTCTGTACATACTTGCACTCCTGAAACATGTAAGTAGTTATCAATTTATTACATTATTGCAAATAAACTTAAGCCAATGTCCAAGTATCTGAATTTTTCGTAATTGATCAAATTGGCTAATTTGTCAAAATGTGTTGAATTTGTGTCATTTTCAGAACACTTAAAGAAAATATTTGCGCATGTTATTTACAATTATGGAATCTGTCTTTGACTGTTGCTCTGTTCCCCATTCAATTGTTATCAGAATTGTTACCGAATTAGTTAACCCTTTTGTACCTAGCGACGGCTATAGCCAATGTGAATTTTCCTACGCAAATGGATGAATGTTGAATATAGCCGATGGAGAAAAACCAACGCAAAAAATTTTGGCTATAGCCGACGCGAGGGAAGGAAGGTGATTGACACGGGAGCAACCAGGTATGCAGTAAGCCCTTGTGACCCAGCTTAGGGACAGCCTAGACCCTTTCCTCGGCAAGTGAGCTTGACCCTCCGCCTCATTAGTTGCCCCTCTTGCTGCAGGAGTCCTCGGTTAATTTATTGTATTTGCAATGGTTTTTCGAGGCAATTATTTTTTGCACTCTTCAAAATTTTAAACCTAGAAATGAATCATTTATTTTTTGCTGAGTCTTAACAAATTTCCAACAAAATTCTAGCGTTGATACTAACATAGTTCTTGTGCGGAACTCTAGATAGTTTGTGTGTACATACATCAATGAAATTTGTTAATATTAACGCTAGAATTTTGTTAAAAATTGAAAAACGCTCAGAATAGCTTTAGAAATTCATTTAAAAGCATACATTTTTGGTGTGTACAACTACGAATTATTTTAAAGAAACCACCGCTAATGCAACAAATTTACAGCTGCCTCCTGCTGAGAGAGGGGCTGCTAAGGGTTGGGGGGTCGAACCAAGTGTCCGGGGGAAGGGCATGGTGTCCCGCTGGGTGGGGTTCAAAAATGGGCAAAAGGCATACCTGAGTGATTCATCGCCATGAGAGAGCTCCCTAGAGAGGAGTACAGAAAATTCTCATGCTACTAGTATCAGGGGAAGCATTTCCCCTCAAGAGGCTTCGGCAGGAATGGGTTAAGGAATAATGAAATTTTATTGTGTAATGGATCATAAGACTATCCTGAAGATATGATTGCAGAATATCCTCTTCCTTATTTTCTTGATTAAAATCATCATTGCTCTATGTCAGTGAGTACCACCATCTTGTGTCTGCTCCATCTTTCAGCTATCTTTTTTTGTGATACTCTTGTAGCTTATTATTTAATGAGCAAAAGACAACAAAGTATGCACCCATCATGTGAAATCCAGGCTGTTTACCAGTGAAATAGGATTGTACCATGCTATAATTACAGTTAAACCCTTAATTTTAACATTTCCAGGGACCATAGGGAAAGTATAAATTGCTGGGAAAGGCAGAAAGCGGTAGTAGGATAATTTTCTCTTTTATTAACATTTTGAACCCAGGTTTTGTGGGTGGTATAGTTGCTATATCTTGGTATACTCGTATCATTCAAAATCTTCTCTAGGATTTACGCTTCATGGTGTTTTTATAGTTATTAATCACATACAGTTTTCTATATAATTTGATGCATGGTGTGTTTGCTTGCTGTCCTCATAACCTCCCAATGCATCAACAATGCAACAATACCCACGGCATATTTTATCCTTACCATTTTCATTATGTGTTTGATTATAAGGCCAGCATTTCTTTGCCTGTAAAGACCTAAGTTTAGCAATAGAAAAATGTTCACCTAGCATAGAATGCCTCATGAAACATAGCTTTTTTCAGGCCATACAAGTTCTGAAACATTCTCTTGACAGATTTTGTTGCCCCATTGTGCCATGAATTGAACCAAAAATAAAAGGCCATGCATTTTAAGTGTCATACATCATGACCATTTAATAAAAGTAAGCCTAGTCCTTTCTAAGAATTATAAGGAGTTATTTTCAGACGACCCATAATTTGATGAAAGCAGGATTGGTATTCGGGATTTGGTTTTTGTAAATCTTGGATTCAACACATTCTCAAAGTAACAACATCATTTATTGTTAATTAAAGTACCTCTCCCCAGCAAATATCAATGAGATTTATTCTCAAAGTCCTTATATTTTTCTTCTTTCATCATAACTGAGTGAGAAGTCATTTTTATTTTTCATGATATCAACTCGTATTAAATGAATGCTCAATCACAGGAGTTCTTACTTCACATAAATTAAGTAGCTGACTCTTTGTCTCACAATATTTTCATTTCACACAATGAGTCTTTTAGACAGAGATGACAGATAGAGATAATGAGCTATAGTTATACAAATTTTCATCACCAGTGGCAGTGTAAATCCCTATCCCATTAAAATAATTTTGTAAATCACTTCATATTACTTTATGAGATAACCTCTTGTCTAATTAAACTTTATATAGTTTTAACAAAGCTGAAAAGGGAAACTTTAACTTGGAAGGAAGTCATAATGATCAAGAAAAATTTTGTGATTTCCGCAATTTATTAAAAACTTACCTACCAGTTTTGGTGGTCAAGCCATCATCAGGTTGATTCCGAGGACCTGATGTTGTCTTGAATGCTGAAACTTTTAAATCAATTGCGGAAGTCACAAACTTTTTTCTTTATCAACAAACTTTTTTCTTTATCATTAAATCAAAAAGTGTTTTAGATAGTCTCTTATGTTTGAGTTTTGTCCTTGTATTTAAGTGAAATATTTGTTTCATCTTGCACATAGTGATGCAAAATTGCAGGAAACCTGATAATAAAATTGGGTATATATTAGGCTCTTTATTCATTGGAAATATTGGAAATGTAATGGAACACGATGACAATGACTTAATGTGTGGGAAACTGAATTCCAGTAATTTTGAGTACAGTGTTTTACTGTATCTTCTCTGTGATTGGTTCAAGCAAGAAATGAAAATTTCCTCAATACATTTTACTTAAGTTATGTTTGATAAGAAATTTGGAGAAATTTTCATTGTATTTTATTTTTTTTGGTTGATTACACTAAAATCAACTTAAGTAAAATATTTTGTGTAAAATTCATGCAGTGGGATATCAAGTTACTTTACACAGAAAATGGAGAAGTATCTAGTGCTGATTTGTCACTGCATTCAATTGGTGAATTTTTTATACTTATCAGATTGGTATGTCTTTCTTTGCAGGTGGCTTTTCGTGCGAGACAAGGTTCACTGGATGAGCGTGTTTTTGCCATGTGCCAGATGAAATGTTTACCTTTATCCATGCTTATGCAAGAAATATATCCTGATCTTTATCCCATTCATTCCCTCAGTGAACAGGTTGGTTTTATGCTATTAAGGAAATCCTCTCTGAATGAATCCAACATTATTGATACAGAAATGTTTTTGTGGAAGGCTTGTTTGCTTGGAAGTTGGGGTCTAATGGTAAAATGGGATTGTAGTTTTTGCTTTATGTGAATATCTCTCATATGGATTTTCCTCCTTAACTTTTGGCTTATTAATAAAGAGCATATTATTAAGAATTTATATATTCTTGTATTTTCCTGATTTTGCTCTACTCATGATTTAATGGTGCGATTTTATGTAGAATTTTAATAATTGTCAAGCACAGTAAATTATGAAAAAAATAATCATGTAAAATCATTATGCTCCCCAATTTCTTCTTTAAAGATGTAAAATAGTGACGTTCACTTATTTGTTACAGCCATCTTTCAAAAATGTGGAAGGACAAATAGTTCCATGCCCTCCTAGGCTGCATCTCTCTGCAGAGAAACTGGATTCCAGGGGTGTCTTCTTATTGGACCGAGGAGAGAAACTAATCATTTATGTTGGACGGTTGGTTTCTCCTCAGTTTTGCCAAGAAGCTTTTGGCGTCCCGCAGTTTGCTGCCATTCAGGATGATGTGGTGAGTTATAGTAGACCTTAATATGGAGAATGTGATTCTTCTTCTGGCAAATTCCGGCAAAAATCTCATGCTGAGCAAAATAATTTTTGAAGTGTCACTGGGTATCACAACAAATCAAGATTCAAAATGGCGGCTGGTGTTGTAGACGTGCATAGTAATCCTCAAAAAAGCATCGAAAAAGAAAGTAATAATCACGGAAATAAGTGTAAATATTGTTTTAAAGGCGTCTTAGAAGGTATATTTTGCGTAGAATGTCAATACTGAGTTTATAAGAAATGTGGACGTATTAACTTAACGAGAAAACGATACTTTCCCTGAAAAAGGAAATTTAGGACTTTAAAATGCGGAAAGCAGTTCTCGAAGGTGAGAAATTGGAATTAATAAAAAAAACATGACGGAAGCCTTCACGCAACCAATGATGGAGCCTCAGGTAATCAAAACACTCAAAAGGAATCTGCAGAACTGTGAGAAATAGGACTATGAGGAACTATGCCATACCAGTGAAAAACAAAGATGCAGCTCTTAACCATGAAGAACACAATGCAGACGTGACTGAAAATTACGACGCATTAAGTGACGAAGTCGACGCCGATGAATCTTCGTCAAAAAACAAAAGGGGTAACCCTACCCTTAGTGAGTGTAGTGCTAAAGTGGTTTGCAAATCTGTGAGAAAAAGTGGACCAAAAAAGTAAACTTATTGTCGAGAATAACGTGCAAAAACAGCGAGAGCTCTCGAAAAGTGGTGGTATTTTGTTGATTGGAGACTCGATGTGATGCATGTCGAAGTGAAGAATGTTTCAAAAACAGTGTTCAGAGGTATAAAAGTTCAGCAGTTGTGCCAGAAAATACAAGAAATGAAGCCCAAAGCAGAGCACCCAAGGATCGTCTTCCTACATGTAGGAACTAACAACTTGTGGAGATCCAGTCCGAACCATGTAATGGGTGAAATGTACTGCCTCATCAGGAAGGCAAAAGAGACATTTCCGAGGTCATTAGTTGCAGTAAATGCTATTATATATAGAAGGGATGTTTGTAATAAGTTCATTGATGAGGTAAATGCTAAATTAGATGGGCATGTGAGGCTCTGAGAGCATTGTTTTGCGATGTAAACAAAGTTGTCAATCATGAATGATTGGGCAAAGATGGCTTGCATTTAATAGAAAAGGATCCTACCTGTTAAGTCAATCTATCGAAAAAATTATTGATGTAAGTAACAGACAGGGAAACTAATGATAGTGTCAGATGGTGAATATAGCAAGCCACATCCCATGAATGGAAAGTTAGGTAAAGATAACAAAAAAGATTGTGATGTTCTATATATTAATTTCATTAACATTCAGTGTTTGAGAAATAAGATAAACCAACTAGAAGTGACATTGCATGAATCAGAACAACACTTTTTGTGTTTTGCTGAGCATTGGTTGAGCGCTGAGGAATCTAAAGTGATAAAGGTAAAAAACTACGAATGTATTTCAAACTAATCTCGTACAGTTCACAAGCATGGAGGAGTAGCTATATTTACTCACAACCACTTAAAAGATGTCAATAATGAGCTTAATGCAATAACAGTTCCTATGGTAGAAGAAAAATTATTTCAAGGTGTAGCGTGTTCATACCAATCTGATGGTATTGTATTTGACTTAATGTCTATCTATCATTCACCAGCAAGTGATTTAACTCACTTTATAAAAAAATTGGATGAGTTACTCCATTCATTGTATAAGTGTAATAGAACATTAGTACTAACTGGTGATTTTAATTGTGATTTTTCAGACTTGCATCAGGCAACCGATCTCATTAACGTATTGCACTCGTATGGCTTGAATTGCCTAATAAGTTGTCCTACACATGTACTTCTAGCTCACAAATTGACAATATTCTCACCAACCATGACTTATCAAAATGTAAATCTGCAGTAACTGACAAGGGCCTATCAGATCATTGTATTTACAAACAAAGTTAATTCTAGACTTGGATACCAACTCAAATGTTAACTATTACTGGAAATTTTTCACACAAAATAACATTGACTATTTTAAAAACTTACTTTCGTAGGAAACCTGGGGAAACATTTTGGATAGTGGTGGAGATTCTCTTGAAGCAAGGTTCAGCTCTTTCTACTCAAAATATTGTCAGCTATTTGAATGTGCAATCCCTACTGTTAGAGTGACCAAACGCAGTAGGAAAGTAATAAAGAAACCTTGGTTAACTCCTCAAATTATAGAACTTTCCAGAATAGTCAAAGAGAAAGTGATGAATGCAAAATTAAATAATAATGGCGTAATAGCTACAGCTGGAGAGAAGGTGGCTGAGTCTCCGGCTGGGCTCGGCAGGCCCTGCATCTCATGTCTGCAACCTCCGTCTTGAATATAATGCAGCAGTACACGTGTGTTTATGACACCATCCCGGCATGCGAGGATGAAACCCTCGGTCTCTGACTTTAGACTAGCGGCGCGGAGGATGGCAAACGTCAGCTCCTTCGATAGCCCATGTTTCTCCATGTTTCGATAGAAACATCCATGCGTGGGCTTCTCGGTATGTGCCTTGAGCAAGGCGTTTTGCTTGGCCTTTATAATTTCGAGCGTAAGGACGTCTGCCTTCAATGACAACAGGGACTTGCCGTCGTCGCTACCGTCTGATTTAGGGACAAAGTCCATACCGGTTTCGTCTGCTGCCCTCTTGGTCACCTGGAAGAGAAATGCCCCCACTCCAGCACCTTCGTGGTCTCTTACGAGACTGAGCTCTCCAGTCTGGCGACAGAAGATTTCGGATGAAGACTTTGATAGATGGTCATCATCTTCCTTGTCCCCCTGTCGAGGTTCTGCAACTCGTTGACGTTCCATTTCATGCATCCGAAGGTGTACAGCAGTGTGGGAACCACGAACATGTTCATGGCAAGAACCTTGTTGGTGAACGTCTTCCTTGTTCTCCGAAAATCTTCCTCTAGTCAGGTGGATGGATGCACACTTGTCCAATCTGAACTCCATCCCTATAGCCTCACTGTACTCCAGTATGGTGTCCAGGGCCACGCGAAGGTCTTTGGCGTTGGAAGCGTAGAGCTTCAGGTCATCCATATAAAATAAATGTGTGACCTTATGCTTCCTGTCGCCTGGCACACTGCACATGTATCCTTTCCCTTGTTGTAGCCTTAGCGAGAGAGGTTGGAGGGAAATGCAGAATAGCAAGGGGCTCAAGCTATCGCCGTGGAAAACGCCACGGTGGTATGATACCAACTATGTCGAGACAGACTGCTTGCCTGCGGTCAGGACAAAGCGCGTTCTCCAGAGTGGTATCAGGCGTTGGATGAAGGATACTACCTCTGAGTGGACTTACATCGACTTCAACATGGCTACAATGATCTCATGTGAAGTGGTGTCAAATGCCTTTCTGTTGTCCACCCAGACCATTGATAGGTTGTGCTTACGCTGGATGGCATCCTGGTATATGCATCTATCAATGAACAGTTTGTCCTTACATCCCGTGATTCCATGCTTTGAGCCCCTCTGCTCGTTCACCTCCTCCGAAACTGGCTGGACCTGGTGGAGGATAAGGTCGCTCAAGATGGAGGTGAATGCCTTGTATACAGTGTTGAGGCAGGTTATAGGGCTGTAGTTCTTAGGATTGGACAAGTCTCCCTTCTTAGGTATTAGAACCGTGCGTCCCTCAGTCAGCCACGGAGGAATTTCTTCTCTACCCGAGAGAAAGGACGTGAAGATTCTGGCGAGGTGTCAGTGGGTGGAAGTGAACTTCTTCCACCAGAAGTTATTCACAGCCTCCATTCCAGGAGCCAAGATATTCTTCTAGCCAGAGAAGGCCTTCACGTCACTCTCTGTGACTGAAATAGGTCCATCCACTTCATGTAGGTGGCAGTCGCAAAACTTTTTAGAGAGGCCTATGGCCGGAGTGTCTCCGTTGAATGGCTTCGACGTTTCATAGATATCCTTCCAGAAACGTTTGACCTCTTGGGCAGGTGGCGGAAATTCGGCGACAGACTGAGGTGGTCGAAAGAGATGGGAATGGTGAAGGAGGAAGGTTGAGTTCTTCCTCACGGCCTTACTCGTCTTCAGGAGCTTTTTCCGGGCAGTGATGAGTGCCCGAACTCTATCAACCGCGTGCTGCTTCAAGGTGAGCAGCATGTTCTTGTTCAGAGTGTGATGATGAAATCTGAGGCTGCGTGCTATGCGCTGGATTTTGAGTGTGAAAGCCCGCCCAGATGTGATGTACTCCATCACGCACTGAATCCTTGAAGCCTGCCGTATCACCAGCGTGATCTTGGCCTCCAGCTGTTCCAGCCGTTTTGCCACTTTGTCCTCCCAGGAGTGAGCATTTGGGAGTTAGCCATTATTTTGGCAGCAGCGTAGACCACGCAGTTGACCGTCCTGAGGTCCGACGTCTTCGTTAGGATTCCGTCGATAAAGCCATTCAACCTGGTCAGGACTTTAGTCCGCAGAGAGATCTTCCGATGGATATCTCTCTGCCTGGTTTTTCCTACATCATAAGTGATTTCGTTTAACAACTGCGTTCGGAGTTCTCAATCAGCCTGATCTACTTCCTCCATCTTTGTTGGCGGTACCGACGGTGCAGTGGCCGTCAAAACAGACTATGGATGGACTGCTTGTGTTGGGGAGGGTGGTCTGGCCGGTGGTGTATTTCTCTGAACATGCGGTTGTTGGGGAGTTTCCTTTTTACGCAGGTGGTTGGCATAGTCGTGCAGATTCTGCTGCGACAGGTGGTTATGTTCAGGATGTATCTCACACCACAAAGAGTGCATCCTTGCCATATAACCCCTGTGATTGGGCTCACTGGCAGCATAGCATGCGAGGAGGTCGCCCCTTAAGGTTTCCGTCTACTCCATACAAGCTCCCTTCTTTTTGGTGTTATTATTGTTGCCACACAACTCCACAAGGGCCCCCATCCGAGAGGGGCCGTTTGTGGGTGGCACTTCTGGTTATCTTCCTGGGAACCAGATAACTCTGCATGTGGGGTGGTTAGCCCCACACACAGACATCCACCATTGGTCGGCAGAGCCGTTACCAGGTATGCCACGAGGAGGCTGGTGGTCCGCTTTCGTACCCTGGTCCGCTTTTGTACCCCGTCGAATTATTATTTTTATTATTATCAGTATTATTATCACTTAATTGTGAGTCTAAGTCACTGCAGACCTTTTCTGAGGAACACATGTGCGGAACATGTGTGTCACAGTCTTAAAGACACTAGGTTATATGTATTAAGTAGGAGGGTCCTTGAATCAAAATCTGAATGAGAGGTGCTACTATGTTATTGTTAGCCGTCACCTTGGATGTGCCACAAGCATATAGGGCTCTGAACAGAAGGATTTTACCTGAAAAATTAATGATTCAAAGGAAAGCTGGATGCTTATTGAAAAACTTTTTTATGAGCGAACAAAGTATGTTTCACAGCATTTAGAGGGATTTTGCTGGGAGCTGCTTGAGACTGAAGCTGTATGTTAGACTTGGTTGGCTTGAGAAATCTAGAACAGGTGTGTTTTAGTGCAGCGTGGACAAAATAATTTTGATGCCTCAATGCATCTATAGGTCCAATTGAAGCAATTACTTAAGCTGCCAAACAGATAGGTACAAAAATTCATTCTTTCCATGCACAATAATTGACCATTATAAAAACTGAGCTCCCAAAACACTGCCAAAATATACATCACCATCTCAACTCCTTATAACCATCTCCTCTACTCCTTTTCATGGCTGTTGTTCTAAGAGGGTTCTGGCTTAACTATGAGAGATAAGACTGTTAAGGTTGCTTCATACATCCATACTATAGTGACATTAATGAAAAAGTATTTGCTAGTTGGCAGTGGACATTTTGGTGTGAAGCAACCGAAAACTGTTTATGTATTGAGTTTTGAAAATATATTTTGTGTGTTCAGTAATAATTATTTAAAATGTTGTTTCATTTTGTGACTGGACATTTGAATAGTGGGTTTATTGTGACAAAAACTGTTGTGTGTAATGTGTGTATAAAGAAAAAAAAGGAACAAGTAAGGAGACCAGTCCTGACAGATTCGACATACTTACTTCTTATTCCACTGTTAGTACTCGTAACAAAGACAAATACTAAGTACACATTATTATTCATTTAGTTTAAATAATCCTGAATCTGCTGATGAAATGGATTACCTGTGGCCAATGATAATTGATGACCAATGATAATTATGGATCAAGTGACTCATGATTTGATTTTGCTTATTGTGATGCGTGTAAAACATCCTTTTTGAGGTGACTGGATATTTGTGAACTGTGTGAAACGGCAGTTCTGCCACTGGCCGTTCCTCTCATGAAAACAACTGTTGGAAACAATGAAGGTGTCATATTGATCAAGTTGACTGGTGGAGCAGTTGGTTCCTCCATTGGATCCAAACAATTGAGTGGCCTAAACTGGTTTTGCCTCAAGGACTCTTCTCGCATAAGATAAAATTTTCTCGCCTCTTTATCTCTGAATGCAGAGTTCAACTGTGTGGGATCCTAGAGAAGGGTATAACCCAATAAGATCATTCCTTCTTATCTTTGTTCATCTGCTCTTGGCCAGCTCTGCTTCAAAATATGTGGCTTCCACTAGTGAGGGTGCTGGAAGAGGGGGGGTACTCCATGGCCAGCATTTGGGTTGATGTGGCCGATGCTCAAGTGAAATGATGGGAACAGTCCACATTCAATTCAAATCTTAACCACTCTCCTTAAGAGAGTGTTAGTTTGTGGTTGACAGTCTTAGGCAGAGGTGCCTAACCCCCTTACAAGCTGTAGTTCAACTCCTCCCCTCCCAATTCCTATTTCTCCACTAAAACTCTGTTATTCCTTCTGGTTTCCTTGTTTTAAATTTGAATAATAAATACATTTAAGTAATTGTATCACTAAAAGGTAATATTAAAAAAGAGAGTATTATAAGTTAAAATAAAAATCTTTTTTTTTCCTAAAAATCTAAAAATCCTATCCTATCTTATCGTATCCTTTTATGCTATCCTAACTTTTTATGTATATCATTTTATTTATTTCAGTCTTTCATGAAATTTTTTTTCAAAATCTTACTCCCCACCTGATTAAATCATGTTGGTATCAGTTATGTTTAACTGTAAGTTATGAATTTCTTAAAAATTCCTTTTTTTTCTTTCCTGCAGTATGAACTTCACGCTCTTGAAAACCCAGTGTCTGAGCTACTTCATAATTTCATTCGGCAGTTGCAGTCTGAGAAGCCATATGAAGCAACTTTACAAATAATCAGGTAAGAAGTGAGATCTTTCGTACTAATGACATAAGTTTCACTCATTTTTGCCTTCAAAGTGTAGTTTCAAGAATGTTTTGTTTGTATTGTCCCTTTCATTTTTCCTTTATGGCAAAGTTGTAGCCCTGTAATGATAATGAAACACCACTATGCAACCTGTAGGTGGTGCCACTTTATGAATATTTTGCCATGCATTAGATCTGGATTATTTCAGAAGAATGAGAACTGATGTTATTTTTAATGTAAAGCAGATAGGATGTATTAGTAGCTGATGATATTTTCAATTTTATAATTTCTGAGTTGATGATTTCCTTCAATTTTATTTGCTGTATCTGCTTGAGAGGATAAAATTACAAAAAGAATTGTTTAAGATGTAATTAGTAAAACACATGAATTAGTTTATTTAGAACATAGTTTGGGATCTTTTATTTAATTCCCAAGAAGATACTCATTTTTTTTCATTGGAATTTTTGTCATATGTCCTGAGGCTCAGTCAAACTTAAATTTCCCAATTGTTGGTCATTTTGGTAAAAAGTTTAAATAAGTGGAAGATAGTGATTTGCCTCAATTTTTAATGGGAAACACATGTTGTTAGGCAAAGCACGATCTTCCTCTTATATCAAATTTTAACCAAAATAGCCATAAATTCTGTAACTTTAACTGTTTAAAGGAACCTTAGGACATTTTACTGAAATTCTGAAAAAAATTCTTGTGCTATATTTAGACCTAAAGACAATCTTTCTGGCCACAAGCCCATTAGCATCTGAAAAATTGTTTTTGAGGATCTCCTCTGACATATATACTGAGTGGATGCTGGATGTGCTTGTGGTTTGTTTACACATGACAAAATAGTTTAAATAGAAGTGAATTTGGGTTTTCTACATTTTTATGTGGAGAGATAACTGAGTGGAGAAAGGATAATTCATGAGCTATGAGGAAAAAATATCTTAGTATATTCCAAACTTTAAATGTTTATTGCCGACCCTGATCTCGACTGCATAGCAACCATTATCATGAGGTGTAATTTCAAGTGTGGAATGTACTAAGATATTTTGTTGTCATGTCTGCGACTATGTTCCACAAAGTTATGCCTTCCCTTGTTAATATTATTCCTGACAACTCATGTTGTTAATTGGGTACATGATTAAACAATGTGGATGGGAAGTTGAGTCTGGGGCTAATATTTCGAGGGGGTCAATATTGGAACAAATAGATAATCAGTTTCTAAACACTTCAGTTGTTACACATCCACTAATCTTATGAAATCCTTTATTTTTGCAGGGAGGATAGCCGTCATCGAATGCTGTTTATTGAGAAGCTGGTGGAAGATCGGTCAGAGAGTGCACTTTCTTATTATGAGTTCCTGCAGCACCTCAAAGCACAGGTGAAATGAAAGAAGAGGGAATCTCTAACTATTGTGGAAGTTAAGCTTCTCCTCTGGTCTCCTTTCAAACTTCTTCAAACCAATTATCTAAGAAGTGAAACCCCCATGAAATGTTCTGATTTTTACCCTGTTTGTATATCAAATGTATATTCAAACGTTTGCTTACCTTCCTTGGGTGGCTTGTGGATTGGTTCTGAGATGGTTAAAGTGACCTCCTTGCTTTATGAAGCCATTATACCATTCATATTGGTACATTTAAAGTTTCAATCACGTTGCAAGTGGATGGAATTAAGGAAATGTTGGGACTTTCGGAAAAAATCGTGGCGAGACCATTTTTGTCGGGTGAGTGGTGGGAACAATGTGGTTGATAGAATTCTTGTTCATCTGAGTGCGCACGGAATGAGTGAGTGTGTGGGTGTTTTTAAAGACATTATTCCCATCGCCTAGTCATCAGTGGTGTTTTTGAGCATAGTGAAACTTGACCAGTGCTTCATCGAATGGAGAAAACTTGTGATTGTATGAGGCTACTGGTATGGAAGTTGAATACAAGGCAGTGTGAATGGTATTATAATAGTGCCTTCATTGCTTGTCATTTTCCAATAGTAAGGGGAATCCTTGTCTGAGCAGGCAAGTAAATGTTTGTTGTTTTTATTGGCAATGAGCTGCCAAAAGACTCTGCGGATATTAAATAGGGCCCTAAAAACTCTAGTAGTTATCTCAGTATGCTATAGTAACTGTGCAAGTGATTCTATGAGATATTGAAGTCCCACTGTTATAAGTACATTATTCACGTTTTTTCACTGTTGGGAGATATATATGGAGCATGAAATGGGTGATAATTTCTAGGTATGATTTTAATGGATTGTTATAAATTGTATGATGTGTAAATTTTGTCTCCGAGTGAAAGCACTTCCTGTATCATATTTAGTGAAGGAAATGAAATTGTTAAAGAAATTCAACCAGGGAACTTGCTATTTTCTGTGCTTACCTATCTAGAAGATGCTGCATGTTTTTGTTACTCTATACTATGTGCCAGTATTGTCTCTTTTCATTAGTGCCAGGTTTCTAAATTTTCTCATCAGTCCCAGGATTTGAATATTTTATTACCTTCCATATTAGTTCCTTATCTTCTGTCTTGCCTCTAGTTTACTTGCTTGACACTTTTCTTCATGCACGTGGTTCTGCAATGCTTGCAGAAAAATAATATGGAACTGACCATGTTAATTGCAAAACATTACAATAATTATTCACCCCTTCGTTGTTTAATGTCTCTTTCTATTGTATTATTTCGCCTACCATATATCACCTTGGTATTTAGGATATCCTATCTTCCCTGAGCCCTTTTATGTAGCCCCCATGAGTGAAAATGAAATTGGTGCCGTGTGAGGAAACATCTGTGGTTCTGTGAAGTGTTGGTCTTTTCGTGGATTTTTATGATTAATCATTTCTTCAGCATCATTCTTAGCCAATAAAATTGTGATACTTTGTATGAGAGGCTATTGTCAAGTTTCATTGCACTGGAGCTGACTAAAGCAGATGAGAATAGAGCATGATTCTGATAATGAATCAAATTATAAGACTGCCTATTAAGGTATCTCTAATGGAATGTTTTTTTATGCTGTTTTCTTGATCCTGAAGAGTGTGAAGTATGTATTGATGTGCGAGTTTGTTTTACCAGTCTAAGAATGGGAATTATTTGGACTGCTGCTGTAAGTTATTCGAAGTAAGTTGATCTAAGTTATCCCACATTCCTAAAATTATTTATTATTGAGTAATGTATTGCTTTTGGCTTTACTATCTTTGATAATGTTATTTCATTTAACCTTCTTGTCCACATTGACTCTTAGTTACTATTGCCACTATTTGCATTGTATGCTTGAGCTACTCTCATGAGCTGTTGCCACCTTGTTAATTACTTGTGAAATTTCCCAGCAGTTTTATGGAAAAAAATGGTGCTCAATTCTTGCATGTGCAGCTATCAAATAACCATGGTTAGTCCTAATTGCTTACTTAAAAAGGCAAGGGTAAACAGGTGTGAAATTGTTTTGGGTAATCATATGAATGAGGAAGATTAACTGATAATATCACCAAAAGACTATTTGACAGGGTGAAGATTAATTTACTGGCCATACTTTTTGTGGGTTCCAGTTTGCATGTGTACAATAAATCATGACCAAATGAAAGTTATCACCTCAAACTTCAGTATAGTTGGCAGTGAAAATCATAATGAAAATGTAATACTTGAAGTAATATGTGCCTCTGGAACTGACCTAATGCTGGGCAGAAGATGTATAGTTGCTTTTAAATATCCTTCAGTCATAAATTTGTATGCCTGGAAATGACGATCGTCGCAAGTGGGAAAGTATTATATTAAATGAACCATTACTTTCTTGAAATAGGGAAGTATAATGTCGAGGTTTAATGTCTACAGTGCCATGTACATATTTATCACCCCAAGATTGATATGTTGTCAGAGCCTTTTTAGGTAACACTTCATGAAGTAGGAGTAGGTGTCATGAGCGATGAAGCGAGCGAGTAGCAATGAAGAAAGTCTGTGCTGAAGAAGTGTCCTGTAGCTAGAGAAGTTTTCATAAATGTAAAAATCATAATAAACCATGTCTGGGATCTGCAAATAATTTTGTAGGTAATTGAGTGTCACTGATCAAAATGATTTTAACTAGGATTTGGTCCAGCTCAGCAGTATTTCTCTGTAATAGCTGGCCCAAATAATCACCGATTATCTCTAACTACTCGGAATGTTCAAGATAGTGTATTTTTGATAAATATTTAGCATTTGAGGGTGATATTTTTAGCATTTAGTCAGAAGTAGTCTTTAGTAATTGACAAATGCAGTCATCAGCTGAAGTCATTTGCATGGACAGTGAAAAGATCCATGCTCAAACATTGGGATATATTGCTTTGAAACTGCTTGGTCTCATTTCAAGTACACCTCAAATACAAGAATGCTGGACTCAGTGCAGAAAGATTTTGTGTGATGTAAACATGATACATAGGAAAGTCCCTCATTTTATCAAAACTGACAAGCTGTGTGTAACCCATTGGGAAATGAAAGTACTAAGTCAGAAGCTGCCTTAGACAGGTTATTAGGATTAGATAGTTTGCAAAATTTGAATCCTGTGTTTTGGGATGATACGGGATATTATTTTAACCCTAGACTTCAACCGTGAGAACTGAGTTTATAAGTGTGCCTTTCAACATAGTGGTGGAAGGGGTTGCTATGCATGGAGGAGCTCAATGAGTACAAATCCTGACCCTCCTTGCTGGGGGTGAGGCAAGGGGCTTGCAACTGTACCCTGTAAAAATGTTTCACATTAATGTTGTATAAACTTAAATACCATTATATTGCTTGCGCTTCTCATAAGCACTCTTCGAAACTGCATGGCATTTTGGTAAAATTCACATCGGTTCTGACCCCGATACAGAAGGCATTAGAGACTGCAGTAACCATCTCTGCCACTGTAAGTCCACGGAGACGATACTACAGTTGAAACTCCTCACTTTATCCTTGATTCCAATCGAAGGCATTGTATTCATTACTGCTGCTAGAATTGAGGGAATTTGCTGAACTAAAGATGGTGTGAATTTCTGTGGAAGTCCTAATTTTTGGGACTATGCATTGAAATGGCTGTAAAAAAATGAAGTATTTCTTTTCAAACAATCAACTAATAATGACCGATGATGCTGTACAGGAAATACTTCTTATCCTAACTCAAGTCATAGTTCATGCTTCATCAACATTTGCCTAAAAGTGGAGATAGTTGTTGATGCTAACATCGGCGAGTAGCACATTTCCATATAGCACTGTTAACCTCCAAATGTGCCATTTTCAGAGTGGCATTACAGTTCATTGCATTTGCTCTATTTAATATTTTATGAAAATAACTCATGAATTTTGTTTCTGAAAAACTAAGCATTTCACAGTTTAGAAATTGATGAATTAACATTTAACAACTTGTCAAACATCACCTTTTTCGCATCGCAAAAGTTACTAAAATTACATGTTGTTCAGAGTTGCTCATCCATCGTGATGCGGTAGTGCACCAAAGTAAAAGTATTCTGGATGAAGTCCTGTGTCATGGCCATTTTTCAAAATACTGCCAAGTAAATCCTAAGAATTATTGAAAGTTTTTTAGCTCTATACGAAACATTACAAAAAAGCTATATAATTTAACTTGTTTAAGAGCTCGGAATACAAGATGATGTCACCATAAGTTAATTGATTACTCAAGACTACTATCTCTGTATTATGAAAATGATATTTGAAACTGGACGATTTGATTAACATTGGTTGGAGTTACTGTGAGGATCTACAAGATGCCATTTTATGCAAACTTAAAATCTCGGAACACTTTTATTAAAGTTCATGAATATTAATGGCTCATATTTTGTAAAATGTCTTTTGCATGAATAATTGTCTTAGGTGATGGTAGCTAAGCTATGGCCGTGATGTAGCTTCCAGGGAATCATCTTTTAAAATAGTAATTGTGCAATTTCTTATCGTTCAACGGAATCAGGGGAACTCACCTGATGATAAGCTTTGTCGAAACTTAGGTCGTCCTGTCAATAAAGCTATGTGGAATAACTAAGTTATACTTTTCATTTACAATATTATAGCAGTAATTCTCTTGCAGTTTTATGCTTAGAATAGTACTCGTTGTATCAGCTCTGGAATGAATTTTTGTTTCAATTGGTGAGTGGTTACAAAGAATTATCAAGCTTAAAAAATATGCTTTTTTATGATTCTGCATTTAAATCTTACTGAATTGTACAATGGAGAACTTGCAGATTTTTTGAAAAAAAATAGAGGTAATAGAGGATGATGAATCTTGCTCAACGCAAAAAACCCGAGGCATGAGTAATGCTTAGTTTCCAAGATATAAATTCCCAAAGTTGTCAAAATTCCAAGGGTGCGAAATGGGGGGGCGTGGTCAGATCGGGCAGGTCTGACGTCACACCTGTCGTCCGGAGGCCGCAGTGAAGGCAGGCCACAACCACCTAAGGGGTGGTCAAGGGCAGGCCCGGCGTTGTCTCGCGGACTCCGGGTGGCGTCACCAGGGACTAAGGGCAGGAGCGCTACGCCTAGAACGGTGGAGTATTCAATGGTTTCAAGCACGCCAACATCTACGCTGCTATCAACGATGGAAATTCCACTTCCAAAGTAACAGAACCAAAGCGAAGTTTAACCATATGCATTAATTTAAAGTCGCATGTCATCAGAATTGTCAGAACTTCTTACACTCTAGAGACTGGTTTAGACTGCTAACGACACAACTTTTTTCTGAAACAGGAGAGAAACGTGGGAAAAGTGTGATATTTTTTCCCATACGCCTGGGTTCGCGATAAAATTGTAACTATAGGATTTCTTTCCACTGTTTTACCTGTCATTGCATTTATTTTTGTAACATTTTGAGGAATCGAAACGCACCTCGGGAGAGAGAAAGTTGATACACCCCAGTTCATTACAAATGTAGGGCATGATAACAAAGTATTTTCTTTACCTTGTTATGCGTATTGCAACACTAGGGATTTCATTTTACGTTCACGGCATGATTTCAAATGATATCACATAGGCATGTTAAGTAAAAAATGACTCCGCAATAAGCTCATTTAATAAAGTTATCACCAGATGCTTTGCATCTGCACGAACGCTGTTCGTGTGGGTAACATAACTTAAGACCATATTTGTATGTTGTCGAACATTAAGGTCTTCCGGGTTTTCAACTGCATTGGTTGATTGTGTTAAGAAAACACTCCATGATCCTTCGATCCACGTTTCGCTTACATTAAATACGCCGTTTTAAATGAACCTCTTCACAAACCTCTGCTTTTACATACCCTGTTCAGTGGCTATCTCTACGAGGTTTTGAAAGCAAGAATTGGAAGTAAATACTCAGTGCATAGGATGGTTAATGCATTCCAAGAAAAATTATTAGATTGGTTGAAAATGCCAACGTTCAGCTTCATTTGATGGCATGGTAAGTAAAGCATTCAGCGTGACATCTGGTGTTAAAAAGGAGATGAAGTGTCAACTGTATTATCTAACTCCTTTTATGGCAAAGCAATAAAAAATTAGAACATAAAACCATCCTGACTGACTTGGAAATGCTAATGATGCTTATCTCATAGCTTGAAATTTGAATGAACTTGAGAAAATGTCTAACACTGCGGTAGAAGCTGAGTCAATTAAGAATATAACTTCATTTTAGTGTCCTCTATACAGAGCAAATTTGAGATTAATAAACACAAATAGAGTAATATAATGAGTTTGAGGGTGTCATTCTATTTCATTACCAGGGATTTATATGAGATAATTGAAAAAGTTTATTAAAGCAATAGATTATCAGTGACCTGGTGTTTCAGTACACCGAATATACCTCCTAGTGGTGGGTTGAGGGCAACGGTATGCTGGCTCTCAAGATAGTTCTTTCGGAAGGGATCCTAGCTTAAGTAAAATAGTGAAAGTGGGCCTAGAGTATTACTATGCTTTGGTTTCTCGTGGCATACTTACGAAAATGTGCCAAAACTGACCGGTAGAGCTCCGTAACTGTTAGCAGGGAAAACTGCACATGGTGTGGGTACTGTTAAGGCTGGGAACCTTGCATCCTCTATTACAACGAAATCATAAGGGTTACAAAGTAGCCTCAGATGGCTGAAGACACGATGGGTGGCGGAAGCTGAATAACGTTGGCCCATCAAGAGACGGCTTAGCGATACCAAATGGTCTATCGGTACTTGGAATGTGAGAGGAGCATGAGTTGTTGATTGAAATGAAAGTGAGTCGAATGGATGTTTTGTGTGTATAAGTGCAAGGGGCAGGATGTTGTTTCTATAGATGGCAGTGGCCAGGAGTTGACAATGATTTACAGCGGATCATCTTAAACTTGGCATCAACATTTTTTCAGACCATTACCTCCCAGTATGTTTGTAGAGGAAATGGAAAATCTGCAGTACAGGGTGAAGGAATGGGGGTTTTTATCATTTAAACATGCTCTTAGGTGCCAGTTAAGCTAGTACACTTAAAACAGAGGAGTAAAAGACATTAAAAGCAATGCAGATGTGATGTTACCAAGGAGTGATGAAGGTGAAATGAACAGAAAAAAATCCCTGAAAATATACCTAATAAAGAGTTGAAGAGAAAAGAAGTATAATGAAAGCTCCACACAGGAGAACCTACTTATATGGTCCAATTTTGCAACATCACAGTCATTTGAAAAGTATATTTGAAGTAGTAAATATGGGAAGACATACAGAGGGAGGCTAAGAGTGGAATGAATCAGCCAAATAATGAAGGTTATCTAAGTGAAGAATTATGCAGGAATGAATTCAGTAACCTTTACCTTCCTGAGTTTTTCAGTAGTCGTAAGCCTTGCTGGCCGGGGTTTTTTAAATTACCAGTGTTTTTTAAATGTCCATCAATGTGCCAAACAAACACGCTCTGCAGTCTAGGGACACAATTTTTGTGCCGGAGAGACACGCTCGGAAGATAAAGGTTAACTGATAGGAGAGTGGAATGGAAAGCTGCTGCCAACCATTTTACAGAATTATGAATGCTTCATACTTTTATTGATTATTATATACTTAGAAACTTATATTTTGATTCCATGAGTGGAACTCATGGCGTCCTGAGCAAAGCATGGTCAGATAAAATTAGAGATGAGGAAGTACACAAATAGAAAAACTCACTGAAAACTTGACAACGCATGAGGAGCATGATAAGAAAGTCCTGTGAGGAATACAGTGAAATAAATGTGTCAACCTGGTAAAATGGGAAAGGAAATAGAAACGCTAACAGGGCAAATCCAATCAGCAAAGAAAAGTGAGTGGAGGGCTGCAGTGAACCAATCTTAGGATTACCCCACGTATGATGTAGGCAAGCCTCAGACCACCCAAGTCGCACACTAATTCCTAGGAAATACAATGAAAATGTAAGTTTACTTAAATAGATTTTTATCTGCAATATATACATGAAATTAATTCATTCTCTGAAAACAGACTGTAGTAAATCTTCCAAACAATTGCAGCAGATTCCACTAGTAGATCCTCCCATATTGATTCATCTAGCTGCAAGCTGACAAATCACACACCTCAATGACTCAAGGTTTTTCAGTTCACTTCCAGTTTATAACATACATAGTTGATTTTCATATTTACAGATGTTGCAACAGCATTGACATAACTTAGTGCATGGCCTTGGCCACAGTCACTGAAGTATGACAGCCACACTATTAAACCATACACAACATATTTCAATAAATAAAGAATAAAGGTCTGTGCCAGAACATAGAAAATCCATATCACACACATATCATGATGAGTTCATTTTCTCCACTCTCTAAGTTCTCAAAAGCAAAACCTCTTGAGTCAATTCAATTAAACACCCTGCAGCTGGGGAATGATGACACTACCCTTGAGGCAAAGCATTTCCAGTCCGCTATAAAAACATGGAAGAACTGATTGCAGCAAATAATATTGCCACAGGCCATCTTCTCAGTTCACTCATCCTTACTGAAGCCAAACTTTTTTGATCAAGGGGTATTTGGTACACCTGATAATGATTTTCTGCAGAGCCTGATGGAAGTGCTAATCTGTACTTGCACCAACATATAACAAAAATGATAGCTTAAATCCCAATCTTGATCCAAAACATAAACACCAAGCTCTCCAGAGAAATCATTCTCAACTGTTTCCATCATCAGCGGCTAGTATCATTTTTTCCAGGTCAGGAGTACAATTGAGCGTTGAACAAACAGGCCCCAACACCATCATTTTGCCACATGAGTTTGACTCCTCCAAGTCCACTGAGACCAGCTCCTGAAATAACAGACATTATGATGAAGTATAGCAATTATTTTTCACCTCTTGTAGTGATAATTGTTTTTTCAACCACAACAAGTGGTTCATTACTGCAACCCAACGTCCACGAACATTTACTAATATTTCATGATCATCAAGGTTAGACATAATAACTGAATAAAAATGGCAATATAAATATTTTATAGGTATGTATATTGAGGGAGATAAGAAGGCGATAAGCACTCAATAACGATGGATGGGAATAAAGGAAGAAAAAGTACAATGCAGAGGGAGAGAAATCAATCTAATAGTGATTCCAAAGAAGGATTACTCACATATTAACGCATCTGAGGGATACCGTAGGAGGAACAGTGGAGATAATCAAGGAAGGCGTTAAGGACACGAGGAAGAAACAATCTGACCAAAGGCAGAGAAACGGGGAGCAGAGGAATTACGCCCAGGGACATCAGGACCTATTTCGCGATAAGTGAAATCACGAAACTTAATATTGAGTAATAATTAAAGGAACTCTATACTCAGACATTCACAAAACAAAAATAATTACAGCAATCAGAAGCATTAGAGAAGAGAGACTCAAGCTTAAAGCAGCCATAACTCATTTAAATGTTCAAAGTTTAAGATTTGTGTGTGTCAATGGTGAGTGATTAGTTCAAAAAGATAAACCCAACTTGTGAGATAATTGTACTATTTAATTACTTTTGTTAAATTGGGCCCAATAGTTCTTCTGAACAAACCTAAAGGTTAACATGCACAAGTACCTATATTTCCAATGTTCTTGTGAATCAATGTGCATGTTCAATGTTTTCTATGCACATGTTATGATTTAATGTCTGGTGCTATATTTGATTTATTTTCTGCTGATGAGGAGCCGGAAAATTGGTTATTAAGGTAGGTTAAATTATATGGGACCAGTGTCATCATGGCATCAACTACATAAGTTACATTAAATGCTATTGAACATTATGATAAAAACATATTTCTGAGTTTATTAGAGTATGTACCATCTGATTGGCAGGTTTTTGGACAGTTATTACTATAGCATCCCAATTTCTGGCACATCATCCTCTTTTTCCTCCAACAGATAACCCGCAATCAGATCCCTCTTAAATTTCTCATATCATCTTCCTCCCCTTATTTCGTCCATTATTCCTATCCTCTCTCATGTGTCCCCTATGTTCTTCACTCTATCACCCTCTATATCCCCTCTATCACCCTCTATATCCCCTCTATCACCCTCTATATCCCCTCTCCTTTAAAGGCCACTTTACTCAGTACATTTTATCGTACAAATGAAAGTACGAAATCCTTCATGAAGGAAATTGTAGTGTTAAGTGGCAAATTGCATGATTGTCTGAATGACTTAACGGGAAATAGAATCTGCTCTAATTCCATTCAGTTGCTAGTACATTTTATGATACTTTATGACATGAATTGAATTGAATGAAATTGTCATGAAAAGTGGTCAGAGCAGTGGACGCGAAATCCGAAGGTCCGTGGTTCGATTCCCGGTCCAGTTGAATTTTTTCTGCTTGGAATCGGCCATCATTACATCTTCACACCACCATTGTGTTTGTCAATTTTATGTGTTCCAATCCAGTTTCTTTCTACTAACTCAAGCACACAGACAGTGGTGAAAGATATAGTACAAGCGTTTCGGGGTACGCAAACCCAAGTAGGAAATGAGCTGTTCAGGCCATACAATCGTTCGTTCATTCACTAGTTATTCTTTCATTTCGCCTTCTGTGTGTGTCATGCCTTGGGGAGTGTTTGTTCCTGTAAACCCCCCCACCGATTCCAGTGGATTCTTAGTAGACTGGGTAGCTTGGTGGTCTGAGCATTGGACGCGAAATCCAAAGGTCTGTGGTTCGATTCCTGGTCCAGTCGAATTTTTTCTGTTTGGAATTGGCCATCTTTCCATCTTCATACATATATATAAGATTTTACGCAAATGCTGTAAATTGGGACCAAATCATTTCTTTTGAATGAATTAAAATTATATCTGTGCACGAATAAGAAAAGCAGTGTTTTTTTTATTAAATTGAAATGTCTTGCCTATGATTTATGTGTATGTGTCGTAATTGAAAGATTGTGTGTAAGGTAAGCATGACTAAGGTAACTGGCAGGAGGGTTACAACAATAAAATGTACAGTGTAAAGCGGCCTTAAGAACATCCTCCATCTTCTCTCATTTCTCAACCTCTCTAGTTACTAGTAGAACCTCTGTAGTTTACTCTCCTCTTCAACCATATCCAATACCTCCTCATTCATCCTTTTCACCACTCAGCTCACCCTTTCTATCCTTCTCCATACCCAGGTCTCGAATGCCTCCAGGCTATGTAAATCCCCCTTATGCAATGATCAAGTCTCCGACCAAAAATAGCACCATACTCCACACTAGAGTTTTAACCCATTGTTTCATCTAACATTCCCCTCATGAAGTCCCTACACAAACAAATTTTCTTCAGCCAAGAGAATTCAATTAAGACTAAACCAAAAAAGGTTAAATCAATTCTTCTCCAACATACAGCCCAGATATGTTAACTGTTTGACTTCCTCTGTTTTGTGCCCTCCAACCCTAATATTCTGTCCCACCTTCTTACCTCAAGAGAATTTCATTACTTTCACATTCTTATGGTTTACCTTCATACCTCTTACACTGCACCTATAACACATCATTTATTGTAACCCCTTGGCTGACTGACAAACCAATGCTTGATCATGAGCAAATCTCACCAACTATATCAGATCCCTTCCAAACTTGATTCTTACCTCCACATCCCCCATGCTCCCCATACCATTTCTTCTCAATACACAGTATTAGAATTAGTGAGAAGTTTCTCATAATTTCATTAATCTTTCTTCATGTTGTTTTATAGTTACAGCCATATGGCAACTTGGTTAAGACCTAATTTAAGCCAGAATGCATGAATATGCCATCAACAATTTTCTGCTTGAACAGAAGAATCCATTAAACATAGACTAACAACATTGTACATATATTCAATGATAATTTATGACCTATTCTCATAAACTCAAATTTTCCATCACAATGATGTTTCTTTAGCATACAAACCTGCAGAAATTTCTGTACATGCAACTGTACGTCGAATTTTTTTCCAAGCATTACATATAGGTAACACAAAAAAAAAGACTAACATCCTTTACTATTTATATAAGATAAATACAGAGGAAGTTCATGGAACATGATTAAACAAGAATGAGGTATTTCCACAAATGACGAAAAGTTTTGGGAGACATCATATACTGGAGGGGCGGCTATATTAGGACTAATACAGTGTATATAGACCCTGGTGCTTTTTGTAACCACAATATATAGGGTGAAATTTGCCCTCAGAAGAGAGCACATGAGATGATTTCGGCTTACGTGAGCAGTGGCCTTTGGAAATTAGACAAGGGGTAATTTTAAAGTTATAATTTTGGGGAAAAGGTGCATATAATTAGCTGTCATTTCAAATGAAATTCTAAATTTATTAACTGTTTGTAAAATTATTATTTGACTATTGTGATATTTTATCAATTAAGGAGATTAATGCAACTTGCTTTACACAAACCTGTAAAAAACCAACTTGGGTCCCTGGATTAACAACCAAGGAATAGCCACCATTTAGAAATATTTCTGATCTCCCCGACTCAAAAATTCGTAACGTTCCAAGGCGGCCCTCTGGTAAACTGCTTAACGTGCATTCCTGCAGTTGCTCCGAGACATCCTCCTGCAAAATTAAAGAAAAATAAGAAACTTGCAGGGAGTGCAGCAATTTTATTCTAGCTCATTCTCTCCCCAAATACAATACACAGAAATGAACTTTTCTAAATTAGGTACACAAGTATTTTTTCAAATTAACTATAGCTAGGATTGCTATCAGTGGCACTATGTTGTGGATTAATAGTGAACAAGAACTTAGCCTCCCCCCTTAGAAACACAATTTTTCAAACTTGGAAATTATACTTCTAAAATTTAATATTTCCCAACTTGGAATACATGTTTTCTGACTCTGTTTTCAACGATCACTACAATCAAATGGGTCTCTAATGGGTTTCTTGTCAAATCAGAACCCCATCTAACTGTTATGTACTCCCTGCTTGAAACATTTTGGTACCCCAATAGGGTGCCTTCCAGACTGAGTGATGGGTAAATTGCCGTAATTTGCATTTGATGTATATTACTGTTATTTTCCAGTCATTTTTTACTTTCTACCATTAATGACCAAAGGAGGAATTAATAGGAAAGCCAAAAAGCGATAGTAAGGGATTAACGACATTTAACCCATTAAAATTGCTACACTTATGCATTAGAATTGACTAAAATGAAAAAAACAAATAATGCAATGCCACATGCAATTTGGCTTCTTTTTTCATGGTATGAGAAATTTTCATTGAAACCGTTCAAACAATAGCCCCACAAATACACCAGAAGTAAAAATCTTAAATAATTCCACAAATGAGTTGAGTGTGCCTTTATTTATAATTAAGCCTGAATTAAATATGTGTTAATATATATTATTTTGTTGGTCAAATGCATTCAGAAAATATATAGACCTCATTAAGAAGAGGTTTGGCTTAAAAGAATATTAGGAATATATAAGTATTGGAAAGGCTTAGCTTTAAGGAATATACACTAAGGGTTGAAATTTGCCTTGAAAAAAATCATTTGACTTGACTGGGATTCAAACCCGGATCTCCCAATTGCCAGTCAGGTGTGTTAGCCACTTACACCACCAAGCCATCTTCCTACAAGGTAAATTTCTAGGGGGGTTTATGCGAACTAGATGCTCGTGTCTCAAGTCCACATTGTGGCATATGAGACAATGGTTGTGATTACAAAGCCACTATTGTGGTGGATAAACCCAACACTGTAGAGTATATAAGGATGAACTTGATGAATTTCCAATCGTTGCATGTACCAATGATATGGTACGAAGTCACTTGCATGAGTTGAACTTTTCCCGGTCAAGTCAAATGATTTTTTTCTAAGCAAATTTCAACCCTACTATACTTGGTAAGATGTTTGCGAAAGATGGACGGATAGATGAGGAGATTAAGAGATGTGCGAATGCTGGAAGGAAAGTGTCGAAGGAAGCAAAAATCGCCCTGTACTTCTCCCCACTTTGTTGTATGGTAGAGAAAAATGGGATGTCAGGATAGACATAAGAGTAGACTAAACGCGAAGGGTATAAGTTATCCAAGGAGTGTTTGCGGCAAAGTACAGTAAAGATGGGCAGGGTCAGGGATGAGTAGGTAATTAATGATTGTGGGTTAGATGCTCCAGTAATGGACATATATGAAAGTAGTGTGTGTTGGTTTGGCCATGCTGAGAGAATGGATGGGAGTCGAATAACAACACAGATATACATATAAGAGTGAAATGAATGGTCCGAGAGGTAGAAGTAGGCCGAGAAAGTTGTGGTTGAGGAAATTCTTAGGAGGAGGAATATTAGGAGTCTTAAAAACAGGAGGACATGTATGAAGCAGTATATGGGGGTAAATGAGGCGAAAGAGGTTTGCAAGGATAGGCCAGTATGGAGGAAATTATTGAAGCAGAGTTAGATGTACAAATATGTATATATGAGTGCAACTTTGTGACTGTGCCTAACCCAGTAGGGAACGGCGTGATTGGTATGTATGTAAATTTCAACCCTTGGTGTATATGCACTCTTGCGAGTGACTTCGTACCATATCATTTGTACATGCAATGATTGGCAAAATTTAAAGTATATGCTTAAAATATATCAGTAAGAAAAACTACTGAAACGCAGATAAATATAACAAAAAATTATGGTAATTTACAGGGATTGCAGTACATCATGAAAAATACCACAGTAATTTACGAAAATTACTGTGGTGACATTCGTGAATTTCGTGTGCATGGAAATAACTGGTGCCCCATTAAGGGTGGCTTCCACAACATATCAGGGGGGCATTGACAATGTGTGCCTTTGTCCCCTTCTCCCCTGTCAATTGTTATCCATGAGAGAGGGATGGATGGATGAATCAACATACATGAATTGGAATACAAGAGAAGTAAAGAAAGATGGCTGTTTGGGTTTTCATAATCTTGAGTAATAATTTCAGATAGGACTATGAAACAAGACACTTTTGATGTGGTGCTTCGAATATTTTTGCACTGAAATACAGAGACGAACTGAAGATGCTGAGGGAAAAAGGCTTTCCAAAGTGAAGAATTACCATATTTTGCCTCGCACTTTTGAACTTTGAACAAAACATTATATTTAGGCAATTAACTACTTAAAATTACAACAAACAAGAAAGAATAATGCTGCTAACCATTGGCTCTGGTGCTTTTGACTCAGAAGTACCTGGCTGATTTCCTTGGCTCTTTCCAACTCTCCCCATGGGCTCAATATCTGGCTTTGGACCAGGTAAACAGGTGGGAAGCTGAAAGTAATGTTAGAGACAAGCATAAATAAAATATTCATGAGTTGAAACTCACCTTTCCAACACACTTTACCCTTCGGCTGCTATTTACTTTCAAAGCTAATTTCACAAATGTTTTCACACTCATGGAGATCAATGTTGTCACAATATAAGAATTTTGTGTCATTTAAAATTAAACCAATCACCATTATCTGATATTCCTAAATAATAACAACTTTGTCAGTGAATTGGTGGCTTGTGTGGCAAATTCTAAAATGAATGATAAAAAGGACTCACTGATTACAATTTTATGAAGAGTGAAATATGTAAGCAATGGTAGAAATAACTACATATTACCACTTGGCAAGATAAATTTGAGCATTTACTTCACACTTGAATGAGGTCAACTTCTGAAATCTACAATTAGACGAATATACAAAAATACGAATACAACAACATACGAAAATTAACACAACAGGAGGTCCTTGACTTTTGTGTATTCTAAAATGACACCTCTTACATGACTTTCACACTCTTAACTAAGAATTTTGGACATTTGTCGGCAAACAATATTTTTATTTATGCATGACGGTGCTTACAATTGTGATGATTGGCGGACAAGATGCATGTGCATTATGCACCAACTGTGAGGATCTATCTTCCAGTAATGGTAGCATCTAGAATACTCATAAAATTTTGTCTCTCTTTGAAGATGTTAATTTTTATGACATCAAGCATAAGGGTCCAAAAGTAAATTGTTGTCATGCTTCTTGTTCAACATCTTTTAAGTAATATTGTTGATTATCAGTGTAAGGTTAACTCTTGCTCAGGAAAAATTACAATTTTTTTAAAAAATAGAGGTTTCAGTCTGTACACAATGAAAACTCACATTCACACAATTCTAAACACACTAATATTGTTTGAAATATCATTAATTTCTTTCTCATATTTTTTTACTGAGAATAAAATTTCCATGCAATAAATATTTTCTATTTATTCAGGTCTTCAGGAACGTAACCCCTAATTAGTATGGGACAAAACCCCTGGAATTTGGAACACATCTGCATGAATGCATTTCATATGAAAGTAGAGGACTGCCTTCATGTGTTTAGTTCCATATATTTCAGGCATAGCATAGCAGGAAAATCATAAGAACGCGTTACTTGCAGGAAACACATCTTCAAGCATCGCATTCACTCTCACAGAAATTTATTACAAAGTTACAAAAAGTATACTTACTTGAAACAACATATAACCCCTTTTACTGTGCTCAATTAACTCCCTCACAGTGTACTCATTTAACCCTTTTTCTTGAAAAATGGGTTTAGCAGCTTCTTTTGGTTTAACAAGTGATTTCTTTTCTTCTTCTGTGCCTGGCTCCACCTTTACAACAACCTGGAAGGTTATTCAGAAATATTTTATTATAACATGTATTTCAGCAAGAGTGCTTGAGGCTCAAATTTTATCGAAAATAGGTAGCAATATATTATAAGCAGTTAGGAATAATAATGTATTCCCCTTATATGATGACCCCAGAAGTCAAGGGGTCAAAAAGTAACAAAAGCGTTGTTTTGAGAAAACTTAAGTCAAAGTTGAAAATTTTTGGTACAACCCACTAAGTAGTTAAGAGGCATTACCCTAGATAGCGGCACCTGTCAAGAAAATCACTTGGATCCCTTTACCACCTAAAAGATTTATAGTTTCACATCCCATTCCTGTACCTAACTTGTTTTTTTAAATGTCACTTAGACCCCTTGACTTCTGGGGTCCACATATGTCCTTAGGATAGTCATGGTGCTGAGTATGATACTCAAACCCATCATAGAAAGCAGATCATGGAATCGAGGACAGTCGTAGTGGACTGAAGTGGATATCATTAGGTGCAACTCTTGGTCTAACACTTATGCTATTTGTCTTCATGAGAAATGAAATTTTACATATTCATATTATCTACCCATGGTTAGAGATGTTAATTTTATCACTAAAATTTTCAGCATATCATTAAAAATCATAATTACAAAAATTTTCCTCAAAGAGTATGTTTGACTCATGAAATAGGTTTAATTTACTTATTATAAGACTTATGTGATTACTATTATGAGACTATATTATTCAAATCACAAAATGCCTTGTAATGTGGACACATTTCACTATCTCGCTCACTAATAATGAATGAGAGTCACATGACCCAAAAAGATAAAATGTCCATTGGAAGCCTATACAAAAAAAATTCTTAGTTCCAAAGAAAGGGAAACTAGATTAGGATCATAACATTTTCTGGGACATAAAAGTACTACTTGCTACCACTATTGGGATGCATAAATCAGTCTTACCTTATCATCTATACAGTTATTTACAGGCAAACATGAGGAAGCTTCCCACCCAGGTTCTGTTTTTACTGAAAGATTAGAGACATACTTTTTATTAGAACTTCTAAGGCCACATCATAAAATCTTCTTATAGCTATATACATAATCAATTGAGTCAATGCAATACATGATTCCATATTGCCACTGGCACAATCTTATTATGGACTATTCTTGACTCCTTTCCTTTCACTCAACACCTCTTTGACTTCTCCTTTTATCAATAAACTTCAGCTTCTACACAGATAATGCAGACAGGTCCCACTAAAGTATCTAGATAATGCATAAATCTAAAATGATTACCCTAATTCAGGCTCATAACAATGAAGTAGCAATAAGAGGCACTTCACATTCAGAATTTTGAAAAAAAAAGATTGTATCTAACTATGCATACTTATTTCATAGCTGTAGTAACTTAGAGGATATTTTAACCTGAAATAACCCTAAGTACAGCATTATTAGAGATGGTATCATAGGAAAATTGTGAGAGTGAAACAAATGAATAAACGAAAAACATTTCTCGAATGTATTGTGAGAAATACACAGGAAAAAAGAGACTTGTAGATGCAACTAGTATTAATTCTTTCAACTTGACTGAGGCATTGACACATGTACAAAACAAGCTTCAAGTGAGATGAAGTGATTTCCTTTTACCATATCTGCTCATGATGAAGGGTGATCTAACAGTAATTGAAATATTCAAACATGATTCTCAAATAAAATATCCAACTCTACACTTTGCCAAATCTCTTATATTATTACAGAAAGGTCTTTTTCTGTCATTCCGTATATGCTCCGTTAATACTGCACCTACAGTGATAAATGAGGTAACATTTTAAACGTTGAATCACCGGCTTCTGACGAAAAATACAATCTTAATCTCAAATTTTACTATTTACCCATTAATTTGACTTAAAAGTTTCGAATTTTCCATGTCGCTTACTCACTCGAGGTATATCACCTCCACACATTTTTTTTATTCTAAACTTCAAAAAAAGGTTTAAAATGAAAATAGTACGAAATGCACATATTGATTGTACATGGGTGAATGGTCATCTGGTAAGTCAATGCAATTAAAACTTTTTGATTTCATATTTATTAGATATATTCGCTCTTGAATTCATTAAATCCTTCAGGTCTCCCACCTCATAAGTTATTGGTAAAGAAAAATGCCATAGTAATGTTGATCCGCAACCTCAACGCCAAGCAAGGGTTGATTAATGGTGCCAGGTTAATAATTACTAATTTAGGCGAATACACAATCACTGCTAAATTAATTGACTCAGGTAGAACAGCCATAATTCCGAGAATTAAACTCACCCCTTTGGATCCGACCATGCCTTTCCAAATGACAAGAAAACAATTCCCAATCAAAGTGGCCTTTGCAATGACAATTAATAAAGCACAGGGTCAGACTCTTCAGAGAGCCGGATTGTACTTGACAGAACCCGTTTTTTTGCATGGACAGTTGTATGTAGCATTTTCTAGAGTTCGCACTTTCCGTGATATTTATGTTTGTGTTAAAAAAACTCATAACCAACAAGTTACAGATGACAACATTGTTACTTCTAATATTGTCTTTAAAGAAGTTTTGTAAATTGCGTGCCATTATTCAGTAACAGACGTCATGATTGTTCCTACTGGTACCAAACTCTCTTGCCTGTATTGTATTCATGTTTTGTATATTTTTGCAAGAAAACAAGTATAAAGAAAGTACTTTATGATACACCTTCTTCTCTATTTAAAACCCAGTTACACCGTTTCCTTAACATACTTATTCCCTGATAGCGTGAAAGTGCGAAATTTTTGCACGGGTTACCTAGTTATACATATAGGACAAGCCATTAAAGACACGCGAAAGCTATGCAAAAAATACTGGAATTTTAGTAGAGCCCCAGTACCCACAGTTCACAAGGCTCACTGTGTAAGATACTGGGAAAGTGTTTTCCTTTCAAGGTTACCTGACTGCATGTAGAAAATGGAAAAATTACATACTCAAGTCTCAGTGTCTATGTTTCATAGAAATGGATGTACAGGAGTGATACTGGAGTTAATATTCTTCGAGTGAATATGAAAAAAAATTAAACAAAAAATTTGATGAAAAAGTAATCTTACTTCATTTTTGGATAAAAGTAATTCTTTGGTTCAAACCTACTGTAATATCCCAAATAATTTGAGTATTTGTGGACCAAAATAAGAATTTAATCTTTCATCAGGGTGAGTCCAATATAATACCACATTTTACAGAAGTGCAGCTAATTTTTGAACACATCCAATGCCATTTGGGGAAGGATATCATGTGACCAAAGAATCTCTAATGATGGCCTTTGTTTAAGTCACATGAGTATTAAAAAAATACTTACTTTTGATTTCCATATGAGCTACATCAACTTTCAACTGAGCCATTATCTTTGAAGGGCTCTAAATCAAAAGTAGTAATTTCATGTATTCAAAGGGAATATTAAGTTACTAAAAGTATCATCACAGAATTCTCCACCCCTATAAATGAATACCTTAATTGATCCCTCTTTTTGCAATTTATCCAACGACCTGAGATATGACTCTCTGCAATCGCTAAAATTGAACTAGGGAATAAATGCATGAGAATAATTGCTCAAAGGAATAGCAATTTGATAATAATTATTTACATGGAATTTGAAGTTACTATAAACATAATCACTGAATTTTCCACTAATTAAATGAACATTTTATTCCCCTTTTTACAATTAACCTAAAGACACTAGATATAACCCTTGGCCATCACTAAAAAGTTAATTAGAAATAAAAATACTTGAGAATAATTGCTCAAATGAATAACAAATGAATAATATACAACCTACTCTCATATAAACAAGAAAGATTCTCTTTGCAAGACCCTTTACGAGGACAAGGGCAGAGTACAGTCCTAAATGAAAAATCGAAATACATGAGTAATTTGATATGACATATTGAATAAACAAGAGAAAAAATAAATGGGAGTGGACCAAAGGAAAACAGAGATAGATGGATAAGGAAACGTACATGTAAATTGACACACCATATGGTATGAAAAATGTATGTTCGTAAATGGATGAATATGAGGTTGAAGAACTACTGTGCATAGATATCTAAAGATTCATAATATGGGTGGAGTGATTTTTGTTTCTGCACATATTAGCATGAAACTTTGCATAGGAGTACTTATTAGTAATATGTATAGATAAAAGCAAAAAAAAAATTGCAAGCTGCCCATTTGGTTTATAGGAAATTTAATGCTATTCAACACAGAGTCCAAAAGCATCTAACATCTGTTTTGAAATAATTTGACGACAAAAGTTTTCTCAAGTCAAAAGAAATTCTCCTGAATGCCAAAACATATGCTTTGTATTATTGTAATGGTTCCTAAAAAATAACAGGGTATCAGGCTGCATAAATAACATGCATTTACATGCATTTTTCGCTTTGATTCAACTTATGAAAAGATGTACTCAAGTGTAGTCCAAGAAATTTGTTGAATTTCTTGAAAATTAATTCAAATGTGCACTCAATGACTCACAATCCACACTCCAACCACATTTAAGAATTTAAAATGTAGATTTTGGATATATTTGAACTAAAAAAATTACAAAATTATACATTCGTGATATACAAAGTACAATCGTTACATTCAATAAAAAAAACTATATGTGATAAGAGTTTAAGAGCATGCGTAAAAAGAATCAAGACTGAAATGTGATCATTAAAGAGCAATAGAACAGTAAACAGAAACTTTAACAAATTACATACACAAAAACATTACCAAGATTTAAGACAGATAATTAACAATTAGGTACACAAGAGTGAAATTAAATTTTAAAAAAATATATAGACAAGTAAATATAATAATGTACCTAAAGAATGAAGTCAAAATAAGCTATGAAAAATGAATGACAGTGTCTTAGTCATACTTTCTATTATAAACTACGGAAACTATTGGATGCAGCTTAAAAAAATCCTCGGTAATAAGCTATTGTCATGATCACCCAACAATAGGAATCTACTGATTGTTCCTCATTTGGACTAGTGACCCTCACAGAATTTACACAAAATTTTCACAGGTATTGCTATCAGGATTGATCTTGAAAACATCATAAAAAATTATTTATATAATGGTAATAGAGATGAATTTCATCCAGCAGTGACATAGAAACATAACCTGGCCAAGGGAATTATATACATTAATGCACTCTGGTAGTAAATAAACGTTAGGAGGTTACATAATTATTTAAGGGAATGTTAAATTAAATGCATTCTCTTAGCAAGTAAAACATCACTCTGGAGGTCAAGCAAAAATAGAACAGTGATTGAATAGTCACAGCAATTGAAATACATAGACATTAGAGGACTACATGATCCCGGATGAAAAGCATCTACCAGATATATTCCTCAAAGCACCATCAAAATTAAGGTTTCAGAAATAAGATAGGTGTGCTATAACTGCTAAGCATTAATCCTTAGAATGATGGATGGATGACTGAAGATGAATATTTATGTTCCAGAGACTTTCGATTTCCTCACCAACAACAGGCATCAAGTACATGACACACAAGTCTACTATCAGAAATGGGAAATGATTATGGTTGATGAGAGTCATCGCATAATGATAGCAAATTCAGCACATAATTTCACCACAAGTGAAACACACAAAGTTAAACCTCAGAAGCAATTTCCACACGGAAAACATTTATAAGTTGTGTATTTCAATCTCATTTGGAGAAAGTCCTGTAATTAACATAGTATGAGGTTTCCTAGAAAGAACCTATTCCCGTCATCTTGTTATTCACACCAACACCCCTTATGTCAGTAAAAGACATACATAACTAAGACCATACATATTTTTTCAAAAATTTCTGGAATTAACTTTCTGAGGCAGGATATTTTGATACAGCCTAATTCCATAATGATAGACAAAATATTTATTCGAGTTCTCCAAAAATTGAATTTCATAGTACATTACAGAATGTTAATTCAGTACTCTACAGCAACAAGCATATCAAGTTTAGACAAATTCACGATGATAGACAATAATTTTGAGACTCAAAAGTGCTTCAACTGAGCAGTCAAATGGGCCTAACCCAGGAAATTTCTCTACGATTCTACTTAAGGCAGCATTTGACTTACTTTTAACCAACTCCTTATCATTGTTCTCCTTGAAGCCATCCGATTTAATTTTATCTTCCTGGGGCTCTTTTTTTATTTTCTTTCCTGAAATTTTATGGAGAGGAAACAGTGAGCAGGCAGCATGCAAATCACAAAAAATTAACTGAAGGAATTCAAGCTTCAGTCAACTAGGGTAGTGCATTCAGGACCAACTAATTAAAAAGAGCACACACAAAATACAGACAATTATCATGCCTTTCTACAAAAAAAATGACAGTCTCATGAAGGGCTTAAGGTGATGCACTGAAATGAATCCATTCTTGCCTCTACATAAACACTTTTGCTGTAAATGATGAGTATGCCTCATCATGGGTTGCATAAATTGGTGTGCATATGACGAGTATGCCGTGCCGCGGTATTTTTTTACACAACCACCTTCACCGTGCATGAGGGAATAAATAGTGCCACAGCAAAAGAGTTAAAGAGAGCCAAGAAAAGTCCAATTAATTTCACAGCAAGACAGAAATTATTATTGCACAGTCTCATAACAATCACCTTGATACTGGAGTTTATAGGGAAAAACTTGAAGGGACCTTAGAATTAAAATTGAGCACAACTTTTATTTCCTGCACTTTTTCAAGACATTGAATTTAATGCATGAAGAAATTATGTAGACCACAAAGATACAATCTTGTCAGTACTGGAGTTCATGAGGCAAAACAAAGAAAAATGTTAACCACGAATAATTACGGACAATCATCTTGAACTTGACAAGTAATGCACTCAAGTACATCTTACTTAAACTAAAATTAACCTAAGGTAAAAGGAACACTAAAATTCCAACTATTCATTCCATTTTTCATAACAGTTTCAATTGCAACACTGGATAATTTGGTATGGGAACTCAATCACAACTGTACAAAAATGATACTACAACGATATCCTTTCCTATAATTCTGTTAAGCAAGACCGATTTACATTCAGCTACACCTTATACCACTTGCCAATGAACTCAGTTTCGATAATCGTTATTCTACAATGCCTTTAAAAGAAAGATAATCATTCTCAAACCAACTCACGTTCTTTGATGAGGGGTAATAATATAGGTCGATATTTTTCATCTGGAGCATTACTGGGGTCATCCACAAAATTACAGCTCATTAAAGCCTCAAGCTTAAGGTCCTCTTCCTTCTTGTCAATCTTATCATGGCGCTGTCAAGAATAGTGATGTATTATTATTTGGAAAAGATTAACTAGTTAGTATGGAAAAAATATTTTAAGAGACCTTAACGTACCTCAAGGTTGAGCCTCGTTTTAGTAAGGGTGCTTCCTCCCGAGCTTTCCCTGGAATGTGAATGGTAATTGTTCGCATGATAACGCTTTGTAGCTTCACCAATACCTTCCCCAAAGACACTTCCAGTCGTCTGAAAAAAATAAAATCAACCAACACTTTAAATTTAACCATTATCGATTGAAGATCAACAAGACCAGGGGATTTCATCATACACATTATTGTTCACAATGACACAATAAAACAAATTGAACCTAAAAATGAGAGAAAGTAGTTTTGTTATAACCAAAATGGTCGGAGAATACTTCACAAATGGAAATTAAAATATTATCATATTACACGATAATACCTGAATGAAAACACGATTATTTCGCTGCCCTCCTCTTCCTCCACCTCTGTTTTCCCACTTTCCTCTTTTTCCTCTGCTTCCTTGCCTTGAGTTATCTTCTCCTGATTTTACATCTCTGGGAAATGCCAAAGAGAATGCTTCAATATCATACATTAGCAATAAGGATATTAAAGCCACTTTTAATAAATTCGATTGTCCCAAGGACTTAACACCATGTAATGAATTGGCGACAGAATACACTCACAATTCGATTTACTCACTTTGATGTGAACATCAGGACAAATAAAGAGTTCTTTGGGGAGGAATCAAAAAGCTCTATTCTACTCTTTTACTCTAACATTTTGCTTCAACTGTGAGTGTAGTCGTGATACTACCAATAAATAACCTCCAAATACATGTAATCACTAATAAATCCCCTTTGATAACAGTTATGCACCTAAAAGTCAGGAAAATCATCAAACATACTGTAACGAATAGTTAAAGAGGTACTCACAATAGTTCATTAGTTTTATTCCTCCTGGTAGCTACATTCGGGGCAAATTTCTTTTTGGGCTTGGATGAAAGGGCCAAAGTTTTAGGCAAACCAAGAGTCAAGTCTCGAGGTGGTTTAAAGGATGGTAGTCTTTTCGGCGAAATAGTTGGACCAGGTCTGCCATGCATTGCACTTGAATTAGGAGTGCCATTTTCCAATGGCCTAGAATTTAAGTCCTCCTTTCTAAGGGCCATTACGACGGCTTCCCTACTTTAACGCACACAGGGCAACAGACACCTTCTGAAATCCAAAATATATTTGAGTGCTTACTTAAAAATGGAAACGAGAGAATAGAAAACGATACCGATCAATGAAAGTGATTTCATTGCACCGCGAAATAAAAGGCGAGTTCCAAAATTATAATACATATTTCGCAGAGTAATTTAATTATTAATGATTCTTTAAAAAACAACTCGGAATAGTATTCTTCATGGAGAGCATGATTAGACCACGTGTGACAGACTTAAGAAGATATAAAAGAAGGCTAGATTTAAATGCACTACAGGAAAAAATACCTGTTCCACGCATTCCGTGAAAAGCCGTTATAAATATATTAAAGACCCATCGTGTGCTTAGACAATTCAGCTTCTATGCATGGAATTCATTTGTGATTGCGTACGAAAAGATAACTAACTATCAGCGCTGCATTTCAGCACTGCCAATGGAACCTTGACACAAAAATGGTACGCGGCAGGTTTAAATAAAAAAATGTCGTGAAGTAGCCTTTAGTATCACTGAAAAGGTAAAGATTACGGAAAAATCCAAATATTGCCACGACTTCCATCTCAGAATAAGCAAATCCTGCTGCATCATCATCTAGCAAAAACTGACTACTCATGACATTCTCTTATTTTCCCCTTCCTATTTTCAATCGCGCCATTTATTATTAGTATTTATTAACATCAACCAAAATATAACCTTCCATATGAGTGTTTTATGCATGTTCGGTGGAAGCCTTTCCTTAACGTAAATTACAAATTTAATGTTACTTTGGTCACAGTCTAAACTTCGTGTCTAAACACAGAGTAAACCAGTGTGTGGTGTAAACTGTGCTTTGGTATAGAGCGAATTGGGCAGAGCCAACGATAAGATATCCATAGAATGGAGAGGAAAACCTACGATTTATCGCAGAACTACTATTTTCAAAGATGAAGACATATGTTTTCCACAAACTAAGCTATCGAGAACGAAATTCTTCCAGTTAAAATGAGAATGCAGAAAGTTTTTAGTATTCGCTTTTTCTAAACGTTGGCAATGCTGAATGAACCTTGTTTTGAACTAAATAATATCGCATAGCAGTTGTTTACGGGGTGAAGATAAAGTTTAAGTCTTGAGACTCGTCACAAATTTCATAAATTTTTGCTATTATGTCTTCTGTTCCGGAGCGTGAGTTGAATATTATAGCATATATTGCAATGAATGACATTTTATGATGCTTTTTGTAACCGCGCGCGCTTTCAGTTGTTCATGAAGAACATTTTTGATCCCTCACATCTATAATGATCTTTTCGTGCGGATGTTTTGTGGACAGCGTTTATATTTAAAAGTTGACTAGTCTTGAGTATTTGCCTTTAAATTTTCCCCGTTTCCATTGTTTCAGATTGTCCAGGAACTCAAAGCGAGAGTGCTGGTAAGGAATCAGCTTGTCAGGGGTGCCCTAATCAGTCCATATGCGCCTCGGGGGCTGCAAGAGGCCCTGACCCAGGTAATCATTGGGCATTTTTGGTTAGTCTTGAGAAAAAGTGAAGGAATCAGAACGATTGTTTTGTGGTTGACACTAGCGGACATTTACCAGTAAATGTCACCTGCCGAGATCCACGGTACAATTTTATCCTGTCAGGCGAACATTTACCATGGGAATAATGTTGAAGAAATGTATTTTTTAGAGTAGTTATTTCTCAGCAGGTTTATGATGCTTACAGAAAATATTTATTTTTACAGGAATTCTTCTTGTTCAGCAGCGGCTTTCTACTGTGAAGCATATTATTCTTGTTCTCTCTGGAAAAGGAGGAGTTGGAAAGAGCACATTCTCTTCACTTCTGGCCCGAGGACTATCCTCTAATTTGGATAAAAATGTTGGTACCAAATTCCTCATTCAATAAGCCTTAACATAGATTCTAGAGATTTACCTAAATCCCAATTAAGTTGGTTTAAGTGCTTTGCCTGCCCAGTGGCTCTGTATATGTAGATAGTAGATAGTCCTCTGTATTTTGACGTTAAGATGTATGAGATTGATTGCCATTCTTACTGTTCTTATGGGCAGATTGATGGTGTTTTCAACTTGAGGAATGTATATTTTAGAAATATGGCCATTGTTACAGAATAAAATGGCTGTATCTTTTGAATAACGTCTCTCATATTAGTATCGTATATGGTTCAGGCTTGAGTGAAGTTGTTCTTGGACAATTTTATGGCATTTATGGCATTTAATAACTTTGCATGTAGGTACACTTAGTGGAGCTATCATACATTCATTGAGGATAGTTATTCAGTACTGAAATTGTTGAGGTGTGGATTGGTTGTGGAAATAAATAAGCAGTCTTTCTATTCAAAAACACGTAGGCTTTTTATTGCCTATAAAGATTACACGACTGGTGCTTCTACGACATCTTACCGGGGAGTGAGACCATTGTTGCTATCAACTTCTACCAACAATGCATGCACGTCTCACGCGTATCCATGTACAATAATGAATGTATGTATACTCAACACGCCTCCTTACATTTAATATTGTACTTACATCTCATTCAATTTCATTCTTTCAAGTTCAAATTTCTAAGTTTAACATACATCTGAATTTTTCAAACTTTTCCTTACACAATGCTTTTGTGAAAATATCAGCAATATTTTCATCAGTATTAATCTTTACAATATTTATAACATTTTCTTTTACACACTCATGTACATAGTGATAATGAACTTCAATATGTTTAGAGTTCTTCGTAAAATTCCCATACTTTGCTATACTTATTACACCTGAATTATCTTCAAATACATTAATTGGATTTATTAATTTAATATTAAATATTTTCAGCAATTCTCTTACAAATTTCAATTCACTCACTGCTTCTGACAATGCTACATACTCTGCAAATGTAGAAGCTTTTGTTACTGACCTTTGTTTCCTTGATTTCCAATTTACAACGTTACCAAATAATCTTACTACATAACCAGTTGTTGACTTTCTGTCCAAATGATCACCAGCCCAATCGGCATCAACATAACAATCAATAATATTCACATTTTCATTTCTTTTATAAGTCAATTTTAAGTCTTTGGTCAAATACAAATATTTTAAAATTCGTAAAGCATATTTGTAATGCGTTTCACTATAGCAATTTTGGTATCTACTTAAGTAGTTTACACTAAAACTTATATCAGGTCTTGTAGCTGAACTTATATACAATAAGGCCCCAATTAAATTTCTATAGTTAACATTCATTTCACAAATATCAGACTTTTCAATTTTCAGACTTACTTCCATAGGTGTATTATATAGCTTACTGTTTTCTAAGTTATATCTTTTAGTTAAGAATTCAATGTACTTTGTTTGGCTCAATTTCATTTCACACATATCATCTTCATATTCAATTTTTATACCAAGGTATTCATTAATTTTACCAAGATCCTTCATTTTAAATTTTTCTGACAATAAAATTTTAATTCTCTTTATATCATTCTTATTTTTACCACATATTAATAAATCATCAACAAAAATTAATAAGTATATAGAATATTTTCCATTTCTATGAGAATATAAGCAGAAATCAAGATTACTTCTTTTAAAACCTATACTGATCAAAAATTTATCAAGACATTCATACCATACCCTCGGACTTTCTTTCAAACCATATAATGCCTTTATTAATTTACAAACCTTTTTCGTACCATCCTCAAAACCCTTTGGTTGACAAACATATACTTCAGAATTTAACTTACCATTTAAAAATGCAGTCTCAACATCCATTTGTTCAATATAAAGACTCATTTGACAACAATATGATAAGATAACTTTTAAAGTTTGCATTTTCACCACAGGTGAGTACACATCATTAATTTCAGCAGTTTGCTGAAAGCCTCTTACTACTAATCTAGCCTTATAAGTATCATCAGACTTTTTTTGTATATACCCATTTTACATCCAAGATTTTATTATTATTAACATTTTCAACTAATTGCCAAGTTTTGTTTTTCTTTAAACAATCAATTTCTTTATCCATAGCTTTGACCCATAATTTACTTTCATTTGATTCCATCGCCTCCTCAAATGTATAAGGAACATCAGTTCTACACATATTTGCAAAAATGCTACTATTATATACATAATAATCATCTAATCGCTTTGGAGTTTTATTTCTTTGAGATCTACGAATTTCAGGTTCATTTTGAGGTTCAGACCTTTTAATACTCTCAGTCACATTTCCATCAGTTCTTTCAAAGCTTTCATCCAACGAGTCATTATCAGAATCTCCGTCAACTTCATTATTCTCATTATCAGATTCATCTTCACTTAAACCAATACAATTTTCATTCTCTTCAATAATGTTAACATGTCTAGCAACAATGACTCTATTATTCAAAAGTACTCTATAGCCAACATCACTGTAACCGATTAAGATTCCCATATCAGCCTTTTTGTCCCATTTAGAGGTTCTCTTTTGTTCCGGTTTTCTTATAAACACTTTACTGCCATATAAACGTAAATTTGAAACATCCGGTTTCTTTCCAAAAAATATTTCATATGGCGTTTTTCTTTCTACAGTATTAGCTAAAGTACGATTTTTTAAATAAGTTGCCGCGCAGACTATTTCAGGCCAATATCTTTTATGCACATTTGCTTCTGCTAATAAACAACGTGACATATTCATTATAGTTCTATTAAAACGTTCTGCAGTCCCATTTAATTCATGCACATAAGCAGGACAGTTATTAATAACAATACCTCTTTCTTTTGCAAACCTATAAATATTACCATTCAAATATTCTTTCCCGTTATCACATCTTAAAAATTTGACCTTTTTTCCAGTTAAATTTTCACATTCATTTACATATTGAACAATGGAATCAAAAACTTCTACTTTTGATTTCATAATTTACACTTTAGCAATTTTACTATAATCATCAATAAACGAAACAAAATATTTTTCACCTTTAAGACCAGTTGTTTGAAAAGGTCCACAAACATCAGTATGAACTATTTCCAAAATATCTTTAGCCTTTTCTCTATTATTTTCAAAAGGAATATTATGCATCTTATTTTCAATACACGTTTTACATTTCATAAACTCTTTTTCAAGCTCCTTTGGAATACCCTTCAACAATTGTTCTTTACACAAAGTATCTAAATATTTAAAATTTACATGGCCCAACAAACGATGCCATTTTTCTTTTTGACTCATACTCTCAGTACTTTTACTTGCACTGCTTACAAGAGATTCAGCAAATTTTAATTTACTTTTCATAATATATAAACCATTATCTTTCAAAGCCACTGCCGTTACATTACCATAATTATCAATAATTTTTGTCATTTTGCCTTTTGAAACAATTGTATTATTTTCAATTATTTTACTATAACTAATTAAATTTGATTGCATATCTTTAACATAAAATACGTTCTTCATATCAACCAAGTTTTTCTTTCCAAAAGCATCAAAGTAACTCACGACATTACCAATTTTTGTCGCTTTTACAACTCTCTTATCACCCAGATAAACATTTACAGGCTCTTTAAGTAACTTGCAATTTTCAAAATATTTTTCATCATTAATTATGTGGTCTGTACAACCACTATCTAAAAGCCACTTTATTTCATTGTAACCTAGATTACTTATATCAGTATTATTAATATGTGCAGCATGTTGAGCAACCGTTGTAACCCATGCGTTCTTTTCTCCACTCTTCTGTCCTTGCTCGCTTGTCTGCTTCTGTCCTTGTTGGTGGTTGTGATGCGCGCTCAGCTGATTGCAGTAGTTCCCGTAGTTCCCCTGGTTCCCACGCCCTCTGACGTGATTTCCCCTTCCGGCTCCTTGCCGGGCTCATGATGATCGCCAAGTGCCTCTACTGCTTGCTGCTGGTCCGCCAAATTTGCAGTCTCTCCGTATATGACCAACTTCACCACATTGAAAGCATGTTCGGTCCTGTTTGTTTTTGTCCGCCATGAAAGCATTGGATTTCCTTCCAAAAACTTCCTCTTTAGGATGCTTCAACTCAGCCATTTGAATTTTACTTTTCACGTATTCTGCAGTTTGATCTTCCTCTTTTAACATATCAATTAAATCACCAATATAACTATACAATTCAGGCAATGTATTCAACATATAATTTAATTTTTCTTTTTCAGACACACTCGCACCTGCATTTTTCAGCTCATTGACCGACTTTTCAAAATCACTAAAAAATGTTGCCGAATCACTATAATCCTTTAGTCTCAGTTTTTCTAACTTATTTCTGCACACAATTTGTAATGCCGTTGACTCTTTTAAGTATAAACAGTCAAACTTCTTAATTATTTCATACGCCGTAGATTTATCACACACAAATTCCAATTGTTTGTTCGATATCGCACTGTATATATAATTTATGGCTTTTAAATCATTTTCGTCCCAATCACTCTCATCCGTCTTTAACTTTGCTCTTTGTATCACAGTTTCACATTTTTTCATTCTCAAAAACATCGTCATTCGTCTTTTCCACATACTATAATCTTCTCCGTCAAACACAGGTATCGTAACTTCGTTCTTTGCCATTTTATATCCCGAATGTTCCTTCGTAGACGAGACTCAAAAACGAATAACGGCACTAATAAACGATACTTTTACGTACAACAGCCACTTATTCTGCTACCATGTTGAGGTGTGGATTGGTTGTGGAAATAAATAAGCAGTCTTTCTATTAAAAAACACGTAGGCTTTTTATTGCCTATAAAGATTACACGACTGGTGCTTCTACGACATCTTACCGGGGAGTGAGACCATTGTTGCTATCAACTTCTACCAACAATGCATGCACGTCTCACGCGTATCCATGTACAATAATGAATGTATGTATACTCAAAAGAAATAAATTTATGTTGCATTGCAGAGACATCCTGATGAGTGTATTTGTCCCTGCCAATGAAACATCCATTCATTATTGACATCATTAGTTTATTGTGGTAAGATTTCAATTTGACACGCTTCAAATTTCAAAGTTATTTGGAACATGCTGTCTACCACCTGCAGACAGGAGCAGTAGCATTTACTACAAGTTGAATGCCTACCCATCCAAATTTGAGCCAAGCCTAATGATGCTACACTTTTTTTTCCAATCATTGCATTGACAAATGATGTGGTATGAAGTCACTCGCATAGGTGCATATACACCAAGGGTTGAAATTTGCCATGAAAAAATCATTTGAATTGACCGGGATCTAGATCAAGTCAAGTCAAATGATTTTTTCATGGTGAATTGCAACCCAAAGTGTATATGCACCTGTGCGAGTGACTTCATACTACATCATTTGTCAATACAATGATTGGAAATTCGTTAATTTTCGTAGTTTTATAAATGACAATCTTGGGTTTATTCACTGTGACAGTGGCTTTGTAAGCACTGAAGCATCAACGGGAGAGGGGGTAGAGGTCTCTCTCCAAAAATGCCCTAAAAGCAAATTCTCTCCAAAAATATGAGTGAAAAACAGGAGGTACTCAGGAACCAAACAAGTATAAGTATATTGAATAAACCTAAAATGAGATAAATATATATCGCCAGCTTAAGAATTACAACCAAAATATTGCAAGGGTCAGCCAACCTGTGTTCTGATGACTCAACAATCAATCACCAATTTTAACAAAGTGCCGGACAAACAGCTTGTCCATGTGCATACCACGGCGATCGCCAGGAAAAGAGAGCGAGGAGTCAGGTGCGCCATAGGAGGGGAGGTTTGGCAAGTTGGAAGGTGGAATGGGTGCGCTAGGGCGGCTAGTAGTGGCGATTGGTAGCCTTGGAGGGGAGGAAGGTTGTGGAATGAGTAGACACATGCTGTGTAGGATTACAATTGGAGCTTAGGGAACTGTTGTTTGTCTCCAATCACATAATGCAGGATTTTGCCTTAGTGCCATGATTTTCTGCATTAGGTTATCCTAGTAGTCTTCCAGCACTAACTGCTATTTGAATGAGAGAGGACCTGGTGAGGTTAAGGTTGCAGCATGAAGGTTTGCAGCCGAAGTTGCTGGCAGGAAACAATGAGTCAGGATTGCGATGGATGGCTTGATATCGTTGGCTCACATTTATTGTTAGTGAGACAGTATCAGAGTGCTCATCTCGTGCGTGCCTGCTAAGTCCGAAGGGTAAACAGTCTGCAGAGGGTTAACTGTCCAGAGAGGAGAAACTGAACAAAGGTGGGGGGAAAAGTATGCTCAAAAAATGCCACAGCACAACTTTGTCTCATGTTCTACAATGTAGACTTGAGTGATGAACATCTAGTTCGCATAAACCCCCTCGAAATTTACCTTGAAGGAAGATGACTTGGTGGTGAAACTGGCTAACACACCTGACCAGCAATTGGGAGATCCGGGTTTGAATTCGGGTCAAGTCAAATGATTTTTTCATGACGAATTCCAACCTGCTAAACTAAACTTTCCAAACTTTGGTAATCAAGTGAAATCTAATGTTTTGGTGGAGCCATTGCTCTTATTAGTGTATTTTTGCAGATTACGTGAATTGCTGCATCACTGTCCCTGAGTAACTCTCCATTTCTCGGTGTCACTGCCTCCTTTTGCTTCTTTGGGTCTCGCCCTCTCTGCTTGTGATCTCTTCCCTCATAAAGGCAGCTTTTTGAACGTTTCATATTCTTAACTCTGCAGTTCCAGACCTCCGTCTCAGTTTCTTCTCATCTGTCTGTCCATCATCATTTTGAATGGACATCCTGGAGAAATCTTAAACGTGTGCATTGCCGTCATGCATTTCCTTAGTAGGGAAGGCACAGTCTTAACCCTCTACTGCCCACAAGGACGAATTCGTCCAATAATACGAACATGCTTCTATATTGGACACGCGTCTTTCAATTCCCAAACGGATGATTTCGTCTGATGGTTGTATTCTACCTGTGTCTGACGGCATTTACCGTTTTTCAATTGTTTGCGACCTATTGGAGTAAACTTAGTCAAGATTGATCTAAGATTAGTCTTAGAGTGTCTAATATAGAGGCATGTTCGTATTAGTGGACGAATTCGTCCATGTGGGCAGTAGAGGGTTAAGAGAGTAATTCTGGATGCTTGGCTGAGATGACTGGCTCTGCTATGATAATTCTCTTCTTTATGAGGGTGGATACTGGGCTTCAATTTCCAAAATAACAGAAATTTCTGGGAGAAAAGCACCTTTATCAAAGAAGTTTTAGGCCATTGCAGAATCGGTTGTGGTCATAACAAAATAATTTCCTTGCTTATTCAATCTATCCCTAAAACATGGTATTATATTTCGAGTCAACTTTATGTGGAATGGAAGCTCTGAACATCGAGAAAAGAAGATATGTGTTACTTACAATTATAGAAATTTAACTATAAATTTCTGTAGATATAAAACTACCTTTATGTAGTTTCATACTACCCTTGGTTCAGCAACCAGTCTTAACATTTTTCCATATACCTCTGTATGGAAAACTCATTCAATTCAATTCAATTTATTATTCACCAAAAGACAAAAATACATTTGTATAGGATTCGTCACATACACACATACATAGTCATTTTGTATAAACATAATTATAAGCACATTTAAAATACAATGGATTGGAAGTCCAGCTCCAAATACTCATTAATGGAATATCGAGGGTTAACACACAACCATTTTTCAACTACACTCTTAAATTTGGCACAACTTACTGAGCTGGCACTACTAGGCAACTTGTTAAATAGTAGTTTTGCCAAGTTGTAGGATTGATTATACGTCTTTGATAATCTGCAGTGATTGATATCAAGATTGTTTTTAGATCTTGTGTCATGTGAGTGGACTGAAGGTCTAATTGAGTATGTGTTAAGGTTTTATTTTATGTGCATAAGGCTACAAAGCACAAACAGACTGTAGATGGTTAGAATGTGCAAGTTTTTTAATATAGGCTTGCAGTGCTCACGGGGTCCAGAGCTATTCAGGATCCTCATAGACTTTTTTTGCAACTTGAATATTTCCACAGTTTCAGAAGAATGCCCCCAGAGTCTTAGACCATAAGCAAGGATGCTCTGAAAGAAGGCAAAGTAGGTCGATCTCATATATTCTACACTCACACAGGTCTTAAGTTTCCTTAACAGAAACAGAGCCCTGGAAAGTTTTTTGCTAACTTGGAACACATGTGAACTCCATGTTAATTTTGCATCAATATTAAAACCTAGTAGCTTTACAGGATCATTTACTTCATCAACATTGTTAAGACAGCATGTAAGATGTTGTGTTTTGGTATCATTCAGGAATAGATGATTAGCTGAAAACCAGAGTTGTACTTCTGCTTTTGCCTGTTACGTAAGATGCTTAACATAACTAGGATTACTACATTTATGGATAAGGGTTGTATCATCTGCATAAATCATACTCCCCACAGAAAGGTTGTATGGTAGGTCATTTATAAAAATTAAGAACAAAAGGAGACGAAGAACAGACCCCTGTGGTACTCCATGTTTCACAGGCAAAAAATTAGATTGATTACCATTAATTTGGACCATCTGCTTTCGGCCAGTTAAATATGATGGATGGATGTCATGGATGACATTAAGATTTCTTAGCAGTAAGCTTTGTATACCGTAGGTTGTATATTATATAATTGTTCATTTGAGCTATTATCCTCAATTATTTTCATTCCTAAATAACTTTTTAGTGATGGCAGAGAGTGATAGTCATGTCTTTTGGTTAATTGTGAAAAGGGTGATCAAATAAGATGTTCAAGATGCTCATTTTAATAGGTGGAAGATGCAGTGATCAAGTTTATTATAACTTTAAATTCCCTGTTAATAATAAGGATTCCATATCTCCTCTGCTTCTTTCATGTTAATACATTGCTTCATACAAGCTCTCCACTTCATGAGGCTACCAATATTCCTCCTTTTAAAAGCCTCTTCAACTTCATACATCCATAATCTCCTTGAAACCTTGTACATATCCTTTGTCATAGATATTGATTGTATGAATAATCTTGACTCTCATTCCTTATACCTGTCATGTTTAGTGTGCCAGCAAAACCCCTGTGGTATTGGCAATGAATATCCATTTCATCAGAAATCACTCGTTACTATACCCAATATTTAAAGGTATGCTAACTATGCTTAATAACTAAAAGTATGCTTAATAACTACAACAATTGCACTTTTCCACGGATTTTAATTATAAGTACTACATGTTTCGACTTACAGAATCATTATCAGGTCCAAGACTCCCTTAATTAAAGTGCAATTTTTGCTCATATTATGATGAACTTCCTTTTCGTGTTGTCTGGATCTGTTGAATTTATTCAGAAAGCTAAAAGTTTGTTTTTCCACTCAATTTTTTTGCATATATCCAAGGTTTTGACTTAGGATGTCATCATCACCTAATCATTGACCTGGGCCTTGTGAATAACAAATCTAGTGTGTTTCCACAAATGTTTAGCTTTCATTTTCATATGTTTGGAATATTCCATAAAGATAGAATAAATTTCTCTGCACTCAATGTTGCCCTCCTCTTGCCTTCATTTGTGAACATTTTCTCTAGCTCTTTTCCTTAGCCTTTCTTTCAAGGTGTTTTCGTCACGCATCAAATCTATGCTCTACTGTGTGCATTCGGAATCTGACAAATAGATCACTTTATCTCTTCTCCAAGTTCTCCTTCTCCTCTTGTTTTCAGTTGATGGTCATGTTTGTGTTCCTTAAGCTGTGTTTTTTGCTATGCCTGCAGGAAATAGTTGAGGTTTCTAATTCTCATCAATGAAATTAATTGCTGCTATTTGGTCTTTGGGCCAGTGATGTTAGAGGAGGCCCATGAATAAACTTATGTTATATCTGGGTACTATTTTCATTTAAGTCAGATCATTATGTTATCAGTATTTATTTATATATTAATATACTGCATATACAGAGTGTGTAAAAAAGAATGATCTGATATTTAAACTTTATATGTATTGATAGAAACATACTACAAAGTAGTTTAAAATTTCAAAATACTCACTAGATCTAAAAGTTTCAGCTATGTTATTACAAATGTTCTACATGTCCACCAGTTGCAGCAAGGACACCATAAAGACAATAGCTAAATTCGTCATATACTCCACTTAGGATATATTCATTGACAGAAGTCATGACAGCTCATTATCTGGTGTTTAGCTCATCGATGTCTCTAGCTAAAGGGGACAAAAACATGTTTCTTCATGTATGACCCCAAGAAAAAATCTCAACAGATCATATCTGGAGGTCTTTTAGGCCAAGAATATAGGGCATTGTCCTGGGGTCCTGTGTGCCCCATCCAGCATTGAGGCAGTGTGTCATTGAGGAATTGTCGTACGATGATTTGCCAGTGTAATGGGACTTCATCCTGTTGGAATATGAAGTCATAAGAGTCCTTCTCAAGTTGTGGGAAAAGCCTAGTCTGTAATATTCTAAGGTAGCTTGTTCCAGTCACTATTTTCCTTTCAAAAGAAGGGGCCACGTACTCTAAAATCAGGTCATTCTTTTAGATACATGCCATATTTTGAGTGGTACGGTTAGATTTTTACTGCCAAGATTTGCATCTTTTCTGGTGTTGGAAATTTATGGGGTATTTAGGTATGGATATGTGTGTTTTGATCAAGATTGGGATGTTAAAATACTAGGTTATGTAAATTTACTCCAACTAATGTAATACATTCTAACACCAGAAAATCACCTTTTTTTTAGGTTGGAATCCTAGATATTGATATTTGTGGTCCATCAATACCTCGAATTATGGGCGTTCTTGGTGAACAGGTGAGGATAATTTTGTAATTTCATTCCCTATGGAAAATTAATATTTTTTATTGTGTTATCAATATTATTTGGCCTTATGCTCTTAAGAGATAGTTCTCTGCAAATTAACCATCAAATACAGTACTTCTGGAGTATTTATTATTTTGACGAGATCTATTCTACATAATGTTGGCTGAATGATCAATAAAAAAATTATTATTATTATTTATATCTAAGTTTTAAAAAATGTATTATTGTTTTCGACCTCTTAAAATAATAGCACTAATATGTGAGATAATTTCCAGCATTGCGTTGAGGAAGTAATTCCTGATTTTATAAGTACTTTGAAACTCCATGTAAATATAAAATATATCATGGCGGGTTTCAATGTCATCATCTTGGACCTGATGTTGTTGCTGTGTGTTGAAACTGAGTCGTGTAAACATTTATTTGTAAATTTCAAAGTTTTATTTAATCATTAATTGCACTAAATAAAATGTCATTGAAAAAAATTAACGATGCCAAATTTGAAGAGGTCTTAATTCTCAATTATTGTTATTGGTGTGTATTACATATGTTTAGTTATATGATGCAGTTATCACTTCATTGGAAGATTTCCTATGTTCCAAGTGCAGTACTACATCTTTTGTATTATATAATGTAATTTGGTAATCTCTGACCATAAACATTTTTGGTACTTATCCGGTGTAACTTTCCTTCCTGTTTAATATTTTACAGGTGCATCAGAGTGGGTCTGGATGGTCGCCTGTGGTAAGTCTGTAGTAATATGATTCATTATTAAAACTTAAATTTCTATTCCTTAACTTAACTTTGTGGCAATTTATGGCTAACCAAAGTAAAATAATTTATTTTTCCCACTGAATTTATAAGGTGTGTACAGTAGAACTTAGTTAAGCGAGAGTCAAAGGAACTGGAATTTTTTTTGCTTATTGAGATTTCTCCCTTATTTGGTTTCTTACCTAGTGGTTTAGGAATAGCTTCTTTTAAAGTTGTGAGATTAGTTGCTTCCTATTCCAATAGCCCAGGATCAGAACCAATTTGTGATGGAGATTTTTCTGTGGAATCCCAATGCTGTTTCATACTTGTGTTCTATGTGGAGAGCATGAACATGAACCCCATATTTTCAATAGGACATGAAACTGTTGTATCTTTTGTGCCTTTTGAATGGCTAGGTTGATTGGGCTAATGCCGATTTCAGCTTTCTCTCTCATTCCTCCATCCCCCAAGTTAATCCTTCCTCCACTATCCGTCCCATCTTTCTTAACACTTTCGCTGCTAATCCCGTCATTGACGTGTTTCCTTGGCTGCTGAGAAACATATTCCAACCAACTTACAATTTAAAAAGGTAGAATGATCAAGCTTTAAAGCAATATAAACAGCATTTTCTAAGTAATACAGTTATTTTTCTGTGATAAACATGAATAAAGCTTAAAATACGCAGCATTCTACCTATCCGGCAGCGAGAAGTGCCCAGCAGCGAGAGTGTTAAGAGGTGCAAATGACATCCATTGTTGTTGACATTTCCATACATCCATCGTCTTATCTTTATATTTATCCTTTGATGGTATATTGGACATGTTTTTTGAACCAAGTCCATTCTCTTTAATGTCGGCTGTTTTTTTCGTGGGATATGGGTGCCTTCTATTTACTCCAGTGTGATTATCACTTCACAATCCTACAGCTCAGTTGCCTTCCATTTGTTGGAGACTCTTGCTCCCTTAGAAGTGCTCTTTTAAACATATTTGAAGATGAAGATGTGTATCGTGAACAAATTTGATAAATTCACAAAAAACATTCAGCCATGACTGTTTTTCATCCACAAAATGTAGGTTACAAAACATTTTGCAGAATATCCCTGCCTTTGGTAATTGTCTATGATATTGTGTTTGCTAAGAATAGCCATGAATTTGTGATAGCAGCAGATAATATTTCAGTGTGTACCAAAGTATCAAAATCATAAATATATATCAATACAAATACTTTTTACTTTCAGTATGTTGAAGAAAATCTTGCTGTGATGTCTATTGGCTTTCTTCTTGGAAGCCCAGATGATGCTGTAATATGGAGAGGACCCAAAAAGAATGGTATTTTTTTGTCTAATCCATTTCCATATGCATTGTTATTCGTACTATCTATGCTATCACATAAGGTAATATACTTCTGCTTGAACTGTTTTATTTATTAGTATAATCGTACCTCTGTGTTTAGCATCTGTTTGTTTTTGCTGTATGCCTTCTACTAAATCAAACCCCAATTATATGGGTTTTCATCAAATCACGGAAAATTGTAAAAAACTCTTTTGTAATCGAAATTTTGAGGTAATAAATATATTATTATTATATTTGACTGGAATTTCATGCAGGATGATTCAATTCTTATTAATGTTGTGATTTATGCTTACCAAGGCATTTGTGTTTTCCAATAGATGCCTTACTGGCAGTGATGAGTGTTGTCTATTCTGTTGTTTTCTTGAACGCTGACATGAATTTTATAATTTCAGGTTTAATAAAGCAGTTTCTCTCAGAAGTCGATTGGGGGAATCTGGATTACTTGGTGATAGACACTCCTCCTGGAACTTCTGATGAACACCTCTCAGCTACTCAGTACCTTTTAGGTGGATCAGAAAGTAAAAATAGGACAGTTGGTGCCATTGTTGTCACAACCCCTCAGGAAGTTGCTCTATTGGATGTGAGAAAAGAATTAGATTTTTGTAAGAAGGTCAATCTACCTGTGATGGGTGTTGTGGAGAACATGAGTGGGTTCATTTGCCCTAATTGCAAGGTTAGCACATTCCTTGTTTTTAGCTGTATTTATTTAAGTTAATACTTAAAAAAATATAATTATAGCTTTTAGTTCTAATTGTGACATGACTACATTCTTAACAGTTTAATCTATAGATTTTTACTGTGTAGCCAAAACATCACCAATAAAAAATCACCTGTATTTTTCATAGGAATCTGTAAAATACTCTGTAGAAGAGGATGGTTACACTATTTCAAGTGTCATGGGCATATTTAATATATGATACATCCAGAAAGTAAGTTCCACTTGTATTTCTTGCCTCTGCAGCATTGCAATTACAGTTTCGCGCATGCGTGGCACTTACCCTGACCTATTGTGAGGTTTTGATGCCATTATGAGTGTGGTGATTGTTGTGTATGCTTCGTGGAGATTGTTTAAAATGGGGAATAAAATTGAAATTTCTGCCCCTGAGGGATGCTCACTAGCGATATTGTTATAATTCATGACAATGCTCGCCATCACATTACGCATGTAACACAGCAACTTGTACAAAACATTGGCTGCAAAAAATTCAACTACCCCTTATACAGCCCAGACCTTTCTCCTGTTGACTTCCATCTTTTTTTGCACCTAAAATTGAGAATTGGTAGCAAGTGGTTCAACAATGATGATGTGATCAAAGAACATGTTGTTACATGGTTGACATCACAGGTGGCACCTTTTTATGAAGAGGGAACACAAAAGCTTGTGCCACACTTTGACAAGTGCCTTCAAAATGGTGGCAGTTGTGTAGTAAAATAGTTTAAGGTCTTATGATTTCTTCACAATAATATTTTTCTGAGTATCTACATGTTTTCTTTTTCCTGTCAATCAGAACTTACTTTCTGGATGTACCTTGTATCATGAATTGGAATCACATTTGATTGCAGTTTATACTCTAGGATAGTAGAAGTTTTTAGACAAAAACTTTGACCAAATATCAGATGTTAAACTATAAAGTGGTGACTTGTCTATGAGTCTATAATCTCAGTGAGTCAAAATTTTTCCCATCTACCCAGACACGTCTGAATTTCAAATGAGTGTGAATTAGTCCGATTGAAGACACTTATATTGAAGATGTTGTTTGGATGTATTTTTATGCTGAATTCTGGTCATAATCAGTTCCAGTCAGACATCTTCCCACCTTCAGTAATTGGAGGTGGTGCCGAAGGAATGGCTCAAGAATATGGAATTCCGTTTCTTGGAAAGTTGCCTCTGGACCCTCGCATAGGCAAAAGCTGTGATTCTGGTGCCCATTTCTTAGCAGAACTACCAGATTCTCCAGCAGCGAAATCTTTCGCTCAAATTTTACAGGGTAAGTCATTCATGGTAGTTTAGCTTCATAGGGAAATTTTTTGGCTAGCAGGTCGACATCGTGCTGATTTAGTAGTTTACTTTGCCTACCATGGTCTTGAACTTTCATGTTGTCCATTTAATTTCACTGGAAAGTCAAAGGTTTTTTTTTTCCTCAGTACCAGATGTAATAATTCCATTCAAAACCTGTAGTAATTCTGCATAAAAATACCTTTTTAACTTAAAATTATCAGGGTGGTTCTTATTTTTCTGAATTGAGGAAAGTATTGTTTTCCTTCTCAAAAAATGATCATTAGAGACTATTATTGTGTTAAAGTTTTGTTACTCTTAGTTATTTGGAATCTATTGAGAGGCATGCCTCTAAATAATTACAAAATTAAGACACTATAAAGCAGTTACACAGCCAGAACATATGCAAGTGAAACCATCTTCAAAACAACTGACACAATGGCTATAGGTAAATTATTCAAGATAGAAAGGAGAATAGTTGCAACTTTCATAAATAAAAAAATACCAAGAAAACGGGCACTGGTTAGCTTCGGACAACAGGTTAGCTTCAAATGAAACAGTCTACAGAGAAATAAAACCTGTAATGAGCACAATGAGAAAGAAACGAATCTCATTCTTTGGACACTTTATCAGAACACCAGAAAACAGAATAAGCAAAAAAATATAGAAAAACTATGAAAGAGTAAGACCAGCATAAGATGGATTGCATAAATTAAGATTGCATGGCCCACCGGTGGGTCACGCAAATCCAACAAAAGCAACGCTGCCGTTAAATTCATTGAATTATCCTAACTTGCGTGGAGTATTGTGAGAGTAGTAGGAATCGAGAAGGACTGTGACCCACTGGTGGGCCATGCCTCACTGTGAGGGGTAAGGCTTTGATCAGCCCTGCAGTGAATGTGTTAAGTTTATTTTCGGCATGAGCATATTTGTTTGAACTCTGTACTGTCAGCATATATTGACCTATTTTATCCGTTAATTAGCTAGAAAAATCAATGTATCTGCGGGATTGACGTAACTCAAAACAATGTAAGTTGAGGTATACTTGTACTGTAACATTTTAGTCTTGGCAACTCTTAAATCTACATGATCACATTTCTGAGATATCTGGAGGTCTCCTCACAATGTGGCATAAAATTTCTGCATATTGAACAGGAGGTGGCTTTTCCCTCATTTATTTTTTTGTAAATCCTCTTTGAGTTTTTTGTCATGGATAACTTAATAATTACGTGAATAGCTAGTACCAGTTTTGTGAAATATTTGTTATATTTTTGCTTTAATGTATTTAATGATTACGTTTTGTTTATCTTACAAGAAAGTGGTTTCCCATTGATCGATGTTAATTGACAATATTGTTTCATTCCAGGTGTAACTTCATCTTTAGACAGTAAAATGGATGTAGATGAATAAACGGATTGACTTAGCATTAAAAAGGTAATGAACTAATGTGGCTGTCCTCCTTTAGATTTTGTATAGATCTTTTATATTTTTAAACTGTGTGAATTTCATTTTGGTACTTTTTATGTGTCAGTGCGAGTTAATGCTGTGTATAATTGCAATCATGTTCATCATTTATTTTTTAGACCAAAGTTTTAAGAGATATGGTATTTTGAATCAGGATATGAAAATATTTGTGCCAATATATTGTGATGGTACATAACCTGATGTGGAAGACTATCTCATATGTTTCTCAAAATGCCTGAGAAATGAATGTCTTAATTTTGACAACTCATCGCTTTTCAGCTCATATGTACCGAGCAACCCATAGTTGGCATGAGGTACTTGAAATTGTTACACCTATTTAATCATTATGTTGAATAAATTGATAAAATTTGTTTCAATACCTTTTTCTGCTTAAATGTAGGACAACAGCTGGTTGTCTTATGTTTAGACTAGAAGTTGATATTTATATGAGGGATATGAGGGGTACAAAAACTTCAGGAATTGATTAAATGTCCTCAAGAGCAGCTTAAGTGTGCTGGACGAGGACCCTGAGAAGACTACTTGTACAATGTGTGAGATTAATGAGACTGACCAAAAATCCTAACAGTCTTAAAATGAAAATGTTGAAGCCTATTCCTATAAAGAGAAGAGCAAAGATGTATGAAGATTTTCATACAGTTTGGTTTATTGTGCATGCCTGAAAATATTGACGATAATTATCTGTTGAGGACATCTGTATCATTGATAATAACAAAAGTGAGTTGTGCTGCCCACTTGTTTTATTCATTACAAGGTGCTTCACTGCTGGGACATCATCTTGAGGCACATGCCTTCAGGTGATTATATACCTAAAGATGACGCTCAGATGTTGAAATGGATTGTAGTAAATAAAACAAGTGGGCTATACAAATCAATGTTTTTCATTCATTCTAGATGCTGTTCCATCATGTCTCGTTGAATACAGATGATTTGCAGTAGTAATGTTTTTTAGTGATTTAAATGTTACCTTTGAAAGGCTCTTTGAGTATGAATAATTTGATCTTATTTTTCTAAGATTTCCTCACAAACTTTGTGTAATGGAAGGAATGGCTGCTATGCATAGGCTAATACATATCGTTCCATATTTTTGCATATACATATAATGGCCACTGTTGCCTATTTGGTAGTTTCTATACTCAGTTGAATCCCTTTAGCAACTTTATTTCACTCACATCTATTTTCCCAATATTAATCCCAATTATTAGTTCGTAATATGTTTAGAACATTTTTTTGATGCCTGATTCTAAGACCTGAGATAAACTTGCTACATTTAAATCAGTCATTAGATTCATTATTTACCAGTACTATGCCCGAGGGTTGCGGGTTTGAGTCCCGCCTGGGTAGAATATTATCTGCCCAGGACATGGGTGTTTGTGTATGCACTGGGTTGGGGAAGAGGGGACGGTTCCGTCTCATCCAACCCAGTATAAATAAACAAAAATAATAATAATACTAATATGCAAACTGCACAAACTTTAAACTATACAGAAGTTGATTGTAGTTCATTTAGTTGAAATTTTGCTGCAGAACCTTGTTCAATATAACTTCATATCCTCTCCTTTGAAAAATTTCATGTAATTTGAATCTTTATTGACTGAGTAGCCTGTGGAGTTAGAGAAATTTTGATATGCTATGGTGTTGAGCTTGTGTCTATTGGAATAAAAGGAATTTTACTGCTTAGATTTAAGAAAACATACTACTTAATTTCATTTTAATTTTTGTATTAATTAGGATCCACCATCAGTTTAATGGGTTTACAAACATCTTCATGTGATGCATTGCTTCTTTTTCCCTAGCATGTCAAGACTGAATGATTCCTCTATGTTATAACAAGACTAAATGATTCCTCTGTGTTATTCCAAGACTGAATGATTCCTCTGTGTTGAAGATGTGCCCTCGGACTTGAAATGCATTGATTCTCAATGAAATACCTGAACAAAAGGTAGATGGATTCCATAAGTAGAATTTACTAATGCAAATTGAAGTAAATGAATAGTGGATGCTAATTTATTGTAATATTAGATGCTGAACCTCATGGCCTCACAGAAATTTTTTAGCTGTATACAAAGTTTTACGATCATTGTTTAGTTTTACCTATCCAAAGCAAATAACCAGTAATGTGATTTGCATTTGGGATATTTTATATTTTCCCATTTTATCATAGTTCAGTGTTTCCTTTCTTTGTTGGAAAGTTTTTTTGACAATTTCATTCAATGATTAGGATATTTATTGCTCTTATATTAAAGTGATTCCTAAAAATTGAGGGTAATAAATTAGAATTGGACTTCTCCGGAGATTTAAACATTGTTAGATCTCAGTCTGGCTGCTTACTCATATGCTACTATTGAAAGATCATGGGTCTCAGTGGACCTGTTCCTTTAATCTTTGTTTATTGGTTACCCTTATGTTACTGGCACTGCTCTGATGGCATATTAGGCATGTCAGCTAGTAAACTTCTACAGTTTTCTAAGGTTCTCCTCCCTAGTTATACCATAACTCTTTTTGGGTCAACATTTTTTTGGTGGAGTAAGGATTTTTTGTTCTGAGCTATAAATAATAGAGGTTTAAATAGCAAAATGAAAGGCTTTAATGTTCTTTGATTTAAATGTTTGTGCTGAATTTGTCTGGGCCATGGTAAGTTGAATATGATGACTCCAAAGGTATGTGTCGAATTGGTAACATTGGAGAGCTATATTTCATTTTATTTGAAGTGTTCTTATGGCTGAATACAATGTGATATTATTCACTGATTTTTGAAATGAAATTGTTATCTACATCAATATACTACCATGCAAGCTGCTGGAAGGATGTGTTGCATGGGGTGTTAGGACTCTGGATGTAAAAGAAAGGGTATACAGGAAAAAGGAATTGGAAGAGGGGATCGGAAATCAAAACCTTTCAAGTAATGGTCAACTAATATTTTTATTGTTTACGACCCGGGTTTGTCATTACGTGACGAAACCCAGGTCGTAAACAATAAAAATATTAGTGGACCAATACTTGAAAGTTTTTGATTTCCGATATGGAGAGGTTCCACAAAGTGAAGCCTGAATTTATAAGTTATATTTTGGAAGAGGGGATGATGAGTGATGTGTGTTTTGGTAAAATTTGTCTTGTCAATATGCCTTCTATGCAGTGATGAATGGTGTGTAGTGGGGAAGAATTCTTAAACTCATCAGTTTGAATTTCTCTCATTTTGTCACTTTCATGTCATTCATGTCATGTTTGATGGCAGACTATGCTATCAAAATGTTGGTACCACAAACTGCCATAACCCATTTGGAAACCCGAGAGATTTACATTCTAAGCGACTGTCGGGAAAGCCTGAAATCTTATATAATATTCTCCATGTCAAACTGAAACTCATAGGATATGGATTTTTCTTTTAACCTTCATCTGGGCGGCACGCCCAGATGAAGGTTTTTTGATCACTCTTTTGTAGCGCTGGTGGGCGCAGGCAGTAATTTACCACCTTTTCTTTTTCCATCTTTTATGCTCAATTCTTCATCATAAATCATTATCATAAGGTAAACTACTACCGCCCACATGCCCGGATAAAGGTTAATAATAGTCTAGTACATAAACCTCTGCATGGTATCAAGGGGCTCCCTGCCTGGTATGAAAGAGGGGTTTCAATGAAGGTGAGTCATCCTGTCTGGGCTTGTGGCTAAGGGACAAGGTTTACCTGGTGGCTAGAGGACAAGCATTCCGTGTTTTAGGACTGGATTTGAATCCTAGCCGTGGTGGAATTTTTTCTGTGAAATTGCAATGTCTATTGGGTGCTGCGTGGAGAGCACTTCAAAGTTTGGTAATCTATTTTTTTGGATTAGACATTAAAATGTTATTCCGTTGTGTTTTTGTCTAGAGTAAGGAAAGATATAATACTTTAATACAGATTGAGTTTTGTGTGGTGCAGAACTGTGGACTCAGAGAATCAAAGAGGAGTATAGGCTACCAGCATTTGTGATATGTTGTAGAGGACGACGAAGAAAGTGCAGAGGGCGGAAAAAAAGACAACTGGGAAAGTGATTAGTATGTTGGTTGCGGAGAGGAAAATTCTGGAGGAGATTAGGAGGTCGAAGTTTATGATAAACGGGAGAATATTAGGTAAGTGGGGAAGGATAGAGGACCTTGAGCATGTCGTAATCTAGAGAACATCTCCACATGTTAGGACCTTCCTCAACTTGTAGATTACCCTCATAAAGAAATGTTTGTTGATGGAGGATCTTTCCACTCTTCTTTTCCCGTTAAACACACTCCTCACCTATCTGTGCAACTTTCTTAAATGGCATCACTGTCTTCAATCATTGGTTGCATTGCAAGCAGACGGAGAGGGCATTACATATTAAATTGTAGCATGACAACCAAAAGAATAACCACATTAGTTACTATTACTTCCTTGCTCTTTCCTTACTTTCCTTGGGAAAGCGTGATGGAATGGACTAAATAGTGGATTTACAGCAAAATATCCTCAATCAGTTTTAAATTTATCACAAGTTACTCTTGAAAAATGCATTGATTTCTGTGTTATGAATTCTACTCAATGTCACCATTGTTTTAACCAGAAATGCAGATTTATATTAATTTAAATGAGTAATGAAATATGTGCAAGAAAAATGTGCACTAAAGAAGTAGATGCATGCTGATTTTTAGTATGTTATCTACATCAGCATACTACTCTGCAAGCCACTGCATGGGCATGTGGCAGGGGGGGGGGTGTTAGGACACCAGCCGTTTGAAGATGTAAGGGATAAAGTTTTGGGAGGTGAAATAGTGACGTGTATTATGGGAGTGTATTTAGTGGAGCTTAGTTTGTATTGTGGACGCTTATTGTGTACGGAAAGATTGATTTTTTCTCCCTATCTGTTCGGAAATGTATCTCTCTTATTTTATCGCTTCTGTCAGACCTAGAGATGAAGTAAAGCATTATGACAATATTCTCTGTGTCCCTCTGAAACACACCAGTTCTGAATTTCTCTAGCAGCCTAAGCCTTGCGTGTAGCCTTCAAGTCTCTAGGGGCTCCCACCTTAATCCCTCTAAAAGTTATGAAACACTATGTGTATGCTCGTAGCAGTTATTAACGAAGTGTGCAGCTTTTCTTTGTCTTTTATTTAGTTTTTTGTTCAATCTTAATGATCAGGGTCGCAAATGCTCATGGTGTACTTGAGGCGTGGCTTAAGTAGAGCGAAGTAGCCTGTAAACTGTATCATAATTATTTTTTGTTCTTACAAATTTTTTTCCTGAACAATAAATGTTTTTCTTTCTTTCTAGTAGCATCTCTCCTTTACTTTTTCATCTGAGGACCTTCCTATTATACACTTAACTAAACCCAGTTTCTTTAGTGCTGTTCCTCATGTGTTTTGTATGTGCGTTCCCCAGGGTATATCAGAAGTTAGGGTATTTCTAAGATCAATGGAAAACAAAATGGTAGAACAAAAAAATGGTTGAAATGTGTCGGTGCGTCAGTCCATAATCGTGAAAGGATAATCGGGGTTATCATAGATGGCGGATTGGCCTCGTCCACTTGACAGTTTCTGGCCTCTCCATCCACCTCTGATTAATTAACTTTCCACATAACCGAACAGCCCACCATTTGGACACCAGCAAGAGTGATTTCACGCCTACACAAGCACCACATGTATCGAATGGATACTGTCTAATGCCTCGAAGAAGAATCCATTTTCTGCGTAAGTGTGAGTCAGACCTCTCCGCCTTTACGTGTAAACAATTCATCGACGCCTGCGCGCCGGAGGCCATGAGCTATCCTTTATCCTGCGCATGTTGCAAAACTGAATCGAGTACGGATCGTGGATGATATGTATTTGAGTTGCGAAATGGCGATCCGATTTTCATGTTAAACGCGAGCGACTCGTTTTGCGTCGTCATCGACAGATCCGATTAGCTCCCGAGATTGGATAATCAGATTGAGCTCTCTAAGGAGTCGTCGATGGATTGTTGTTCTTCGCGGAGACGTGGAAGGGTATTGCCAAGCAGGTGAAGAAAAAAAGAACCTTATAATCCAACTATGATCAAAGAGCGGGGAGGAGGGTGGGAGTTTAGGTCAAGAGGGTAGGAGGAAGTGGCTGGAGAGAAACGTATACAAGGTCACGAAAGGACAATGCAACTCCACCGGCAGTGTAATAAGGGCACGGTTCGCGTCACACCGCTCTCGTGCGTTATGCAACCCTTTTTATGATGCTCTCGGGGCGGGTGATTTCAACGGGAGACGGGTGGGGGGTCCGCGCGACATGCAAATTGCCTCCCGCCACTTTATTCCCAGAAGTCGTCCGGACCGCAGTCGTTCATGTGACATGGCGAGGTCGCTTCGCCGCGGGCGCATGAAAGGAGATTAATGACACAGCAAATACAATTAGGTTTTTGCTGCGTTGGGGTGTTCCCAGTTGAAATCTCCTGTAATGCGGATGCCTTATCATCATGTTTTTCCTCCCTCTGGTCTCCTGGTAAATAGTTAAACTGAGAGGTTCAAAGAAAGGCAGCAAGTTGTGTTATGGAGATGCATAAGAGGACTGAGAGTGTCACTAAATGCTGCAAGTGGTAGGATGGGACTCTCTAGGACTGAGGAGAAAAATAAATAGACTTTGTGCACTCTCCCGCACACTTGAGGGGAAGAAAGCGTTGGGGGAGATGCGACAGAAGGTTGAAAACCCGAACTACATTGGCAGGAATGATCACCAATAAAAGGTGAAACGTCGGTCACAAAGAACCTATATAAAAAACTTTTCATTCCTCAACAGGACGATTGTAGATTGGAATAGTCTTCCTGCAGAACTGCTTGAGGCCTCTCCTGGAAATATAAATGTTTTTTAGAATAGGTGCAGGAAATTTATTTTGGGCGATTGATTAATTTGAACTTTTTTATTGATTTCTGATTTTGTTGTATTTTTGGTGATTGGTTAAACTTCGGCTTTACATTATTTTGCCGTTACCACCTGAGAATATCCAACTTGTAACTCTTTTGGTTAATATTAATAATAGTTTTTTGTTTCATGTCCTCCAGGCCGAAGTCGCCAAATATTTCCGCGTTTCTTTCACATGGCCATCTTAGGAAATTAAGGTAGCTGGATCGGTAATCGTGGAATATTTAGAGCTCATTGTAATAGTTTTTAAGTAAGTTGAAAGAAATACTAGGGCCTCTTTGCGTAAATTAACCCATGTATGCCGCCCCATAGCTTGTTCTTCCGTCTCGCCACCCAGCTCATCCTTCTCCGAGTCCACATCTCAAACGCCTGATATCTACGTGCATCCTTCGCAATCCTTCCTTCGCAATGACCAAGTCAAGTTACAGATTTAACAAAAAAAATCATGAAATACATAGAAAAGCAGCACGCTTCGTTAAAAACTGCTACGAACGAACATATAGTGTCTCACAACTGTTAGAGGGATTAAGGTGGGAGCCCCTGGAGACTCTGAGGCTACACGCTAGGCTTAGGTTGCTTGACAAATTCAGAACTAGTGTGTTTCAGGGCGACACACAGAATATTATCATGACGCCTCACTACATTCCTAGGTCTGACAGAAGCGATAAAATAAGAGAGATACATTGCCGAACAGATAGGTGCAAAAACTCGTTCTTTCCGCTTACAGTAAGCGACCACAATAAAAACTAAGCTCCTCTAGATACACTCCCACAATACATTCCTCCATTTCACCTCCCAAAAACTTAATTCTTTACACGGATGGTGACCTACCACCCCCTGCCACACGCCATGCGGCGGCTTGCGGGATAGTATGTAGATGTCTCCGACCCAGAATGATATATACTTCATTCTATCTTCAGGGCTACAGCGCCACTCTGTTAAAAGTGTTCACCAGCCTTTTGTTTAAACCTCTACTCAAACCCTCCCCCCCTCATCGATTCCCACCTTTTTGAAAATGCTTCTTTAGCCATGGCAAGTCTATATTTTATGTCGCTACTACTAAACGCAAGTGTCTCGTTGCCTGGCTAAACCCAGATGTCTCGTGGTTGGACAACTGAAATTCCCAGTTCAATTGTTGCATATGTTTTAAAATAAAATCACCTTCAGGTAATTTGGTTCCGAATATTTGGATTTGAAATGCATTAAATTTAGCTTAAAATTACACCTACCTACGTTCGGAAAGGTGAAGATATTCCCCTTTCAAATTTTTTCTTGAGATATTCCGCGGAAATGATTTCCGAAATAAAATAAAATACTGCTCATTATTGATGAGAAACAAATATTCTTGCTAATTGTTGCGCCGACTTCTTAACCGCTGGCAAGATGGTAATATTTTGGATTTTTTAAAAGTATTCGACCAGCTGAGCAGTTGGTAGGTTTTTGTGCAGTACTTATTCTAGAGTCCTTATTTCTAACATGTTACTCTGTTTTCCCTCCAATACGTGATCCGCCATTAGATCTCTCTTAAATTCTTCATGTCGTCTTCCTCCTCTTATTTCGTCCACAATTCCTATTCTCTTCCTTCCTTCCTATTCCACGCTTCCTCTTTGGTCTCCCGTCTATTGCCCATTGCCCTCTTCAATATTCCCTCTCTTTTCAAAACGTCCCCCATTCATCTCTTATCTCTCCTCCTATCCTCAACTGCTAGCTTCCTTTCCACCACATTTTCCTCTCCGACACCTCGTTCGTCCTTCTCGCCACCCAGCTCACCCTCTTCATCCTTCTCCGAATTCAAATTTCAAACGCCTCATATACGTACGTATACGTATATGTACCTACGTATATCCTTCTTCGCAATGGCCAAGTCTGCTACCCATACAACGACACTCTGTTATAAATGTTCCACAGCCTTTTCTTTACGTCTCTACTCAGACCAAAATGCAAAACTGAATAACTTAAGCCAAATGATAACTGAATACCGCTGTTGAAACGATGACTGCGCGAAGAAATTAAATTACTCCGCGCATCGATCATGCTTGGAGCTAAAACCCCACGACTTTTCTCAAATTGGGAAAACAGGCGAAATCACAGAACGTGTAAATTAAGGGTCTACTTCCTCTCAATTGAATAAATGGTAGGAGAAGCACTCTAAACGCCAATTTCAATAGAAGGGATGATATGGGAAAGCTATAAAACTGCTAATCGAAAAACGAATCCGAGAAAAATTAACCAACACATCCCTCGAATCGATATAAGTACAGCGACACTACTCCCCTTCCCGTAAATTACTTTCTCCGCCTCGAGAGTTGCGGCTGAAGAGATGAAGTCTTCCACATAAACGGAAATTTACGCACCACAAGCAACCCACTTAAGAGAAAGCAAACTATCGGCAAAGTATTAATTTTACAACATCAGGCGTCACTTCGTAGTAGAGCTTATCAATTGTAGGATAGTACAAAGCATTACTTTCAATATGGATAATATTATAACCAAAGAGTTATATGGATATTAATATAACTAAAGAATAAACTTGACAACATCAGGGGTCACTTCGTAGAGGCTCTTAACGGTTGTAGAAAAGTACTAAACATTATTTTCAATAAGGATACTAATACACCCAACGAGTAACCTTCGCGAACTGTCGGCGTGACAGTTGCGCACCTACAGAACAGGAACATGTCCAGAGGGCAACTTAACGAACGTTTCGGCAGAGCTCGTCGCTCCATTTAAGTCTTGCGTGAGCGCTAAAATGCGCTGACGTGCTCTTTTCTGCGCGAATCTCCACATTTTGATTAGAAAGGCTCCCAGACGCCAATAACCGAAGACCCCACGGCGGCGATTAAAACTTCATGTTTATTTATGTGAGTATTCTACCAGCTGAATTTTATATTTTTGGACAATTTTTACCCTCCTGGCACACCGTTCCGTTTTCACTCCTATGGATGGCCACTCCTTAGATCCGTCTTGCGTTCCTCATATTGTCTCCCTCTTCTTATTTCGTCCGGAATTTGTGTCCTCTCTCTTCCTCTTTCCCATTGTTCTCCCCTCTATTATTCTCTTCATCATTCCCTCTCCTTTCAAAACGCCCTCCATCCGTCTCTTCTGCCTCCTGCGAACCTCCACCACTAGTTTCCTCTCCAACCATGCTCAATACCTCCACATTCGTCCTACTCGGCACAGAGCTCACCTTCTACATCCTTCTCCACACCCACAGAACAAATGCCTCATGTCTACGTACATCCTTCCTCCGTAATGACCAAGTCTTCGACCAGTCAGTCAGTCAGATAAGGTCAGCGCCACGCTCCATGTTTTAGTGTTCACCAGCCTTTTCTTTATATCATCTCAGACCAAGAAGAGAAGAATTCCTACCAATAGTTGAGCCCTAGAGAGTTTGCAGTGCCAGCTTTGAAGTAAGGAATCATCAGAATGCATGAATGAAGCATGACTGTTCCTTTTTTCCCAAATAAGTTAACTTTTATGAGTTCAATATTTCTGCCTATCGGCTGTTCAAACCAAATGCATATCTGTCACTCTTTATCAACGGAGACTATTCATCGAGAAATGCGTTAGATTTATGTTCTAAGTTACGTATTAGGATCTGCCACTGACAAATACTCTTGAGTACTTCGGTTAAGCGATATTAATATAATCTACTAGGTCCACTGTTTTCTATAAGTATCTTAAAACCAGCCTGAAACTCTAGGGTTGCCCGAATGGCCACGGTCGAAGCTACGGCCGTAAATCTCTGTGAATATAATGTTAAATCTTGCGTATGTATTTGCATGGCGTTTGTGAAAATTACTTTGAGAAAAAATAATGAAACATTCTGAATATTGAACTCATTAATGAGATGAAACGTAAGCATGTGGACTTCTCGTCACGAAATCGCGAATCACTCGGCTTCTGTGCACCCCGATGCACCTCACAGTCGGCCATCAGAGGCGTTTAAGCCTTTGGCTTCTTAAATTGTTTTATATCTTTATTTACGAGTACTGAATATTTTTAGGTTTCCTTCCCTTCAAGAAAAAATATGTACATTAATAATACCATATGCGCCGATAGTGGATCGTCGCTGAAGTTAAACACAGCCAGCTTCTTAAGAGTCCCATTCATTCATTCATTGGTTGTTCAATCCTAAGATTGGTTGACTGCAGCCCTCCACTCTTCCCTATCTAATGCTAGTTTCCTAACGCCTGTTATCACTTCCTATTTACTTTTCTCTTTATTTGGGCCATGAACTTATTCCTGGGCCTTCCTCTGGGGACTTTTCTCTCTATTTTACCTTCAATTTCGTACTTCACAAACGCATTGTGTCTCAGGGTGTGTCCGATCCTTCTGGTTCTTCTTTTCAGTATGGTGTTCCATATGGTCCTTCATTCTTCAAATATTCTGTAAACTTCATCATTTATTATTTTTCCGTCTATTTTATCCTCAGCATCCTCCTCCAAAACCAGCTTTCAAAGGCTTCTGGTCTGTTCTGGTCAGATTTTCCAATGGTCCATGCTTCCGATCCATAGAGTGCCACGCTCCACCCGAATGTTTTCACATACTGTTTCCTGGTTTGTATTCCTATCTTCTTGGAACACAGCAGTTGTCATTTTTACCATGAGCACCTTCTTAGCTTGGGCTATTCTTCGCTTCATGTCCTTTGTACTTCTTCCGTCCCACGTGATGGTACTTCCGAGATGGGAGAAGGGATCAACTTGCTCTAATTTCTCTCCTTTCAGGATGGCTGCTGCATTCAGCTTCTCTCTTCCACATTCTAGGATTTTAGTCATTGTCTTATTTATTTTCATATTATTTTCTTGGAGAACTTGGTCTATTACGTTTAGTGACTCTAGGAGTCCTGTATTGCATAAATTCCGGAGAATCAGTAATGTAATATTCTCTTCATCTAACTTCGCTTTCTTTATCCTTTGCGACAAATGTACACATCACTCTTTTGCATTAATGCTTCATCGCATGGCAACCCTTAACATCGCAAACGCGCATCGTATTCATCGACACTGACCTATCGTTTTTCCTCCTCGTTGACCTATCGACTCTGACCTATCGCGCTGTCAAGATTTCGAGTACGATAGGTGTGGCAGATAGAGTGGAATGATCCCTCAATTAGCGTCTCGGCGATGACATAACTCCCTCATCACGAATGTTGAAAATGCGTGGAAAGACGCTTTAAACATCTACACGGCCTATTTCATGTAATAAATTTTCTGGCTTCATTTGGTGGAACAACATTGCGATGATTTTAAATGAATTCACTTTGTAATATTCCACAGTGGTTTTTATTACTCCGACATAGGCTTCGACTCGAGTCAAGTTATTTTAATCAAGTCAATTTAATTAAGTCAAGTGAATTCATTTAAAATCAACGGCCGATTTCATTGGAAGTATAATTATTTTCGATAAAATCATTGAAAATTTATCTTACTTTTTAAAAGCATTTGTCGCTCTTTGCTTGAATATTCATTCCGGAGCCGTAAATGGTTTGCTTTTTCAGTCGTGAGACAATTAGATCAATCAATTTTTTTCTCTTCGATTTGAGTCACGGATTTAAGCTGACTCTTAATTTATTTATCGTATGGTTTGGTATGGTATGGAATCATAGGATGTTTGAAAATTCCGCTAGTGCTAAATTCTTACGTTCGAGGAATTGGACATGATAAAAGAGATATTGGTAAGAGGTCTGCGTTAGCAAATTCGGTGATCAACATCCGGATGGAATTAATGACAGGGATCTTGTGTAAAAACATAAGGAAAGACTGGCGAAAAATCTAAAATGGAGGTAAGCGTTGTGTGTTACAAAAAATTTGACTGGGGAGACAGTATGATAATAGGCTGTTGTATTTGGAGATGCTGGTGGGGAGTTGATTGAAAAAAGTACGATGGACGGAAAGGAAGGCGGACGAGGATATGCTTGGTATGGTGTGCGAGGAGAGTAAATCTCTGGAAGGAGTTAGGAAGAGCAAGGTACGTCATTGGAGGAAATAATTAGCGTGGAGATCCTGAGAAGCCCGTGATATAGGAGAGGGTTTTTGGAACAGCTGATATCATTAATCGAGTCCAGGGCATTTGACGTGTCAAAAACTCGTAAAGGTATTCCGTCTTCAATCTAAGCCTTCGGTACGGTAGTAAATCCTACCGCAATCGATAGGTTCAAAACTAAACGCTTTAAGACGAAAGTTTATGACGAGCGAAAATTTTAAAATATCAATCGTTTGCAATACAAAGCGTTTGGGTATTTCCACCGTATGAACAAATGTACTTAAGTTCAGTGTGTTCAAATAATTATTTACGGACTTTTTCCGCTAGTACACATTTTCGGATGATTTGCGCTTAAATTTCGTATCCTGCGCCGTAAACCCAAGACATAATAATACCTTCATCTAGACGAAAATTTTAAAAGATGCATCAGTTGTAATACTAGGCGTGTGGTTATTTCCTCCGTAGAGACAGATGATACTTAGTGCAGTGTGTTCAAATAATTATTTCCGACTTCTCCCGACTTTTTCCTCTAATACACGTATAATTATGTAACACGTATAATAAATCATAATGCCTTCATCTAGAAATTTTTTTTCAAAGATGCATCGATTGTAATACTAGGCGTACGGTTATTTCCACCGTATGGACAGATATGACTTAAGTGCAGTGTGTACAAATATTATTTTTCGACTTTTTCCTCTAGTACATGTATTTGCGGATGATTTTCGCTGAAATTTCGAATCCTGCGCCGTAAACCCAAAACATTGTAATGCCTTTATCAAGACGAACATTTTAAAAGATGCATCATTTGTAATACTACACGTGTGGTTAATTCAACCGTAAAAATATATGTACTTAAGTGCAGTGTGGACAAATAATTTTTTCCAACTTTTTCCTGTAATGCACATATTTACGGATGATTTTTGCTTAGATATCGAATTCAGCGCCGTAGACCCAAGTGGTAATAATGTCTTCATCAAGACGAAAATTTTAAAATATTCACCTTTTGTAATACTGTATGCGTGGTTATCTCCGCCGTACAAACAATTGTATTGTGTGGTCAAAGGTAAGTGCAATGTAGTCAAATAATTTTTTCCGATTTCTTCCTTCTTTTTTCCGACTTCTTCCGTCTTTTTTCGTCTTAAAAAGTGAGAGAAGGAGTAGAATGCGAATAAATCAAGGGGTAGACAATGTAGGAAACATGCAGCGATATGTGTTATGATTGGCGACGTGATATGATGAGGAAGACGAACGAGGAAGCTTTGAATGGAAGGAAAGATACAAGGAAAACCCACCGACCTGCCATTGATGGCGTAAGTGACCTCTTTGACTTCCATTGTCACTAAGACTACTGGAAACAAAATAGAGGGAATGGAAATATCTCTTGATGAATGTCCTTCAATGATTGGTCAGTATTTTGTTAAGGTAACCTATTTTAATCTTCACCTGCAGTAATTGTTTTAAATTTTCCGATGTATGCTAAATTTGTATTTTACTTTCAATAATAGCTTGATGAGAAGGTTGGAATTATTTCATCCCATCCAGAGGTCCCGGATTTGAACCCCGACAGTTTTTAGCGGAGATTTTTAGTCGAATCCCGACCCGTACCTGAATGCCACTTATGGGGTTCAGAGTCATCTACAAGAATACTGCATAAGGACGTGACTCTTGATGCTCTTTCGACCGTCTTTTACTAAAATCTGTCGCAGTTAAAAAGCGTTCCAGAACCCTCCGATAGGTGGCTCAGTTACCAAATGGATCCTTGTTGACAACGAGTAGTGCATTGTAGTGAAGGGAGTCCGTAGTGTATACGTGCGGAAAAAACGACGAGAATTTGGTTAACCCTTTGAGTGCGGCATGACGTCATATCACGTCATGCCGCACTCAAAGTGTTAAAAATGGGTTTGCGGTGTTGTTTTCTGCCTGGGTGCTCTACAGGGTACGGGAATAGAAGGAATTGGAACAAGTTTCTCGGCGTAAGGAACAAAAGCTTGTTTAATGCTAATGTAAGTTCACTTGGGTGGCGATTGTTGCCCTTACCGCATGGTAGCCATTGCGATCACATGGAATTGTGAAGTTATAGCACTAATAATCTCATGATCGTATTTCAATCGTTATATTTTTTTCTCCCGAGGACATACAATAACCTTGTTTTCATATCTAGCCCGCCGGAAGCACAAACTTGCGACTATTCTATTCGCAAGTTTGACCAACCACATCAGCTGATTTCGCTAGTGGAGGTTTCGAAATACGTAAATTGGCATCGAATAACCGGAAATGAACTAGCTTTCGTATTAATTGCATTAATTATTATTTCAATGCACTCTGCTCACTCTGCTCCCTTATCTTACATCATATATTAGAAATTTTAGGGTGGAATATGGTGTACGAATCCACCGATCACATAACCTAATGCTGTACGCCTTCTGTGTCATTTATTTATTTCGCTCTCGAGAGTTTTTCGTCGATGGCTCGGTACCTTAGGTACATAAATCTACTATCCAATGCCTTAAAGTATTACTTACAGTATAAATCATCGTACTGGTGGAGAAAAAGGAGACGTAAAAACACGTATAGTTAGCCCAGAGACGTCTGCTATAAGGATCAATTACTCAAACAGCGCAGCCTGTGGCCAAAAGTGGAACTTCAATTCTATCGCTTCCGTTGGCAACAGAGTTGAGATGGGAGTTTTCCATCCTTATGCAGTGTTCTTGGTCATCTACATGCCACGACAAGTATCAAGTCTTTCATTGTTTTTCCACCACAACAATTATCAACTTGATAATTGTTGTGGTGTATGTGGTGGCGGAATGTAGTTCACTCTGATGGCGATTAGAGCGTTTTTTGTTATGAACAAATTTGCACTCGTTAATAATATGTTTAGATAAAAGTTAGAAATACGTTATACCGTTTTTGTTTCTTGGCAATTTAATGCCATTTTTAACATTGGCGTTATGGCACTTGACGTATATTTCGATATAATTCGGATTCAAATGTACAGATTTTTTTTATATACGCGGAATAACTCGTTTCATGTTTGTTTTACAGTTTCCAACAAATACCAATGCATCATGCCGAGTGAAAAACAACGTGTTTACTGATGATTTTCGCTAAAATTTCGCGCCGTGAAGCCAAGTCATAACAATGATTAGGACGAAAATTTTTAAATATAATCCATACGTCGTTTTCAATACTAAACGTGTGGGTTATTTCCACAGGTATATATAGATGTGCTTAAGTGCCGGGTGGCTCAATTTTTTCCGACTTTCTGGAAAAGTCATTAAGTGCTCACTCAACGACTCACGATTGCCGCTCCAACCGCCTTTAAGAGCATGTAAAGTGTGTTATAACTTTCATCGCAAATCACTGATCCACCTCAGTGTCGGTTACCTCCCCAGGCCATCGTATATCATAAGGTTTAAAGAATAATGCGATACCTGGAGGAAATTGTTTACAGAAATCATGATCACGATTGACCTTAAAAATGAGAACGTATTTTTGAAGGGTTCAAGGTTTATTTTGAAAATGGCTTCATCATTGGTTGTTCAATCTTAAGATTGGTCGACTGCAGCCTTCCCTATCTAATGCTAGTTCTCTTACTTCCTGATATTCCTTCATATGTACTTCCCTCTTTATTTGGTCCATGAACATATTCGTGGGTGGGACTCTGGGGACTTATCCCACTATTTTGCTTTCAATTATGCTCTTCACAAACCCATTGTATCTCAGGGTGTGCCTAGTGATGAAAAAATGTCGGTCAAAATCGATTTTTCGAGCAATCGATTTTTAATCGAAATGAAAAGCTCGACTTTTCAACAAAAATCGAAATTTGAACCAAAATATCGATTAGTCGAAAAAATTGACGGTTCTTTTTTGAAAAAAATACAGTTGGTACAAAAAAATGTTTATTATTCATTCGAAAAACGCTCATAATACATATTTGAATAGTATAAAAACTCCCTAAAAATCTACTTAGAATACATTCTTGAATTATTAGTAGTAAAAATTTACAAATGCACGCACATTAAAATTTGGGCATCACCGCTTGGAACCATTCGACTTCACTAAAATTTTTGAAGAAAGATCAACTGATTGAGATGCTTTCTTGATGATCTATGGCGTGCCTTTCCAATTTTACCGGTCTTAGAGAAAAGTCTTTCACATGGGACGGATGACGTTATCATACTCAGCACTCTGATCGCGAAACGGTACGAGAGTAATCGGTACGGTATGCTGAGATTAAACGGAATGGTCAAGATCGAAGTTGAAAAATCGAGTTTGGATCGAAACTCGAAGATCATGGCTCGACCTCGATTTCCTCGATCTTTGACTATTGAAACTCGATTTTCGATTTAAATCGAAATCGATTTTTCCATCACTAGGTGTGCCCAATCCATTTTGTTATTCTTTTCTCTATGGTGTTCCATATGGTCCTCTCCTCTTCCACTCTGTAAACTTCTGTAAACTTCATCATTTCTTATTTTGTCCGTCCATTTTATCTTCAGCAACCTCTTCCAGCACTGGGTATTGAAGGCTGCGAGTCTGTTCTGGTCGGCTTTTCCAATGGTCTATGCTTCCGATCCATAGAAAGTCACGCTTCACTCGATTGTTTTCACCTACTGATTACTGGTTTGTAGTCTTAATTTCTTTGAGCACAGCGGTAGTCTTTTTCCCATGGACTCCTTCTTAGTTTGGGCTATTCTCCGCTTGATGTGCGTTGTACTTCTTCCATCCCACGTGATGGTACTTCCGAGATAGGCGAAGGAATCCACTTGTTCTAATTTCTGTCCTCTCAGTGTGGCTTATGCATTCAGCTTCTCCCTTCCGCGTATTAGGATTTTAGTCTTCGCCTTATTTATCTTCATTTTTTAGTGTTGGAGAACTTGTTTCATCACTTTTAGTGACCTTTGAAGATTTCCAGCTATGACTGCGATATCTTCTGCGAAGCGGAGCATGTCTATTTCTTCTCCGTTTATCTTTGTCCCGATCAGTGCCATTTCTTGTGCTTCTATTAAGGACTCCTCCTAGTAGATGTTGAACAGTGCTGGTGAGAGGTTGCGTCCTTATCGTACTCCTTTGTTAATTAAAAATGACATATAGTGTCGAAAACTTGGTCGTTTTGTGATAATAAATTGTGCGGAAATATGACAAAGTTCTGTCTTTTTGAGATCATGATGTCCATCATATTTTACTTTTTACGTGTTTGAGACCCAGTGGCTATGTTGTGAGCGATTTTTTACACGTGACGGTAAAAATGCTAGAGTCGTAGGTCACTGTGAATTGCACTGGACAATGTTTAAAGAGTTTGAGCCAAATATCATTTCACCTAGAAATTAATGAATTTGGTCTCATTCTAACGAAAAATATCTTAATCTTTCAAAAATACCAGCCCCATACCGAACCACTTTCCGAAATTTGGGACGAAAAATACCAGCCTTTTTACGTGGGAAATGGTACCGAAATCTCATTTCGAAACCCATTATTAAAAAAATGAAGGATTTATAACACTTAGATCTCGTAAAAAAATGAACAGCGTGCAGTTTGATTGTTTGCTTATCTATTTTTGAATCATATCGTCACCGCAGTAAATTCTTGGGGATTTACAAAAAAAACTTCCCTTTTGAAGGAGTTTTAATAGTACCGCGTGAAACAAATGAATCAAACCAAAGACTTTTGTGGATATTTTAATTTTATTACCTAGAATTTCAGTTATGCACAAGTATTTTAGTGCAGTATTAACCGTGAAATATTTAATTCATGCTTCCTAGAGCTGTTAAAACTAAAACTAATAATTCGGACGTGTTCTCTATTATGACTAGGGAACTATCTCGCGCATACTACCTTAATTATCCCTTGATGGAGTGATTTCATGCAAGAGTGACTCGCCACGTGCGAGCGCGCGATCAAACGGAGTTGGTGCTGATAGTATAATGGAGACGGGTAAGAGATATAGATATAAGCGTCGGCAACATCTTAGGAAATTCACACGAGGGGCGGAGGGGTCGTATTATAGTGCACACGGCCTGCACCTTTCTCTAATGCGATTCATTTTAATGTTTCACTCTTGACCTCCCGGCGGTGTACAGCCACAGTGGTGCGTCACCGGGGTTGGCGGACGCATACATTAAAGTCACCGAGCTGATGGCGAAGCGGCAGATAGGTCGGTAATAACGTAGGATCGTTAGCTAGTGCGATTTCGAATCCGCCTATGCTTCTTTTGCAAATTGGAGATGAGAGTAAGATTGTCTTTTGATCGTTTCAAATGTTTTGCTCAAGATGAGATTGTGGAGGGTTGGGTGGTTAGTTCTCTGGAGACGAGGCTGTCAACCGAGGAAATTTGCGTCACTGAGGTAAGGGCGGGGTAGAGTTAGTTTATAAAGACATTTTTTTACGGAAATTTTAAATTTAAAGAAGCAAAAATAATAGATTTTGAACCAAACAGTTATAAAACATTGCTCAAAGAATGTTGAATTTCGTAAAATCTCTCACAGCATGTAACAATAGAACATACATTAAAAAATTAAGCAAAATATGTATATCAATTCTTAACAAAACATCAACTTAAATTCATGCCATTGACACTATATTACAAAATTCTCCATGTTAAATATTTTAATCGTATGTTTTTAGATTAGCCATTAAAACCCATCGTTCTTTTGTTATTTTTTTTAGTTTTTATTTTTCTGAAATTTATTAATAGCTACGGTTTAAGCTGTTGCTATCCATTTCTTGTAGTGCAATAAGACTGATCTCCATCTTAAGGTAAAACATTGACTTTAAAATTTCTTCAAAGTTCGTAAAATATAAAAAAAAACAGAAGTTTAATTAAAATATTGTATTATTTGTTGCACTAAACCTTCAGGATGCGAAAATACATCCGCGAAACGTTGGCGGGAAGGGGTTTTTGAAGCCATTTATACAACTGAGACCAACTGTCCATAATTACTGCTTATACGTATAAAAGTGGTCAAAATCTAACTACATGAAAAATATACCAAGAAATGAATATAGGTCGGAGGAAGTAAATTTTAGGCGCGGAAAGGTATTTTCCTATCAACTTCATTGTTTGGTAGCAGACTTTGGGTTATAACAGGATAAGGATCAGAATTGTCTAAATTAGTGATGGGTCGTTCAGGATCGATTCGTTCAAAATGATTGAATCACCAAGTGAGTCAAATGACTCATGATTCATTTCGGCAAAATGATTCGATCATGCAATCATTTTGTGTTTCCGTCTGCCGTGTGATTGAATGTGATATTAAGTGGAAAAACATTCACATGTACGTTATCCGTTATGTCTAGTCATGAAATTGCAGGGAGATATCTTCATGGGCATAAATCAATTAGTATTTGGTCAGTGAGTTTATGTTTGTATAGCAAAGTTAGGGACAAGGCGCTCATTTTAAAAACGATGAAATTAACCCTTGTTACAATACCAGCGCATCATTACAGTTGGTAAACTTGATAAGAATTTTCATTACCTGCTCAGTTGAAAGCTCCTAATTGAATGTAATTCATTACTACAGATCAGAAAACATTCACGCACATTAATTTGTGTAGTCTGAGCTAGTGATTTAATTTTCATGTACATATTTTGACGTTATTCTTCTTGAATTCAGAGTCTGTGACAGTTTGGCCTCTCTAAATACTCTCGTGACTATAGCACTTGGAAATCTCCAATTTAATGCGGATCCAAAATTTGTGGAATATGGAAATCAATCAGCCTTCCTAAATTTCTAAGCACGATAGTAATTATTCGAAATCAATTATTGAAATAGATTGATGGCATCAATTAGCATCATTCGAGTTTTTGAGTCTCTTCAATCTTGATTCATTCGAGTCTTTCGATTCACGTGAGTCTCGTGATTCATCTAATCAATCTGACTTACGAGTCATAATGAATCAAATAATCGAATCAGTTGATTGAATCTTGTAAGTGATTCGAATCAAAATGATTGAATCACTAAAATGATCGACTTAGCCCATCTCTAGTCTAAATGCATTGGGTATGGGATAGACCGAGAAATGTTCACTGCAAAAACAGAAAGAAATGGAAATGAATTTCCCCATAATGGACTCATATGAAATGGGCTTGCTTCTTTGGTTTGACCATGCTGAGAGAATAGATGTGATAATAGATCGATTAAGGTAGTTTGAGCAAAATATCGTTTTGCCTAGAAATCAATGAATTTGGTCTCATTTTAAAGAAAAATATATCACCCTTCCATTGACATCAAAAATTCAACCCCTTACCTCATTACTTTCCGAGATATTTGCCAGAAAATACCAGCCCTTTTATATGGGAAACGGTACGTGTATGCACTCCAAAATGACCTTATATTTAATATGAGAATTTAATATGGCATTTCCTACACTTAGATTCCGTCAAAAATGAACAGTGTAGTTTGAGCTTTCTCAACTATTTTTGAAAATAAATTTTGTTGTCACCGCAGTAAATTCTTCGGGATAACAATAAACCTTCTGTTTTGATGGAGTTTCAAAAGTACCACGTGAGAAAAATGAGTCAAGTTAAAGGCTTATTTAGATATTTTCATTTGATTAATAACAGTTTCTGTCATATAAAACTATATTATTGCACCATTAATAATGCAATATTTCATTCGTGTGTCTCACAATTGGTGAAATCAAACGTATATATCGAATATGGTCTCTATTATGATTAGGGAATTATCTCGCTCGCGCTACCTTAAGGTGGTAGGAGAGATTTTTGTACAGATTTGCGCGAAACTTTTTAATTGAGAACTCATTAGTATGTATATTCAAAAGCGAAAAATTTGCATGTTACCGATTGGTTTCTTGGAAATTCAATGCAATTTTAACACGTAGGCTTATGGCTTTTGGCATATATTTCGAAATAATTGGATGACATATATAAGATCATATATGATTTTCTCCTAAATGCGAAACATATCTTTCATATTTATATAATGGTTCCAATTAAATATAATGGTATCGTGCCGAATAAAATACGCGTGTTGGTATGCAATTTTTGCTCAAATTTCGAATTCCACGCCGTAAACCCAAGTCATAACAATGCTTTAATGGAGACGAAAATTTTCAATCATAAATCTTGCACCATTTATATTACAACATGTATGGTTATTTCCAACATAGAAGTTGATTCGGTTAATGGAAGTGTGGACCAAGAATTGTTTTTCGACTTACTTGAAAAGTTATTTAAAAGTGCTCTAGGCACTCACGATTCGCGTTTCAACTACCCAAACAGAGTAAATTTATGATGGAGGAGTACTGTGTATGAGCTAGGGAATTGACTGAAAAAGTTATGAGTGGATGTGATTGAGGGTAGACTCTTAAGAAAAGGGATATTTGGAGTCTAACAAAGTGGAGGGCTCACATGAAGCAATGGATCAGTGTAACTGATGCAAATTAGCTGTACAAGTAGGAAATTTAGTGGCCTATCGGCGTGTATTAAACCTTTTTAGCTGTGCCAACCCCGAAAGAGAACGATGTGATTGGTATGCGTGTAAGGAAATTTATATTGGTGTGGTGATGAGGGAATGTTATTTAGGAAATTGAGTGAGAGTGTACATAAACTAGATTTGGGAATTAGCTTTCGTTTGACGAAAGGCGCTTCAGGTCCTCAGTTTGAAGTCCTCCCCGATAGATGTTAAGATAGAGTTGTTGTTAAGTATTCTACCGGTATTCTAAGGTAGATTTTATTGAATGGCATGGAGATCTCCTCCCGGCGTTCTACACTTTCTGGGGCCTATCTCGCTGTAGTATATCATTTTTTGCCTCAGCATACGATCTACCTCTCTTCATCCTGTCCATGAAACCTATTCTACTTCTTCCCCTTCCCCACTTGCCCAATATCCTACCCTATATCACACTCTTCACCAACCCATCTTCCCTTATTACATCCTCCAGCCACCTACTCTGACGATCTCGAATTTCATTTAGAAGTTTCTTCCCTCGCCCACAATCTCCAGTACTTCCTCACTAGTCTTCCTGTCTGTCCACCTCACTCTCTGCATTCTTCTCCGTACCCACGTCTCAAATACCTGTATCCTATTCTCGTCCTTATTTCTGAGGGTCCATGTTTCTGCTCCATACAACGCTACGCTCCATATCGAGCTCTTAACCAGTAGATGCAGTACTGCCCTCGAATCATTAGACTCTTTAAATTGCTCTCTTGTATGATTCGGAGTTCCTTTGCAAAATCCCCAAATTTTACCTCTGGGATTGGAACCCTTGACCTCCATGTGGGGAGCAAGTACTGAAGCCACCGCTCGCAAGCGATCCCCGAAAACAAATATAATTGAAACAATACACATTGCTACAATATGTGCGATAAGACAAAGTGTTGCATATATGGATAGATTGGTTAGGAATGGGTATTTTGGGAGTATAGAAAGGGTGGAGAGAAACCCGGTAATGGCATCAGCGTATCCTTAACGAAATGCGCCCAGTTTTGCGTTCCATTCGAGGGACGTTATACTACATTTCAATCGATACCCTAGTAGGGACCGGGGTCCATTGAAAAATCTCCAATGCTACTGAGATTCGATCCCGGCCACTCAGAATGAGAAGCCAGCACTCTAGTCTCCACATCTATTTAGAAAAGAATGTTATTTTGTGTGTATCCTGAAAAAGACAAATGATTATAGTGAAAATGATGCTGAATGGGAGTTATTGACATTTGTAATTTTACACGCTGTATTTCCTCAAAATATTTGCATTGGATTTCACCCCTCATTTTATGCAATTCGGAATATTGAATGCTTATGGACTTGTTCTGGTCGACCTTGGCTCCATTCTTCTATTTATAATTTATACATTATTATTCTCGAGGTGTTTAAAAATTATATTTTTTGATGCGTGTTAAATATTGTCCGTTAATAGACCACTATTCTCTTTAATCATCCTCGGCGACATTGGGGAGACTTTAACGCGTGCTAATCATGAATCGCGGGTTCGAATCCCGCATGGGTGGTTTTTCTCCATCATCAGCTTGGTTGTGCGTATTCGTTCAGCTTTGGTAATTAATATGGCCTTCTTTTGGGAAAGCAGTGATGAAAGAAATAAATCAGTATTACCGCGTAGAGTAATGATCTATGTACAAAATATTACCGCTCACTGTCGACTTAAGTAGGGTTATTTGATGTAATGAGTATTGAGAAAGGTTGTTTGGGAAGTCAGTACGCTAAAAACTGTTGAATTAAAGTAAGGTAGAAAATTACTATTAGCGAGAGATAAGGTGACAGGAGGCGTAATTACTTTCAATTTACTTCGTGCTTGTTTTACTTTTGATACAACGTCATCGGAAGTACGTTGTATCATTTTTTTCTTCTTTGTCCTTGATTTTCTTGGCAATGATCTCCGTTCTCGTGCGTGCGCCTGTTATATTCCATTGCCTGAGGATAATAGAAGGCTCAAATGGGGAGTCTATGGGTGAAATATTTACGCAATGCCTTCGCTAAATTTCTCGAAACCTCCACTACTTCTAGAATTGTTCCTCGCGGCCGATTTAGCTGCCCGGAGAGTGTTTACTTCTACGCACTAAGTTGTTATGGCAATTTATTTTTCGCCAAGAATGAGCTCATAGACATAATTAGGCATCCCAAAGAAGATGAATGGGGTTATTAGAGGCTGCGAAAGGGAAATAGCAAACTATGGCGCGATTTCCTTTACGTCTTATCACATTTATTGGCCGCATTGCGTAAAGGAAAAACAGTGAAGAACGAACTGCGAGAGAACTTAATAGAGGTCACGAGTACAATGGACTGCTATAACTTGAGTCAACAATAATTGCTAGTTAACCGATCTAACTACGCAACGTATAATTATCTCGCTGGTCTTATCTTTTCGGCTTTTTTATTTCGTTTTATCTCACCACTCGGCTTGGCTCTTGTATTTTACGTATAATTGAGGCCCCAGAGTCATAAAAGCATTAGTGGACATGCCTTACATTTGAAATAACTTACTTTGGTATTTTTTATGATGTAATTAACTTGTGTCGTCACAAAATGATTTTCCATCCCCATTTCATATTAATTAGATGTGGTATGAGATAAAGTGATGAGATTTTCAAGAATAAAGAAGGAGGTGCTTTACATAAGGATGAGTGGGCACAAAATTGAGTAACTCAAACAGTAAATATATCTAGGTAGTAGTTTGGAGGAGAATGCGTTTAATAGTAGGGATAGAGGTGGGTCGTTCGCGAACGAACAGGTCCGAAGGAACGGGTCCATGAATTGAACGGAAGGACAGAGGACTGACTACAGAACGACCGCTCCGACCGGTCTTTTCGTTCCGACCGGTATTTTCGTTCCTTTCGGTCACTCGTTCCTTTCGGTCAAACGTTCCTTTCGATCCATCGTTCCTTTCGGTTCTCGGACGGAAAAGAAGTGTACGTCTTTTCATCTTAATTCGAGGAAATTAATTTTAAAAATATCTATATACGCTTTGAGTTGATAGCACATTGATCCTGAAGTTAAAAAAATACGAAAATCAACAAAATTTGAAAATGTTGTAAAAATGTTAAGAATAAGAATTTGGTCATGTATTTGTATGCAAACACTTATTTTAGTAAAGTTCAGGAAGTAACAAAAGCTTTGTTAGTTTGACGTGGAATATTTATTGGACTGTCCAATAAATATTCTACGTAAAACTTACAAAGCTTCTGTAAATTCCTGAACATTCTGGAAAAGTTTTACAAAGTTTATGCTGAAACTATTGAACTTATTTTAGTCCCCAAAACTATAGAAAACTAGTGAATATTTTATATTGCTAATTTTGTATACACACACAGGGACTAAAGTTCTCTACATATCCTTTGATTCACTCGTTTTTGATTTTGAAAGTATTGTCATTATTTTGATACAAAGTAATGCGCTGGTAATTGCGTTATAACTGCTAGTGAATGATTACGTAACGACTAGTTTGTATAAAGTCATTATCTATGTTGACTTTTGTGTATCGACGAGATATCGTGCGACACTGTCGTGACTTTAGGTCCGCCGCTCCGCCCAGGGGTCCTTGCGGCCGATCTGGCTGGACAAAATTTTCTAATGAAATGTATTGTTTGAAAATAAACCAAACTAATACTGATTATAAAATCGTATTTTTACTACTTTGCAACGCGTTTTTCGACAATAATGTCACTTTGTGGAGCATGAGGAGAAGGGGTCAGGTGGGAGGGAGAACCCCAAAAATTCTTCCGTGTTAGCTTGCGGAAAGATGTCTAATACTTGGTTATCTTTATAATAGCGTCAGTCGGCTCGCTTCATTCGGCCACGCTCACAGCTGAGGCCAATTTAATCAACTGAAAAATTTTATGCACGCCTTTCCGGATTCAAACAAATCATGGTTTTAATAGCAAGTATTTTATTTTTATTTTTGGCTACATATTGAAAATCTATTCCACATCAATTGAGAATTATTTATAATACGTTTGTGATCTAAATTTAATTGGACTTAGTATTATTTTTCTTCATCTACATCCACATCTACGTGATACCCTGCGAGCCACCACGAGGGTGTGTGGCAGGGGGTGAAGATCACCAAACATGCACTATTGACATGCAATTAGGATATTTAAGGGAGATATGCTAGATAATAGGGTCACATGGAGCTAGATGGTTAGTATCTACATAATAAGGAAAGGATTATTGGTTGTTATTACATGCATCATGCACTGCAGACTACTCTAACTATATTTCACCTACCTATCCCTTGCTACGCTGCCTATTGTTCTCTCTTAAAGTACGAGGGAAAAATGACATTTTAAATCTATCGGTACGACAATCTATCTCTCTAATCTTGTTAACATGATCAAACCTAGCATAATACGCAGGGGTTCTCAATATATATCTTACGTCATCTGTGAACAACTCTGTTTCGAATTTACTTAAAAGGTTTAACCTAAATTTTAACCTGCGTTCTGATAGTAATTCCCATCCTAGTTCTTCTATTAAATCCGTAACACTTATACAATTCTTCTTTTTTGTCATGTTTTAAATTACTTTCCTGCCTTTAAATTAAAATGAAAGTTCAAGGAGTTTATTTGTTGAAAGAGTTCCTCGTTTTACTCCCTTGTTCCTGGATTTTCGGACACATTTTATGGAATGCTTCTCGTCCTATGTCACGAATGCAAGCAATTATTTTTGTGATTAATAATAATAAGGCGCCTTTATTGGGGCGAGATTGAGACTAAGGCAGTCCCTTCTTCCATCTAACCCCTCGTTAGATAAATGCATGAAATAAGTGTGAAGAAAGATATATACATTTGTGGGAAAAACGCAAGGAAGTGAGGAAGAGATATCATAGAGAGGTAATTGTTATTGAGCAACCAAGAATCGAATTTTTGGGGGTAGTCCTTTGAAGGATTAAAATTCCTCTGGGATAGGTAACAGCATCAAAAGCAGTCTGGCCACTCTTCACTCAATTCGCATGCGGCATATTTGTTCATTTTGAAAATTTCCTATGTGGCTTAGGTTTGGCAATCTACGTTCCATCTTATTTTCCATTTCTTCCCAACATCACTATGATCTATTTTTTATTTAATACTTTGTTTCTCCTCGGACCGTCGCTTCAGGAATAAATTCCTTCTGGTGCATCAAGAAACCTTCTTTTGGTTTATTTTTTTAAAGCTGGTAATTTGATTTTTATTATTAATTATTCAGTATTGTAGCACGCGATTATTACAGCAAACAAAGTATTTATCGTTCCTTATTTTATTTTTTTACATATGCTACGTACATATTGAAAATAAAATTTATGATTATTAAAAAAATGGAACGGTGAACGAGTAAAAAGGAACAGGTTCCAAAAAGGACATCCACAGTGAACGAGTTCCCAAAAATGAACGAGTTTGCCCATCTCTAAGTATGGACGCAAAATGTAGAATTATCATGACTGAAGAAGCATTTTCAAAGAGGAGGGAATTTATAAGCAGGGGTTTGAGTGGAGACGTAAAGAAAAGGCTGGTGAAAGCCCTAATATCGAGCGTGGCGCTGTATGGGTCGGAGACATGGTCATTGCGATGAGACGATGTACGTGGAATTGAGGCGTTTGAAATGTAGGTTTGGAGAAGGATGGAGAGGGTGAACTGGGTGGCGAGAAGGACGAACGAGGATGTATTGGACATAGTTGGAGAGGAGAGGAAGCTCATAGTGGAGGTTTAGAGATGGCAGAAGAAATGGATGGAGGACGTTTTGAAAAGTGAGGGAATGTTGAAGAGAGTTATGGAGGGAGAACACTGGGGAAACGTGGAAAAGGAAGGATGAGGAAAGAAATCCTGGACGAAATAAGAAGGGAGAGACGATATTCCGGAATTCGAGAGGGATCTTGCGGCGGGCCATCCATATGAGTGAAAACGGAAAGATAAGCCAGAGATTAGGACGTTAGGATAAGTACTGTCCAAAAACCTACCAATCAGCTAGTAGAATACTTAAATGAAATAAATTCCCTTAGTGAGGACTTTCTCTAGCCTACCTTCAATCCACTTATCATATCATCTAATTATATCCCCTTGTTATCGGGTATTTATATATAGATTCATTTTTCAAGCGTGTAAACTATTAGATTATGTGCATTACCTCGCCAAACGTGATATAGATGGTTTTCCAAAATATCTCCTGCATATTAAGCTCAAATTAATGAAAAACAAATGTGAAATCGTATGAAAATCAGTAGTATAGAAAATTGTGCTCATAATGAAATAGAGGCGTAATGCATTCACCATATAATGGTATACGAAAATTATTTTATTCATAAGCAATAAGATTTAAAAAATTATATTCCCATTTAATTTGTCGCATACGGATGGGAAGCATTTTAAAGAAGCAATCGACCTCCATCAACCACAAAAATTATGGACACGGATGGCGCTTTTCGTATGTTTTACGAGATGAATGCCGCATGATGTCTCTTCCATCGTAAAAGGGCTACGAAAGTGTCAAGTAAGCATTTCACTTTGCTTGCCTAGGTATCAAGATATCTTGATATCGAGTTAACTATGCGTTTGCCAAGTTCGAAACCGGCCTAGGTATCTAGACAATATGGCGTCAGCGGCCACTTGAATTTGACGTCATTTCCGCCCAATGCGTACTAGGTTTCAAGGCAAGATTGCTTGATTTGCCAAGTTCGAAAACGGCCTAAGTCCCCTAAACTCCCTCCTTATTTCCTTCCCCGTACCCTGTTAATATAAAAATGCACCATATCTGTACTTGGCATTCTGCCTCTGAAGATTATGTTTTTACATTGAAACCGGTCAGGCTTCTCAAACAGTAAAATAGTGTGGAAAATTACAAAGTTTTAATTATTATATTTAGTATTATTATTAGTTTTCCTGATGTGGTGAAAGCTTCAGTTAAACGCTTTATCCTTTAAGATTTTACTCTAAGGAGTATTTAAATGAAATAAAAAAATGCAATTGGCAAGCACTCAGCCTAAATATACTCACTGCTGCAAATTTTGTACATCTTAAGAAAACAGTGCTTGGAAGTGCTTGTTCCTTCTTTTCGCATAAAAAGCCGGGAGCAAAAGCGCCATTTTCCTCTCGCAATACGGGGCAGATAAACGAACTTTCCGCTCAGGTTGAGGCAAAAAATAATTTTGAGAGATATTAAAACCGGGCCTCTGCAAATGTGATTGCAAACCGAGTGTTTCTTAATCCCATACTCTTTATCTTTTGGTTCATTTATTTCATTGCTCTTTGATATGGCTGTGTATACCAAAAGGGAAAACTTCAGCCTCTACTCTCTCATTCCAGCGTTATTAATGTCAAGATCGACGATTGTGATATGTTTTCGATTTGTTTTTTCAATGGTGTTATTTCCTCCCTACTCCTTCCCTATTTCCTTACTACAAATTCGTATTTTTGGACTTTCAACTCTTGATTGGAGAGTGTTTCTCTCGCTGGTCAACTTTTTCCCTCTGAGTGTCCTTTACACCTGGCGGAAGATTTGGATCAGGTGTTCCGAATGCCTTCGGGACGCCTGTTGTCTGTTTTCGAGAGAATCAAAGGACACCTGTCAGTAGCTTTGTTTTTGAAATGTATGTTAACCCATTTCCGCCCAGAAAATATTTTGCTTCCAACTTTGATGAAGTTTTGGTATATTACTCACATGGTCACCTGAAGTACTCATAAAATATTTTGGTGGTCGTGACCTTAAACAACGCAGTATTGGCAAGTTGATTGCGAAAAAGTTCGCGGTTCCTCCTACAGAACGTCATAAACTCGGCGCGTCAGGGTGTAGCCATACTCTATCAGCCTCTGCTCTCTCATTCAAACGTTCTTAATGTCAAGATCAACGACTGTTTTCGATTTGTTTTTTCAATGGTGTTATTTCCTCCATACTCCTTTACTACAATTTCATATTTTTGTAAATATTTCATAACATTTTGTAACTTATTGTGGGATTTATTATTATCCATGGTATACTGTATGAACGGTGGGCGGGAACGGGTTAAAGTGATATGCTTTAGTTGCGTGAACGTTGTAACTTTGAGGCCCATGCGGATGAGAGGGGATGCATACCATTGTCTTTTAATGTTGGTTAGTAGAAGATGAACTTATCGGTGATGATGTTTTGGAAAATGTTTAAGGAATGGTTTTTATCTCTTAATAATTCTTAACGTGGAGAAAATGAATATTCCCTGTGAGAATCGTCATGCAAGAAAAAATATATTGTTATACGAGGTGGTGTAGGGCTTTATTCTGCGTATGTGAAGAGCTATTTGAGATTTAATTTGCTCGAATAAAATTAGCTGAAACCATTTTGAGAGGTGATGGATTTGGAGAGTGGTTGGCTTAAAGGCTTTTGTTAACAATCCATCTTTCTCCAGAAGCATCGCACCCAACCGGACTACGCGGGCCCTGCGCTGGGCTTTGTTATAATAACAATAATAATAAGTTTATTTGCCAAGGGATCAGTAACATAAGGAAGTAACTATAAGTTATATGAGACACATCAATATAATAATACGCAAGATTCACAGGTATCAAGATAACACAAGAAGTTCAGCCAGTATATCATGGACAATGATAGATCCCACAATAAGTTACAAAATGGGATGAAAGATTTGAAAAAAAATTAAAGTTTCTCCATGATATTGTCACTCATGTATTCTACAACAGAATAATATTGCTTTTTCAGTTAAAACTCTTTTGGTTTGGCCATGAAGATGTTGGTACTTCTTAGGTTTTTTTAAGCCGGCAGACAATGTACGAGGATAAGTCAATAAATAACTCGCAAAACTGGATAGAGGCTATAATAATGAAAGTAACTTCCTAAAATTTGTTTCTCTTTTCTACACATTCACCCTATACATTCATACACTTATCCCACCTCTCTACAAGTCCTTGATATCTGGCAGCAAATAAGTCTTTTGTTTGCTGTCACAGCCAACGAGTAACCTCTTGGATTACGGCATCATCAATTTCAAAACGTCGGCCTCCCAAATGATTTTTTAGAGGCCCGAACTGATGAAAATCACGTAGGGGCTAAGTCGGGACTGTAAAGTGGATGTTTCAAGCGTTCACAATGAAATGTTTACGACTGATGCCGATGACGAAATGCTGACGTTTGCGACTTATTTATTGACTTACCCTCGTATTATAAACTCTTGTTCCTCTCTCCTAGGGGCCAGATTTCTTCCCCTCAGTTCTTATGGATGAACAATGAAGGTCAGTTTTCCCTCTAGTGCTATGATCATGAAGATCAGAGCTTAAGGAGAATTGAACATAATTAGTTATTTTTGACATGCAATATAAGATAAATTCAGGCAAGGGAGTGGAAGAAATTTCAGGGAATGGAAGATTGGTTTGGAGTGTGATTTGTTTCCATTTCCTTTTGGGCAAAATATATAACTATTACATAAACACTATTTAGATATGAATAAATGTTGTATTTTAAATTTTTCAGCTTTGAAATTTCCTCGAGATTCCATTTAATCTCTATTGTTAGGTACTTGTGCCCCTTTGCAGTATTAACACCCGGCGCACAGGTGAACGCTACCAAAGGCGGACAAAGGCAAATAAATGATAATTCAGAGCTCTAATAGAACTCCAATTATATTCATATATGTTTATGATGTCGCCGATGAATAATGTTTTAGCAAAATAAGTAAAAACAGGATAAAGTTATCGTTCAGACTGTAAAAAGAGTATATTCATTCGCCCGGTTGAGATGTCGCGCGCTGGACAGTAGAAATAAGCATGAGTAGGGAGGTGAGGGAGAGGGATGCGAAATCTAAATTTAGGTTTTTGAATGTTATGATTGGTTACAATTGAAAAGTTATTAATTTTTATTTTTTCTTGGAGTACCTAGTACTATATTACAATAGTTAATAAACTGATATCGTTCGAAAGATGAGTGCAAAGAGGTAATTTTCGATAATTATCTTTTGTGTTCAAAAAATTTTACACACTCGCTAAAAACTGATTTATAAGTACCACCGACACAATTAAAATACACAAAAACAAGTCACAGTTAATTATTTGTGAACAAAGAATTTACTAGTAATTAAATTCAATATTTATGTTACTATCAGTCGCCGCGGCGTCTCAAAGTCTGAAGTGTGACCCCGTTCTGCAAAAACCGTTAGAAAAAGGTGAGGAATAAAATGAAAGTGTAAAAAATTGTGAAAAGAGGCTCGGTGGCGGAAGAAGTGCTCAACAGAGGACATCAAGAAGCTTATTTAAGTTATGAGATGTTGCGGAAGAAGGGAAAGTGCTTGGAAAGAGTGGGTGGGGGATAGGAAAAGAATAAGCATATGTGACGCTAAGAAAGGTGCGAAAATACACTATTTGCACGAGAGTGAGAAGCTGAAATAAGTAAATAAAAATATACATATGAATGGTAATATACATAATAATGAGTGGAAAGTATTTTGAAACGACATGCTCGCTCTCAAAGAGTTAAATTCAGCGGGAAAAGGCGGTAATGATTGCGGTATGCAATTAAATAAAATAATGGAACAGTGACATGCGCTATAAAATATTTCTCTTCATTCATTCGTATAGTTCATGTCTAATGGAAGCAGTCTCAGATAGTTGGATTCATTGCGTTTATTTACTTCACCGATGACTTGAGCTGAAATGTGTTGCGCCTTAGCTTAATTAACCTGATGGTATTTACTGAATGCCGGCTCTTTTGCGCAGTGAGTGGTGTACATTAGGCTGTGGATATGTGACTAGACACTTCTTAGCCCTCGCGGCCGGTCATCAGGAATTTCCACTGTTAATATCAAAGATGAAATCTCATGCTCCTAATCAGGATCCTGGGGTATATTGTTTTGGTGCCCTCATATATATTATTGGGAGAATGGCATCGATTCTTGATCAAAGATTTTTGCGCAACAGAGGAGAAATATGAGTTGTTGCGCCAATAGACGTATTTGCGGTTAATTGAGGTCAGAGCCAAATGGACCCGGAGAAAAAGCTGTCCGAGTCACACTCTCACGGCATAATTATGGCGTATTTATTTCGAGCGAATTAGACGATGAGAAAAATCCTAATATACGGAAGAGAGAAGCTGAATGTAGAAGTCACCCTGAGAGGAGAGAAAAGAGAGCTACTGGATTCCTTCACCTATCTCGGTAATACCACAGAGTATGGAAAAAACAACAATCATATCAATGATGTAGCCAATTTAATTGAAGCAATGAAGATTCATACAGTCACAGAATGTTGTCTCTTCTCAGACAGAACCAATGCGCATTTCAATTGTGCATTAAAATCACATTTTTCTCCATGCCTTTAATGTGCATTTGATGCACATTATTAATGCACATTTATATTTTTTGGGGGGAAAAATATTTTTAAAGCGAGTTACTATGATAAAAACAAAATGTTTACATTATGTGAGTGAAAAAACTATGAAAAAAGAAAAAAATATATTCATCTCGAGAGGACCGAACTTCTCACCTGTATTGCAGTCCCCTGCTTTACCGCTCGTTTAGTTCATGCTAGGGAAATAAACTGTGGCCAAACTCTTAGGGAGATGGAGTAAATCACCAAGAAAGAGAAATACTCTGTGAAGCTCTCACTTTTCACTACATTGACGTGCTCGCTTCTTTCGAAGTAAACGCGCTTACAACATGGCCGGAAGCGCATTTCGGGATTACAGGTTGAAACGCCATATGTCCTCTCTGTATACTCTGTGGTAATACCATCGGGTGGGACGGAAGAAGTACAGAGGATATCAAGCGGAGAATAGCACCAGCTAAGAAGGCATTCATCTGAAAAAGACAACCGCTGTACTCGAAGAAGTTAAGACTACAAACCAGGAAACAATATGTGAAAACATTGGTGTGGAGCGTAGTACTCTATGGATCGGAAGCATGGACCTTTGGAAAAGCTGAACAGAAGAGACTAGATGGATGCCGAAGATAAAATGGACGGACTAAATAAGAAATGATGAAGTTAACAGAAGAGTAGAAGAGGAAAGGACCATATGAAACACCATAAAGAAAAGAAGAACCAGGTGGATTGGACACACCCTGAGACTCAATGGGTTTGTGTGGAACATAATTGAAGGTAAAACAGAGAGATAATTCCGAAGAGACAGGAATAATTTCATAGACCAAATAAAGAGCAAAGTACCCATGGAGAGCTACCAGGAAATAAGAGAACTTTATATTTTAGATAGGGAGGGATGGAGGGCTGCAATCAACCAATCTAATGAACTACCAATGAATGGATGATTTCGAGCGAAATTTGGACTAGTGGTCCTTTGTTAAATTTCCCTTTCACTTCTCTTTAATACCCATGCCCTATAAGGAAGAAAGCAATCCCCTTAAGGGGATCCAATCCGCGACCATTTTTAGCTCTCGCGGCAGGTCATCAGGAATTTCCACTGTTAATATCAAATATGAAGTCTCATGTGTGAAATTCTCTCGGGATTCCCACCGGGTTAAATTTTTTGCTGCTGCCAACGTTTCGATGGATAACACTTCCATAGTCATCAGGATAATGACTTAAAAACTTAACCCGATAGGAATTCCGAGAGAATTTCACACATAATATTCGCCGGGAAAGTACAAAATCATTTATGAAGTCTCATGTTCCCACCGGTTTATCAGCGAGGACTCTTGACCGCCCCCCCGAGGCTTGGAACATTGATCTACTGACGAATTGTCAGAAGGTGATCGGGTTGGTTTAGTAGCTTAGAGTGATGGATACTCATCCCAAGGGTTCGGGTTCGAGTCGTGGTTGTGGTAGGGATTTCTCAGTGGAACCACGATCTCTACTTGAGTGCAGGGTTGAGTGCAATCCAAGTGTAGGATACGTCTGTCGGATGGAACGTTAAGGTGTTTCGGGCTTATGTTTCTCTGGTTTCTGGCTGGCGTTAAGGTAGTTTGAGCGAAATATCATTTAACCTAGAAATCAATGAATTTGGCCTCATTTTAAAGAATTTTTTTATATAACCCTTCCATTGACTCAAAAAATTCAACCACTTACCATACTACTTCCCGAGATATTTGCCAGAAAATACCAGCCCTTTTACTTGGAAATGGTACGTTTTTGCGCTCCAGAGAGACCTTGTTTAACAAATGAGGAATTTATAGCACCTAGATCTCGTCAAAAATCAACAGTGTGTAGTTTGTGTGTTTTCTCAACTATTTTATAATATTATTCATATTGTCACCGCAGTAAATTCTTCGGGATCACAATAAACTTTCCGTTTTGATGAAGTTTCATACGTACCGCGTGAAAAAAATGAGTCAAGTTAAAGACTTATTTAAATATTTTCATTTGATTACTTACAATCTCTGTCGTATTCAACTATTTTATCGCACCATTAATAATGGAATATTTAATTCGTGTGTCTCACAGCTGGTGAAATTAAAACGTATAATTCGAATATGTTCTTTATTATGATTAGGGAACCATCTCGCTCGCACTACCCTGTATGCTAGTCAAGAAAGTACTAAATTACTCATTTTCGTTTTGAAAAATTCTGCTTTCGCTGATGAAATTGGTTTCCTATTGAAAACCAAAAGTAAGATACAAAATATGTAGATTATTTCTTAAATATATTTTTATTGACCACATTAGTCCGACTTAAGGAGTAGAGGCACTGCATTACCGTGTAGATGGCCTCTAGTAGAGGCTCTGCATTATCCCTATCGAGGGCTTCTAGCCTTTAGGTAGGAGCAGAATCTAAGTCGTGCCAACCACACTACAAACTTTGTAATGTAGATGGGGAAATGTAGAGGACTCTGGTTAGGAGCGAGGTCGTTCAATATCGATCATGTTCTTCCTTCGGCATAGGCCTTCGCAACGTACATAAATCCGCCATTAATGTGCTTATTTTCCCGTATTCTCCATAAGCATAGTAAAGGTTGTTCGATGTTGTTATTGATTTGGTAGTGCATATGTATTCGAAATGGCAACTTGTGCCGCATATTCGCAGATTTCCTAGGGTGTGTTATGGCAGTAAATGCTCAAATAGCACATTAATGTAGGACATGTGGTGGAAATGGTTGCGAAGAACTATATCGAAGGAAGAATACAATCGATATCGAACTACCTTGGTTAGGAGCAAGGCCGTAGATACCTATAAGTGTCTATGGACTCAATTAGGACTACTTAGCCTAATTTAGAAGCGGACTGCAGCGCCATTTATATGGAACCACCGCGTTTTGACTTCAATTAAGGCAGTCGTTCGTTAATAACTTTAAAGAATATGTGGTAAGATACCTGTATTTATTTTTTACTCCATTTTTCAGGACTTTTCGCTTCTTTCAAATAATTTGAATTAAAAGCTTAAATATGCTTTCTTATTCAAATTGAGGTTTTTATGCTGTAATTTGGAAAATATATACATAAGATCCCATGTTGAAATCTCCACTTTAAAGGCGTAATTACAGCAGAACTAACCCGGGCACCAGATTTTATTTTCATCTGAGTTTATAAAACTCACTTCAAAGATGCCATACTTAATTTTTCAGAAGATATGGAATGAGTTACCCTGAGGCAAGAGCCGCCTTAAACTGTGGTCCCTTTGGCTCCTGCAGTTGGCAGTCGGCTAATACGCCGGATTTTTTTCTACTCTATATCTTGGATTGGATTTTTGGGGAGGAGGCCGACAGCTAAGGTCATTTGCGCCAACAAGACACTCAAGTCGGGATCGGGTTTCCTCTGAAAAACATCCACCTCTGAAGGGATTTGAACCGTGGTCGCCTGTATGGTTAGTATTCTAGCCACCACACCAAACCAATCCCCCCCTATATCCTTCCCTAACGTCCCTAACCAGTCTTTCACCTCTCCTTATTGTCACAAATGACTGGCATTGTCGGACGTCTTCCCATGTAACTACTCAACGAGTGATCTCTCTGATGTTGCGTGTCTTTTTTGAAATATTCGGCAAGTCTTGTCAGTTTATACGCCATCTAAATGACATAAATAACTCTAATACTTGTTAAACTTCAGTATTTGTTTAGTTCAAAAATGTTTCTACCGGTAAAAGTTGGAGGATCCGTTTTCTACACTTTCAGGGTCCTATCCTTATATATCTATTTTTGCCTCAACATGCGATTTACCCTTCTTCACCCAGTCCATGAAACCTATTCCCTTTCTTCCCCTTCCCCGCTTGCCCAACATCCTTCCCTCTGTCACACTCTTCAGCAACCCATCACCCTTTATAACATCCTTCAGCCATCTACCCTGCCTATCCCGGATTTCATTCGGAAGTGTCCTTTCCTCGCCCACCATCTCATGCACTTCCTCGTTTGTGTTCCTTTCTGTTTTTCGGTTCTTTCGGTTGTCGTTCGGTTTTCGGCTGTCGGTTCTTTCACCGCACCTCCTCCATCCTTCTCCACACCCATAGCTCTGAAACTTATTCTCCTCCTCCCTTCGTATAGTCCACGTTACAGCATCATACAAAGGTGCGCTCCATATCAAACACTTCACCAGCCTCTCCGTAACGTTTCTTCCCTCGCCCACTATCTCAAGCACTTCCCCGTTAGTCTTCCCGTACGTCTACCTCACACTCTTCAGCAACCCATCACCCTTTTAGAGGGATTAAGGTTGGAGCCCCTAGGTACTCGGAGGCTACACGCTAGGCTTTGTTTGCTTAAGAAATTCAGAACTTTTTTGTTTCAGAGCGACACAGAGAATATTATCAATACGCCACATGACATCTCTAGGTCTGACAGAAGCGATAAAATAAGAGAGGCACATTGCTGAACAGATAGGTAGAAAAAAATCGTTCTTTCCGCTCACAATAAGTGACTATAATAAAAACTGAGCTCCACTCAATACACTCCCATAATGCAGTTCACCAGTTTCACCTCCCAAAACCTCATCCCTTAAATCTTTACACGGCTGGTGTCCTAACATCCCCTGCCTCACGCCCATTCGGCGGCTCGCAGGGTGATATGAAGATGTAGATGTAGATACAACGCTACGCTCCATATCAAGCTCTCCACCAACCTCTTTATCACATCCTTACCCAAGGTCCCCTTCATCAGCTCCCTTCTATTACTAAACGTCTCCTTAGCCTCTATCCACCTCATTTTGTCTCTGCTACGACGTCAGTTTTCTTTTAATTTACTACCCAAGTAATTAAAATGCTCTACTTGCTCCTATTTGTGTTCTCCTACTTTTATGACTAGCCTCCCTTTCATTGTCCTAAAGATTCTCCTTACTTTGTTTTCAGATGATTTCTCTTATTTCCGTATTTCCCGTGTCGGAATTCTACTATAACCTGTAGTCCCTCCGAAGACCGACTGATCATCGCCTTATTGTCAGCGAATCTGATCGACTGTATCAGCTGCCCTCCTACTTTAATACCACGTCTAGTTGATCTCATTACTTTCACACCATTTTCTCACCATAAATTTTAAAATGCAAAGGCGACTACGGGAACCTTTCCCTTACTCCGCGACCTACAGCTGCCCACCCTGATTTACCGGCAGCCACCCTCACCTGCGCCCTGTGTGCCACTTCTAAATTAAGGATTTGTCTCCTGTATCGCTAATCTATTCCCATTTTACCGAGTATCTGAAAGGGTTTTTCCCGGTTTTCTCTGTAAAACACCTTTTCAAAATTCACAAGGCAAGATAAACATCCGGATTATATTTTCTTTCTGTGTTCTCATCACCGCAACTGCATTCCAAGTTGACCTTCCCATCCGAAACCGGAACTGGTCATCGCCCAAGTAATAATTTACCTTATTCTCCTACCTATTATTGATTATTCTAATTAAAACCTTGGCTGCGTGTGAAATCAAGCTGATTGTTCTATAGGCCTCGCTTTCATACGCTTTCTTCTTCTTCAGGATAAGGATCAGGACTGTTTTCACGATGGCCTCTTTCTATACTCCTTCCTCGTAGATCCTACCTGGAAGTTTGAGAAAATGGTTATCTGCCTTTATTACCTTAATTCCTTTGTAACTCCGAGAGTATATTATCTAATGTCGCAGATTTTCTTGGCTACATCGATTTTAATACTTTCGCTATTCCTCTGTCGAGTATACTTGGTCCGATATTATCCTCATTTGGAGCTCCCTCATCCTCTATATCTTGATTAACTGGTCCACTTTCGCTGTCATACAGTTCCTCTATCCATACTGTCCACCTATCTTGAATATCTTCTTCCTCAATCAGTGTTCTACATGTTTTTCCCTTAATCTTAAGTATTGTAGGATCTCTATGCCTGATAGCAACTGTATTTCAGCGTATAACGCACATTCTTCCCCTTCTTTCTACAGCTTTGCCTTTTCCTCGCATTGCCCTTTCCGCCTGTTTTCCTTCGTCCGACTGATTACTGTTCGGAGGGTATTATTCAATTCCTTGCACTTCCTCTTACCTTTGTTTCATTAGTTTTTTTTAATGTATCGTAATATCCTCATCGGCTTCTTTAACTTGCCGTAGGCGTCGTCGGATTGGGGCTATTAACGGTGTTTAAAATAGTCTCACCATTTGACCTGAAACCTGGATGGAATTAAAATAAAGGGATGCAAGTGGCCATTACTATAATGAGCGACAGATGTTCTGTTACGGTATTATTTGCGCTCTGTCCATTCATTCAGAGTGATATGAGACGGAGAACATTGATTCGATGCTATGCTTCATGGGTCTCACCACAAAAACCGCAATGAGTCATTTCTTTCCTTTATTCAAGGGCATGTTGCTGTGGAAATGTTTCTTGCTATTAAAAGCCTTCGAAGAACTTTGTGTTATCTCTGCTTGACTGTAGATGACGCCTCAGTACTCTATCCAAAATAATAATTGATTTGTCATGCGAATAACATCGACACGGTTAATGTTTTCTGTGCCATCACGAGGCATGATTTTTCATGCGCTGAGACGAGCACGGCTGAGTATCAACAAATAAACTATACAAGGAACGTAATCACAATTGAAAACAAAATGAATTAGGGAAAGAGCCATGCTGTTCGTTGATGCCGTAGGTCTTCACAACCAAAATGAAGTCACTGCGTACCGTTCGACGAATGAGTCGGGTATGTTTTATGGAACTTGTCAAAATGTTTCGTTAAAGAGTGTAACTTTACTGTTATAACGTTTTAAGATACATCTTTAATGAAATTGTACACTAAATAAAAATGTAAATAGTGAAATTATGGAGGGTCAATGTGAAAAAAATGGCAATGACTGCTTGCTCTTGCACGGCAGTGACCAAAAACAAGCTGAGTGTATTCGGGAACTCATAGAATAGAATTTAATAGAATAAGTTTTATTATGCTCTGGGTTTCCCCGTAAAGGCAAAAGAGAAAATACATATGAAATTCTGCTTTTAACGAAAAAAAGAACAAAAAATGTACCTGGCCAACATATCACAGTGATGGAAAACAAACATTTCACAGCCATAGATAATTAACACTAAATAAAAAATGGAAAATATAATATCAATCAAAAAGAAATAAGAAACCAACAATAATTTCTCTGATCATTATGTAAAACATAAATTCCATAATAATATACAAGTTTTAGTTATAGACGTATTTGCTCATTATAGTAATAATCAAATAGTTTTCCCTTAAAAATAGACAGGGAGAACTTTTATATAGATAATGGCAAGCAATTCCCAAGATTAGAACCAGAGATGAGAAAAGATTTATGGTAAGTATTTGTCCGAGGTATAGGGCATAAGAGGTAGGAGGGGACAGTCGTAGTGGTTTTAAAATCAGAGACTCATTTGGATTTACGTTATGTTTGAAATAAAAAAAATCAAGTAATGAGACGACTCTTAGAAAAAAAATTGTGTCTGAGGTGGATATGCTCTCCACTTGTACTGTAACTGGACTGAAAGTGTTCTCAAGATTTAACATAAATAATAAAGTACAGTTTGCCACATTACACAGCATTTTTGCAGTACAGCGATTGCTACAGTACACTTCCAGCACTGTAATACAGCAAAATTTTAGCGCAGTTCAGTATCTACAGTACACTTCCACTGCAAATCATCCATAACAACCACACTACTTTCCAGTACAGTATGAAGGATTGGAACTGCTCAAACTGCTGAGTTTAGTACAATTTAAACTTATGAACAGTACACCCATAGTAGAGATTTTTCCTGTGGGAAGGCACGTGGTACAATCATTAGATGTGCTAAATAATGCTCGAATAATTTAAGAACTGTAATGCGTGGCGAAATTAGTTCATAGCTCATTTTTCCAACCTGACTGTAGGAGATTATGATGAATAAAAACTCGTAGTTCTTAAAAAGAGTCGTATCAGGCGTGATCTGGTGGAATATTATGATTAAATTAAAAGAAAATTGGCAATTTTCCACAACATAAACTTTAATGCTTAAGGTAAATATTGTGGGCATTAAAGTTTATATAGTGAAAAATTGCCAATTTTCTTTAATATAATCGAAGTTATTAATTAGTCGAGATATATTTTCCCTGCATTGCCCGAGGTAGATTACAAGCAGAACTTGGAGCGGAATTGGCGAACTGTTTTCTGTCGGAGTGCTGGCTCCCGAGTAACAGTGACAAACCCAGTCGAATTGTCTTGTATACACAGCAGTGTCAGTGGATTCGATATAGATTGGCGCCGAATACTAAACAAAATTAAACTTCTCAAATACTGACCGAAAGTGAGATTTCGCCCTTTACCTCAAAATGAATGGGAGGATGAAGATATGAGCTTTAATTGCTTGATTACAAATTTAACCCAATATAATTCTCTCAAGCCTTATAATTAACATCGAAAGATTCCTTTCTCAAAATAACCGAGTCACCGCTATGAAGATATTTCGTTGTGACTGGATGCAAATGTCGAGTAGTCGCTTGAACTGAGGTTACGTTATAGCTAAGATGACGGTTCGTGGGGTTCTACGAAAACTTACAACCCAAAAAGGTAGAAAGACTGAAATATATTTTAACTTCTAATGAAACTTCTATTTATACATTTTTATGTATAGAAATATTTTTGCGTTCGTATTTTCCACAATATTCCCTTATCTTTTTTTGTTCATCTTAACCACTTCAAAGAACTCTTTTCTTCGTCATCTTTGAAAGTCTTAAGCTCTTTCACGAACGCTGCGGTTGCATCTCCTGTGCTTGAAAGCGTCGTTCTGCGAAAATTCCTCACTTCAGGAGGAAAGAGTCAATAGTATGGATGGTTTTATGTCGCGCCTCGTGTCGGTTGACAGCCAATCGTCGAACGGAATAGTGAAACGTTGTCTGCTGACTGTCTTTTTCCTGCATCTGAAAGATTTGTTTGCTATTTTCCAACCCGCGCTAATTCATACCTAAGACCTCACATTCGACGTTGTTGGAATCATATTTATTTCCGTTAGTGTTAAATAAAGGAAGTTTGCTATTCTACCATTCATGCGAATAAAAATAGTCTATCACATTAGTTTGCACGGGGTGTCATCAATCGTAGCGTAACGAGTTACCTCTTTATGTATTTTATTTAAGCTCGTAAATTAATAAAAGAATATATGTATACAATTATAATTAAATCCGCGATTGTTAGGGAGAGTTGCTGAGCTGTGTCAATGCCTTCTAAAGCCGTTTTGTTACACTAGGCAACGCCGTACTTGAGAAAGAGGTAGTCCTACTCTGTGGGCCTGCCGTAAACAGATTCCTCGCTAGAGAAGCGACGTGCGACAAAGACATATTATTACTAACGGAGTTAAAATGGCAATTCACAGAATAGAATGTAAGGTCTACGGAAAACTCTATTAATTATCACGAACATAACAGTTAATGCGTAAATTGCAAATAAATTCTATCAAGTTATCGGCAATTCGTGAAACGAAGATGGGAATATACTTGCGTGTTATTTGGACCCTTCACGAAGTCTGCAAAGCAAGCTTGACGAAAGCATACCGTCATCTGCATTTTAATTCATACCATTTCAATGACAAATACTGCGTCAACTTGGAATCTGGAAAAGTTTGTGCACAACTTTACAATGGGATCTAATCGATCCTCGGTACCGATTCTCGAAAAGAAAAACAACATAGCAAGAAAATATTCACTTTCATAGCTTTAATACGTAAAATATTACACCACAATTGACAAAAATATAATATGTCCTTGTCCCCTAGATTGATCACCTTCTCCAAATGTTCCTGGGCCTTTTGTAAGCAATAACTAACACTACTGCTAGGACATGAAGTGGATAAAACCTTGTAACGTGCCAATAGATTCACAAATTGCGACCACTCTGGAGTATTGAGTTAGGAGTCAGTACCCAGCTCAGATCATGCACGGAGACAATGCCTTTGAGATTCACTTTAACTGTCAAATCCTTACCTACGACAATACTATATACCTATACTATACTATATACCTTTAACTCGTCACATTCTACATCATTATCAGCATTTATAATATAATAATATACACAGACATCCTTAATTGTATAATGCCAGCAATGCAGGTTATTTAAATGCGTGGGAAATTTCTCTAGGTATGTCCCTACATTATAGTTTGAGAAAAACTTATTTACATCATCGTTGTGCCTTTGCAGTACTTCCCTTCGTCTGCTCTCGGGCTCCGTTCTTTGAGGGGCTTTTTCGAGTTTAGATGCACCGGCAAATTTTCAAATAATCGTGGCACTGCACTGTCACACAATTTTGGGCAGGTTAGGAGAATTTCATCCAAAATATCATTTGCATTTAGAACTTTCTGCACCTTAATAACATCACTTTTTTCAAAATGCTTGATGCACACTGCAGAGTTTGATGTTGGTTTCCATCCCTTATTAGGAATAGCCCGCAGCCATGCCTCTCTTCTTCTTTCATCCTTGGGAAACCCAAACGTGGAAACAGGAGCACTGTCTTTTAAAGTGTTGTCGTAGTTCGACTCACACCCTGGAACACAGCACCTTGTCGGCATCTTCTAAATGAAATTGCTCGTTAATAATGGTTATTAAAAAGCGTCAATTTTCCATGAATATCTAACATTCACCTACAACCACATAACTTACCTTTTCCAAAGCTACTGACCAACTGACAATCGCTACTCGCTCAACGTGGTCTGGCTAGGACTGCGAACCGGACTACCTCCTGTGTTGACAAATTTCAATCATCACGGCTTGTAAGCTTTAGAAGGCATTGGCTGTGCTGAACACAAATGAAGTGTTGATGGAGTATTTCGCTTTGTCGCCAAGTTGTGCTTTATTACACGATCCTCGGAATGGTGACATTAGCATTGTTTGTCTTCTCTATTTGTCTTTATCAAGTTTTAACTATTTGCGTCGAATTTTAGGCAGTGGGTTTGGGGTGTAAGTATTTGCGGTAAATTTTAGGGGCCTTGGTTTAGGAATGAGTGGGCCATCAAAGAATGTGGGTTATATTGTCCAGTAATGGGAATATATGAATGTGCTTCGTTGGTTTGGCCTTGTCGAGAGAATGTATAATTATTGCATTACGAAACATGTATGAGGACCCCAGAAGTCAAGGGGTCTAAGTAACAAAATCGTTGTTTTTAGAAAACTTAAGTCAAAGTTGAAAATGTTTGGTACAACCCACTAAGTAGTTAAGAGGCATTACCCTAGATAGCATCCCCATTTAAGAAAATCACTTGGATCCCTTTACCACCGAAAAGATTTATATTTTCACATCCCATTTCTGTACCTAACTTATTTTATGTAAATGTCACTTAGATCCCTTGACTTCTGGGGTCCACATATATAGTGGTGTAGCGAATGGTGTGAGAGGCATGATTTGACGAGAAAGGCATGGTTGAAAGTGGTGGAAGAGACTTCTCAAGAGGTGAGGCTAAAGATGATTTGAACGATATTCGTTTATGTACTGATTTGGGTGAAACTTTTCGTGCGGGTACTCATAAGTTTTGGTAGAGTAGTGACCATAATAAAAATTTATAATGCCGCTTGTTACTCTTTTCATTATCTTAATTCTCCTCCAAACTCACTACAATTCACACAGCAATCGTTTTGTTCCCATACAACAACACACAAATGAGGACCCCAGAAGTCAAGGGGTCTAAGTAACAAAACCATTGTTTAGAGAAAACTGAAGTCAAAGTTGAAAATGTTTGATGCAACCCACTAAGTAGTTAAGAGGCATTACCCTAGATATAAGCACCTGTCAAGAAAATCACTTGGATCTCTTTACCACCTAAAACATTAATATTTTCACATCCCATTCCTGTACCTAACTTTTTTTTTCAAAAATGTCACTTCGACCCCTTAACTTCCGGGTTCCACAAATATGAACATAATTGCCTCAACATACGTGTGTAGCAGGTTACCCACCGCTTACTGCATCAATGTATCGATAAAAGCAAAAAAAGTGCGTGATACCGATGTGGTCTTTTGGCATTAATTCAATGCTATTCAAACTTGTAGCCTCATGGCATTTGAATTATATTCCGAAGTAATTCGATGGCAAGTGCATAGATTTTCTCCGTAACGCAAAAGCATGCCTAATATAGTATTACTAGATGACCCGAGCGAATATTTCGCACAGTATGCAGCTTCTTCCTGTTTCTTCCTTCTTTCTTCCTGTTCTTCTACCTGTCGAATATTTCGCACTGTGTGCAGCTTCTTCCTGTTTCTTCCTGTTCTTTTACCTGTTTCTTCCCATGGACAATTATATATGTTATTTATGTTTGTGTTAGAGATACATAACGTAAACGTAAACAGTAAATGGTCACACTGATTGCATGTAGAATGTAAACAATCTCACTAAATGATGTGTTAATAGATGGCGCCTCCTACAGTCTTTTAAGCACGTAACCACGGAGTAGGGGCACGTATCCTACTCCGTGCACGTAACCATTGCCGACATATTAGTTGATTATGTTGTCAGCAGATGGCGTTGTATCATTTTTTAACAAAAGCTTTAACTTTAAACAATTTGTCTATTTTTCATCAATATTGGGTAACATAAGCTTTAAAACGATGTTTGAATCATCAATTTTGATGAATAATTATGGCAGTTATGGCGTTGCGACAAAAAAACACATTTGAGAAATAATATATATGGATGTGTGGAGTCGATATACCTCGAGCGAGTAATCGACATGGAAAAATCGAAACTTTTAAGTCAAATTAATGGGTAAATAGTGAAATTTGAGATTGTATTTTTCGTCAGAAGCCGGTGATTCATCGTTTAAAATGATACCTCATTTATCACTGTAGGTGCAGTATTAACGGAGCATATACGGTATGACAGAAAAAGACCTTTCTGTAATAATTAAATTAGATAATGGTTCCTATGAAATACCAAGGTATCATGCCGAATAAAAACATGAATTTATGTACGGTTTTAAAATCTATGATCATAAGATTACATGCGGTCTACGACCATAAGATTACAAGAGGCCATTGATAATGAAGGTTGACCCACAGCATTGAAAAAAGGAATAAATAGCTGAAAACTGTATCTTGCTCCTATCTACCAATTATTTAAAACCCACAGTCAAACATGACAAAAAATAATTAAAATTAAACTCTCCGCTGATAATAAATGAATATTTTTTATTCTATTGCATTTTTTATAAATATGCACGAAAGAGGTTTCACTACTTTAGGATATTATCCACGGATACAATAATACTGTCCAATGGCTTTAGTCAATATATCTCATAATTGTCCATAAGGTGGCCAAATTAAAATATCAGCCTGTGATGCCCGAAAGGCTCACTGGTTTGCCGAGCTTAGACGATAGCAGTCCCCATTCTCCTTCATAGATAGGTTGGAGCTCGTTTTCCCGTGCATTCGTCTCTTCTTTGTTTTACCTCCGTGCGACTTCGCTCGTATAATCAATTAATCGTTTACTCCATTCAATATTGCCTTTTCACCACATTTCCCATCTTACTTCTTTCACCCAATGCATCCTCAAGGCCGAGTCAAGGAGGCACTCAGTCCACGCCTCTGAACAAGAGCACTCCCATAATGCAGTCCCACTTAACCAGGCGCTTTGTCTGGTGAAAATGGAAAGTGTGCCTGCAAATTCTCATTGCTACCAGAGACGGCCCAGGATAGACAACGTACTTCGAGCTCCGACAGCCGACCTATACGAGCCGCTAGTCTAGCGTGTCGCGATACTTTTTGAAGTGACTGTACCTATTTTTAAACTTGTTACTCTGTTCAATTTTTAATCCATTTTCCTTCATATCATTTCCAGAAAGAAATAATGCTTACTAGATTTGTAATAAGTTAGTTTGTAAATGATTTAATAAATGATTCAGTACTTTCCCGGCGAATATTATGTGTGAAATTCTCTCGGGATTCACACCTGGTTAAATTTTTGGCTGCTGCCAACGTTTCGATGGATAACACTTCCATCGTCATCAGGGTAAAGGGAAGTTAGTATATGAGTAAATAAGTAACGCACATTCGTCGCAATGGTTATCTGCTGTGGAGCGTCATTATATTTTAAAGTCGGAAATGGCAGCTTACTAATTGGATTTGGATAAGTGAATTAAATTGTGGTATAGCTTCTGAAGCTAAAAGGGGAGACGTATTTTCATTTCCCATTATATGTAATGCATTCTTATTCATATCTAATTACTAAAAATACTCTGCAGTTGTTTAAAAAGAAAGTTTGAATGGAATAATAATTTTAAGAAGGTATAAATATCGGAGGGCATATCTTACCTTTCTAAAATGTAACAGAAGGTGAGGATTATCTGACGATGTACGTCTTTTATCATTTCACTAAAAATCTAGAAAATCGTATCGCTGTTAGTTATTCATTGAAGAGGAAACTTTACTTTATTAATAATGTTTCATTACTCCGACAGAGAATTCATATATCTTAGGTTAAATTGGGGAGTATCTTCAGGTAGCCATGGAGGTAAAACTGAATTGTGGCTACCATCGTTTACTGGATGGGTTATGCACACGTGTATAAAGGTAATACAATATTTTGAAATTACAGTACATGTATTAGATAATATTACAGTAATGAGAAAACATATTCTAGACTTTCTTTAGTAAACAACCAAGATAGTATATTTTCCATTGTTGTGTTTTGGATTTGTGGCTTAAAACATGAAACAGGTAATACATTATACACTTTAGGTCCTAAGTACAAGAAATGTCGTTTGAATAACGTCAGGTTCGGCTTGGGTAAGGAAATACGTGCTTTACGTAGGGTGTTGGGAGAGGGATTGTACAATTATAACCCAGTATCACCACTTCTTTTGTAAAAACGACGTAAAACTGTATACATTAATAGATGTCTTAAGAGGAGCAACCTAAAACAACAAAATAAAGAGGAGGAACTTTAAAAGTGGAACTTTTACAAAGCAGAAGGAACTTTTAAGATCACTAACTATTCTTTTTTGTAGAAAAGCGGTGGATCTTACGGCCGTTTTACACGGTACATTTTATTGCACTAACGAATGTATCATAGATTGTACAAGAAAATGAATGGAATTGGAGCGGGTTCTATCTCCCGTTCGATAATTCAGGCAATCATACAAATTGCCGCTTTACTTGGTACAAATTTCCTCATGAACGACAGAAGTCATGCATTTGTTTGTACAATAAGATGTACCGTGTAACGTAGCCTTTAAAGAGTTTTGGTAAGCTCCACCCCAACAGGATACACCGTAGCTTAGTATAGAGCGAACAAGGGCGTTATATATTAATATCAGAAAATATATGGGATCTTTATTCCGAATGAAATAAAAATTAGCTATGGTTCGCCGCATAATATTTGCAACAATGCCAAAATTGTACTAAGTCTATCTTCTATGACTATTGGGCTTACTTACTTATCTACTATATCTTATATAGGATGGTGAAATGCCCAAGGATATTCTTCGCTATATTATATTAGCGTATCGAGGCTCGAATCACCTTGCTCAAGGTCATTTTCTTCGTAGTGTAGGTTTCACGTTACTGCTTTCAGCTCCCTAAGGATCGGTGGAAAGAGTGAACGCATATTTTTGCGGTTGGTGGCGTGTGAAGAGACTTGCTTCCTTTCCTCGCTCGCTTCCTGCCCTGCTACCTGGTAAACGTTGTACCTATTCCATCCCTTCATTCATAACCTCAAGAGGCACACCACATGAGAATATTGAACCTTGAGGTGCGGTGTGAAACCAGAGTAGTTGCTAGATTGATGAGGCTATAGATATTCACAATGGACGACAAATGTATTTCAAAGTGATTACAAAGTGAACTTCAATGTTTCTCCGGAAGTGAGAAAAAGCACGGAGTTGAAGAAATTTTAGAGTTACCGGAAATTTACTGGCGTGCAATTCAGGGAACAGTCACGAAATATTTTTTGAAACATCGGACTTTTGGCTCGCAGAAGTTCCTAGCAATTAGAGTTCCTCTATACTTTGGTTTATAGTGATTAGGTATCCGTTATTCAGCTTGCGAAAAACTAGGGAAAAACCTTTGATTCTTATTCGCTAAATTACAGGATTGATCGTTAACGACCCGCTGGACACAAACCCCCCAAATTATGATTCTCAAATTTGAAAATGCGTGTGTATGATGATAAACTGTGAAGCATGGATGTACATAAAAGAAGTAATGATGAGCAATGTTTAAGGACGTTTTTTTACATTAATTACATCATAATAATAACGCCACCGTAGCCGAATTTTTTCTTTTTAAAATAATGCTTTCACATGATTGGTGACCTCAATTTTGTTTAGGTCGCAACAAATATAGTTCAAGTTCGACAAATTTATTATCATGTCATACAGAGCTTTTCAGAGTAGAAAGTGTTAGGTTTAACTTACTGGGTTTTACAGTGAAATCCGTAAAACATCTCTCATGAAGCAGCCAGAATGACGATTTATTTTTGATTATATGTTCATTATTATCTCAAAGATGAATTGACAAAAAGATGTTCCCATGCTTGAGCATTAGTTGTTAATATGAGTCAGACGACTGTGCAGAAAAATACTGCGAATGCGCCACTTATTTTTCCCCATTTGCAATGTGAGGTGTTTGTAGGTGTTTCTCTGATCATCAAGCGGTCCCCGTAGTCATTTTTCTCATTATGTTATGGAACAAGGTTGAGCTTCGCTGCGTAATGTAATTTCATTTTGTGCAGTAAATAGCTTCCATCACTATGAACAACTTCTTGCGTATTTCTGAAAAAATTGCGAATTATGGTCACTCAATGCTACACCCTCGATCAGGCATTTTTACGAGCGCTGTGATTAAATGCTTCCATTTTTAAAATACTTATCTCATTTCGTAAGTGAAGGACAATCATTTTATCGCATTTATATGAACCACTTTTGTGGAGTATATTATATTAACGGAAATGTACAATGCTTGGGAATAAAATATTTGATCGGAATTATTGGATTGGATTTGACGCACAAAATATGGAATTTACTAAGTGTTTTTATTTTCCAATCATTAAGAAATTCTACAAAGTCTCGTCGGAAACCATCGCCTCCAAGAAAACATTTTATTCTAGAATTGGAGTTTTGGAAATAAATATCGAAAAATGAATTGCCAAATCATCAAACCCTTTTTTAATGAGTTCTCGATGAAACTCATGAAGATTAATCGCTCTCCACAGCAGCCGTACCATATTAATGTTATATTAGCGAGTGGATTTTTTATTTAATATTGCATATGGCACATACTGGTACACTGGTACTGGTATATATAGCACATAAATTTTGTCACACCTTTTATGGACCTTTAGTTAACGAGTTAGTCAAAAAAGACAGTGGCTCAGAACTTATCCTTCTTCTTACCACAATTTGCAAGGCACTATGGATCATATTTGCTACAAAAAGCAAACCTAAGAGTGCTGTCCTTGACTATCCAAGACTGTCCATGACTTGAATATCTGCAGCTCTAGGAAGCATAAATAAAATATTGAATTAATTAAGGTGGAGTAATGAATGTACTTTCATATGACTGAAATTCTAAGTAATTAATTGAAAATATCAATGTAAGTCTTTAACTTGACTCTTTTTCCACGCGGTACGTTTAAATCTCCTTCAAAATGGAAGGTTTTTTTCCGATTTCTGAACAAAATTACTCCGATGATAATATAATTTATTAAAAAAATCCGAGAAAACATACAAATATACACTGTAAATTTTTGGACGAGATCAAGAGCCGGTAGAGATTCCTAATTTTTTTATATAAAGTCTCTCTGGAGTGCATATACGTACTATTTCCCATGTAAAATGGCTGGTATTTTTTATCTAGATCCTCGAAAAGTAGTTCGGTATTTTGGTTTCTTTGGAAGGGTGAGATAAATTTCTTTAAAATTAGACCAAATTAATTGGTGAAATGACATTTCAATGGCAAGAAAAATATCTCACCTTTCCAATGACACTAAAAATTCTACCCCTTTCCTCATTACTTTTGAAGATATTTCCCAAAAATACCAGCCCTTTAACATGGGAAATAGTACGTGTATGCACTCCAGAGAGACATTATTTACTAAATGAGGTATTTCTAACACTTAGATGTCGTAAAAAAACTGTGTGTACTTGGAATGTTTTATCAACTATTTTTGAAATTTAATCATATTGTCACCACAGTAGGTTCTTGGGTATCACAAAAAAACCTTCCGTTTTAAAGGAGTTTCAAACGCACCGCGCGAAAAAATGAGTCAAGTTAAAGACTTATTTAGATATTTTCACTTAATTACTTACAATAACTGTCATATAAAACTATATAATTGCACCATTGATAATGCAATATTTAATTGATGTGTCCTGCAGCTGGTGCAATTAAAACGTACAATTCGAATATGGTCTCTATTATGACTAGGGAACTATCTCGCCGCTTGTGGCTAGAATTGCCTTAGCCTCCTCCTGCAGCCTATTACGAGTAGGTTCTCGGAAAGTATCCTCTTCAAACCTCTAGCTCTTCCTCCGTCTCCTCCGACGGACCCCCTCTGCCCCACCCCTCTCCCTCCTTCACGTCCCACCCACCTGTTTTCCCTCTGCCCTCGGTGAAGCGACATCCTTCACCTTGGGTTTCAAGCGGCGATAGTTCCTTCTCTATCCTCTCTCCCTCTCTACGCTTCGTAATTACCATCCCTTCCCTTGAAAACCTCCCTCTTCTGCTTGAAGTAATTCCCTCTCCATCTCGTCATCCCTAACAATCCTTGCCCCCCACTCCGTTCCTCTCGCGTCTGTCGTCATCTTAGATACACACACTCACAATTGCATGTACACTCTCTCCTGACCACCAATTCCTTTATATAGACTCGAGCTCGTGGTCCCCATTGCCTGGCTAACTCCTATCAGCTTGGGGATAACGGACGGAGCAGGTGTTTCTCGTCCACGACCCGGAGCGCGAATCTCTCTCCTTTTCCCTTGTCACACCGGGGTGAGCAGTGGCTCACTTCTCTCGCGAGAAAACCAAAGATAATTTTTCTCATTTCCTCCCCGTATTTCCGACATGGCCAAGTGTGGTGTCTTGTTCCTCGTCGCTTCGGCCGCCTTGTTCGCCGTCGCCAGCGCCAAGACCTTACGTGAGTATTCCGGCATCTAGATATCTATTTACCATCCAGCCCCGACAGTGATGGAGTTTTGGGAAATAGTGATGTAACCCGCGACACTCTGTCGAATTTACCCAGCTGGGAAACGGTGGAAAGTGCCTGTTCGGTGGAATTGAGGATTGTAAGAAAAAGATCGAAGTTTATATGATTATTATCGCAAGATTTTGTATGCAGTGAATGGAATGAAAGTCTTCAGCAAAATAATCTTAAGGATATTTAGCTTCTCACGAAATCGGGGATGAAATTCGTAGAAATTGCCTGGAGAAAAATTTATCTAGACCGGGAAACGAGCCATGAACCTACGTCGGTTCGTTCCCTGTACAGGTGGATTTTTTCTAAGGCAAACCCTACCTTAATATCTATGGGTTTGACTCAATTCTTTCGCGCCATCCTAATCTAGTGTTTTCTTGCAATCTCATAAATTATGTTAAAACGAATAGTGAATTTAGTTGGAAAAAATCGAGAAAATGGGCGAACTTCAAACCGTTGCATTTGTGAAATGATCTGTAGTTCAGAACTTAAGACAAAAAAATAATATCTCTGAAGCGCACAGCCTTCCCAATGCCCCTTTGGAAATTGTCATTTTTTCAGAAACTATCTCGAATAGTTTTGTAGGAAGCGCCCTTTATTCCGGTATCATGAGAAATATGAAAATTTTCCCATTACATTGAAGCCAAATTGAGTCACATGCGTCTTTCTGAAGCGCACAGCCTTCCCTTACCACTTTGGAAACTATGTTTTTCAGAAAATATCTCGAAAAGTTTTGCAGTAAGTGACTGATATTACGGTATCATGAGAAAGATGAGATCTTTTCCATTACATTGAAACCAAATTAATCTAAATCTGTGCAAATTTGTAACCTTGCTCAAACAATCTTGAGGAGGTTGCGTCGTCGAACAAAATATATGCCCATTTTCCTACTATTGACTGGACATTATGGCAGTAAACGTCGATGCGTTTAGAGCTTAAGTCAACCAGCCAATTAAATACCATATGAAGACTCCTCATGGAGGCTTTATTAACGATTTTTTTCGATGCCCTGCGTTTTCACTCTAATCGATCGGCGACTAAGCTTTAGTTTTGCTGTTTTTAGCGAATTTTTGCGATCATCGTAAATTTAGTATTTTGCATATTGCCACGTAGTATCCATCCTGGGACATAACAGCAGCTGTGAAAACTTCCCACTAAGCTGCATCTTCATTTCCTAGCAGTTACTTTTCCATACCTTAGACTTGCCATCTACCCTAGAATGGTGCTGTTCAACTGACGTGTTCAAGTTTGTTTGAAAATGGGTTCGGATTTACGAATGCGTGATGTAATCTCTCATACAAATCAGCATGGCTAGCGTCTTCAATAACCATCGGAGTTGATCCAAGAAGCGCCTAAAGGTATTGATATAGGTATTTTCTGTTGACTTTACAATGTTTTGTTTAAACCGTCCTCCCTGATATCTTCTCGTATACCCCATTAGTCGGTCAGGTGTGTTAGCCAGTTACGGTACCAAGCCATCTTCCTTCAGGGCAAATTTCGATGGGGATTTTAAGTGAACTAGGCGTTGAAAGTCCACATTGTTGCACAGGCGACGATAGTCGTGCTTACTAATCTACTGTCGCGGTGGATAAACCCAGCATTATCGTTTAAATAATGACGAACTTGTCACATTTACAATCATGGCATATATACATTGTATGGAACGAAGTCTCGGGTACATATACACCAAGGGGTAAAATTCGCAATGAAAAAAGTAAACACACTATTATTTATAAAAGTATATTATTATTTTCTCGTACACCCTCCAGATCTCCTCCTTGGAGAAATCATAAATCAGTCAGGGCCCTGTGGTCAAGACTCAGGTGGAACTTTTCGATGCGATTTTCTGGTTATATGGACTTCTTAAGACGTCGTAAGAGGCCATGCAAATGGAATTACACTTCTTCACTTAGGGATTGTGGGGGAAAGTAGTGCGGGAATAAAACTCCGTACGAGGTGAGCAATTACATATCTATCCAAACTCCGAGGGTATCACTTGTGTGACCGGGACTTTTATATCCCGTAATATATTAGTTTTCCATTTTTAGGGTCTGAATCTGATATTTTTACTAACTTTAAACTTTTACAGACCACAGAATATTTCAAACTTCAAAACGACCGGGGTTTCGACGGTTAAGCATCATCATCAGGTGACTTAAAATATATCTCATTCCCTTATATTCTACCAGTGGAGGAAAAGGCGAGGGGTGAATATTTGTGTGAGAGGACAAATTTGGGAGAAGAGGAAGGTTATACAATGGCTGATAGTATAGGGCAATTGTGAAGAGGCAAACACTCATTTACAAGATTAGCATCTGGGTCACCAGATATTTTCAAAATTTCGAGCTGTTCTAAAGCATTCAGCTCACGTCGATTGTCTGTTAAATAAGCACCTTCTCTTAAAAAGCACTACTGTGGTTATAAGTCAAAAGATGTTTGGCAAAGTTGCTCATTGTATAGGTTTCGAGTTATTCAATTTGTGATGGAGTACCGCAAAGTTAACGAAGATCAAGTTTTACCCGAATCTGATTCTCTGAAATTACTTAGATTTTCAGCGGAATGCGAAATCGTTTGGTTATTTGAGAAGGTGACGGACAACTGTGTTCATTTGCGCCGTGGAAGAATGGTATGTGGGTTGGTATGAGAAGGATTATGAAGGGAATTGAGGAGGAGTGGAGAGAAACCCACTGCCGGTATTAGCTTGCTCTTCACGAAAAGTTCCATGAGAAATAGCGTAAAACGTCTTATTCGATTATACTTGTAATTCCTTCTACAAGACGCCGAAGTAGGGATCAAGATTCCAATTAAAAACCTCTGCTTTTCCGGAATTCGTACCCGGTCCTTTAGGGTGCGCTCAGGTGACGAGAGACCGTCATCCTAGCCACCTAACCGACCTGACCCCCGCCTGATTGGAAGCAAAGTGGAGAATAATTCAAGTTCAGTAGTCCGTCTGTAGGGTGGGACGTAAAGCTGCTGTTCCCTTGCGTGTCGTGTTTGAACCTTTGAGGTATACACATGGAGAGGGCGCTTGCTATGCTGACCCATGCTAGAGCCCGAAGCCAGTCCGCCATCTTAGTTAACCCTCATTTTCCTATATGGTTTTCGGGCTAACGCACTAATTTTACAATTTTATTACGTTTACCGTTGATATCTCAGTAGAAATCAGCATGCACTACGTATTACTGTGTATTTTATTCGCTTGCTTCGTTCATTTATTTGAATTGATAACAATCTGCATTCCCGGTGAAAACTTCGGTAATATCGAGTAAAATCCATAGTACTAAACCGCCAATATATGGTTCAAAATTTACTTGCCTTAAATTTATAACAAACGGTGGATATTCTTGCTTTACATCCGCTAATTCGTCCATTCCGTCTTTCTATCCGTAGGAAAGTAAGGAGAGAGCAGGTTTAAACAATATGGTTGTAAGCGTTGTAAGGCTTCAGTTTGATGACGTAGTGCCCTCTCCATCAACCTCATTGGTTCAAACCATTGATGGAGAGGGCGCTCGCTGTGGTTACCAATGCTAGAAAAACTGTACCGTGCGCGTGGCCTGTCCGTCATCTTTGTTAACCCTTATTTTCCTTTAGTGCTCACGTACTGACACGTTAATTTGGCAATTTTGCGATGTTTTCCATCGATAACTTACTAGAAATAAGCCTGCATTCAGTTCTACGTCTTGAAAATGCTTTCTATATACACCTAATATTCATAATTGTTTTTTTACAGCACGTAGGGTGACGTTGAGCGAGTGTGTAGTCGTATTTCTCGAAACATAGGCGACTACTGCAACCGAACGCAGGCTCAACATACCATCTGGAAACAGATTAACGATAATCTGCATTTTCAGCCAAAAAACCTTACTGGAATCGAGAATAATCAATAGCTCCAAGTAATTTAAACATGTTTATACACTAACTTACCTCAATTTTTCAAGAGAAGGCCGATACTATCGCTTGATCTTCGCCAATGCGTCTACACGTCCTCGTGATCCAAAGGGAAGTGATGAGAAAGCAGAGATAACCAATATGGTTGTTATTTCGGCTGTGAGGCTATACTTTGATGACGTAATGCTCTCTTTACCTCCGTCAATGGTTTAAACCATTGGTGACAATCCTGATCTTCTAAGTAAATTAAAGAAATATTTATCGTTCTTGGGCATTCGTCGTCCACTTAAAACATACAAAAAAGTACAATATAATAATGGAATTAATACATTACACGTTAAATTATTTTGAAAAAGTGGGAACATATTAAATAGAGAAATAATAAAGTATCAGACAATAGTTCATGGGGTGAATATTTCTTATTGTTGTCTCCTTTTCTAGGACATAAAGATGGTGAAAAAGTTTTTTTTAAATTCACAATGACGTGGAATCTTTTATGTTCTCAGGAAAATTGTTCCATAACCTTATCCCAGCAACACAAAACGATCTTTGGTAAGTGGTCACTCTATGATGAGGGGTGGTTCAATAGTCGGGAGTCATAATGGTTGTTATATTTGACTTATTCTCCCTGGTGGGAAAAAATTGGTACAAATACCCGGGTTGTTCATGTTTGAAAAGACTAATTTTAAGCTATCCGGGACTAGCCACGGAGTGCCACTTTTACGGAGTCACCCGCAATGCACAAATGTGCGAATTTCCACAGAGAAAAAAATCATCCGCCTTGACCGGGATTCGAACCCGGATCTCTCGATCTCCGGCCGAGTGCTTTAGCCAGTTAAGCTACCGAGGCGTCCTCTTTCAGGCTTAACTGGCTAAAGCACTCGGCCGGAAATCGAGGGATCCGGGTTCGAATCCCGGTCAAGGCGGATGATTTTTTTTCTCTGTGGAAATTCGCACATTTGAAAAGACTATACAAAAACGTCCCAAGTATATATTTTCTTCGAGTTTTGACCTTCAGCCATGCAAGGTTAGTAGTTAAAGTAGGTCAAAAATAACCTTGGACCACACTTCACGTAAGTGCTCGTATTTATACGTTGGAAATTGCCGTACATGGCTATAAATGGCACAAGAATTATACTTTTAAAATTTAGTCTCAATTAAAACATTGCTGTTACTTGGGTTTACTGCCCAGATTTTGATATTATCGCGACATTCGTGAGTAAACACGTGTTTTTTACTCGGCATCATACCTTGAACTATTTGAGTAATACGAAACATTTTTCGCGTTTATATGAAAATCTGTTCAAATGTCATCGAGTTATTTCTATACGCGTGAAAGGTGCCGTAAGGCTACGTGTTATATTAGCATTACTATTCCAAGACACCAAATCGGTAATATGAAGTTTTTTTTAATTTTTATTTTATAACTTTAAAAGTAAGTCGAAAAAATATTCTTGGACCATACTTCACATAAGTGCAGGTTTTTATACAATGGGAATATCCATAAGTGTTGTAATATAAATGGTGCAAAAAATATATATTTTCAAGGTTTCATCTAAAGTTTCTCACAATTCTGTATAGAAACGGAAATCGCCCCAACCTCCAAAAGTATTTCCGTTTTCCATCATAATGATACCCCTCATACAGTGTTCATTTCTCTCCCCGATACAACGCCATTTGTGACAAGAGCAGCACTCAGCGTTCGTCCTTCGCTGTTTTTTGGTCCACGATTATTAACTCCGAAGAGTCACGCACTCTTGAATGAATGCGTCGATTTTTCTTCTTAAATAGTTGGCAAGATGACAACTGCACTCGCGTTAGATGCACCTCTCACGATAGCCTGACATCAGCCTAACCGCTATTTTGTAAACACATTAACAGCTTGACCTTAGGCAAACAAAACTATCACTTAGTGTTTCATGATTTGGAATGCATGTCGAGGAAAGTCGGATTGAGTCCAGTACTTTGCAGCTCAGACGTGTAATTTACCAGTCTTTGTGTTATTGAATGCTTTCCCCACGGGATTAACCTCGCCTGTTTTCGATTCGATGTTACATAACGCTCACGCGAATGTGCTCGTCGAGTAAACATCTCTTGACGAGTGGATTGGAAGTGGCTTTTGTTTGGATTGAAGCGGAGAAACGATTCCGGCGAATTTTAGTGTAAATGTGTATTATCCATAAGTTTAGTTCTCGTAGTATCCATGCCTTTTCTAAAGGATATTATAATACCATCTTTGCTCCGTAAAGGAATGAATCAATAGGCGCTCTCCGTTCGCTCTAATGCGCTGCATACTTTGTTGGTATTACTGCTCAATTGCTTTTCATTCGTTTCAGACTATGTTCATTAGGCAGAGCGTTTCAAAACAGATCGATAATAGAGATGATGTGCGTTAAGGCGGGTTTACAAATGAAAGTTGACTTCTATGGAAGTAGGGAGTGTAGCGATATCTCGAATCGTATCGTCACTTGTAGGGCATCGTTCTGCTTCGCACATGACTTCCGGCTTTTTCCAAATAAATGGATGACGGAAGTAAACCATGAATACGGTAATTATGGAAATCACCTAAATTTGAGGATACTCGTTCGTATATCGCTGTTTGAGTCCCATAGACAGTCGTGGGTTTAATAAATTTGTATAGATTGCATTAATTGTGCATTATTACATCGTATCAAATATGAGAATTGTGACAGTAATTATAATTATTAAATAAATGATAAGTCACAAAGTTTACCATAAGGGTTCTTTAGCATTTAAAATATTTTCGAGTACAAATAAATATTTACTTAAGCAGCAGTGAGTCTTCTTCCTACTAAGTTATTCGTTGTTTACACTTTAAATCTCCGTTTGCTGTCATGTGACCAATAATCCACCGGATGCGATGCGATTTTATCGCACGATCGATATGCTACTTGCAGGCAAAATAGAAGCCAGTCTATTTTCCTTGCAAGTACAAACCTCGGTCGATTACCACCACTATCGACCACTACTGCCATGGAAGTGCGTGCTTACTCATGAAAGTGTCGATTGCAAGCCTCTTGCAAGGCTAATGTCATGGAAGTGACTTCCATGTGTAAACCCACCTTAAAACAATAAAATAAATTCGATATTCGCATCCGCACTTGTTTTTGTGTTGGTTGTCAGTAGACACGCCAGCGAACGGGTAGTGTTAAGTTAAAAAAAAAAACTATTTACGGGTCATAAAGCTTACGATTTTAATACACATTTTTTATCAATGCGATGGTTTAAAATATTCCACCGGTAAAAGGTAGATTTTTTTAAAAGTCAGAGAAACTCCTCCCGGTTTAATACACTTTCCGGGTCCTATCAACCTCTAGACTTTCCTTTTTCGCCTCAGCATACGATCTACCGGAGCTATCCGGGGGCTGATGCAGACTCGGATCATAATTTTGTAATGATGAATTGTGTGGTTAGATTTAGAAAGCTTAAAAAGAGGAGGAGGATGATGAGGTGGAACTTGAACGCGTTGAAAGGGAAAAAAGACAGAAATACCAAGATATAGTGGAAAGGAACATTGGCGAAGCCAAAGAAATAGAGACAATCGAGGAAAAATGGATGAATATAAAAACAGGCATTGTAAGTGCGGCCGAGAAAACAATATGAGCAGTGGAAACTAGGAGGGTTAAGAAGCAGTGGGTTTCGGAAGAAATGATTAGGAAAATGGAGAAGGGAAGGAATTGGAAAAAACGTCTACACCGAATTAGGTAAGGTGAAATACAAGGAGCTAAATAATCAACTACTGTGAATAACCAATCGGGCGAACGAAAATTGGTGAAAAATGCAATGCGAGAAAATGGAGAAACTGCAAACGAAGGGGAAGTGGGTGCGCTATACGCTAGGGTAAAACTGCTATCATGAGGTAAGCGAGGACATACGTTACCAATGACTAAGGACGAGACAGGTAGAGTATTAATCGATCAGGAAGATATTCAAGAAAGATGGCTAGAATACGTAGAGGGGCGGTATGACGGCGATAGTAGGCCGATTAATTTAGATAAAGAGGATGAGGAAACACCAGATGAAGATTACCTCGGGCCAATGGTACTCAAAACAAGCATAGAGAAAGCATTGAATGAGATGATGGCGAGAAAAGCTGTAGTAGTTGATAACATACTTCCAGGGCTGCTAAAAAATTTAGGAAAGAGAGGTAGACAAGATTTTTTCCAACTTATACGTTGGATCCACGAGGAAGAAGTATGGCCAAATAACATCGTGAAAACAGTCTCTATTCCTATCCCGAAGGAGAAAAATGCATCAAAATGCGGGAACTATAGAATCAGTTTGATTTCACACGCAGCCAAAGTTTTACTTCGAATAATGAAGGGAAGGTTGGAGAGTAAGGCCGAAAACTACTTGGGCGACGACCAGTTTGGGTTCCGGAAGGGAAGGTGAACTCGGGATGCGATAGCGGTGATGAGGACACTTATAGACAGAAACATAGGGTATAACTAGGACGTTTTCGCATGCTTTATTGATTTTGAAAAAGGCTTTGACATGGTTAATTTGAATAAACTAACAGAAATACTCTGGAAAATGGGAATAGATTGGTGAGACAGGAGAATAATCCGAAACTTATGTATGACGCAAAGGGCGCCGGTGAGGATGGCTGATGGGGAATCAGGGTAGGCAACTCTAGGTCGCGGGGTAATGCAAGGGTGCCCGTTGTCGCCATTGTTTTTCAACGTGTATGCTGAGGAAATGGTATGATGGGCATAGGCAGAACCTAAGGTTGGAATCAAAGTACGAGTGAATCTGATAAAGTCGGTTAGATTCGCGGACGAACTGGCGTTGGCCAGTGGAACTTCGAAGGGACTGCAAGCTTTGGTAGATGCTATAGAGATGCAGTGCGGGATTTTCGGAATGAAGATAAATCATAAGAAAACAAAAGTTATGAGATTCTCTTAGACAAAGAAAGCGAGACTGGTGATTAAAGTTGGAGGACCAAAACTCGAGCTAGTAGAACATTTTAATTACTTCGGCAGTACGCTAGAAGAAAACAGACATGGTAGCAAAGGCATACGGAAGAGAATAGCGCTAGCTAGTAATAGAAGGGAGCTGATTACGGGGACATTGGATAAGGATGTGATAAAGAGGCTGGTGAAGAGCTTGATATAGAGCGCAGCGGTGAATGGGGCAGAAACGTGGACCATTGATGTGGACCGTGAATGTGAAGAAAGATGGAGAAAGTCAGGTGGACGGAGAGGAAGACTAACGAGGAAGTGCTTGAGATGGTGGGCGAGGAAAGGAAACTCCTTAATAAAATTCCAGATCGGCAAATTTTTTTCGGAATCGGAAAGGTGGCTGGTGGATGTAATAATGGGATGATGGGTTGCTCAAGAGTGTGTTAGAGGGAGGGAAGTTGGGCAAGTGGAGAAGAGGAAGAAAGATAAGAGGTTTCTTGGACAGGATGAAGAAGAGTAGATCTTATGCTGAGGCGAAAAAGGATATACTAGAGCGAGATAGGTCCCTTAAAGTGTAGAAAACCGGGAGGAGATTCTCTGACCTACATTAAGATTCAACAAAACCTACATTAAGCGGTAGAAAACTTTAAAAAGTCAGGAGAACGTATATAAATGCAGTAATACATGCTGATTTCTAGCATGATGTCGTTGGAAAACATCGTAAAATTGCAAAATTAGCGCACCAGCCCTTTTGCTGTAAAGAAAAATCGGGGTTAACATAGATGAAAGAATGTCCACGCCCACTCCACGTCCACTCATCTTATGGCATTGACCGCCATACTAGGAGCCCTCTCCAACTACCTCAATGATCGTACCTGATGATGCCGCAAGTCGGTAAAATCCGTTTTATCAGTTAAAATCTCTGGAAAAGTTCCAGTTCTTAATCTTTTAGTATCGGCCTAGTCATCTGTTACTTCTGATAAAATACTGGAGTTTTGGTGCGTAAAAATAGCATGTCACAGTTCGTCTTTCGAATGCATACATTTTCTCTGCCAATTATCATAGGCATTCCTTTAGTCATCTTGCCTCTAGTATTAATTTTTACCAATGTCCTAGTATTATTCTAATCTCTGAATTAGCATTCTACTGATAGATTTCTTTGCCTTCGTGTCTGCCCAGTCATAGTGTGGTCATCGCTCGCTCCCACTCCCCTCCGGTGAAGGAGGGCGTCTCTCATTCATGGAGACCTTCTTAACTCCGTGCATTTCTCAACCCTTGCTTCATGCCATTTAAATGCCTATTCTTCTCCTCCTTTTTCCGCGCTTACTCAACAACTCCCGTCATCATCCCTTTACCTCTTAATACGCCATTTCAATAGACATTGAACTAAATTTTCACGTTCTCTATGCGTGATTTATCCCAGGGTCTTGATGCATCACATTTTTTATGTTGGTTGAAGGGCGAATCGTGAGTCGTCTTGTACTCACTTTAATACTTGACATTAAGACAATTAATTAAAAGACAAAATTCATGAACCAGATGTCATTTAAGTATATACTTATATACTATACATGCGTCGGATATATCATGCTTGTTGTAATATAAATGGTGCAAAAATTATGTGCTCAAAATTTCGACTCAATCAAAACATTGTTATGAATTAAGTTTAGAGTATCCGGCGGTATTTTGTGGAAATGTATTATAGATATCATGATCTCAAAATGAAAAGGTTTTTTGTTCACTTTCCACAGAAATAATTTTATTTTCCGACCTGGTTTCGACATTAGCTGTGTCATTTTCCAGTTTTTCAAGCGTTTTAAAATTTCAAGCTTGAACATGACATAGCTAATATCGAAACCAGGTCGGAAAATAAAATTATTTCTGTGGAAAGTGAACCAAAAACCTTTTCATTTTGAGATCATGATATCTGCTTTGTTATGACTTGGGTTTACGACGCGGTCTCCGATTTTCGGCAAAATTCTTATCTAAATACGTGTTTTTTTTATTCGGCATGTTACCTTAATATTTATAAGAAACCATTATAATAATATGAAACGTATGTTTAAAACTTATTTAAATGTGTAAAAGGCGACTGACAATTCGCGCACCATAAACCAACCACCATAAACAATGTGATATATCAGGACCCCGGGATAAATCGCGCAACATAGAGAACGTATTTTGTGCATATCTCATCGAATTATTGCGAAATATATACCATGAGTGAAGCACATGCTTGAATTGATCCAAGCTAGTCGTTTTGACTGAAATTGGTGGATAATAAAATAGTCTGATACCTAAATTAGGCATAGAGTGATGTGTTTTAGTTAACCTGCATTGGTTAAGGGAGAGGAGACTAATGGATGAGAGCTATGAAAAATGATTGCGATTCTGGAAGCATCATCCACTGTAGAGTGTCTGCGTGAAATTTCAAAGTTAAAAATAAAAAAAGGGTACTTGGACTTTAGGCCTAATTAATCTGAATTACCCGCCGCCTTGAACGCCATGAATAGTTTACTGACTAGCCGGCGCTCCTTCTACTGTCACCTATCTTTCTTCACGTTGTGTTCTCAAATATTTTCAACTATTCTAAAGGCAGCTTGATACAAGGTAATTTATTGCATTGTGCGATGTTTAGAAATTGTCAGTACCTCTGAGTGAATATTTTCTCACCTATCTTCTATGAATTTTTGCAAGCATTCAAGAAATTATCCTCTATAAAAAGCACAATTTTCAATGTGCAACCACGCAAAGAACTTCAGACTTAGCAATAACGTCAACTGCCAAAAGACAACGTGTTAAAATAGCATTAAGTGATCGAGAAACCAAATTGAAAACATGCCATTTTTTGTACTTATCTGTAAATATTTCTGATATGTACTCGTATGCAAAGTTTCTCGCAAATCTATGTATAAAATAAAATCGCTCCAACCACCTTAAGATATGATTTATAATGGAAAAAAGCATCCGCCGAATTGACCAACTGAATTAACGAAAGACATCACACAAATGCCATACCTATACAGTGGATGGAGTAAACATAAAATCTTCATGTACAGTAAAATATCTTGAAATTACTTTAACTTATGGTATATCGTGGGGGTTACGCATATAAAACATATGTGGCACAGCAATTAAGAAACTAGGTTTTGTTAAACGTATAATAGGATGGTCCTCGGATGAAAAAGTCTACGAGAGGTGCTATTTCGCTCTGGTTAGGCTACACCTCGAAAACGCAAAGCATTTTGAACCCTGGTCATAAAGATTTAACCAAATAAATTAATAAAATACAAAGGAAAGCAGCGAGTTTCGTTAAAAACTGCTACGATCGTACATATAGTGTCTCACAACTTTTAGAGGGATTAAGGTGGGAGCCCTTAAAGACTCGGAGGCTACATGCTAGGCTTAGGTTTCTTGAGAAATTCAGATCTGGTGTGTTTCAGAGCGACACAGAGAATACTATCATGACTGCTCACTACATCTCTTGGTCTGACGGATGGGACAAAATAAGATAGATACACTGCCGAACATACAGGTACAAAAAGTCGTTCTTTCTGCGAACAATAAGCGACCACAATGAAAACTGAGCTCCACTAAATAAACCCCTATAATACATGTCACCATTTTATCTCCCAAAAACTTACATCTTTATACGGCTGGTGACCTAACACCCCATGCCACATGCCCATGCGGTGGCTCGCAGGGTATTATGTAGATGTGGATGAATTAGGGGCTTGTGCTTTGGTTCCCATCCTATGCTGTATACTTGAAGGCGGCGGCAGCTGGGAATTTTCCACAAATTTCATTTAGTTGGCAACAAAGATTTTGTATTTGAGGAAGAGCGTAAAGATAAATTAGCGGATTTCTCTGCCTAATCTCCGTGGAAAGCTTCAGGAAGATCATTGTTTTAGACTCATTCCAGGGGAAAATATGTTGTATTTGAAGTCTCGTCCAATCTTAAGTAGTACCTAGAATGCCGATGAAAATTAGTTTCAGTGTTCAATTGTCGGGTGAAAATGTAGGTTGTTGAGCCAGTAAATAATGTGCAATTGGCGACAAAGAAAATGCGATTAATTTTTCTGCCCTGCTAAAAAATTCCTTGAAAGCTGTTCTGAAGAACGTAAGGAATTCAACAGAAATTGACCCTTTATCTTCAGAACTAGTTCTTTTCTAAGGATCTGTATGGAACATGAGAGCCTGACTCTACAGAACGAAGGTTCTGTAGAGTTATTTTCTTCGGAGCAAAATAACTCCTTACAAGCTGTTCTGTAGAACTTCAGCAACTCTACGGAAATATGTGAGGTTTCCGTGGACCCAGTTCCTTTTCTAAGGACCTATATGGAGGGTCGTAGGGAATTCCACAGAACGTCCTAAGGAATTCTGCAGACCGTCGTAAGGTATTCTGCAGAACATCCTAAGGTATTCTGCAGAAAGTCGTAGGGAATTCCGTAAAATGGCGTTTCAAGACTTTTAGGAATATTTACAAAACTTTTTAAAAAATTCTGTAGAAGTATTATAAGGAAACTATACAGAATTTTTTAGCAGAGTGAATTTCCCGTTTTGATGATCCAATTCAAGAAATAAATCGGACTTATTGGTTGATGCAAATGAGGGGAAGGAATAAAAGGGTCCTGATGCGTATGAGTATCTACTCATATGAATAAGAAGAAACATCGCGGATGTGTGGAACGGGGTGATTTCACCGGACATTGAAAGGAATAATAGAAGGGAAAACGTTCTGAAGGGGCGTTAATTTGTAGCGATAGAGTTTAGGATGTTGAGCTCAGGTTGGGATGAAGGAAAGGTGGACAATAGGAAAGAGTATACTGAAAGACTTGTTTAGATTTAGAGTGCTTGACGAATTCCAGGTGGTATGTATTTGAACCGCTCTAAATAATTCCGATCATTGAGGTAGATGGGCGTCGCCTTTCCGCCATCTTTGTTGAACCCGGTTTTCCTTTCGCTCTTACGGACTGACGCACTAATATTGCAATTTTATGATATTATCCATTGGTAACTCACTTGAAATCAGCTTGCATTTACTTATGTAATACACATTCTACTTACTTATATCTATTTTATTTATTTCCGTCAATAGCAATCTACATTCTCGGTAAAAATAATGGTAAAATCAAGTAGAATCAACAGCACGAACAAATACATGCATCGTTAGTTTCTTGCCGTATATCTCATACAGATAATATATGTGGACCCCAGAAGTCAAGGGATCTAAGTGACATTTTTGAAAGAAATAAGTTAGGTACAGGAATGGGATGTGAAAATTTTAATCTTTTAGGTGGTAAAGGGATCGAGATGATTTTCTTGACAAGTGATGCTATCTAGGGTAATACCTCGTCACTACTTAGTGGGTTGTACCAAACATTTTCAACTTTGACTTAAGTTTTCTCTAAACAATGATTTTATTACTTAGACCCCTTGACTTCCAAGGTCCTCATATGTAAAGTATTCTACCGGTTAAGGTAAGTTTTGTTGAATGTCTCAGAATCTCCTCCCGGTTTTCTACACATTCAGGGACTTATCTCGCACTAGTATTACCTTTTTCGCCTCAGCATACGATCTATCCTTCTCCAATCTGTCCATACAACCTATTCTCTTTCTTCCAGAGGATCTAAGTGACATTTAAATAAAAGAAGTTAGGTACAGAAATGGGATGTGAAAATATAAATCTTTTCGGTGGTAAAGGGATCCAAGTGATTTTCTTGACAAGTGATGCTATCTAGGGTAATGCCTATTAACTACTTAGTGGGCTGTACCAAACATTTTCAACTTTGACTTAAGTTTTCTCTAAACAATGGTTTTGTTACTTAGACCCCTTGACTTCTGGGGTCCTCATATATTCTTGCTCTTATAATTCGTCCATTCCGTCGTGCTATCCTAAGGAAAGGATGTAAGGCGCAGGGATGACGAATAAGGCTGTTAATTAGGTTTTCAGGCTACAATGTGGTGACGTAATGCCATCTCCATCTACTTCAGCTCTATCTCCATCTCTCTCTACTCCATTTACTTTTTAATGTCAAGATTGCTGATCATATCAGCCCATGCATACAACAATTGAGTTGGATGTCTACATCTCAAAGACAGATGGAGATATTTATGGATTTCTTGGGAGTATTTATGGATTTCTTGGGAGTATTTATTTTCAACATGCTAAACAAGCAAGAGACTATTTATTTGATTATTTCGCTACTCGGCCATCCCCAAACTCTCGCCCAACAACAAGAAGGCAAAACTCGATATTCTATTATCCCTCTCACCGGACCACTACCTTCCAAAAATCTTTCATTGTCACCGCGAGAAATTTCTGGAATTCCCCTCCCGCTAATATTAGAAATACTTCCAAATTAACTATGTTTAAAACACTGTTGTACAAATATATACTCACACACAAAAACAAATTTCTTTATATTAGTATTTATCAACAAATTATAATATGTAATATGACACAAGACCAACTGAAATTTCTGCTGACATTCTTTTTTGTTGAATGAAAATTATGCTGAATGTTGATTTGATTAATATTTATTATGTGTAATTTGTGTATTAATCAACTGATAGTAATATGATATATGTCTAATGTGTAATGATATGTGTATTGACCAACAGCTACGTTTTAGAATGTGTATTTTTCAGCAGATCCTTCTTTGTATTTTTTGTAATTTTTTGTTACTTGCTCTATCTCTTTGCGACTATCGAAATCGCTGTGTAATGAGTGTTGTTCTTAGGTGGCTTTGTCACAGAACATTAATAAGTGTATTATTATTATTCAATGGTTCCCATCATGCAACTAAGGAGTCACGTGGTATATTTAAGCTGCGCTCGAATTTGAGACTGTATATGAACCACTCGTACAAATATCGCACAGCCCTTCCCGATCGGCCGTTATCGCGAGAATACTGTTGATAGAGTTGAATATCCTCTCTGAAGACATATTGAAAGAATTTATCAGACAAAAAAATTTCTTAATTTAAACATCTAATTTTCTTAATATTTATTTTCGCTGGTAAACATTGAAACACTCTCTCTAGTAACTTAGTGGTAATTCATTGCAAAATGGATTTATTGAAACAACTTTTACAAACCTCAAAAAATACAAACTCACGACCCGGGTTTCAACGCTTTGCGTCATCTAAATAGTAGAATGTGGACTAGCTGTGACAATTTCACTTCTCCACGTAAAATTGGCTTCACCTTTTCCAAGGTGATGTTGAAATTGCTTATTCAAGTACGATGCATGCTAATGAGTGCAGTTGAAATGTCTTTACCATTTGCGTCGAGTATGGTTTTCAAACCTAAATTGCTGTACTCAGCAATTTGCTGCTCTTAAGTTGATTAGCTGGAAACAGAGATAATTGCAGCTAAGTTCATTCAACTAATTTATTCAATATGCACTGCTGTCAGCTGCTGAAGGTAGCTGGCAGTGCATAGTGGCGAGTGATTTTTTTTGGATAAAATGAAGAAAGTTCTCTAATATATTTAAATAAATTAACAATAATTACCTAAAGCAATCTGATGTAAGAGTGTTTACCGTAAATATTCTGTTTTTTGAGCCTCTATTTCAAGAAGGGCTGTCATTTTCTTGGAAGATGAGTCTGACGAGCCTTCTCAGAAAGAGGCCAAGGATATATGTATTTCACGTCTTCAATTACTGAGTTATTACGTGTGCCGTCCTCGGAGGCGTAGGTAAATAGGGACAAAGACGAAGAGAGGCAGTAAATTAAGACGGCCATCACTTTTATTCTAGAGCGAGGCATGAAACTGTCGGCTGCTAATTCGTTGGGAAATAGAATGACGTTGCCATAGAAGATGTCGTTGGGAATAATTTACTGTTTGTTCTTGGCGCGATCTCAACTGTTTACTACCTTAAGTTAAATATATAGTACTTGTTCTAGATGAATCTCTTTTAGAGGGATTAAAGTGGGAGCCCCTAGATACTCGGAGGCTACAAGCTAGACTTAGATTGCTTGAGAAATTCAGAACTGGTGTGTTTCAGAGTGATACTGAGAATATTATCATGACGCCTCCCCCCATCTCTGGGTCAGACAGAAACGATAAAATGAGAGATACACTCCCATAATACACTACACTTAATACACTCCCATAATACACGTCACCATGTCACCTCCCAAAACGTTATCCCCTATATCTTTACACGGCTGGTGTCCCAACACCCCCTGCTACACGCCCATGCGGCGGCTCGCAGGGTAGTGTGTAGATGTAGATGAAACGATGCAGCCATTTCCTTGGAAATATATCCTAATGCATGGGTGACAATAAAAAAATGACGAATTTTCCCTGCCGTGCGATGATTAGTATGTTGCTCATTACTGAGAGAATAAACCGATTCCTTCGTGGTTTAGTTTGTTAAATGTTTGTAAATTTGCAGTCCGAGGTCGCTAAGTGGGTCAGTATACTCATTAGGCCATTCCTATGTCATGCGATTTGAAATCTCAAAATAAGAGTTCTTCGTGCGTCACAATCCAATCCAATCCAATGGTTCTTAGAATTTAGCTGTTTATCTTTTCTTTATCATGTGATAATCTCCAAGATTAATTTCTAGATTATATGATAATTGCCATGAATTTTTTACGCTTGTTATTTTAGCGTAATAATCACTACGCATACCAATCGATCTGAACTCGGACCGAACTGATAATCCAAAGCGAGCCGACTCAGATCGCCTTGTCTACCCACACGGACTGAAAACATCGATAGTAAACAATCGAATCTATCAGTTGAAGCACGATTGACGTGGTGTGTAAACAAGTGCAGAGTTGGAAATTTTCAGTCGGATTCCTAGTGAACAAAATTTTTCAATGGAGGTAGATTGCGATTTGTTGCGATATCATCAACGTCACTTCATTCGCCATTACTGTACTTTTGTTCTCCACTTGTTACAACCCACGTCCTAAATAATAACGATTATATTTTTTTTCCCAATGACAACCACAAGTATAACGAAGAGCGTCACAGACCCGCTGGTTCAAATCGAGCTGAAATATCAGACTGGCCGAGAAAGCATGGCGAGATCTGAGAAGCGGGCTTCTCAGATTGATCCCACTAGCCCGTTGCGTGAATCATACTGAGCTGATCCGGTCAGATCGATCTGAGGCCGATTGGTGAACGTAGTGAATGTCATTTTTACGCTGAAATGAGAACACGTGTTATGAAAGCTAATACAATTGTGAAAAAATCTTTGTGATTCTCGTCAGCCTTATATTCTGATTTCACTTATACTTCATTCTTTGTTGCTGGGGAGTTTCCCCTGTAACAATTGGTAAAGAGAAAAAAATTATTGGTTTACGTGAGAACAGCAAAATAATGCTCGTGTATGCCTGTTATACTCTTACTGAATTAATTCCGGATCTCTCAAGTCAATCGTAACCTACCCGGGCCGTTATAAAAATCTGTTTTATAATTTCCTGTCTAATGGTCACGGAGCGTCTGCAAATCGGAATAATGGAACAAAGACTCTCGTTGGAAGTAAAAGAAGTCTCTGAGTCTTGGCAGAGTTGTTATCAATGGGTAATTTCACAATAAAGTGATAGTAATCGAGGCTATCAGGTTGGTGAGGTGACTGGAATTACTAAGGCTACCCATGCCGAAGATCCGGGTTCGAATCTCGTCAGAGGTGGAGATTTATCGGTGGAATTCCAGGATTTGCTGGAGAGCGTCTTAAGTGCAGTAGTCATTCCGTGGGATGGAGAATAAAAATGGGAAACATTCGGTGATTTTTATTTTTGGCAGATTAATGCTGTATGAATATCACTCCTGACGGTAATCAATGTGATAGATGCAAGAGACATTTTCTCGTTTGATAAAATAATGCAAAATATAGGTTATAACGTTGGTGAGAGCTATGTTTTCGCCTTAAGTTACAAATGCAGCAATCACAGTTCGCACTAGGTACCTTTATAATTTGACCGAACAGGTAGAAAGGTAATATAAGAATTAATTAATTAGGTGGAAATTCATCAACAAGGAACATTGATGTGTTTTGTAAATGATTCATTAGCTAGTTTTACAAAACAATCATTCGAGGGCGGATGTAGCGGTGACTTAATTTCTGAGTTGTTCCTTGTACAGCCCGAAAGAGGTTTACTAAAATCGGATGAAAATTTGAGATTATTTGAGCATCTAATGGGCACCTTGTTGATTGACCGACATATGCTGGTTAAAATACTTTTGGTAAGTGTCGATTTTCTGTGGAAAACCGACAGTCATTTGGCATTCTACCCTTTCGTCCCTCCTAATTACACGTGAGTCGTTCGGGTCCATGGGTTGGACGGAAGGACCGACTCCTGTGGAACGACCGTTCCTCTCGGCCCTTCGTTCCTTCCGGTCCTTTCGATCCTTCGTGCCACGGAGTAGGATATCCTACTCCGTGCTTCGTGCCTATCGGTTCCTTGGTCCTTCGCTTCTTTCGGTCATTCGATCCTTTCGGTCCATCGTTCCTTTCGGTCCATCGTTCCTTTCGTTCCGTCGTTTCTTTCGGTCCGTCGGCCCTTCGTTGCTTTCGGTCCGTCATAACTTTCGCTCTTTCGATCCTATCTTCAAGAGATAGGTTGTTCTCTATAACCCCCAAAAATTCATCTGATGATACTAGCGGTATAATTAGCAGTTCTTTTTTTTATATAAATGAAACGTTTTTACGAAATCATGTAAAAAGTTGGTAATATTATCCTCCATCTCATTTCATCCAACATTCTTAAACATCTTCATTACGGTATAAGAATTATTTCTAAGCATTTTTTACATTCTGTAAACACCAAGAGCAAATTTAAAAATACATGACCACCAATAAAAAAAGGAACGGTGAACAAGTGAAAAGGAACGGGTCCCGAAATGGACTGGTCGAGAGTGAACGAGTTCCCAAAAATGAACGTATTTGCCCATCTCTACTTCCAATCCGACCCATCCCTCGACCTCCGCTCGAATGCGAGGCTCACGGACGACCGACCCACTCAGCAAAGGAAGGGCTGGAGGAACTAGACTACCTCCACTACATTAAAAACTTTCCAAAATACCCAAAATTGCTACAATTGATGAACTTACTCTTTTATCTATAATACTGACGAAAGAAAGTAAATTTAGTTTTACGCCATGACCGTAATTCTTATCTTTTAACGATTTCCCTCTGGTACCTTTCATCCTGAATAGCAAAACTCTCCGTCTCCTTTAATCTGGAGTGCATGTTTAGGGACAGAGATCGCAGACAGTGATACCTAAAAATATATCTAAAATGTTGAAATAGTGATCGAATATAAAAGCGTAAAAAGTAAAAGTAATCATCTCGTCGTGACTACTAGTATCATCGTTCCGTGATATGGAGCGTAAAACAAGGAAACATTGAGTGATTTTCGTTTCGAGCTGACTAGTGCTGTAAAAACTTTTACTGCTGATAGTAATGACTGTGGTAAAATTATGGAAATGTTTCTCGTAAGATAAAATATCGCAAAAGATCTTCGAAAAGGTCTTCTGTTATAGCCGGGTCTTTTAACTCCCTGCTAATGAAAAGCTTTCATGTGTGGTTTTTTACTTTGCTGGTTACTTTAAAATTGTTGTCGAATTTCGTCTATACCGATTGCAGGCGTCTAGACGCGTGTTTTTACCGATGACACCTCTAGTTTATGATGTGGTTCGTCGGTAAATTGTCAGTGGCGTATTACGAGGTACTTAAGCATCTCGATGTAATCTGTTTTGAAAGTGCTATTTAGCTCACCTTGGGAGCCGCTCTCAAACTGTGCGTAGCTTGGAATTCGGTCAGAACATGGTCAGTGATTTGATTATGGATGGATTACGACAGCGTTCGATAGCGGTGAGGTATTGAGACGGTTAACAGAAATATTAACGATGTTTTCAACAAAATCAAATCCTTACCGTGCCAACATATCAATGATTTTATTTTAACAAATCTCAAATGAGAATTTCGAGTGTGAAATCATGTAGGCTATCGGATGTGAGTCCTGATTGAGATGCTCATTGTTGTATTTTTTGTCATTGCAGCGAGTTACCTAAAAATTTGCCACCGGACGAACAAAGAAGAATTCATCAAATGTGCTTTGAAAAACGCCATCGATGTCCAGCCGCATATTGCTACTGGTAAGTCTAATCTGTCAGTGTTGCTCATTTTTTATCTGTCTTAGCATCGTGTAAATGCATTCGAAACATTTTCATCATTTATACGCCTACCAATTAAAATGTATCATTTTTTATTTAGTTTTGAAAACATTGAATGAAACTGCTGTTCAGAATTAAGTTAACGGATTGTTTAACATAGTGGTGTTTACTTTCATAATCTTAAATGTATATGACGAATATTTTGTAGATACGGAACGTGATATTCTTGTAAAATTTTTCTATTTTTTCTTATTAAAACTAAGTCTCTCTAGGAACCTTCAAGCACATTTTATATGCCTACAGTTATTTTTGTAGGTGGTCATAATGATATAGCTTTGTGGTAGTAATTTCATGAAAATATAGCAAAGTTTCTGTTATTTTCATTATTGACCCGTCATTTACTCACAAACATGGGGATAATTTGATTATTTTGACTGCGGCGGGGGAGGAGGGGTTGAGATTATCGGGGGGTCCTGGTAGATTCGTAAAGTTTGGAGCAGAATCTGGTGCTTTCCCGGCGTACGAGTTTTTCAAAGTTTTCTCGGGCTTACTTCCGGGTGAGTGGGTCCATGTTGGCCGACTTAGAGCATCGAAACTTGAGAAAGTAGATTTTGAAGCCTTTTGGGAGCAATATGCGACTGGAGAATTATGGGTAATATTCTTTATTTTTCCATTAATGTCTCACAAATAATATTTTATTAGATCTCTTCAGTTCTATCATTTCACTGAGGAAAATTAAGCTGAGTAATTGAAAGGTGCCTGTAAACCTTTTATTTCCTAGTTTTTAACATTGCGAAAACTTTTCCATCAAAATATTAGAGTAGGACGGCACCACTACCACCGCTTGCCACCCCAAAATCACGCCTGTGCTCGTAAATGAATGTATTGCAGTTCTCACAGCATTGCGATGTCTTCGGGACAATTATTCTCTCCAAAATATACTTATTGAACGTAAGAAAAAATGATGAAACATTTTCAACCTAATTACCAATTTTAGTTTCTTTTATTTCCGTAAATTATTCCCCTCAAACGAAATGATCATTCTGTTCCCCCACTGCATCCTCATTTGCCCTCCATCTACTTTAGTGGAGAAGTATATCATTTTTTCTTTGTAGCCTACCTACCGGCAAGGTGAGCAAACTATCTTTTAGACTGACTTATTGGGTTTCTTCGTTTTCCTACACCTTCCTTCTTGATATCAAAACTCGTGTTAGGTCCAACTTGCTGGATTCCTTACATTTTCAAGAAACAGATGGTGTTTTTCATAGTTATTATGTTCTCCCTTGTTCCTCCTACTTATCCATGTAGCAAATTGAGTAATTTTTTAATTCATGATTCGTAAAAATACTTTTTTTGCAAGCTAAGCACTTTACCGGTTAGTTTTTCTCTTTTTACGGTAATATGATTTGATGGTTTAACGCCGAGAGTTGAAATTACTTATTTTATCACCTTTTTATGGGAATGAAGTGCTAGGAAGATAATCGCCTCGGATTGTTTTCTCGCAGGTTCCGAAGGTAATTACGCGAGTACCCATCTGTGTGAGTAATTCCGTGGAAAATTACTTCGTCGACTATTCGCGTTGGTTGAGCTCTCTAACTGGTGAGAGAGGAGTTAGGCAATGTCTCAGTGAGAAAGATCTCGTGCAAACATTGGGCGACGTTCAAAAAAATTACCAGACACATACCTTTCTATGTAAACATCTTTAAAAATAAAGATTTAAGAAAGATAAGTTTAAGTTGAAGCTCATTCTTGAGTTTTTCTCAGAATCCATGGATAAATGTTATTGAAGGGCATGATTTAGGCGTTAGGCTTGGTGCCTTACGTAAGTCTCTACGAAGAAAATATGGAGAATTTTCTCTTTTAATTCTGCAGGAATCCCCGAGTTATCCATCCCCGCTATGGATCCATTGAATATCCCGGAAATAAAACTTGAGCAAGGTACCCAGGCCGTAAACTACAAGTGTGTCTTGGACAACGTGAAACTTCATGGCCTGAGCAATTACAAGTTCAATGAACTGGAGTAAGTAATCTACAATTACTCTATTTTGATTAGTATGTTTATTTAGTATTTGGTTAAGTATCCAGTCATCTTAATACCTTCAAGTATTTAAACAAACGTAACTGGTGCGGATGAAAATAATGAGCCACTAAGATTCATGGAAGAAGAAAAAAATTTGCATGAATATACGGAATAGCTTTTATGATACCCTAAATAAATATGAAGCCGATCTTTTACCTGTTGGGACCTAGCTGGGAACAGATATTTTGTTGTCCAGTTTTGCTGTGGGTTTGAAATGTCTATTGTTGAATACAGAATGTTTCTTCAAAAGCAAACGGTTACATTGCTTCAAATGTGAGAACAAACTTTTTTTACAGGCTTGTCAGCTTTAATTTTCTTGCCGTGAGTGGTAACGTGATTAAAATAGCTTTCATTAATATGCTATAAATGGTTATAAATGTATTTAAAACTTGATTGAATTAAGAAGGTAAAGTTATATCAGCATGAAATCTAGTTATAGTATATATAACAGTCTTTCATTCATTATTAATTATGTAAGAGGAAAAGCGTTTCTATGAAGAAATGAGTTTTGAAAGCCGAGGATTTCCACGAGGTTGTGACTAAGTCTGACGACTTTATTGTCCTAAGGGATTATGATATAGCCTTTGATTTCAATGCCATTTTTTTATTTAAGCCTCTAGTATTGTGGTACGTATGTAATCACAACCTGGAGATAAAAAATTTTCCATGACTCTATTCCATATCCGCATCTATTCTGGTCTCAATCATATCATGATTACTGATCATTAAATCATAATGCTCTAATCTCTTATGTCATAATGCTTTATGAAATCTTTTCTTTCTTGCTACTAAGAAAGTATTGCGGAAATAATTAGTCCTTCGCTGTATTTTCGACGTTTGTTTCTTGGAAAGAGGAGGAGAGGGGAAGGGGAAAATGAAATGATTTGAGAAGAAGTATCAAATTAGTTGTACGGTTACTGTTATCACATCGATATCGGGTAGTTGTGAGCCGATGGATGTGACCAAATGTTATAGAAACCTTGTTCCCAGAGTTTGATTGCTCTCAAGGAAATCAAACCAACCGTGAGTGGTTGTACATTTATGGTTGTAAGTCTAGCCCACTAACCTACCATGACGTTCCATTCAAGAGTGCGAATACCAACGCGTTAATGGACAGGAATCTCAGTCATGAAAGTTTTAGAAACTGTATTGAGTTAGAGGTCTTAGTTGGTTTGTGTCTTGCTGAGCACTGCCATCATTTTGCTATGCCTTCATTTATTTTTTAGAACAAATTTTGCCTATGGAAGAACCAGTATTTGTCAGTTTCCCATGGTGGAAAGAAGACTTTTCACCATAATTCGAGTGGTCTGATCTATTAATATGCATTAGATTGAAAACAATATACCTAAGGGGCGTAAAAAGCACGGTGGTTCCACTTTTACATTGAAATTATTTGATAAAGCGGGTGATACATGTATACATTTCCATTGACTTAGAGGATGTCTCAATCAGTAAAGTAGCTTGGGGTGGTTCCTAAAGCCTGAATCACACGATAATTTTTTCCGTCCCTTTTAAGGGATAGCTCCAATGATAGCTCAAATGATCGCTCGAAAATGATCGTGTGACTCGAAGAAAGTCAGGGATAGCTCCAGCGATAGGGATCCCTATAGCTTTTTCCATCCCTGGGCACGTCCCTTTTTTCGTCCCTAGAGGCATCGCTGATTCCATCATTTAGCCAATCAGAGCGCTCGGCCGCAAAGAGCGACTCTAACGTCACGTTCGGCTTTCAATGGAATGAGAGTAGTTAACATAGAAATGATGCGAAAAGGGACGGAAAAAATGATGGCAAAAGGGACGGCCAAAATGACCGTGTGATTCATAAAATGATAGCTCGAGCTGTCATGGTCACGGTCCCTGAAAAGCTACCAATGGAGCTATCCCTTAAAAGGGACGGAAAAAAATGATCGTGTGATTCAGGCTTAAGCTCCGGAAAGTTTTTATTCAAACAATATAAAATATTCCTCTGAAAGAGTAAGCTAGATTTTTTTAATTTTTGTAAAGAGTGCTTTTGCATCGTTCCATCTTGCAATGCTTAAAATAAACCGTCGTTTGCATGGTTTATTTTAAGCATTTCTTTTCTTTAGTATTTGCATGAAATTCTCGAAAACCAAAAAATGGTATGAATTTAATTCTCTTATAAACTATCCACGCAAATTCTTTAACATTTTGGCTGTTAAACTGCAGTCGCAGTTGGTGTCATAATGCACGAACACACAATATTGCTCCTGTTTTTCAGACAAATTTCGCGGTATTTCTCGTACCTTCCTTATTCTCAGTGTGAACTCTCTTGAAATGAAATCCTGACGATGTCACCTATACCAAAGAAAACTACCGCTGCATTTATACCATTTCCGGGAAACATTCTCATTCATGAAACAATCGTTTTTCATCATAAAAACCGGGTATTTTGATTCCTCAGTTTACGAAATTAACCCGGACCCGAACGTCGCCTAGCCGCTAGTGCTTTCTGTATTCACACGGGATGTTTTCCCATCCTAATTTCTCTAAATCGTTAGAGAAAGCTTTTATTTGTATCTACGTGCAGTCTCTAGCGTCCGTGCACAGTTGCAAGTTGGTTAATATTTTTTATCTATCTCGATAAAAATAGAAGAGTGTTGATGACGGGGACAATCGGTAAGGATGTGAAGAAGAGGCTGGTGAAGAGCTTGATATGGAGCGTAGCGTCGTATGGGGCAGAAACGTGGACCCTGAGAATGGAGGATGAGAATAGGCTTCAGGCATTTTAGATGTGGGTGTGGAGAGGGATGGAGAAAGTTAGCTGGACGGAGATGAGAACTTACGAGGAGGTGCTTGAGATGGTGGGTGAGGCGACGAAACTTTTGAATGAAATCCGGGATAGACAGGGTAGATGTCTGGAGGAAGTCATAAGGAGCGATAGGTTGCTGAAGAATGGGACAGAGGGAAGGATGTTGGGCCAGCGGGGAAGGGGAAGAAAGAGAATAGGTTTCATGGGCGGGATGAAGAAGGATAGATCGTATGCAGAGGCGAAAAAGGATATACTAGAGGGAGACAGGCCCCTGAATGTGTAAAAGACCGGGAGGAGATTCTCTGACACCCAAAATAACCTACCATAACTGGTAGAATACATTATCATAAACAAATCTTGATAAATTATACCTTAGGGATGATCATTTTCAAATAAAAGATTTCACTCCATAATCAGTCCCGGTTGATGAATAAAACTTTGAAATCCTAATGGTTCATTAATTTTGTTTGTGATTTATTTATAGCGTTGGAATCGGCGATAAAAAGTACATCAAGGGCAAGGTGAACCTGCCCTCCATATTCGTCGATGCAGACTACGAGATTGACGGTAAAATCCTCCTGGTACCAATCAAGGGCAAAGGCCTCTACAAAGGAAATTTCAGTGAGTATGGCTCCGATGTATTGAATGCGTAACTTCTATCTTCTAGATATACTCTTCTCCATCTCTCTACTTTTGCGAGATCGCTTAGAAATACTGTTATATGTATTCTTGTTGCACTATAATGCTATTGCGGATTTATCATGTAAACATTGGAAGTTTTCTTCGAGGAAAGAGCATAATCTATTAGCGGTGGCGGAGCCAGTGTTTGATTTTGGCGGTTGATTTGGCAGAGGCATGAGGAGATGAAGCAAATGACCTTTGCCACCCATAATTCGCTGCCCCTCTGTTTTTTGGTATTCTCTGTTGTGTCATGAAGTGTGCAAGTAAAATTCCTACTCCAACATGAAAATCAAAGAGCCTGGAAACCAATGCGTCCTAAGGTGTAGAGAAGTGATGGGAATTCAATTAAAATGCATTCTACAAAAAGAGAAGTAACAGGCGTGATATGGTGGAAGTTCAGTGATTAAGTGATGATGCAGTGCATCGAAACCATGGTCAGATTAAAACTTATCCAGTGGAAAATTGCCATTTCTGTGATTCATTATAACGTATTCTAAACTCATGAGTTTGCTCGAAATATTTAATAATTTATTATACAAATCCAAATCCTATTTTACCCAGTACATCATCGGAATCAACCTCTAAGTAAATGGGTGGTTAATTAGTTGTCGTCTCTATTTAAAATTATTACTGTAATTCACCGGGAATGGGGAAAAACTTCAGTGCTCTTGGTCATCGAGAAGTCTCTTAGAGTTTGGTAACAAGATTTGACGCAGGCAAACAGCTCATACTCTACAGAACCTTTAAGTAAACAGTTAATTAATTAGTTATCGGCATCATTAAAATAATTACTGTATTTCCATCGGAGTTGGGGGTATGGACAATATTTCAGAGATCTTGGTTTTGCGAAATTGCTTAAATTTAGTTTGCAAGATTTGACGCAGACAGTAAATTGAAACTCAATTAAACCTTTTATTAAACGGGTAGTTAATTAGTCATCGTCATTATTTAAAAAAATACTGGAATTTCACGGGAAATGGAGATATGTACAACATATCAGAGCTGTTAGTCATTGGGAAGTTACTTAAAGTTTGGTTACTAGATTTGACGCAGGCAAGCAGCTCATAGTCAAGAAAACCTTGAAGTAAATCGGTGTTTTATAAGTAATCGTCATTATTTAAAATAATCACTGTATTGTCACCTGAAATGGAGATATGTATAACCTTTCAGAGCTCTTAGTAGTCGAGAACTATGGAGAACGTAACGATAAAATTTTAGACATACTATTGAATGCAAAGGTATCTAGCGAATATTCTGAGTAAAACAAAAAGGTTCGGGTCTATACCGCGTGTTCTTCAATACAAGCCCGACTTTCTTGACTTCTGTGGGTCACTTTTTAAGGGGAAATAAATGCTGATTGCCAGCGGCGTCCTCATATAAGTGAAATTCTGTAAATCGATCATCTACAAATTTGAGTACTGCAAGATTTGACGCAGGCAAACAGCTCATGCTCAAGAAAACCTTTAATTAAACGGGTAGATGATAAGTTATCGTCATTATTTAAAATAATTAACATAATTCACCGGAAGTGGAGATATGGAAAAAATTTCAGAGCTCTTAGTATCGGGAAGTCATTTACATTCAGATCACATGATTTGACGCAGATATACATCTCATACTCAAGAAACCTTTTATGTAAACAGATAGTTAATTAGTTATCGTCATTGTTGAAAATAATTGCTTTAATTCCAACGGAGATGGAGGTATGGACAACATTTCGGAGGTCTGAGTTATCGGAAAGGTGGTTAAATTTAGGTTACAAGAATTGACGCCGGATAACAGCTCATACTTAAGAATAACTGTAAGTAAACGGGTGGTTAATTATTTTTCGTCATTCAAAGTGATTACTGTAATTTCATCAAAAGTGGAGATATGGACAGATTGTCAGAGCTCTTAGTCATCGGTAAGTTGGTAAAAGTTTGGTTACAAGATTTGACTCAGGCAAACAGCTCATACTCAATAAAGCCTTCTAGTTAAAGCGTAGTTAATTACGTATCGTCATTATTTAAATTGATTACCGTATTGTCTCTCTACCGTATTGGCTCTACGCCATGGGAAAGTAGATAAAGTTTCAATTGTGAGATTTGGCTCAGACAAACAGGTGAAAGTCAATAATGCCTTTTAAAAAGAAGTTCTAACCTTTATCTCACTCCGAAAGAGGTGACTCACAGCAGAACAACATCTTCATTCACCTTCTAACGATCGGTCATTGCGGGAAACTCGTTTCTCTTAGACTGCTCGACCTGGGATCAAGTCCGAACCTGTCCTAGTGCATAACCATGATTTTGACCCAGATAAATTGAACTTGGTTGCTTAAGGCGGTTGACTTTGGCGAGTAGAGAAAACAGTCTATTGGAAAAGTATAGTGCGTCATCCTGCCTCCGCTGACCACCGCTCATATCGGTTTTGTATTGATTAAATGAAGGAAAACCAAGGCTGAATTCATTGCGAAACTCAGATTTTAGGTAATTTGAGCAAAATATCATATCACTTAGAAATCAAAGAATTATGTCCCAAAGAAAAACATCTCATCCCTCCTAAGATACCAAAGTGTCAGCCTCTGAACGAACTTCTTTCCGATATTTTTGACGGAGAATCCCTGCTCTTTTACGTGGGAAATAGTACGTATGTGCACTCCAGAGAGACCTCATTTAAAAATGCGGAATTTAGAACACCTAGATCTCGTCAGAAACTTAACTGTGTAAAGTTTATGTTTCCTTATTTTTTTTAAATTAATCATATTATCACCGCAGTAATTATTTCTGAATCATAAACAAACCTTCCATTGTGAAGGAGTTTTTGACGTACAGTGCGAAAAAAATTAGTCAAGTTAAACACTTGTGTACATATTTTTATTTTATTACTTATAATTTCTTTCATAAAAAGTATTATTGCACAATTAATAATTATATATTTTATTCATGCTTCCTACAGCTGCTGACATTAAAAATTCTCTCTCTCAAACTACCTTACGGGTGCTGTACACCACGGCGGAAAACGCTTCCGCTGACGGCTACGCGCTTTTATTTTACGACTCTGCTTCGCTACTGAAAACAATTTTGTTTACACAGACCTCTGGAATAAGGTTTCGCTTTTTGCTTTCGACTGCGGAAGAAACGTGAATTTATCGAGAATCTGGTCATCGCCATGGCGTATAGGGCGTATATTTCTTCAAATGTTTACTCTAATTGTAAATTTGAAACCATCATATCTATGTAGAGTTATCAAAATTTTGAAAATTGTGTCTTCTATCGTCACTGTGAACATTCTCCCGAACCCCTGCAACGCATGTTCCACTGTGCCATCAGTGGCGCTGTTGTCCTGAGCAGGTAATGATGAAGGAGACGAAGATCTCTCCTAAGCTACGGCAGAAGCCAGAACTAAAGGGGCGTTTTCGGGAGAGGTATACAGCCCCCTTAAATGTGATCTCTGTGCGCTGAATTGGACGGGTAGGCAATGTTTAGCAGCAAAATTTGGCGCTACCTACGATGTAGCGAAATCGATGCATCAGCCTTTGGGTAGATTAATGATTTATTTGTTCTAACGTATCGCTCTGACACTTAACACGAATCTTTCCTCTGGCCTTGTTTTGCCTTAGCTAACATTATTGCCGACATCGACTTCGACTGTGAGCTGGTGGACAGGAAAGGGAAGCAATACTTGACCGTGACAGAGGCAAAGGTCAACCTAGACGTTGAGAAGTCGGTTGGAAACTTCGACAATCTCTTCAATGGCGATTCCACTCTGGGTGAGTATGCAAATATCTCATTATTCATGCAGCACTATTAAAGTTAAAGCAACAAACATCATGGTGGCCGTATGCCAAAGCTATGATAATCGGGTCATAAATGCAAATTACGGTAAATTTATTTTATTTAATGAAATACATGGGAATTATTGAAACACTGCAACTGCACTGAATAAAATAAATATGCAACTATATATAACTAAAAAATATATAACTGCAATATAATAAATGCACTGAAAACAATAATATAGAAGAAAAGTTCTATTCATTAATTTTTCACCACTTTTTACGGTATTCAGCTATAGTTAATGGACAATGTATTCTGAAATAATGATTGCCAACGATTATAAATCAATCAAAATGTTAACGCTAGGCATTACCAGCAAAAAAATCCATTTTACCGAGGTGTAATATATTTTTTATTGTTTTTTGACTGTTTTAAGTGGTATACATCCTCTCCTGGAACTGTCCTCTGTCAGTGAAGTCACCTAGTTATAAAAAATTCACTTCTGCAAAACTGAGAAAGTATATTTCACGACCCTTCTTCTATTGGTTGATTATGGTAATTCGCGCTGGAATTCAATGAAACCGTCCTCATTTAGAGAAAAATAACACCTTTCCAGATAATATATTTGCCATTCGTGGCGCTGATTTGCAAGATGGTTGCCGTTAAATATCAGCCATTTTCCATAGGTTAAATTATACGACTCGAGCCATTCTGTGCGGGTATTAGTCAACAATTAGAAAGCAATGGACTTGGTCCTCTTTTATACTGACCTCTTCTCTCGTGTGTATTTACAGAGAAGTGAAATTGATTGCTCTGTGTGCTATTTTGCCATGTTTGTTGCGCTCATCCTCCATATTGTTAGCTAGTTCCATCCGTGGAAAGCTTGAAATCCTCGAGCGTTGCTTTTTAGCGAGCTCTAAATAATTGTATTTGGTGCAAAAGTAAAAGTTATGGAACTTATCCAGTGAGACCTGACAAAAAGCATAGAATGACGGGAGAGAAGAAGAGATGAATTCGCTTTGAAATGATCTTTTGTCAGGTGTGTATACTCTGAAATTTTGCAGTAAGAATAAAACTCGATCTTTGTTAGCTTTGTGGTACTCCATCACAAATGTATAAACTTGTAACTTTTACAGGTCACAGATAATTTCAAATTTCAACACATCCCGGGTTTCGATGGCTAAGCATCATGGCTAAGCATCTTCAGGTGACTAGACTAGTATCTCATTCACTAATCACTAATATACTACCAGTAAAGGGAAAGGGGTGGGAACGTTTGTGTAATAGGACAAATTCGGAAGAAGGGAAAGATTAAACCATGGCTGATAGGATAGGATAATTGTGTAATATTTTGGCTAATAGGATTGGGGATTGCTTCCTCACAAATCCCCTATCCTATCAGCCATGGTATAACCTTCCCCTTCTCCCGAATTTATCCTCGTACACAAATTTTCCCACCCGTTTCCCTCTACTGGTAGTGTATAAGGGAATGAAATACTTGTATACCTGAAGATGTATACTTGTATACCTGATACCTGAAGATGATGCTTAGCCATCGAAACCCGGGTCTTATTGAAGTTTGAAATATTCTGTGATATGGAAAAGTTACAAGTTAATAAATTTTGAAGTACTCGCGTAATTATTTCTCGATGAAAAGATATAAAAATGGAAATGATAATCACCTTGAATATTATTTTCGAGTCGTCTTGTTTGTGATGAAAGCCACGTTCTTTCATAATAAACCACTGTGGGCCATGGCCAGCTACGATGGCAACACAGGTGCCAAATCTGTTACTGAAGTTAAGTATCGTAGGGTTCAAATCTAATCCACAGCGGTGCTGTTACCCCTGTATTCAAGGGGTGAACAGTACGTGCGATAGGACCGAAGTTGAAGTACGCTAAACTAAAACTTTTCTGCCACTGTTTAATACCGACTGATCTGGAAGGAACTTGCTAACAACATGGCGAATTGCACAAAAAATAACCTCAACTATTGTCTCCTTTGTCTTTTACTTTATAATATGTGCTAATGTCTTCCATTGACGTAATAACATGTCTTTCTTTTACCTCGCTATTCCAATTAACAGCTCAGGCGACCAACCGCTTCCTCAACGAGAACGCCAAAGACCTTCAGGACGAGACATTACCAGCTGTGGAACAGGTTGTGGAAGCCCTTGTCAAACAGATCTTGAACAAGGTGTTCGAGGCTCTCCCTTATGAAGAGCTGTTCCCCAAATAGGACAATTTGTTGGACATTGAACGGGTAGTGATATTTTGCTTAGTTCCAAAGTTTCATTTCAGTGAAGGAGACGAAGGTGTGTCATTGTAAATAAGAAAGTGAGGAATTAAAAAAAGTTGTTGCCAGTAGAACTGGTTGTTTGATCGATGAGTATAAAAACGTGAAGCTTATTAAGATGGTCATTAGCTTGGATATCTTTTCTTCCTTCGTTAAAGCGCAAGACTCGACGCGCATTCCGGATGAAGACTTCAGAGAGAAGAGACTAACTGGGAACGGGCACATCGAGGACTAAGCCTTCCAGATCCTCCAAGGTACGTATTTTCGTCATTAAAGCCTACGAAATATTTGTACGAAGGTATACTGGGACATATTATGCGCTCGTTCCGTATGGAAAAGGGATTTTAGTATAATATAAAATTTCATCATTCTTTTCCTCGTGAATGGCGCAGAAATCGTCTCTAGTTGAGTGGAGATGATAGCCTCAAGTGGGGTAGATACCCTCAAGACAGGGACTGGAAACCTCGGTTCCACATCTAATTGGTGGGTTACGGAATGTGGCGGAACCAATGAGAATCGCGCATTTCGGATAAAGTACGACACAATTTTTAACATTGCTTTGTAACTGCAGTAACAAGGTAACTTGTTTTTATATGAGTGTATTTTATTATTACTAATTCAATCAAAGTTTTAACAGTTGAATACGATCACTTAATTAAATTGATGATTTAATAATCAAATATTTTACTAAGAATTTAATGAAATATTTGATTAATTTAAGCGCCCAGAGCGGGCCATGAGTTTCTAAAGTGGAGGTCAGCTCAGCACCGTATCTGGAGTAATGTCTTACTAGAGGAACCCTGAGTTGGAATATGGTTGCAATTTTCATTGCGCTCGCAGAAGTTCCTGGCGCTGCACTGTGAACGATTTTTGGGACATTGGCTACGGAACTTCCGGCGATTTACAAAACGGGGAAGTTCTTAGCTAGGCATAGAGGGTCAGTTAGAAACCTTTTCTGATTGCTGCCAACAAATGAGCTTTGAGAATAAGGACGGCTCATCTCTTCCTGCTAACCCATTTTGACTTGTTGAATAACGAAATTCGATGGATCTTCGTGAATATCGACAACTGTCCGTGATATATTTTTAGTTTCACTTTTTATTCATGGTTTTAGATTTTGATGTTATGAAATTGTAGTTATTTACTAATTTCGCATGTGGCTTATTTCTTTGAGCTACTAACTTGTGCCTATAACCTTTCAAAATCAATTCACTAAAATAATGTTTGCGAAGGAGGTATATTAGGTGAAAATACTCTCAGCGATATTTTAAATATTATTTTATTTTGGTGAAACTGGGTAGAGTTTCCAGGAGAATGAAACCCTACTTGTACCACCATCGTTGTGGACAATAACAAATGTAACAATCATCTTTTAAATCACTCAAAAAAAGTGTTTTCGTGTCATCACTTAATACTTGGTATCAAGCCGGGTCAGTCTGTTATTAGTTTTGTCAAGAACTCACCACGCACACGAGTTGCGCAGAAAAATTCACACGGGTTGCCATGTTGTTGAACCAATTGTTTTTTTCAAGATCATCCCTCGGGTAGCGTGAACTACCTTCGAGAGGGAAATTTTTCTGGGGAGTCAAATTTGTGGAGAATCGACGATAACTTCGATGCAACATTTCACTTCCCGGCCAGGAGTCGAAGAATTCACATTCAGCAGCTCCTGTTTGTTTGCGTGAGTCGATGCATGACTTATGTTAGATGGAGAAGAAGGCGAGTATTCATCTGCCCACTTCAGCCTTGGTTTTATTTCCCCGTATCGAACGACGAACGACGCGGACGCGTGGGGACGGCGGTCCAATTTGACCAAGAACCGCCCCTCGTCCAGCGAAGCAAATCTCGGGACGACACGGCTACAAAACATGGCCGACTAGGTTTATCGTTGTGCAACACCTCCTTTCTTCTTTGGTCCTCTCTAGTCTTCTCTCCAAACCCGCAGACCCCAAAAAAAAGTTTTCAGCGTCCCGGCATTCAGGATTCAGGGAGGAGCTCGTCATAAGTGTAGAGCTCGAAGACCTTCCTGACGATTTCGTGGATGATTGTGGAGATGGTCTCCTCAACGACAGGCTGGATCTCCTTGACGATGTCTCTCCAGTTGTCGTTGAAGAACTGGTTGGTGGAGTCACCTAAAAAAATGTATTGCACAATGCATTAAATTCCGAGAATATAAGAAAATAACTAATTAAGGAAACTAGCCTCGTTTTTAAGTTATGGCTATATGCAGTGTGTGATAGAACGGGGAGTGCGGCAGGGGTGCTCACTTTCACCGTTGCTTTTTAACGCGCATTTAGATTAAATAGTAAGGGAAGCATGGGGAGAAATGGAGGTAGGAATAAAGTTAGGTGGAGAACTGGTAAATTCAGTGAGATTTGCAGATGATGACGCATTGGTTTGTCAGTCAGCCAAGGAATTACGGGCAGTGACGAATCCATTAGAGTTGCATTTCAAGAGGTATGTGATGATGATAAACGATAAGAAGACGAAAGTGATCATTTTATTTAGAAGCTAGATGGCGGGGCTGAATATAGGGCTCGGGAGGGCTCAAAATAGACTCAGTCGAGCAGTTAACGTAATTGGGAGAAGAAGTACGTAATTCTGGAGGAGTATGGGTTTGGTGGTAGGGATATAAGGTATAGAATTTCTATGGCTAAAGAAGAATTTCCAAAAAGGAGGGCATTGGTGACGGGGGTCTGAGCAGGGTCGCAAAGAAGCGATCATTCGTCGAAACCCGGATCGTGTCTCTTTCATTTGTTTTCATGGTATTGTAAAAGTTTTGTGAATAAAATTTGTTACTTATGGAATACCACCAAGTGAAAAAAGACAAGTTTTATTTATACTGACTAATTAGATGATAAAATTACCGGAAGCTCTCAAGGTGCTCTTGCCATCCATTTTTTACATCGAATTGTAAGCATGCAAAATTGACCAATTCGTTGTCCTATTATTTTGAGGTAAATCTTGCACACAAAGAACAAACTTCATATTTCGTCCATCATGGTAGCTTTAGGAGAAGTTTATGGTTAGCGGATTGTACTATAAATTTAATTATGTTAATTACATATTACACTGAAATCACAGCATATTTTTTATTTACAATATTTGACTGCTTTGTTGTATTATTTTGTCGACTCATAAAATTCGACACTTTATTTTTGTTATTGTATGTTCGCTACTTATCTGTTAACATATTCAAGCTCTTTTAACTGCTTGCAACAAGGTTCTAGGCGAACGGGATTTTATTGGAATCGGTGTTTTAGAAAAATCCATGAGGTATAACATGAAACAATGAGATGTATTCGAATGCTGATTAGTTATTTTTCTTAATATTTTCTCGTAGATGATGAATTTAAATCATAAAAACTTACCCAGTTCCTTGTTTCCGTTGAAAAGGTTTCCGAAGTACAGCTTGGCGTCACCAATTTCGAGAGAGACCTCACGCTCCTTAAGGCTGATATATTTCTTGCCCTCCTTGGTCTCAAATTTACCGAAGAGCTTGATGTTCGTCGCGGTATTGGCTGTAGGATGCAATTAGTGGTATAAGTTGATGATTTATTGTGACTTATTACCATTGTGGACGAAAATGGAGAAATGCATGACCAGTCGCGGCCGCGTTATTTGATTTGTCTCTCATGTCATTGTTGAAAAATATAGGTTTTTCGTTCACATGCCCCATTAATTTTCCAACTTCATGAAGGTAGACAATAGAAACGTTGGAATGCCCAAGTCAAGTATTTTTAAGCTGAAGAGCTAAATTAATTTTCTCATCTGAATGTTTTACTCAGGCATGAAATGTCATCAAATTTTAGAATATCGGCACTGAAATTTTACTTCCCGAGGTACACGTTGGCATTTTATGTGAACAATTTCATACAACTTTTCTTTAAAAATTTCCAGCGAGTTAATGGAAACGGAACCGGGAAAATTCCACGAAAATCTATTTTCAATCTGGAGTTTTACCCAAGGTTCAATCGTGGGAATGTGCAGTGCATGAATTAGTAGCATAACGAATGATTTTGCAAAACGTTTCATGAAAACTTTTGCAGTGATCATCCGGCAGAGAAAGTATGTGGGTTGAATCTGGCTGATCTGAGTCTTGCATTATATCCATTAATTATCATTTCAAGCTTCAACTCACTGAAGTTAGCGTTGCTGGGGCCGTTTCCTTTCACTGGCACTACGAGAACCTTGCCGTCGACATCGTAATCAGACTCCAGATGCATCCTCGGGAAGAGTAGATCAAACTCCAGCTTAAGATCATCCAGGTCAATTCTGGTGGAAAACGAAAATACAAAGAGAGATATCAGCTTACAGTGTCCGAACTCACTTCACTGGCAAATTATTTTTTTAAAACTTTATCAGCAGCGAGAGATCTGTGTATTTTGCATATCCAGGTACTAACTTCACGTCCTTGACAATGGCATCCTTAGCACCGTAAGCCTTGAGGTTTCTGAAGGTTGCGTTGTAGGATACAGCTCCGGTGCCTTGCGTCAAGGTGACGACAGGGATCTCTAGCGGGTCATATGGTGGAATCTTAAATTCAGGGATGCCTGTAAGGGATAAATAATGTTAACATTAGGACTCCCGGTGTTTTTGACATCACTCAACACCCATGTGGGGTCATTTTGACTCACAATATTTAATTAATTAATGTCTCACTTTGATCTATTACTTTAACATTTTTATTTTATTTTTCAATGAATTATCACTTCAGTTCTTCAATTTCATCAATTATTACACTTTATTACTATCAAACTTTGGCTACCAATTACGGTTTATTGAGATATCAACTATTAGAATTGGTATATTTTTTCATTCCTATCATATTTTCCCAGTTGGAATTGCAAATGGAAGACACCAAGTGAAGAGGGTGTGACGAAATGGTTGTGAAAATATATTCTTCGTGGTATGAGAAAACGAACTCAAATGACAAAGACCTTTTGGTAAAGATAAAACATGTAAACCCAACCCTGGGTCCAAATGGGTGTTCGAGGCAAATTCTTAATTAACTAATGAATGGATTATTTCCGAAGGGTGAAACTTTTGGCACATAAACATCCATTAAAGTGAATAAAAGTCACTTGAAAGTCTGCTCTCCTTAAAAATACAACAAAAAATAAATTTAAATCACGCCTGAGTCAAAATGACCTGTCTAGACGTTTCAGTGTAAGGAAAAATACGATAGTACTTAACGCACACGAAGTTAAGTTAGAGTTTACAAGCAACTTATTTTTGAGCGAAATGGCGATTTTAGAGTTACCTTTATTTACTTAAAAATACTAACCACATCGAATATGAATAGAATGTAATTTATCCTAGAAATTATTTATACTTTGAATACAAATTTTGAGGATTCAGAGACTAGCTACTAATAGAGATGGGTAAACCCGTTCATTTTTGGGAATTCGTTCACTCTGGACCGGTCCTTTTAGGGATCCGTTCCTTTTCACTCGCTCACCGTTCCTTTTTATTAGTGGTCATGTATTTTGGTTTTTTACATTTTCTTGGTGTTTAAAGAATGAAAAAAAACACTAAGTTATACTTAGTATCCCGTAATGATGGCGTTTAAGAATATTGGATGAAATAAAAGATGAAATGTGATATAACCAACTTTTTACATGGTTTCGTAAAAAGAATTAATTGAAATAAAGATTAAAAAATTGTTACTAATTACACCGCTAGCATCTCTAGATGAATGTTTGGGGTATTATTAAGAACATCCTATCTCTAAATGACAGGAGCGAAAGTAATGACGGACCGAAAGGAACGATGGACCGAATAGAACGAAGGAACGAACGGACCGAAAGGACCGACTGACCGATGGAAACGAAGGACCGAAAGGAACGGTCGTTCCATAAAAGTCGGTCCTCAGTCCTCCCATTCAATCCATGGACCCGTTCCTTCAGACTCGTTCGTTCACGATCAATCCACCTCTAGCTACGATATTGATTGTACGTAGTCACCCGAAAGTGCACATTAGTGCAGGGAGAGAAATGATAATTCGTCTTCACCGGCACTCACCCGTGGATCCTTCCATATTGCTCCGAGTTCTTTAAACAATACACCCCTCTACTCAGCGGCATAAAGCACTCGGAGCGACATCGTAGGGCCCGGGTTTGTGTCCAGGTCTCAAAGTGAATGATTTTTCCTCGGCGTAATACTCACACATATGCTTTGAATACTTTGAACTCTTTATTTTGCAGAGAAACTTGTTACTCACCTTTGAGAAGATACGGTCTTATCTGCGCTACGGCCTCCATAAGACACTTATTGAGATTTTTATCAGTTCTCTTGCAGACTTTCACGTAGCTAGCTGTAATTAATGAAAAAAATGGAAAACATCAGTAAAAATTAGCACGAATCATCGGAAAAGCTTTTATTATACCCTAAACAAATATGAAGTCGGTCGTGTAAATGTTGGGACCAAGTCGGGAACAGAAATTTTGATATCCAGTTTTGCTGTAGGTTTCAAATGCCTATTGTTGAGTACAAAACGTCTTCAAAAGCAAACGGTTACAATGCTTCAGATATTAAAGAAAACTTTTTAAAGGCTTTTAAGCTTGAATTTTCTTGCCGTGAGTGGTGACATGATTTAAATACCTTTTATAAATGTACTAGAAATGTTTGATAAATGTATTGAGAATTTCATTGAATTAAGCGTGTAAAGTTGTGTCAGCATGAAATTCAGTCATTGTGTATGCAGCAGCCTGTCATTCACGATTACTAATGTAAGAGGAAAAGCGTTTCTATTGAGCAAATATTTTTGAAAGCCGAGGATTTCCACGAGGTTGTGGCTGAGTCTGGCGACTTAATTGTTCGAAGGGATGATGTCGTAGGCATTTACGTATATCTCGTTAGTTTAATCCATTGGAAATTTCGTGAGGATTTTATTGAATCGCGTTAGTCATCAAGTTTTTATTACGAAGGACTTCCCATATTACTCCGAGCAGATCGGAAAATTTACCTAAAGAGTGAAGAAATCGCCGATCGGGTGCAGACAATGATGTAGATGAGGCGTAGAAAGAGGCCTACTACAATCGAAGCCGTGTAGAAAATGCATACTTTGATCTCATGACAAAACTTGCCATTTATATTCCTATTTAAAATTCAACTGCACGCCATCAGATTAACTGTGGTAATCTTGGCTGACGCATTGCATATTTTTATCTCACAACCACTCAACTCTCGGTCATAAATTATGGGACAGTGTGAGATAAATTACGATCATTCGTTAACACATAAGTGTATAGTGAATCTACTCACTTGAGCTTGGAGGTGTTGATTCGTCTTTGGCACTGGATACTCATGACGACTTTGATTTGCGTGAAATTATTTGTGTCTATGTATAGTCTGAGTGTCACGTAATTTATGAGTGAATATTACGCGACGTGGAGAAAGTCCATTGAAAATTTGAGTTCATTTTTCGTGCTCGTATAAGATTGAATCTTGCTAAACAGAGAGGTTGCAGTTTTCCACTTACTTTAATTTCGTGACAACTTAATATCCGTGGTTGCTCGTAAATTTCAGTGCGTCTGTTATGGATTAGACTTGGCGCGTATGAAATTGGCGGTAAGGAAAACAAAGAAAGAAACGTTGGCATGGCTGAGGAAGAAAAAAAGACTCGGGGAAATTTGAATGGATATACACATTAGCATATTAACAGAAACGAAACGAAGGCAGTGAAGGACGAACGTTTGGCATGGGGTGAAGTGTTACCTCTAGAAATGGGACGGAGAGAGACAGGAAGCATAAGGGATTAATCAACGAGGAGGGATTGTGTGATTATGCCGATGAAAGTCAGTGCTTGGGAAGGTTTTACTATTCCAAATCTCCATATGAAGCAAAATGAACGAGGGAATTGATGATAGCGCAAATTGGGGACGGAATTTGAGAACTGTGCCTGAATGCAGTCCCGCGTGTTCCTTTCCATTTGCAAAACAATTGATTAATTCCAAATAATTGCAAATTCTTTTTTCTTCCTTCAATTTCGTACAGTTTAAAAAATGCTTCAAAAACTATCCATCAAGAGCTAAGAGGAAGGAAGACTTCTGAGTTTGCTAAGGGAAGGAATGCTGTGTAATGAAGGGGGTTAGCTAGAGAAGAATGAAAATAAAAGGTGTGAAAAAGGTTGTAGAAATCTAAGTATGGGACAAAAAATCCCACCAAATTATTTGAGACGCACATTTGGACAAAAAACGATTAATTTCACTCACTAAAATGTGATTGTCAAGAAAAAGAAACTCTTAAGTCGTTTAAACGGTATTGGTATTTCAGAAAAGGTATTGCTTTACTCGAATTTACAGATAACGTAAAAATGAAAAGTTGAGCGAAACGCTGAACTTGAACCCTATTTGTGGTTCTATAACCAGACGAGGATTCCCTGTAACCTATGCGGAGACGACTCTCGCAGAAATTATGTAATGTTCATTGGATTGGATATTTGGGGAGGCGACCGACAGCTAAGGTCATTTGCGCCATAGGGGATAGGTAAGGGAGGAAGAGTGGATGGAAACCCGGCGTCGGCATTAGCCTGCTCTTAACGAAAGGCGCCAAGGGGACCACGGCTTAACGTCTCACCCGACAGACGGAGTACTGTACTTGAAGTCCCCTCCACAAGACACTCAAGTAGGGATCGGGTGCCCTCTGAAAATCATCTTCCTCAGCAGGGATTTGAACCCTGGCCGCCCGTATGGTTTTAGCCAGTACTCTAGCCACCACACCAACCCGATCCCCCTAATGTTCATATTATCAGTGTGTGTCAAGAAACTATATCTCGGAAAGTAGTGCCGTAACGGGCTAAAATTTTGATTTCTTTGGAAGGGTGAGGTATTGTTCATAAAAATGTTACTGAATTCATTGATTTCTAAGTTAAATGACATTTCGCTCAAACCACCCTAAGCACAAATAAAGTATACTCACGCAGTCTCCTAGAATCCACCACGGAGACCAGCGCCAAGGCGGCGACCAGGAAGAAAACGGCTGAACGCATGTTGACGTCTTCGGAAACCCTTTTATCCACAATCTTCTGCACGGGAACTCTCAAACCCTTTTGGGACTGCGAGCTTCTTGCAAGTCGAGAGGAAAGACCCCAAACCAAAGTGAAGGTGCGGATGTTTACTCCCAACCGTCGACTGATCTCGTAGGCTGTCCGCGGCGGTTATATACTATCGGCGTCCCTACTTGTCCCCTCTAACTTCCCCTATCTGCCATGTCGACCCCCCCTCTACCACTACGAAAATTCGTTTCCTACGCTCCTACCTACCCCAGATCTCTGTAGTGCAATCGCTGTAGTGCTTCCGCGACGGTTCTGCCGCACCCGACCTTCGGGAAACCTGTCCGTTTGATGCATTGGAAGGAGAGGAAAAAAAGAGGAAGGAAATAGGAAGGCTAGGGAGAGACATTGAAACGGTCACCGGTGACCAAGATCATGTCCAGCCCCATATGGGGGCCGGACGCGTGGCGGATCGCGATCATGTGTACTTCGGCCGGCTGGCTGGCGGCGGATTCTCATTCGAGTCAGACCTACGTGTCCGGCGACACAACCTTTACTTCACCGTATAAAGATTTGTGGCGACCGTTTAAAGGTATATTTGTGTAAGGACATCAGTGAGGTGGAGGTAATGGAGAATTCTAGGAAGCATCAATTCCGTCGTCATAGAGATTATGTGCCATGAATGAAATCATTTGAAATACACGTGGGGTGTACTACTGCCGGCGTCGAAATCATGTGCCTTTGAAAATTTATATTTTGCTTAAAGTTGGTGGTTTCCGGCGATACTTTGTGGAATATACTAATCATTTTGAAAGACTAGAGTAAACTTGGTTTTTCCACAATGAATTTAATAACTTGCGACCATGGTTTCGACGATTAACGTCATCATCAGGTGAAGGTACCTATATAAGTTGTTGCACCAAGATGTATCTTCACCTGATGATGAAGTTAATCGTGGAAACCATGGTCCCAAGTTATTTAATTCATTGTGGAAAAACAAAGTTTACTCTATTCTCTCAAAAAAGTCTATATTTTGCCTACTTTGAAAATTTATATTCTGCAGCCCGGACTGACGAGGGAACCTACTACAACCACGCAGAACCAATTGAAATAATAAAAATTCACAAATAATAGCATTTTTATATATTATGAATCATAGAAAAAATAAATAAATTTTAAAAGTGTTGCCATGGCTTTTTTATTTAATGTTTTCAAATTTCATTTACATTTAAACGTTTCTTTTTTGTTGTAAGGTTTCAGTTAAAATTATTTGAATCTCTCAAAATGAGAACGAAGAAAAAACGCTCAAATTAAATCTAAACTCTGTGCGCAATTATTATGCCCACTTTGAAAACTTATATCTGAGTCCGTGTAAGTGTTCATAAAATGTTGTGTATTCTGTTTTATAGACAATTTTATTGCAACTTCAGTGTTATTTTTTCTCGTACAGTAAAGCGTCAATAATCCGGACGTCAAAAATCCGGACCGTCGACAATCCGGATTCACATTCGGCGAAAAATAAGTTGAAGTGAATACAATGTACATATTTGTAAAAAGCGTTGATGCGAGACTCAACGGGGTCATCGACCGCAACAATGCCTTTATTTATCTTCTCTAATTATTTAACTACAGCACTAAATTGAACTACTGTTTTTAGCTAAGTTTCTTTACGTTTAAGGCATCAAACGGCCTTTTTATGGTTCTTTTCGACAATCCGGACTGGGTCCGGTAACAATTGATCCGGATTATCGACGCTCTACTGTATGATGAAACCAAATTCTAGGCACACCAATGCAATAATCGACTCCTCACCACCTAAATTTGGCAGTTTGGTCAACTTCACGACCTTTATGGCACATTCTAGGGAAAACTACGTGATCTACAACATTAAATTCGTACTCAAAGTTGTGAGAATTAATAAAGATGCATAAAATGGCAAACGCCCATTTTTGAAACCCATTTCGCTGTTAATCAACGCAAATTTTTATACAATATCTTGTCCGACAAACATCCCCTTAACAAAAAATTAAAGTTATGGCAACAATTTTTAATTGATTAAAATTATCTAATATCCATAATCAGTTAAATTTTTTTAGTTGTGAATGGTAATTATTTCAATTGATGCCGCGTTGTTATAATGGATTCTCTTATTAGTAATGACAACAATTTTTTATTGGCGGCTGACTTAAATAGCCATGGTTATTAAGTTTAATATGGCCCTTAGGAGAAGATATTTCAAAGCTTCTTATCATGTACAATAGATTTTGGGGTGATGGGAGAAGGGCTGGCAATAATTCTTCCAATCAGCTGGTAGAATATCCAAATAAATTAATCGTGTGCTATCTACCACTGAGGTATCTTACATCTCCAGTTATATATTTCCCTGAATTCCTCTCATCCTTTTAATTCCTTTATTACGTGTAGATGTATTTCCCGAAGTGTAACTGAAGATAGTGCTTATCGTTGTATTCAACCGATAATCATAATTAATTGTTCTCAATTGTTTAATCATGATATGATAATCCATTTTAATAACTCTTTACCAAAATAGAAATTTAATGTATCATACTTTTACTAGGACTTTTTGATGTCAAATCCAATTTACCATCCAAGCTCAGATACGCTCAGTCTGATTATACTCGATCTGTTCAAGGAGTTTAGCACACAAAAACTAATACATACTTTTATCTGGTCTTTGGAGGTCATGTTGATGTCTTTTTATTTACCCTGTTCTCCGCAACTAAGGATCTTTAGTATGGCTTACGAAGAGATAATTTTTATGCATCGATGGGTAGATGATCGTTATTGATGAGGAACTTTGCTGCGAGTAATTTACGATAAAAGCCTGTCAAGCGTACGTTGGGTGCGGCGGAGGATTTAAATGCATGTATTACCCATAATTTGCGAGGCTAAGTCTCGGGAATAGCCGTGGCAAGCTTCCCAAGGCTGTGATTCCATTATTTAACACAGCATTGTTCAGAACTCTTTAGATTTTTCCCATAATATATCACAAGTATTTTTGAGTGGTGCTATCGCTGTTTCACGGATAAAATAAATAAGATTTTACGATAATTAGTAAAAATAACTTTTACACTACACTGGTCAGTTCACAGATCAATTTATTGCACAATCTGGATTTCGATACCTGGCATCATAATCAGGTGCTCACTCAACATCATCTGGCGAGCACCAGAAGATGATGCATCGAATTCCGGAATGTGCAATAAACTGATCTGTGAACTGACCAGTGGAGTGTAAAAGTTATTTTTACTAATTAGCATGGAACTCCACAAAGTTGAGCCGAAATTTATTTCATTTATTAAGATTCAATGACGTTGCTTCTTATTTAGTGAATTCTCTCAACTTTCTGTGAAGCCATTTGCCTCCACTAATATCTCCTGCGAATTCATCACCGTTTTCAAACTATCCCATCATTAAATGCATAACCATAGTCATTTGTATTAAGGAAGTGAGCTCTCACGGCTTGAATAATATAATAAGGGTGAAACTCCAAAAGCCGTAAACAAAATTTAGTTTACGGCTTTAGAAATATTACCCTTATCATATAATGGGGACCTTGGATAAGGATGCGAAGAAGAGGCATCACCGTTTTCAAACTATCCCGTCATTAAATGCACAACCGTATTCATTTGTATTAAAGAAGTGAGCTCGTACGGCTTGAATAATATAATAATGGTGCAACTCCAAAAGCCGTAAAACAATTTTGTTTATGTTAGTGTACATTTCTCGGGCTCGCCACCGGGTAAGATAGTCATTGGCAGCCGACGTTTCGGGTAACGAGCCCGAGAAATGTACACTAATTTAATTCGCCGGGAAAGTGTTAAATCATACATAATTTTGTCTATGGCTTTACGAATATTACTCTTACCATATAACGGGGACCTTGGGTAAGGATGTGAAGAAGAGGCTGGTGAAGAGCTTGATATGGAGCGTAAAGTTGTATGGGTCAGAAACGTGGACCCTCAGAAAGGAGGACGAGAATATTCTGCGGGCATTTGAGGTGTGAGTGTGGAGAAAGATGGAGAAGGTGAAGTGGACGGAGAGGAAGACTAACGAGGAAGTGCTTAAGATGGTGGGCGAGGAAAGGGAACTTCGTAAATTCGAGATCGGCAGAGTAGGTGGCTGGATTATGTCTTACGGGGTGATGGGTTGTTTAAGAATGTGATAGAGGGAAGGATGTTGATTAAACGGGGAAGGGGAAGAAAGAGAATAGGTTTCATGGACGGGATGAAGACGGATGGATCGTATGCAGATGCGAAAAAGAATACCCTAGAATGACAGCCCCTGAAAGAGCAGAAAACCGGGAGGAGATTCTCTGACATTCAAAGAAAACCTACCTTTGCTAGTTGAATACTTTAATCGTAATAATATAAGTCTTTTTGTGTTTTAATTGGAAAAATGATAGATATGTATATACATTTAAAAAGGAAACTGGACCAAGTTTCACTGAGAAATTGAAAACTGATCCAGAAATTTCATGGTGATAGGCTGTTTCTCTCATTTATCCACTGAAATTTTGTTTCTCGCTCGCTATTCCAATTTTCTGTTTCACACGAAGGCGCTGTCTAACTGTCGCTGACTGACGTTTCGGAGATTAATAAATGCTCCATAAGGCTCAGATTAAACAGAGAAATGTGCCCAATCTTTGAAGTTTCGTGCAACGATGAAATAAGACTCACTTAACTCACCGTCTGAGAAAATCCTGTTTCTACCGACCATAGTGACTTTTGTTTCCGGTAAGTACGACTGTCGTTTTATCAAATGTGTTCGATATTCTTTGCTGAACGATGCGAAGTTTAGTGGCGACATTTGTCTATTGGTGATTAAACCGAGAAAATAGCGTTCGGCGCCATGGCATTTCGCCCCCAATCCCTCAATCGGCTCCAATTATATTTTTAAAAATATGCCTATATATTGTTCAGGAATAAGGCTTGTTGTAAATTATGTCTTACGGGGTTGTTGGGTTGTTTAAGAATGTGATAGAGGGAGGGATGTTGATTAAGCGGGGAAGGGGAAGAAAGAGAATAGGTTTCATGGACGGGATGAAGACGGATAGATCGTATGCAGAGGCGAAAAAGGATACACTAGAGTGACAGCCCCTGAAAGTGCAGAAAACAGGGAGGAGAAGGGGCCGATAAGTATATATTCAGCTCTTGAGCTATTCTTCAAAAGAAAACAAACCATTTATTTAAAATGTTATCCAGGAACGTTTCTTCCTTTCTAGCACTTCTAGTTTCAGTTCTAGTGGTTTTCAGAGCGACACAGAGAATATAATCGCGAGGCCTCTCTATATCTGTAGGTATGACAGAAGCGATAAAATAAGGGAGATATATTGCCGAACAGATATGTACCCAAACTCGTTCTTTCCGCGCACAATAAGTGACCACAATATAAACTGAGCTACACTAATTACACTCCCATAATACACGTCACTGTTTGACCTCCCAAAACCTTGTCCCTTACATGGCTTTTACACGGTTCTTACATGGTTCTTACACCGCTGGTGTCCAAACACCTCCTGCCACACCCCCAATGCGTCTGGTCGCTGGGTAGTATATAGATACAGTTCGATAATAGCCATTTGATTTCATATACTAAAGTTGAACGATACCTACTAACTGAAAGTTGAAAACTGGTGGCGATTCGTGAGAGAATTATTTGAATCGAACAATGTACTATTGGCCGCAGGGAAAAGAAAACTTTTTATCTGGCGGGAATTGTTCATTTTGAACTCCCTACTGACGGCCTACTCTTCTCCATTTCAAAGGAAATAAGATAAAATAAAATAAATGAAACACGCTTTTACTTACATTGGAAAATCCAAAGTATTGGAGGACTCTATGAAAGGCGTCACTCTGGTTTTGATCGATACTCATCAGTCCGGAAACCTGTTGAATTCGGACAGACAGACGAAAAAATCCATAGATGGCTTCGAGATGGGTCCTTTGTTTTTTCTATGTGGATAAATACGCGTGCAACGAATGACTGTGCTGGTTTGGTGGGCGGTCAACAATGCTTATACAAGTGTTAGCATTTCGGATCTTGAATTTTTCGCATTCATCATTGATAAATTCCGTTTTCCTACCTCTGCATTTGCAAAAATTTGTTGGTAGATTTGTTGGTTGGTTGGTAGATCTTCAACATTTACTGAGGTTATCCTCAGCGCCATGTAATGAATAAGCATACTCGATGGCCAAAGTTACGTCTGCGGTGAATAATTAAGGCTACAACGAAGTTTCTACGTTGTAAAATTCTAGTGCCTCTTCATACGGTAGAAAAGGTCTGTAAACATTCAAAAAATTAGTTGTTAAACTGATAAGTAAAAAAAACTATGCTTTATCGCAATTAAAAATTAACTTAAATAACTTTATCTGGAGTAAAACTGGGTCTATCTCTTATGATATAAAATAATTTTATTGTGTAGAAGTGTTAACAAATGTAAATATTGCGAACGAAAAGCTTTTGAATGTTTCGTGATAGACGAATGTATTTGTGAAATGGGATGAGTGAAATAATATCAGACTGACCTCGAATTGCAAAATCGCACCTGGAAAAATGTTATTATTATACCCCTTTTCCAGAGTATTCACCACACGTGCAAAATTACGGAGCAAAAGGGTATAAGAAAAACTAATAAAGGTATTTCATTGGTTAATTCAATGAATCAGCAATTATCCACCCTTTTCTTGGTAGATAATATCCCGTTTTTTTTGCATCCCGGAAACGAAATATGCCGTTACATCGCTAAACGCAATTCATTCACCATGTCTCATCTATAAATTACATCAAGTAACACTCAATACTTCCCGTAATTTAATTCTCAATACCCATCTAATCAACTTAAACAAGTTCAGGCGTAACGTAGTGACAGTTCGTCATAATGCAAACAAGAATAGCACCTTTCCACAATTTTTTAATTGCGATTCGACGCGTTTCAACTCACATAGTCGTCATCAGGTACTAGACCAACTAGTAATCTAGCATAGCAGGTAGTAGACCAACTAGTAGTCTAGCATAGCAGGTAGTAGACCAACTAGTGGTCTACCTGATGATGACTGAGTTGAAACGCGTCGTGTCGTTATTAAAAACTTGTGTAAAAGTTCTATTGCTGTTTTCACCCATTCAACCATGTGCATTAAGAGTTCAGAAATGCCAGTAAAGAGTTTCTGCCTTGCTTCTAGGGATAATGCCGCAACTTTTCCATGATTCTATTCAATCGAGTATTTGTGCATGCTCTATGAATGTCATGATGGCGAGGAAGTAGACGAGATTAGAATGATTCATGATGAACCATAGAAATTTTACTATTTTCACACTTTTTTATCATTCGCCGACCAGGTTCCAATAAAGAGTGTCATTGTCAAGGTGTTATACCTTGTTATACCCTGATAATGACACTCTGTGTTATACCTTCTGACTAGGTGTTATACCTACCTTGATAATGGCACTCTGTGTTGACACCTGGTCGGTGAATGATAAAAAAGTGTGAAAATAGTAAAAGTTTTAACGTTCGTCATGAACATAACAAATTTTCACAAAGTGACGCCTGATGTTAAATTTCACATGCGATTAGAATTAATGTCGTAATTTCACAAAATAAGATGAGCACCAAGTATAATTATAAAATCGCGTCATCAATCAGCATAAAATCAGCGTAACTCGACGTGAATTCGTGCAAAGAGTTCGCGAGTGGCCTCGTTCAGAAATCGACTGGATCGTTCCACGTGATGATACTGCGATACTTGCATTACCGAGGAGAGGTCGGTAGGTTGATGAGGATTATTTTGGAAATGGGGAAGAGGGGTGAAGAGAAACCCGGCGTTTGCAATTAGTCCCCTCTTAAGGAGGTTCCGTCGCGACTGTGTGAGTCCAAACCTTTGGGGTGTGTGGAGAGGACACTTCGTCATCAAACTGTAGCCTGACAATAGAAATAACCACCATATTGTTTAAGCCTGCTCTTTCCTTACTTTCCTATGGATAGAACGACGGTATGGACGACTTAGCGGATGTTAAGTTAGTGCGAGCGAGATAGTTCCCTAATCATAATAGAGACCATATTCAATATATACGTTTTAATTTCACCAACTGTGAGACGCACGAATTAATTATTGCATAATTATTGGTGCAATAAAAAGTTTTACTTGACAGAAATTGTAAGTAATCAAATGAAAATATCTAAATTAGTCTTTGACTTGACTCATTTTCTCACGCGGCACGTTTAAAACTCCATAAAAACGGAAAGTTCATTGTGATTCCGAAGAATTTACTGCGGTGGCAGTATGATTAATTTACGGAAATAGTTGAGAAAACACACAAACTACACACTGTTGATTTTTTGACGAGATCTAAGTGTAGGAAATTCCTCATTTGTTAAATAATGTCTCTCTGGAGTGCATACACGTACCATTTCCCATGTAAAAGGGCTGGTATTTTCTGGCAAATATCTCGGAAAGTAATGTAGTAAGGGGTTGAATTTTTGGTGTTAATGGAAGGGTGATATATTTTTCTTTAAAATGAGACCAAATTAATTGATTTATAGGTAAAATGATTTTTCGCTCAAACTACCTTAAGCAAAAATGTCAACCATACATTTGAAATTTTAAGCAAGTAACTCTTGAAAAATATATTGGCTTATTTGTGAGGTGGAGTCTACTTGATTTTACAATAGTTTTCATCGGAAATGCGGATGATTCTTAATTTAAATAAATAAATAAAATATGTGACGAGAATCTACGTAAAATAATTAAGTTCATGCCTATTTCTACTTAGTAAAACATCATAAAATAGCAAAATTAGTGCTCGTTATTTTTGTTCCCTGACGTGGGCATGAATAATCATTTGTACCATCTACCTATACATGCTACCCTGCGAGCCACCACATGGGCGTGAAGCAGGAGGTTTTAGGTCACCAGCCGTGTAAAGATGTAAGATTTTGGGAGATGAAATGGTGACGTATATCATAGGAGTGTATTGAGTGGAGCTCAGTTTTTATTGTGGTCGCTTATTGTGCGTGAAAAGAACGAGTTTTGGTAGCTATCTGTTCGACAATATACCTCTTATTTTATCGCCTCTGTCAGATCTAGAGATATAGTGAGGCGTAATGAGATATTCTCTGTGTCGCTCTGAAACATACTAGTTCTGAATTTCTCTAGCAAGTATCACCGTATCCCTTAGTTTTATTTCTAATCTGACTAAGATTCTTCTATCACTCTAGTTGAGATAGCTTTTCAGTCGCATGCCGTTACCTTTCCTATGCATTATTCCTACACCGACATTTCAATACGTAAATTCGTATCCGTTGTGGATAATCCGGTAGCTGGCGCTCCAGACGTACCCGCCTCTGTATCATTTCATGACGCCGATACATATAACATCCAGGTCCTTTCTTCTAATTTATACTTTCGCATTTTCAAGTCTTCTGCAGCCTCAAAACGATCGCTCATTCCACTTACTAGTCCTGAAATGCTACTTATCGCTCTTGACCGATATAACCTCTCGCGTAGTTCCAGCCCGGAGATCCGAATGGGGGACTAGTTAACCTCCGGAATATTTTTACGCGAGGGAGTTCCATCACGTATTTCAATATAAATCCTATCAGAGAAACAGTAGAAGTGCTGGTACTCCTCGGAATAAGAAACTGGTGGTTTTCTGTTTTCTCATCTTACGTATCATCGGCCTTTTAGCCTTTTTACAGACGTTTAGATAAATAACTTTTACTTTTTTACTCTACACCTTCAGCACAAAGAGTTCCGCTGTACTGACACACGCGATCTCCACCTTCGTCATGTGAAAGAGGGCTGCTGCCTCCTCCAAACGGGGTAACGTCCTGGCTGCCTGCTAGGGGGCGGAAGCCATTCACCTGGTCATTGCATATTAATGAGTTTTTGAAGTACTTTTAATCTTTCCTACTCAAGGATGACCTCTAAAACTCTCTACAAACCTCCGCTTTTTCCCACGACTGCTTATTCGTCGAGTTAACTCTTGATTCTATTCAAAGGCTCCTAATTGAATCCCCACAACTCGCAGTGAGATGAGAAAACGTTATGACCACGGACTCCTTTTCTGGTTACTACAGCTGCAAATTCTTGCTATATCTTATTTTCAAGCCATTAGCGAATTAGTTGTCATTTAAATAATGTTAAGCCACGGCCTTCAATAGCATGGCCAACATCCAAATTTCACTTGATGACAGGTGCCATGTTTCACCTTAACCCTTGCATTGGAATGGTAATGCATAAGATACGTTTCACGAACTATCATCTTTAATAGAGCAAGGAATAAAAAGCTACATCTAGGAATGCAAATATTGTTTCGGTCAAATTTCAGATTTCTGTAATAGGCTGAAAATAAAGGATAGAAACTCGAGATTTTAAAGAGTATGATCCATATTTGCCCTTATGACAGCGACCATTGTTTCGCTATGGGTCTTTACAGGTTTCTATTTATGGTAGTTTGAGCGAAATATAATTTCACCTAGAAATCATTAACCTTGAATTTATTTTAAATAAAAATATCTCACTCGTTCAAAAAAACAAAATATCAGCCCCGTCCAAACTACTTTCCGAGATTTTTGACAAAAAACACCAACCCTTTTACATGAGCAATGGTCCCTTTTTCCATCATTTTTTCGTCCCTTTTCGCATCATTTCTATGTTAACTACTCTCATTCCATTGAAAGCTGCTAATCTCTACATGCAAAGGTTATCTCTCACTATCCGCAACCCGGTGGACGCACTCAGTGGTAATATGTCAGCCCTCAGGCATCCTACACATTTTTCTTTTTTTTTTAATGTTCTCTGATCGGCGTTTATCATATCTTGAGGGACAAATAGTTGCGTGAGTTTCCTGGCTTTTTTTTACTGCAGAATTTTTAAAGTGACACCACCATGGCATATTTATAGTGTTTCACAACTTTTAGAGGGATTAAGGTGCGAGCCTCTAGAGACTCGGACGCAAGGCTTAGCTTGCTTGAGAAATTCAGAACTGTATCTGAGCGATACAGAGAATATTATCCTGACGCCTCACTTCATCTCTAGGTCTGACAGATGCGATAAAATAAGAGAGATACATTGCCGAACAAATGGGTACAAAAACTCGTTCTTTCGGAGCACAATAAGCAACCGCAATAAAAACTGAGCCCCACTGAATACACTGCCATAATACACGTCACCATTTCACCTACAAAAATCTTATCGATTACATCTCTACACGGCTGGTATCCTAACACCCGCTGCCAAATGCCCATGCGGTGGCTCGCAGAGTAGTAAGTAGATGTAGATCACATAAGCTACCACCCGTCTGACTTCAACCCTTCTACCTATCCGGAATGGGAGGACCAAATGGGTTCCTTAAGTATTTCTCCTGCCAGTCTCGGGGCCATTGGAGCAAGCAAGCCCTTCCAGCCTGTTTAGACTCCAAGTCTATGGGGAGGGACACTTATTAGAATATGATCAATCATCATTATTAGCATAGGCACCCCTCAATCCGAGGACTGGTTTGCCTTGCTTTCCGCTCTTTTCTCCTATACCGTTTATAACCGTTTATTTCCTAGTTAAATCTCCATTTTAACGTCCCTCAATATTTGACTCATTCATTACATCGCTGTTCTTCCTCATCAAATACATGCCCCTGATGTCTACCATCAGAACTGTTTTCAAGTGGCTGCTTTGTCGTGAAATTTGGCGTAAAAGTTTGTCTGCTTCCTTTACTAGAGTCATCTTAATAATCTTTGCTTTCTCAGACCCTTCGTATGACTTTTTCGTCGGTGTTTCTCCTCGTCCATTTGATCTTCATTATTCTTCCATAACATCGCATTTTTATTGGCTCCCACCTTCTTTGTTTTCGTCTCGGTTATGTGCGATACAAATATTTGCATGAAGATAAATAAGATCAATAAATTTAAATGCTCCTATAACATTTTTCCTCTCAGAAAGGAAAATATTTAACAAAAAAAGAAGGCACCAGGGTTGAAATTCGCTATGAAAAAATCATTTGACTTGACCGGGATTCGAACCCGAATCTCCCAATTGCCGGTCAGGTGTGTTGTTCCAATGATTTTATTTTATAACAATATCATATTACAATACATTCATTAGCATACAGGACAAAAAAAGATCCGCTCCAAAGACACATACATTTGTGTGTTAGCCAGTTACACCACCAAGCCATCTTCCTTCAAGGCGAATTTCGAGGGGAGTTTATGCGAATTTAGAAAAAGAAGGCTTTAAGTGGCCTAAAACGTGCACCTGATAGTAGGGGTACCATCAATATAACTCTGCAGTATAGACTTACAGTCATAACATTTTGGCTTTTAATTATTTACAATAATTTGATAACATAAAAATCAATTCCGTATAGCATGAGACGGACATAAACAGTGGCAGATTATATATTTAGCATAATAATGAGCTTCAGCTTAAGATCGGCGATACCACTTATTTCCCGAACATGACGCGGTTCTAATGCGCTCCTGAGCTCGTGCTTAGCGGTGACGAGCCAAGGACGAATTATGAGTCTCGGACCTTGCGTCGAGCCGACCGCACGTGGCGTCCTCAACTGTCGCCGGGATGCGGTGCCGGCTTGATCGCTGCGTAACCGACGGCGGCGTGCCATGGACGCGCTTAGTCGGCACAGCTGGCTCAGTGGAAAGTGATCGAGCAGTCCTGATCACCTGGTGCATCTTTCCCGTCCGCATCACCTGGACTTTTTTTATAAGTATTCTGCCGGTGGAGGTAGGTTTTGATGAAATTCAGAGAATCTCCTCCCGGTTGTCTACACTTTCAGAGGCCTATCTACCTCTAGTATTTCCTTTTTACCTATTCTCTTTCTTCCCCTTCAACACTGACGGGGACTTTGTGTAAGAATGTGAAGAAGAGGCTGGTGAATAGCTTGATATGGTGTGTAGCTTTGCATGGAGCAGAAACATGGACCATCAGGAAGGAGGAAGACAATAAGCTGCAGGCATTTGAAATGTGGGTGTGGAGAAGGATGAAGTCGGTGAGGTGGACGGAAAGGAAGACAAACGAGAAAGTGCTTGAGATGGTGGGCGAGAAAAGGAAACTTCTCAAGAGTGTGATAGAGGGAAGGATGCTGGGCAAGCTGGGAAAAAGAAAGAAGGAGAATAGGTTTTATGGACGGGATGAAGAAGGGATCGTATGCCGAAGCGAAAAAGGATATGCTAGAGGTAGTTAGGCCCCTGAAAGTGTAGAGAACCGGGAGGAGGTTCTCTGACGTTCATAAAAACCTACCTTCACCGGTAGAATACTAAAAATACAGTTGTACTTGTGCGAAATGTGTTCCAAGATTTTTTTAGCCTACTTTGAAAGTTATTAAAATGTGCAATCAAAGACACACGATTACCGCTCCAACCACCTTAAATTATATCACCAACGCACATTCCTCTCAGATTGTAAGAACTGAAATCGCATACATACAATATTTGAAATGTGGGTGTGGAGAAGTATGGAGACGGTGAGGTGGACGGAAAGGAAGACTGACGAGGAAGTGCTTGAGATGGTGGGCGAGGAAAGGAAACTTCTTAAGGAAATCTGGGGTAGGCAGGGTAGATGGCTGAAGGATGTAATAAGGGGCGGAGGGTTGCTCAAGAGTGTGATAGAAGGAAGGATGTTGGCAAGCGGGGAAAAAGAATAGAGGAGAATAGGTTTTATGGACGGGATGAAGAAGGGATCGTATGCCGAAGTGAAAAAGGATATACTAGAGGTAGTTAGGCCCCTGAAAGTGTAGAGAACCGGGAGGAGATTCTCTGACATTCATAAAAACCTACCTTCACCGGTAGAATACTGAAAAAACAGACAAACTTGTGCGAAATGTGTTCCAAGAATTTTTTCCAACTCCACTCCGCTTCAACCACCTTAAATTATATCACCTTCCTCTCTGATTGTAAGAACTAAAATCGCATACATACAATATTGAGCGCCTCTCCACTTCATTGTATGGCACTAAAACGTGGGAATGTCAGGATCTACATCTGCATACTACCCTGCGAGCCGCCGTATGGGTGTGTGGCAGGGGGTGTTGCGGCACCAGCTGTTTAAAGATGTGAGGAATAAGATATTTGTGGGTGAAATGGCGATGTGCATTATGGGAGTGTATTGAGTGGAGCTCAGTTTTTATTGTGGTCGCTTATTGTGCGCGGAAAGAACGAGCTGTTGTACCTATCTGTTCGGCAATGTATCTCTCATATTTATTACTTCTGTTAGACCTATAGATGTAGTGCGGTATCAAGATAATATACTCTGTGTCCCTCCGAAAAATATCAGTTCTGAATTTCTCAAGTAAGCTAAGCCTAGCGTGTAGCCTCCGAGTCTCTAGAGGCTCCCACCTTGATCCCTCTAAAAGTTGTGATACACTATATGTTCGCTCTTAGTAGTTTTTTACGAAGCATGCTGCATTTCTTTGTATTTTATTATTTTTTTTGGTTAAATATTTAAGACCAGGGTTCCAAATGCTCGCTGCGCATTCGATGTGTGGCCCAACCAGAGCGAAGTGGCTTCTCTCATTAGTTTTACATCCGAGGACCTTCCTATTATGCGCTTAACAAAACCTAGTTTCTTTAATGTTGTGCCGCATATGTTTTGTATGTGTAGGATAGGCGCAAGTGTTGTCTGAATGCAGTAAATATGGTATTTCTGAGAGGTGTTTGTGGAAAAAATAGGAGGTATAAGGTAAGGGGTAGGATGCAGTATGCTTTTATTTAATATTAAAATGTAGGTACTTTGGTACTTGGTGGTCACATGTATGTCTACCAGAAAGACTGCAGCCATACGATTACGTCCAGCTGCCAATCAATAATCACATTACATGGATGTCCTGGTACGTACGTCGTCCTTCTCAGAAAAGGTAGGGGGATTTACTATTACGTCCGTAGCATAGGGTAATACGAGAAAAACTTGAAAATTGAGCCTATTTCTTTGACCTAATGCCAATTGCAATAATAACCAAGAGTCATTATATAAAAAGAGTCGCGCGTAGAGTGGTTGACCATGTTGGATTGAATGTATGGGACTCAAATTAGGAAACCGTGTATGATATAGGGGTAAATAGTTATAGCAGGTGTACGCCGAGACAGTCACGTATGAATAAGTGGAGGCTATTATGAGGAGGTACATTGGGAATCTCAAGAACGGAGTACAGTGAAACGACCGCCGACGTTTCCGCTGAAAAATGGTCGTTAAGCGGCGGTCGGGAAGGGGTGGAGGGGTTTAGGGGTGGTCGTTCGACAGAGGTTCAGTGTCCAGGAGTATTATGCAAATGAACGGGCGGCTGATTTGAAAAAAAAACTCTTAATGCAACGGCTTTGTTGAAACCTATACTCATCATTAAGTTGCTCTTGGGAAATCTCAATGCCTGTTAATTTGACGTACACATGCAGTGAAACCTGAATTAAGCGGCCACCGACGGTTCCGCTAAAGAATGTTCGTTGAAAGGGGTGGTCGCTTGATAGGACCCAAAGTCGTTATCTTTGATAGATAAAGGGTAATTGAGTGATACGTAAACACGGGTGGAGTGAAAAGGAGACCTGAAACTGTCGCCTCGGCCGTCACTACCAAACGCCTTAAGAGGGGTTTCACAGTAGCGTGTACGTGTCTATGCCTAAATGCTCGAGACGTAATCCGAATATGAAAAAAAACTTAAAAATTGAGCCTATTTCTTAGACCCTTCGCCAATAATGACGATATTTGTCTATTTTGACCCTGTAAGGGAATGGCGTGATGAGTATTTATGTATGAAAAATACTGGTGCATATCGCTCCAAACAGCAGGTAGGCGGAGGTCCCCTTGGCGTTCCGCGGCGTTAACAATTTGAGTGCTATGGACGTCATGGTATGCCCTCCTATATTTTCTGCGAAGGACGATGGGCGTACCGTGACGTCCATGGAATATCATCATTAAACGGCAGATAGACGTAATGGTATGGCTGCAGTCTTTCTGGTAGACATTCATATGACCTCAAGTGCCAAAGTAAATACTATTAGTAAATAAAAGTTCATTCACCTAGATTTGAGCGAGTCTTCCTTCACAATCCAGGTAAGCGTGTAAAAATCGTCAGTTTTTCTGCGAGGACTTTCGATTAAAAGCCCAGCACACAAAGTATTAAAGCTTCTTATTTTCGACTTACAATTATTAACGGCCTCCATACTGTTTCATGTATGTAAACGCGACTGTATTTAACCGTTACAGCACAGCTTATAGGCTAGCCTTCAATATGATTTGCCCCATTTGGTATGTGCACCCCACCAGGAAATCCACTTGGTGATTTAGGGGTACATTTGTGGGTTCGGAGAAGGATTGAGAGGGTGAGCTGTGTTGCGAGAAAGACAAACAAGGAGATTTTGAAAAAGTTGAAGAGCTGAGGACACTAGAGGAGAAAGTTTGGAAGAGGTGAAAGAGATGGATAGAGGACGTTTTGAAAGGAAAGGGAATATGGAAGAGAAAAATCGGAAAGAGGAAGGAAGAGGATATGAATTCTGGACGAAATAAGAAGAAGGAGGCGATATGAGGAATTCAAGTGGAGAGTAGAGGCAGGTTATCCAAAGGAGCCAAAACGGAGCAATATCAGTAGGATAAAAAATATCCAATGACAGATCAATCAGCTGGTCTTCTTCTTCAGTGTTCAACCCTGGGGTTGGTTTGCAGCAGTACGCCATTCCTCTCTTCTGTTTGCTTTCCTCTTCATTTCCGTGTATGTGGTGCAACCCATATCATTCACAATCTGCTGCATGAATTACATCCTTGGTCGTCCCCGGCGATTTCTTCCCTCTATAGCTCCTTCTGCTATTGTTAAAATGATGTTGTCATATCTTAGAATGTGCCCTACGAGTTTGTCTCTTCTTGTTTGGATATGCCTCCACAGGGATCTGGTTTCTTGAACTCTTTTCAGTACCTCTTCGTTCGTGACTCTGTCTTTCCAGCTGAGCTTTAACATCCTTCTGTAGAGCCACATCTCCAGGGCTTCTAGCCGCCTTCTCTCTTGTTTTCTTATCACCCATGTTTCGCTCCCGTATAGGGCCACACTCCAAACAAATGCTTTCATCATCCGTTTCCTTATTTCCAAACTGATGTTCTTGCTGGTGAGTAGGTTCTTTCTAAGATAGAATGCAATTTTGGCCTGATGTAGATGTCAGCTGGTAGAATACTCAAATGAATGAATGGGACAAAAGCTGAATAACCCAAGATGTGTAGCAAGCCTTTTCCCTCACTGCATAGGGTCTATCTGATTGGGCCATCTAGGGGAAATAGACTACCAACGGGTGCACAATTTGAAAATTGTTGTAATACACTGGCCTTAGGGGACTAGAATGAGGATGCATTAAAGACCGCTCTCTCTCTCTCCTTCCTTACTGCATTGAAATGAAACTTGGTCCCTCTTATGATGGAGTGCAAATATATAGCAGAAACCCTACAAAGTATATAGTGGACTATGGATTTATCTTTTTAAGTAACAGAGATATTGGAATTATGATTTTATATTACAAAAGTTGAAGTATGATTACATGATGACGATATTGGTGAATTGGATTTCCGAGGAAGGTGAGAGGTTAGAGGAACAAAGTATGAGATATTGCAGAATTATTGAATGTGGATTGACTGCATAAATCATGATAATAAATTATGAAATAAATGGGATTTCTACTATGTTGGTGGGAAGAACATGTTATAGTTTAACCAATGATTTTTCTATGTTCAGGAACATTGATTTATTTTCACTGAGCAGAGTATAAGTGTAGCAAAAAGAACCAGAAAAAGTACATAATATGATATTAGAGTGGTACATCAAGCATTGTTGAAGAGTAAATATGTAGTTAATCTAGAAAATCATGCCTGAATATGTTGGAGAGGCCTTCAGTAGTAGAAATATTATAAGTATAAGGAACCAGAGAGCTTGTGTGAGGCAAGGTATGCACGTCAATGACATCGTTGAATAAATTATTTCAGAAAACACATTACAAATTAAATGACGAACCTGTGGAATCTAAAACAAAGTTGAACTTATGTACTGGTAATGGAAAATAATCAAAGGAATGTGAGTATTCAGTCCATTGTGATAGTAGGATGCATGACACGAGCCATCAAGCTATAAAATAATGATTTCATTCACGCAAAAAGTGAAGACTCCTGTCACTAATGGAGAAAGGAAATTATAAGGAGAAAATGTACTGAATGCTACTGTAAAATGAACATGCCATGAGTACATATTGCTCACATATAGATATTCTATTTTTTTAATGGAAAAATATGCTTAGGCAGTAAGTATCTATAAAGAGAAAATTGGAAAAATTTTCCTAAGCCCAAGGGGAACTAATTTAGAGGTTTTTGGAATATACTCGTGGTAGAAGGCATACATGTAAGAAGAATAGCGGGCAGATAATGAATTTATGAAACTAAAAAACCCTGTTGTGACAAAGTAATGGGTTCTATAAGAAGATTATTTGTTAATATGATCAAAGAGACTAAAAGGGAAAATATGTTTGAATTCCGAAGAAACATGGAGTGTGCTTTCAGCACATCATGCATATGAAATGAATGAATGAAGTTTACTAGGATATATCTAATTGTAAGAAATGAGGTAGTGAGATTCAGTTCCCTTGGCCCAGAATCAGTACTTATTTGGTAATATTGAGTATGGTATGTGTATAATAGTAAGGGCAATAGCATTTGTATCCACTATTTGTGACACATAACTTGATAAAAACTTTATCAAAAGGTCTATTATTCTTAGAAAGCATGTCTGTAAATATTGAATTGATTGTTTGGGAACATTTTTACATTTTAAGTAAAGGTCATTTTATTCTTCTGACATTTTTTAATCCCCCATATGAAAGATATAATTCATGATGAATAACACCGTGAAACATTCCTGATAATTGAATCTACTTGAATTGTATTATAATGTTGATACCTATCTCTTTCAACTACTTCCTTTTATTGGATTACTTGGTTCTGGATTTCAGTGATAAAATTTTTTTAAAGGTTATCCATCTATTTTTTAATTCTATACTGGGAAATGCTCTTTACCATTGATTAGTTTTTGGACAGTTCCTACCTCAATATCCCCCATTGCTGGGTTGTCTTTTTATTCTCCCACACATTAATGGCCCACTGTCAAGACTACTTTACATTCTTCATATTTTCTTACTCTACTCAAGTCATCTAAACTAATTATCGCTTAAGCTAGTGAAGTGTTCTATCTTCTGCTACCCTCTTTAACATGCACTGCCCTCATAATACATTCTCAATACACCTTTTCTGCTTCTCCATCACTAACCTTCACTCCTCTCTCAACATATCCAGCTCTTCTCTTTACCTTTCTTTGATAATCTGTTCACCCTCTCCATTATTCTTCATACTTAAATCTCAAATGATTAGCCACCCCAAATTCAAATATTTAAGCATGAAATGAAAATATATAATGAAAAACCTATTCTGACAATGCCCTTCCGTACTGTGCTATATGCAGATTCTTTTGGTGAGATAATTTTAGGTTTCACCTAATCTTGATTTCTGACAGGGGAAAATCCCTGGCTTAGAAAACTCCAGCACTTATTTCTAGGGCAAATATGAATTGGGCTACATTGTCATTTACTGTATTCCTGCTTTTGATTTGGAAAGTATCATCACTCTGGAATTAAGCTTCATTATTACTCTCCAGTGATGTTAACTCGGTTACAAAGGCTAGTGCTGTTACAATGCATTTTATTATAACCAATATGGTTCATATTGATGACTTGCGTTGCAGTAAAATGATATTCCTCTTTGTTATGAATGCAAATTTTCTGCACCTAATCAACCATGCATTGGATGGAGACTCAATATGAGGCCTAACATACCTATCAATATCAAGCCAGTAATACTTTCCAGCCTATGCATCACATCTCAAAGTTTTCTATGCCTTTTGTCGAATAGTTCTACATTATCTAGCCCATTTTTATAATTGTGGGAGTCGCAACAAGAGTTTTTAGTTATAGTTACACTTGAATGTAATGAATCAGCCTTATCATTTGTGGTCATTGCTACAAAACTCATCAATGTCAGCCATCAATCTGATGAGTTTCTCTGTAGCTGTATGCTCCATTCTCATCCCAGTTCACAGCATGTTCATGCAGCTTACTGCGTGAATAATGCCATTTTTCTCATCTTCTTAGTTTACTCAATATGTTTACTCCTAAGGTGTCTTCACTAATTCTTTCATCCATTTTCCTTCCATTAGAGTTGTCTGTTGGATGCTATATTTTGCCTTGTGTCCAAGCCTTACATGTAGTTCATAACTGGGACAATAAAAAAATCTCTTAGACTTTATTCTTCACTTGAAATAAATTGAGCATTTGTGAAACTCACATCTATGAGAGCACTTCTTTTCTACAGTGGATATACATCAACTGCGTGATTTTGAGAAATGAGATATCCCTTCCTTTATCTCATTCTTCCAGAAAAGTCAGAATCACCTGTGACACCTACCCATATACTGTGATAATGATGCACCATTCAAAATGTAATTATGGCGGAAGAGATCATATGCAGTGTTTTTGTGATTCAAGTTAGGAGAAGAAATAAGGGCTCCTATGCTTAAATTATAATTCTCTTAATTTCTTTTCACCTTATGGTTGCAATCATCATAAAGTTATCTGGAAAAATAATTGCTACATATATTTGTTAAATGAAACATGGGCAGTCTTTGTACATTGATTCTTTTCAATTCAATTCATTATATGTATTGAGAAATTTTACATTTATTTATTTTGAACACTAATAGTCTTCTTTAACCTGCTGATTGATGAGGTATTGGCAAAATTTAACATTAGTCTTTTATGAATGAAACATATAGGCCACATTTAAAGCAAATAACAATATGGTATTTCATATTGACTTTTCTTCAGATTAATCGAAGCTATTTTTGAGAAAATATTGGTAGGGCTCTTACTTACGGTCATTGATTGTTGATTCAAAATTATGGGAAAAACTTAAACGTTCAGTCTGATTTGCATGTTAATCAATTTTTATCAGCTTTTACTTGTATTAGATATGATAACTATGGGTCCAAGTTATACTAAGTGTCTTTGCTTTAAATGTGACAGTCATATCAATTGCTTGCACATTTGTTGGCTGGCTTTGAAAAATTAAAATATTTATATCTCTTGCAAAATTGGAAAACATTCTATTTATTTGCTTTAGTATTCTCTTCTTAATCAATACTCGTCTGTGTTGTTCCCATTGCTGACTTCGTCCTCAAAAAGTGTTTCTGTTCTACTCATTATTTTAGAATCTGCCTGAATATTTGCAATTAGCAGTGGTACTCATTCCCTCCTATCTCAGACTTGTCCCCTCCCATGTACAATATTTTTTATCCTTCCCCCAAAATTTCCTCAAATACTGTGTTCCCTCCCCCTCTCAGAAGAAAAATGATTTTTATGACATACTTTGTGCCATGACTCCCTTTTACAGACACCTCCAGAAACTGGAACTCTATCTCTTAATACTGGCAAGCATTCATGCTAGTTTTCTGTTCATCCCTATCCCATTCTGACAATCCCCTCCTTCACAGTCCATTATTTTGTGATCATCACTCTTTCCACTGAGCCTCACACAATCCCATCCCCTCTAATTCTACCTTAAAAAATTCTTATTCAGTTTTTTCGTGTTGTTCCCACTTCATTGGAGATGTCAAAGTTTACACTATTTTGTTTGAACAATGAATAATAATTGAGGAGATTATTCCATTGTACCCTTTTTTAAAACGCATTATTAAAAATGCGATGCCAAGTCGATATCTATGGTTATATTTCATTTCCATGTGTTCCCCTTCTCATCAATTTTTTTCCAAACCTCCGGAATTTTACGCTCTTTTCCGTCTAATTTATATGTTAAAATAAAAGAAATAATAACCCCTCACCACATTTCTTTGATGTTTACCAATAAAGCACATTCGTTTATCCATTATTCAGTTTTTTCCTTCCCTAAGCAGACGTTTTAACTTTCCAATTTGATATTTTGGTTGGATATTTGGGGAGGCGACGGACAACTAAGGTCATCTGTGCCATAGGGGACAGGTAAAGGAGGAAGGGGGGGAGAGAAACCCGGCATTGGCATTATGCTGCTCTTAATGGAAGGTGCCATGGGAGCCACTGTTTAACTGTCTCATCTGACAGGTGGAGTACTGCACTTGAAGTGCCCACCACAAGATGGGAGGGGTTTGGTCGATGGATTGACGTGCTGTGGATCAGCTTCAAGGGTTAGGGATTAAGGGATAGCGGTGGGTTAACAGCGTGTGGGATGGGAGGGTTGGGGGTTCCTATTTTTTTAGTCAGGGCTAGAGAGGCTTTTAAAAGTTTCGTACCAGATGATGACACCGATGAGTCGACATTTTTAGTACCACAATAAAAATGTGTGGAACGAAGCATGATGGTGATGGATAAAACACCATCAAAAACCCTTGACGTGGCTTGATTGGATTGGATTGGATTTTTGGGGAGGCGACCGACAGCTAAGGTCATTTGCGCCATAGGGGATAGGTCAGGGAGGGAGGGTGGATAGAAACCCAGCGTCGGCATTAGTCTGCTCTTAACGAAAGGTGCAAAGGGGACCACGGTTTCACGTCTCATCCGAAAGACAGAGTACTGTACTTGAAGTGCCCTCCACAAGACACTCAAGTATGGGCTGGGTTTTCTCTGAAAAACATCCTCCTCTGCAGGGATTTGAACCCTGGCCGCTTGTATGGTTAGCCAGTACTCTAGCCACCACACCAACCCGAGCCCCTTGTACTTTGATTTTAGCAGCCCTCTTCTGTGCCTTATTGTTGACCCAAGCTGTATCAGCTGTGCATGTACTTTAAAAATTGGTAGTCATGACTATCAATCAGTGTGGTGACTATAGAGTCATACTTTGGGAGACTTTCCTCTTTGTCTGCTGTGCATTCTCTGTCAGTTTTAAATGTAATCTCAATTGGATTGGCTAGCGAGAAAAGTGGATAGATTTAAAATGGATTCTTGGGTTTTGAATAGAAATTATTAAAATCTAATGACTGCTGCCTTTTTTTTGTTCTTAGAGGCTATGAAAATACCAAAAACCACTGGTAGTCAGTTAAGCGAAGGATATTTAACAGGGAAACAGGAAGGGTGGAGAGAAACTCAGCCTCTAAATTAGCCTACCCTTAATGGAATGCGTCTGGAAGTCCAAAATTTAGTAATAGATGAAGTACTGTGCTTAAAGTGCTCACTAATTATCACCTAATTAGAGAAATTGAGTAATCTGAAAAATCTCTACCACTACCTAGATTTGAACCCTGGCCCCCAGGACAGACGCTACTGCAACCCTCTCCCCTATACGAGAGGACCCAAAAAATCCAATCCAATCAATGTTAACCTACTTGAGTTGTTCAGGTTGCCGTCCAACTTTTGGTTTCCTCAGTAGCGGTGATTCAGATGCCAATGCATCAATACCAAAATGGTTTTTATTTTATGGAGTTACAAAAAATATGTTTGTATTAAGAGAACTGCCGCAGCATTCTACGCCTTCCCGCCTCTCGAGACAAACCTCTGAGTCTCAGTAGTCCTTTGCTTTACTTGGAACTTTAAATGTTGACTTTGATTTTCGAAATACCCACGCATCAGTTCTCGCGTTCGGAGTGTTTTATTATGCCAAATGCGAAAAAAAGAAAGGGAATATTTAGGTGAAATACACCGAGCCAATATTTACTTGGCGACCTGTAAGTGGAAGAAAACAGTTCGCGGAAGAAGGTAACGCAAACAAAAGTAAAAGCATAAGAACACATCAGTATGCCAATGAAATGGGCCGTCAAGTTATACCTTCAGGGTAAAATGTGCTTTCTCGAGAGTGAGCGATGGAAAAACGTGTTCTGTGCCGAAGCTGTTGTTTGGAACGTTCGGATCGGCATCTTCAATGAACAGTATCTTTTGCGCTCGTGAAATTTAATGAGTTTTGCCAGTTCCGAGTGTTCTACTGTTGTAGGGTAGGTTTGAATGTATTTTAATTTTATTCTCTCTTCTGAAACACCATGTGCCCTTTCCTTGGACTACAATCTTGACACGATGGAGGGGCTCTTGCGTTACAATGACCCCAAAAGCTGGACTGACAGGAGCAGTTTCTTTTGCTTCTCGTAGAGCCATCCTTGTGGGATAGGTCCAAGGGAAGCAGGAAACAGGTAATTAGGAAGGATAGTTCACGAGATGGTGTCACATAAAAAAAAATCTCTTGGACATGGGAAACGGAAGCCCCCCCAGCTACACATAGTCCGTGTTCCAATCCGTAGGGTGCACCCTATGCACTTACGCCCTTTGCCCTATCCTGTGCTTCACGCACTTTCTGCTCTTAAGATAGCCAGCGCCAATGTCTCCTAGTGTCCACTGTCGGAACTATATCAGAACCGCCTCCACCCGTAAGTTGGTCTGTGTACTTCTTCCGCAGGCCGATGCATTGTATTATCCTTTCGTCTGTCCCTAGTATATCAGAAGAACATCCATTAGTCACTCAGAATTGTAATTTATCGCAAGACATCGCATTGGAAATTCACATTATTCAAGAATGGGAAATTCTTAGTGCGCAAAAGGGCGCATCGTCATACACTTACCTTCTATGTGCACTAGCACCCTAGCCATGATGCTCTCTAACGGATTGGAACCGCACTATACGACGTCACATCCGGAAAATGACAATCGAAAAGAGCACATAAGGGTACGAAGTGTGCATAATATCGTATTGGAACACGGCCTAAAAAATATCAGTTATAGAGATTTGGATCCTCTCGACTGTGAGATGACGCCCTGGCGAGTGTCGTACCCGGTAGCGGAGGGAAGACCTTCGCGGTCGTCATCACAGAAGTGACAGAAAAGCAGCGGTAAAAATTGGAACTTGGCTCGTTAGGACTAAGACCAGGGCTGGAGATTTAAAAAAAATACTTCACATCTAATGGAAAAAAGAGAAAATAGGTGATTTGGGGCCTGTGCGAGAGGATATGGTGGAATAGTGGGGACTTAGGAGAGATAGTTGCTCCATTATCTATAGTCGGGAGACGAGGAAGATATTCAACATAGTTGGCGGAATACGCAGAATAGCTATAAAACAGAGGTGATAAACCAGTGAGCGTAGATATAGAGGAAGAGTGGGCAATGGAGAAGGATTACCTCAGCCTGGAGACACTCGACGGAAAGAATGAATAAAGGCTTTACGAGAAGCGAAGGTAAGGAAAGTTCTCAAACCCTTGTGATTTACTGAAGAAATCAGGAATGAAAAGGAGACGACCTTTTTTCGAATCGTAGAATTTAAAAGGAAGGAATATCGCTAGGGGATCGTAAAAAGGATACCAATACCGCAACGGCAGATAATGAGGAAGAGAAAAATTAGCTGGATTTTACACGTGGCAAATTTTTGCCTAGAATAATGATTAAAAAGTCAGAGAGCTGGGAAAAATTACTATGCTAGCGATGATAGGGATTTATATCTTGACGGAAAATGCCTCATTTGTTGTATAGTTCCCCGCATAGTTTTAGCTTACCCCTCAATATTTGAAGCTATTAGATGTAACCTCTCCGACCGAAGATATCTCGTCTATGTAGGAATTGTGTAACCGAAATACTTTTCTAGATTAGAAAACCAAGTATTAAATCTCAAGTATAAACCCGCGTCAATGGTTATAACCAATGAGTTGGATGGAGAGGACATTCACAACGTTTACTAATCGAACTCAGATCGATATGAACTCGAACCAATCTAAACATTCTAAGTTGGCCGACTCGGATCGCCTGGTTTATCAATCCGGAATCGATTGAAATATTGACTTGAATTTGTTCAAATTTCGATTTGAAATCTCAGAATGGCAGAGAAAGCGGGCCGAGTTTGCCCGCTTCTAATATCGATCCCACTAGCCCTTTGTGTTTACCATACCGAGCTGAACCGGCCAAATCGATCTAAGTTCGATTAGTAAACGTGGTGAATATGCCATCAAACTGTAGCCTGACAACCGATACAATAACTTTAGTGGTTATCTATACTCTTTAATTACTTTCCTTTGGATAAGTACGACGGACTGGACGAATTAGCGAGCAAATTGTGCGAATATCCACTATCTGCTCGACATTTAAGGCAAGAAACTCCTGAAACATATAGTGGTTACTCAGTGGTATGGATTCTACTCGAATTTACCATGTTTTTCACCGTGAAAGCAGATTATTATTAATTTAAGTTAATAAAACTTATATGTATGGAGAATATACGTTAGAAAAGTTAATACATGTTGATTTCGTGTAATTTATCGATAGAAAACAAAGTTAAGTTGCAAAAGTAGCGTGTCAGATTGTGAGCGCTGTTGGAAAATCGGGGTTAACAAAAATGGCGAACAACCTCGCCTACGTGAGAGCTTCTAGTATTGGCCACCATAGCAAGCGCCCTCTCCACGTACCGCGTCGTGGATTGGCAAACAATAGAGCAGTCATCAATTTTTTTCTGTTTTAAAACAAACTTTTGTGGCCTTCAATCCTAAAAATTTTGGTTCAAATCTAACTAGATTTAAACTAAAAAAATGGATCATTTTAATGACAGATACGAATAATTTCTTCCATGTTAATTTAGGTAGCAATAAGCCGTTGAATTCAATGAAAATCCAAATGTTCCATGGCAATTAACCTGTTCAGTTCACAACTTTGCTGAAATAATCAATCTCATGATAAAAGGTACTGATTTTGGGAGAGGGAAATGTGCATCATAAATCACATTTTTGGAACATTTCCCAAATGACTGAGCTAAGGCATCCTCAACTTGAAAATAAGTGACTATGAAAATTGTTGAGAAGCATTTAGCCCGAGAAGAATTCCATACTAGATATATTTCGGAAGTAGGTATATCTCCTGCGATAAACTTGCTTCCAATTTCATGCATTTAAGATTATGTATTCGTTAAGACGGTTACATCTAAGAATAGGAAAGGAAATTTTTCTTGAGCCGTTCCTTGTGCCGAATTTTTACGGTTTATGTGTGTGCATAGTCAACTATAGTTAGTCAAGTGCATTCTTACCACTTTAGGGAACAAAGATTGCCAGCTCAATCTTGCGATATTTTGACCTGCTTTCACATTCTTATGGATGCTAAAATGACTCTGAATCCCCATAATTTTAAACTTCGCTCGGAATTTTGTGAACGGAAAGCAATCACATGAGGCAAGGTCAGGAGTGAACCGCAACTTGTGGCTTCATTTTTTTCGGCCAACAAGCACGCAAAAGGCTTGTGTTTTGGCCTCGTCGTGACTTGGCAGAATTCATCCACAAATTTCTCTCGATCTTTGCCGATTTCTTCGAATTTTACGCTACCGATTGAAAAAAATGCATTGTTTTGAAACGTGTTAAGCGATTCGCTGCCACGGTTTCATGGTAAGGAACAACTCCACGGTGATGACCAGTCTCACCGGATTCTCTAGAAGACTGAAATTTAATGGAGAAAATACATTTGAAATGTTTAGATTTTTGTTGTCTCCATTACGCTAAGAAGTCATTATTCTGTGAAATCGAGAGGATGTTTATAGATCGGAGGCAGTTTTCCAATTTTTCCAAAGTGTTTGTTTTTGAGTAGGCAAAATAGAAGCATTAGTGGTTGCTAGTTTCATAAACTACATATCTGCTTTTCAAAATAAGCGCATGGTTTTGGATGTTTTCTTTTAAATGAGCTGGTCACTCTGTAGAGATGTTTAGTTTTTTGATGGTTGTATTTTAGTTAGCCAGTTGATTTCGAGGGTGATCAGAACGGGGCTACTAGCAGTTTTTTAGACTTAACGATTATTTTCCGTGTCTAGAATCACGAGAATCCTCGTCTTAACTGTGTCACCAAGCTTGAAATCAATATGAAATCCTTCTCAAATGAAACCGAATGGGGAACTAAACTGCAAAGACAAAGAAAGCATGGTTAAAAGGTGAATGAGAAACTACGAGAATACATACTTAGCAATAATGCTTGTTAGCCTGTCGTGACACATTCGACAAATTACAACATAACATGGGCTACGTGGTTCGAAAACTCAAATTGTGAGGTAGGGACGTGAAGTTGAGACGGTGAAATTTTTCCGATGAAATAATGTGGTGAAAACCTAAAGATAGTCGAGAATGATCGAAATTCGACTTGAGCCAAGTTCATAATTAAAATGCCGGAAAATTTATATCTTCACGGGGAAAAAATTTCACTCGAAAAAACCAAATCGATTTGATACAATTCTTTCCACCTTTATCTACAGATATCACTAATATACATAATCACTAATATACATATACTCCTGTGAGAATTTTCTCGCCAATCTGTGCATAAACCAAAATCCATTTTACCACCTTAAGAGAGTCTTCTACTTGTATCTCATGCAAGTACTATCCTCACTAAATAAATTACGTCAGAAGTTCAGGGTGCATAGATTTTTTCTGCCGAATTGCACCACAGCCCTCATGTCTCGCGGCTACGTTACGTTGTGGGAGAACGCTCCTCTCACATGCGCTGGCATTTCAACCCCGCACCAGCGAGCAGATCTTCGGCAAATGCATGTAGGACGCATACTTGAGAGACAATCTCTATGCGACGTGCGCGTTCAGAGAGTGAAGAATCTCCCCGACCCTGTCAGCCCGTTTGTGTTGGCGAATGTTCGCGCTGTTCGTACGATTTGGATACTTGAGCACGTGCAGTGGAGTGCAAACACTCTCTTTCTCTCTTTCCTCTAGAGGACTTAGACTTGGACTGCGGTCTGTTTTACGTTTTAAGCGCTCCGTAGCGCGCTCATCAGATTCACGCTCCAAAGCGCTCTGAGTGGAGCCCCTGAGCGATCATAAAGGTGGGTTTACACGTGGAAGTTGACTTCTATGGAAGTAGCGAGTGTAGCGATATCTCGAATCGTTGATCTCCTTCATTTTTCGGGATCTACCACGTATTTTGTTGGATAGTGACAACAGTTCCGCTGACACTACTGTCAGCGTCTTTAGGTCGAAGACAAACGATCCAACTGAAAGTCACTATCATACATATTATTTCTCAAAGGCATTTTTTTGTCACAACAACATAACGTCCATAATTCTTAATCAAACATAATGATTCAAACAACGTTTTTAAGCTTATATTCCCCGCTATTGACGAAAAATAGACAAATGGTTAAAAATTAAAGTTTTTGTAAAAAATTAAAAATTAAAGTTTTTGTTAAAAAATGATCCAAAATTAACAGGACCATCTGTTGACAATATAATCAACTAATATGTTGGCTATGGTTACGTGCTTAAATACTGTAGGAGGGGCCATCTATTAACACATCGTTTAGTTAGATTGTTTACATTCTTCATCAGTGTGACCGTTTACGTTATGCATCTTTAATACAAACATAAATAACATATAATTGTCCATGGGAAGAAACAGGCAGAAGAACAGGAAGAAAGAAGAAAGAAACGGGAAGAAGCTGCATACTGTGCGAAATATTCGTCAGGTAGAAGAACAGGAAGTAAGAAGGAAGAAACGGGACGAAGCTGCCTACTGTGCGAAATATTCGACAGGTAGAAGAACAGGAAGAAAGAAGGAAGAAACAGGAAGAAGCCGCATACTGAGCGAAATATTCGCACGGGTCAGCTAGTCCAACTAAATACGCGGTAGATCCCGAAAAGTGAAGGAGATCAACGTCGAGCACCGCGAAAGCCTTAGTTCTCACATCTCGAATCGTATCGCCAACTGCAGCGCATCGTTTTCTTTTCCAAGTAAATAGGTGACGGAAGTAAACAATGAATATGGTAATTACGAAAATCACCAAAATATGACTATAATGGCGCTCGTGTACAGCTATTTGGGTCCCATAGGCATTCATGGATTTAATAAATCTGTGTAAAAGGCATTAATTGTGCATTAAAACATCGCATCAATTATGAGAATCAAGACAATGGTTGTAATTATCAAAGACAGATAAGTCACTAAGCCTACCTTAAGGATTTTTTGGCATGTATAATATTTTCAAGCACAAATAAATATTTACATAAGCAACAATGAGTCCTCCTCCTACTGAATTATTCGTTGTTTACATTGTAAATATCCGTTTGCCTTCATTTGACCAAGATTCCACCGGATACGATGCGATTATATCGCAGAATCGATATTATGCTACTTGCAGGAAAAATCGAAACCAGTCTATTTCCCTTGCAAGTAGCCACCTCGGTCGATTGCCGCCACTATGGACCACTACTGCCATGGAAGTGCGTGCTTACACATTGAAGTGTCGCTTACAAGTGACTTCCAAGGCTACTGTCATGGAAGTGACTTCCATGTGTAAACCCTCCTGATATATCCCATATTTGCGCCAATTTTGTGTTTCTACGCGAATGTACGAGATTTCAATAAACTTTTACCTGATTAGAAGAGAGGAAATAGAAGTTGCTGAGCACGCGGAGTGCCTCAATGAAGATTACAATTGCACCTTAAATGGTCAATATTCTTAAGTGAATCAATCGAAGGTCAATTGCTTGTAATTAAGTGTGGAATTTAGCGTTTATTTTTCTTTTGGGTGGCCCTGTATTGATCGTTATTTACTTAAGATTTTCTGAAGATTTGGAAATATCATATTTAAAGTGCATTTTATAAACTGATATGAAAATAAAATAAGGTCTCGGGGTTAGTTTATTGTATTGCGGCCTTGAAAGTGGAGTTTTATATATGGGATCTTGTGGGGATTTCTCAGATTCCAGCAGGGAAACTTGATTTTGAACTGGAAAGCATACGCAAATTTTTAATTTAAACTTTATAAAAAGCAAAAATGCTGGGGAATGGAATAAAAATAAAATATTGGTATCTTCATCATCATTTGTTGTTCAATCCTAAAGTTGGTTTACTGCAGCCCTCCACCCTTCTCTGTCCAATGCTAGTTCTATTACCTCATGGTATCTCTTCCTATTTAATTTTCTCTTTATTTGGTCCATGAACTAATTCCTGGGCCTTCCTCTGGGGACGTTTCCATCTATAATCAATCCATTTTTTGTTTTTTAGTTTACCTTCAATTATGTTATTCACAAACGCAATGTGCCTCAGGGTGTGTCCATTCCATCCAGTTCTTCTATTCTGTATGGTGTTCCATATAATCCTTTCCTCCTCTACATTTCTGTACACTTCTTCATTTATTATTTTTTCCGTCCATTTAATCATCAGCATCCTCCTCCAGCACCAGGCTTCGAAGGCTTCTAGTCCTTTCCGGTCAGCTTTTCCAATGATCCATGCTTCCAATCTTTCTAGTTTCACGCTCCTTACGAATGTTTCCACAATGGGTATCTTTCCACTTATTTTTTAAGAGTTTTTAGTGAATTAGTGCAGTAACATTAATCAACATTCGGTTGTGCCCGCTTAAGCTCCGCTGCAGTGATATGGTCAATATAGTCATTAAAAAGTTATTCGTGGAATAATCTGCATATTTTTTGTCTTAATTTTGGTTTTAAGTAGTTTTCCATTTCTACAGCTAAAGTAGATTTTTTAATATTGAATAAATAAAAACGTGTAACCTAGTATTTTCCTTGGCTCACGTAGTCGAGATAGAACCACCTTGAAAATGTTTTAGGTAGAAGGGGAATCTTGGGGAGAGGGACTGTGTTAGGAATGAGGATACAATCCGGGAGTGGATATTAAGCGGTGATGGGAGGGGTTTGGTTGATCGATTGACGTGCTGTGGGTTAGGACGGGTTAGGGATTAAGGGATAGCGGTGGGTTAACAGCGTGTGGGATGGGAGGGTTGGGGGTTCCTATTTTTTTAGTCAGGGCTAGAGAGGCTTTTAAAAGTTTCGTACCAGATGATGACACCGATGAGTCGACATTTTTAGTACCACAATAAAAATGTGTGGAACGAAGCATGTTGGTGATGAAGAAAACACCATCAAAAACCCTTGACGTGGCTTGATTGGATTGGATTGGATTTTTGGGGAGGCGACCGACAGCTAAGGTCATTTGCGCCATAGGGGATAGGCCAGGGAGGGAGGGTGGATAGAAACCCAGCGTCGGCATTAGTCTGCTCTTAACGAAAGGTGCAAAGGGGACCACGGTTTCACGTCTCATCCGACAGACGGAGTACCGTACTTGAAGTGCCCTCCATAAGACTCAAGTAGGGATCGGGTTTCCTCTGAAAAACATCCTCCTCTGCCGGGATTTGAACCCTGGCCGCTTGTATGGTTAGCCAGTACTCTAGCCACCACACCAAGCCGATCCCCTTGAGGTATCTTGAGGGGCAATATGTTGATGCAGATGTAGATAAGAGACCATAATGGGTGACAATGAGCCATTGAAGTAGGTTAGTCGACAGGTGGTGTGGCTGATTGGTTGTCTCCAAGATGCAAATACATTTTAAAATAAAACTCGAAAATGTCTATTTTGTGACTTGAAAATACTCCCGCTCGAGCTGCCATAAGCCAACTCTCCCTATCGCCATGTCACGAAAACCTGAAGAACTTGCAGAGGCCATTCAGTGAGCAATGAAGGCTAAACGCCAGTGGTCACATGTGTTATCGAACTCAATTAAACGATCCTTTTCGGATATAAAGGTGCCCTAGGTCAGCCACCTGGAAAGTGACATCGAACATGTTATAATTTGAGAACAGTGGGCCATCGAGAAAACACCTTCATTAAGAACCACTCTGTGGCATTGAAGGCCCATAATTTTCTCTAATCACTAGGGGAGACTTCCGAGGATGGACCAATTTGGATAAAATGTTTGAATTTTGGAAGAGTGAAGTCAAAGATTATGATTTCGACGCTAAATATATTAGGAGATGAGTTTTAATTTCCCATTCGCTTTCACTGGTCTTCTTGACCAGTTTCAGCCGGCTTTTAAAGCTCACATCTGGATAACACGGCTGTGTGACTCATTTTGGGAAATCCGAAATGGCACAATACATGGAGAACGGAAGGAGAGAATGAAAGTTTAGCTCTGCAATCGGAAAAGTAAGGCGCGAAAAAGCAACAAATTGTTTAATAGCCGTTGTCACTTACAGTTCAATTAAATTTTTCCAGTGCGAGGTTAATTCGTTATCCAATAAAGTTACCGTCTCTGAAACTTTGAGGAAGAATTTCAAGTTCAATGGTATCAGGCTCAACTATGTGGAAGTTGATATTCACAAATGAAAAAACGACTTCGTTTTCTTCCATTGATTTATTTTTTTGGTACGACATGTTTCGACACATAGTGGTCATTTTCAAGTACAAAAAATTTTAAAAAGTTTTAAGAATTTTAACCCACCCCTCCCTCTACCTTCCATCCCCCGCCCCCACCTTTCTCACCAACGCGGTCCTCCTTCGGGTTTTCCCCAATTCTCACCATAACCGCCACCCCTCACCTCTCTCCGGGTTTCCCCCCCCCCTCCTAACACCCACTCCTTCCACCCCTCTCCAACCTCCCCCAAATTCCTTCCAGGTATATATTTGCTTGAATTTTAAAATTTTTCGTACTTGAAAATGACCTCTATGTGTCGAAACATGTCGTACCAAAAAAATAAATCAGTGGAAGAACGTAGTCGTTTTTTCATTTGTGAAGAATTTCAAGATTTCATTACATTCTATCCTAGTAGTATCCTAGTCCTAAGATAATGGGTGCAAAGACTGTGAAACATTGTGGTTGTAAACGGTAAAGTACCGTTTCATTGGGAGAGTTGATCATTAACAAAATACAATGAAACTTGAATTAAGGTAGTTTGAGCGAAATATCATTTTACGTAGAAATCAATAACTTTGGTCTCATTTTAAATAAAAATATCTCATCCTTCTAATGACACCAAAAATTCAACCCCTTACCACATTACTTTCGGAGATATTTGCCAATATATACCAGACCCTTTACATGGGATATGGTACGTGTATGCACTCCAGAGAGACCTTATATTAAAAATAAGGCATTCCCTACTCTTAGATCTCGTCAAAAAATCAACAGCGTGTAGTTTGTATGTTTTCTCAACTATTTTTGAAAATTTATCATATTGTCACCGCAATAGGTTATTGGGTATCACAAAAAAAACCTTCCGTTTTGAGGAGTTCCAAACGCACCGCGCGAAAAAAATGAGTCAAGTTAAAGACTTATTTTAGATATTTTCATTTAATTACTTACCATTTCTGTCATATAAAACTATATTATTGCACCATTAATAATGCAATATTTAATTCATGTGGTCTTTGAGAGGAGTGGTCGCTTGATAGGAGTGGTCGTTAAGAGGGGTTTCACTGTAACTCCGCATAGAAAAAAATAGAAATAGAAAACAATTTTATTGTCCTGGGACAAAGTCCCTTAGGACATTGAATTAGTTTACATGCCTTCATGAGGAGTGGAATACAAAGACAAAATACAAAGCCTTACAAAAAAAAGGAAAACAAACAAACAACTTTCAAGTCAGCAGAGAGACATAAAATGAGAGAGGTAAATGAAAATTAAAAACAGTCTCAATATCAGTAATCGAAATAGTATGTTAATATCTATTTATTAGAAAAAATGAAAAGCACACAAGCGAATATTTAATAAGACAGAAAACAGCAAATGATTATAGTGAACAAGTAACACGTAACAACATCATCTCATATCATTTTTTCTCATAGGGGAGTTTGACAGTCTTCATTTTTTATTATCAGGGTTCCCAAGGTCGCGAACCATAGGTAACCAACTTCATTCGTCATTCACAATAACTGAAATTCCTCAATTGATCTCAAGCCAATGGTGCTGATGATCTTTTCCAATGAGTTGAGAGCCTTATCAGTGTACATTGATGCAGTTTTGTTTGCATCTCAAACATTATCGTTAAAAACCATGAAGTTTTTCGAGTTTTGGTCTATATGATCACAAATTATCGTTTAACATAAATAAAGTTTATCAAGTATTGGTCAATTGTGTTGTATTTCAACGCCGACATTTCGCCAAATTTCGCAAATTTCGCAAAAAGTTCAGAAATTCACCAGAGCTAATGTCAACTCTACTGCTCATATGTCGACGTTTCGCCGAGTGTTCCGTGGTTAATGTTTGAACTAGGGTAATTTTATAGCACTTTAAATGCAAAAAAAGCTGGCGAAACGTCAGCCTTATACGCGTACTTACTGATCGAGAAAAATCCACATGAATAATTGTCTAAAGCATTGTTGTCACTTTTACGCCCTCTCAGGCCATAGTGGTTGCGAAACATGGTGATTGCCGCCGGCGCAAAGCGTAACGTGAAAGAGTAAAAGGTTCAAGTGGAATTGGTCGGTTTATATCCGGAGAGGAGTGGACAGGACATGATTCACAACGCTGCTAACATAGGTGCCCTCAACTAGAGGGAGCGGAAATATATCAACAGCGCTCCTTACGGCGAGGTTTACGATCCATAATAAGTCTTATTATATATTAAGCTGATAATGTTCCAAACCCATCGGATAAGTCCATCGAAACGATTAAGGACCTAAGAGAGGTAGGAAGTTAATATGAATCGCAGGTTGAGCAGTTTTAAGTTGGCGATGAAGCTGGGCGACCTTGGAAACCCTGGTAGCCAAACGTAGACAATATAAACCCCCTGTTTAGAGAAAGTTCTCGCGCTTTTCCGTTGAAAAGGGCCTACTGCACCACTGCTACCATGTTTCGCTACAACAACAAGTGCTGGAAAATATCGGGAGCAACGTACACGCGCGCATGCCCAATAGGGCGGATCGGAAAATTGATTTTTCGCGGGGAAACTTGGCCCACTGAAAAAAAGTTCTCAAAGTGGCTCAGAACTCGGCCAAAAAAATATGGGACCTCAAGATCAACCCTAGACCCTCGCGCCGTTGCAATTTATGAGGAGGGTGGTTAATAGTTGAAAAATGCATGATTTTACAGTGGTTCCCCATGGATTTGGACAAGTTGCGCCCCTTCAATACAAAAATTTCGTCCATTTGGACGTATCTTCGGCAGTTAAGCCACAAATCACCTATTTTGAGTGCGTGGCTGCGCGTGCATAAGCAGCCAGTCGCGGCGCGACGAGCAGCAGCAAATTCGTCCTCAGCTCAAATGGATAGTTTTAGTGTAAATGTGTAATTGTTTGATTGTGTCAAAATAAATGTGCATAAATTTACAGCACCATCGTGTATCCAAAGTTTTTTTCAATGAAAACCAGACGGGCGCGTATACTTTTTGAACGAATGTGACTAGACTTTGTAAATTAGCGCTCGGATTTTCTGTTCACACGTAGAGTCTCAGCAGTCGGTTGGCCGTTGTGAGCCAGCGAGAATGAGCCACTTTCCCTGGAGTTTTTTTGGCTAAACTTCCCGAGAAAAATCCTGTAGACACAGCTCAGGAAATTTCCAAAAGATACCTCTGATCAGTACTCAGCAAATTCAAGTGTGCTATGTTGGACTCTAATGTTGTTGGAATTATTGCCCTAAAGGGTCGCAACTCGTCCAAATCCATGGGGGACCACTGTAAAATCATGCATTTTTTACATGCAACTTTTAACAACCCTCCCCATAAACGGCAACTGCGCGAGGGTCTAGGGTTGACCTAGAGGTTCCAAATATTTTTGGCTGAATTCGGAGCCACTTTGACAACTTTTTTTCAGTGGGCCAAGTTTCCCCGCAAAAAATCGATTTTTCCGATCCGCCCTAACGCCCGACCCATTAGAATGCCCCACAGTATTAGCGCCTACGATCGGTAGTGAAGCGAGCACAATGTAATGTATTTTTCTGTGTCCATAGAGTGTCCCTAACTAATCTATACACAAGTGTATTATAGTCGTAATCGAATGAAATTAGAGCAAGAGACGGCAGAACAGACATGTTAAAAATTTATTTTTTCCCACGATCGATAAGGGACCATAACGACTGCCAATTAGACTTTGAAGAAGGTCAGTTGATAAGTAGTATACCCAATTAGTTGATTTGCTCCCCAAAGATAATTTCTTAATCTGCCTCGTAGTGCTAAGATCACGTTTCGCTCGAATCCTGCAATACTATCGTATCTCGTTTGCATAGTTTACGTAAATTCAAATAGTTTCTGTAGCTTCTTAAAGGTTTCTCGGGCTTCCGTCCCGATGAGTGTGTCCATGATGGCCGACGTTTCTATTTTCGACTTGAGCATTGTCCTCAGGACAACGGTGACGCTCGATTCGAGTACCGAAACGTCGGCTATCATGGACCCACCCAGCCGGACGGAAGTCAAAGAAAACTTTGAGCCGCTTATACGCTGGGAAAGCACCAGATCCTACTTAGTTTCTGCAGCAGTGATAGCGTACTAGTCGTAAAGTGAATGTTGGTGAAAGTTGCATGTATATAATAGTGCATACGTTGGTGATAACTCACTCCCTGCCGAGCACCCTTGAGGTGGCTTACAGGGTAATATGTAGGTGTAGATGTAAATCTCCCCACCGTCGACATATCGGCCATTCGGGCGGTTATACGTCCTGCCGGTCCCTCAATCTTCTTCTTGTTACTCGAATTTAGAATAGCTAATTCTTTCACCGAGGTTCCCTTCACCCTTCCATATTCCTATTTAATTATTTCCCTTCGAATCTAGGCACCTACTTTATCTCATACTCATATGTACCTTTCCCTTTTAAGGTAGCCTTAAGCAAAAGCATCTTATTAGCACAATTCAAACATTAACCACAGCATATTTAGCGAAACGTCGGGATATGAGTAGTAGAGTTGACATTTGCTCTGATTAATTTTTGAACTTTGCTAATATCACAGCCCTGAAGATGACAATAAATTTGACGAAATTTCGGCATTGAAATATGACACGATTGACCAAAACACCATAAATCAATGATATTATACGAAAATGTTTGACCAAAAATAGATCAGTTTTACCAGCAATATTTTCCTGTTTTTCGAATAAAATTTAAAATGTAACTTTTAATGCTTATCCATTAATTTGTCTTTTAAAGCCTGACGATTTTAATCATTGTACATTTAATAATTTAAATTGTTTTTTGTCTAATTAGAATGAAAATGTTGCTGGGGTGACTAAAGGGTTGGAGTAGCGCTAAGATCACGTTTCGCATGAATCCTGCATGACTGTGGTATCTTATTGGCGTAGTTTATATTAATACAAATACATAGTTTATGTAGCATTTCTAGCTTACTTATTTAGCTGGTGCTTAGTTGGTGAAAGTTATAGTTATTTAGTTGGTGCATAGTAAGTGGTAGCTTAGTGGGTGAGAGTTATATGCACGTTATAGTGCATTGTGGTGGTAACTCACCCCATGAAAAGCACCCTTTAGGTGGCTTACTGGGTAATATGTAGATGCAGATATAAATCTCCCCACCGTCGCCAAATCGGCCATTCAAGCGGTTGTTGGCTTGGTTTGCACCAGTCCTTTGTGGGTTTGAAATTTTGGCTGCTCATCGTGATGTTATTATAAAATGATTCTTTCTTTTCTAAAAAAGAACTTTATAGCCATCAATAGTTATCCCAGTCTTAACAAGCTCTTAGTATCATTGAATACCATTTCCTCACAACCAGAATTTTTCACTAAGTCAAGGGTGAAAAGGGATAATACAAATACTGGTACGGCGGAAAATAAATTAGAAACATCAAACGAAGCCAACTTAGCATTGGTTCTGAAAGCTGAATGAGTTCTCAGTAGGCTATTTAATTCGACGACTAATTTGTGGCAGGGGACCGTGACATGAGATACTATAGGTCGAATGGACACACTATTTTTATGAGCCTCAGTCAATCCATAAAACCTTGGAGGTAAGGGATTCATATTGACCAGCCGCCGCTTTTCTTCTGAGTTAAGCACTATTTTACTGTTTGATAAGGTATATTTGAAATCTTTCTGAAACATTTTAGATAGGTCTTTATGCAATTTAATAAAACTGTGGCCTATTTAGAAGTTCACACATTTTTGCATATGGTCATTATTCTCACTTATTCAAAATGACAATGCTATTATCCTTATCATACTTAGTAAACAATAGATCGGCCACTGAGATCGAAGACTGAATCCGGCGGTGGAATTACATTTTTATACTAAAAGGCATTAAATTTTTACACGAAATGTCACTCCTTAAAATGGGGTGCATTCTTGACGCTGCTGGTGCATCCTCCACGCAGGTAAAGAGGCATTTCATGCTTCAAAAAAACTGCTTAAATTTCAAAGCTAAGTTCATGTATGGCCTCTATTGTGGCCTAGGAAAAATCTGGTTCAAAGCTAACTTCCATCGATCAATCACTCGGTTTCCTAAGCGCGAGGCCGTAAGATTGAAGCGCCGTCCATTGAGGGAAACGAAATGTTATTTGGACCGCAGCGACGAAAAGTGAAAGGTGAGAAAGTCATGGCTGAAAAAATATTTCCGTCACTCCACATTTTCTTCTATCACTCTCCCTCACTCATTCCCATCTTGCGTGCGGGAAGAGATTTTTTTGGCGCAGAACGCAAATGCGATTGCCAGAGTGAGGAGTACGCAAGCGTTTCCGTTTCGGTAGCAAAAACTTTTATTTTTCCATTAATTAATCTGCCGATCAATCCTAAGGTTGGTTGACTTAAGAACTCTACCCTTCCTCATCTAATGGTTGTTCTCTTGTTTCCAGGTTATTATTCTTATGTACTCTCCTCTTTATTTGCCCTATATGTGTATCCCCTGGCGTTCCTCTAGGGTTTTTCTCTCTACTTTTCCTTTAATCATGTGGACATAGGACATTTATTTTTATTTATTTATTTATTTATTTATTTTAATAAGTAAACAAACACGGTCCCTCTAAGCCATATGGCTTGTCAGAAGGATCCAACACATATACGTATGATGCGGCAAATAAAAAAAATGGTGTATACAAAAAACACAAAAAAACAAGTTACAGCAATTTATAATATTACAACTTGAGAACATTAAACATAGCCAGATTTAGGCATTCCACATTTTTGAACACACAGGTATTCAGAATACACATTGTAGAGAAGACATCAAAAGAAGCATGTCGTTGGCGAAGGGGGCGGACAGTAGTTGATGGAAGCTGGTGATAGGGGCCTCATATAAGGTCGGCAAAGAGTTTGATTAGGGTGTAACGTTGTATGCTGCGGATACGTGGGTTGTTAGAAAAGAGGGCGAGATTAGGCAGCAGGTGTTTGAGATGTGGCTGTGGAGAACCGTAGAGAAGGCGAAGTGGATGAAAATGAAGACAAGAAAGTGCTTGGTATGGTTGGTTAGGGGAGGAAATTGCTTGAGGAGATTACAATGGCTGGAGCCAGAAAAGTGAGGCGAAAGGACGCTGAGGGCCGGGATGAAGGATATTGGGTACGCGGGGAATCGGGAAGAAAAAGGCTTTTTGGATGGGATGGCGAGAGGTAGGACGACAGTGGGCTGATATAAAAAAGCTGGTCCAAATTATTATCTTTTATTTTTTTGATCTTAGAGCTACCATACCTTCCGAGTAAAATATTTTTAGGCTTCTAAATATGAAGAAAGCGGTATTGAGTATCTACATCTACGTCATACCCTGCAAGCGATCCAAAGGGTGTGTGGCAGGGGGTGCTTCCACACCAGGCATGCATGAATGATACGGTAGAACACCGAAATTATATTGAAACCAGCGTACCACACATGCAACGCGCCAATTATAAATCTACTTACCAAGAAACATTCAATCGTCAATCGTTCCATCATGCAAAGGATACAAAGACTTCTACTACAGATTCAAAATATCATGCATAAATAAGAACATCAATATTTACATCATGCATAAATTAGAACGTAGAGAATATAAAGAGAAAGATCTACAGACTAGCTAATATCACTAATCTCATTATTCATAACGACGATCACAGCTGTTAAGGTCCCGAATGGTGCGCGGAAAAAATGACATTTTATACCTTTCTGTGCTACAATCTATCTCTCTAATTTTATTGGCGCGATCTAATCTGCCGTAGTACGAGGAGGTTGATAGTGTGTTTTTTTACGTCGTCAGAGAAATGATGTTCCTGAAATTTAGTTAGGAGGCTAAGCCTATAATATGTGATAGCGATTCCCATCCGAATTCTTCTAACAATCCAGACACACTAGCAAACTTATCGTAGCATCGTTTCACAAACCTAGCTCCTCTTCGCTGCACGCGATCTAACTCTGATATCAACCCCGCTTCGTATGGATCCCATACACTAACAGCATATTCCAGATGGGGTCTAACGATTGAAAAATAACAACGTTCTTTCACTTTCTCATCACATTTTCCAAGTATTCTCTTGATGAAGCCCAGCTTCCTGTATACTTGACCGCATATTTCCCGAATATGTTTTCCCCAAGATATGTCTTGAGTAATTGTGACCCCTAAGTACTTACTACATTACTACATACTACAATACAATACTACAATATTCTACTGGAGAAAATATACTTTATTTCGACCTAAGTTCCGGCATGCTATGCTATAATTGTTCCTGATGATGAAATAAAACGCCTAAACCTTGGTAAAATTAGCCGTATTTTTCTAGTGGATTTTTACCTGTCTCATTTCTCGTTGCCTCCGCGATTCCTTAGGGTTGATTGTATCCCCACGATGTGACATTAAAATATCTCCTTATATGTTTTTTATGACAGTTTTGGTTTTCATCGTCACTGTTGTATCCAAAAAGAGGAGCTAATTCCGTTTACAGCATTCGGCGTTCAAAAGATTGAGCAATGAGGATATCATTTATAGTGTAAAGTTGATTATTGTCACATTGAATGGAAAAAATTGCGAACTCGCTAAAATTGAGCAATTGCAACCGGGCATTATTCTGCAAAGGAGAGTGTTAGGTATGCGTCATGATATATTCCCATTTTTAGTGTGAGTCATGTGTAGAGAATTACGATTTAGCAAAATTTTAGCCGCTATTGGCGATATACCCCGATATGGCGATTGGGTTTTTTGTATCCCCCCCAGTTCCGGACAGCTACATTCCAGAAATCGTTTACAGTTGTTGCCTCAAAGCTGTGGAATGACTTGCCTAAACTGGTAAAATACAGTGCATCACTGGTAATATTTAAGAGAAAGATTATCACACACTTACTTTCCGGAATGTTGACCATGAATGCTGACCATGTAACTCATTTATCAGTTCATTGATGTGATTAATGTCCATTGTTGCGTAAGAAGAAGCAATTCAGTTCATTTTTTTTCTTTTCATTTGTTAAGCTAAATTTTCTTTTTAAAAGTTTTGTTATTTGTTTATTGATATGTTTAATGTTCGTTTTTCTGTTAGAAGAAGAAATTCAGTTCTTTTTCTACATTGCTAAATGATAATGTTTTATGTCTATTGTTAGCAATTTATATGATAACTTCCCTTTTTTGTTTCCTGATTGGCTTATTCACATATTAATTGTCTTGCACACCATAGTATTTCATTTCAATGTTCCAAAGGAGTTCACTCCTAGAACAATAAACGAGTTTATTATTATTATTATTATATACGATGAGAATATGCTTTCATCGGTGGACTTCCATTCAGACAGCGCCCTTTTCCCGCTATGGCCACACACTAATCCCAAATTTCCCTTCCCTAAGCCATCTCTGTAGTTCTCATGCGAATTCCTTTTTAATTTTGGTGGATTTCTCTATCGAAAAATATCCACTCAGAAGATGGGTGAGTTCCAAAGCTCACGGCAATACTGATTTTTTTTCAATCATTCTCAATATCTCAAAAAGGGCACCTCGTCTTCGGAAAGCACACTTACGAAAAGGGGAGAAATGTGAGCGTAACGTGGTTGACATAATGCCGCCACCATTTTCATTTTCCACGGGTCGTCTTCTTGGGGTTTCTGTGGTGTGGGTTCACGGAGGATTCTCTGAACGCAGATGATCGAATCAAATCAATCGAAAAACTTTTGATTGATTCGATTAGTTAGTTTCCACGGTAGCTACTTTTAAAAAAACTCGTACCATAGTTCCTGAAAATTAGAAGTATGCCGTCCAAAATGTTCGAATTATTCGATTAATATGTTTTTGAGATTACTCCTTGCTTGTTCTAGTCTCTGGCAGTAGTACTGTCAACACGGTTTTTTATTGCAATCAGTAATAAACATAGTTAAATAATCTCATAACAGGTCAGAAATAAAGACGTCGTTAGTTGGCAATTTTCTTTCAAAATGCTGATCTTTTGATATTATTTTTATTAAGAGAAAGTTTTTTTCCATTAAGTTATGCTTCTTCCGATTTTATAGGCTCATATGCTATTAATTTTAGCCTGTGTAGTTTGTAGGTTCGACTGGAAAAACTCCAAAACTCGCCAAAATTGAGCAAATTCAACTGGGCATTACTCTGCAAAGGGGAGAGTTCAGTCATGTCTAGAGAATTAAGGTTTTGCAGAATTTTAGTCGTTATTGGCGTTATTAATTTTTATCGTGCCATTGTCTATGTTGACGGTGGTACAGTTGCCATTTATCGAAACTTTATGTACAAGAAAAAAAAGAATTTTTGATGTTTAAGATGTGAAAAACAAATTTTTTCACGTCCTTCTCATTACAATTGACTTTCACTAATTCTTTTTGAAACATTGCGGTGACGTGGACTTTCACAAAGCTCCAAAATTTGGAACTTGAGTTCGAAAAGTTGAAGTTCTGTAAACCTGAATGACTGGAGATCACTTATTTCTAAGAGCACCTCACGTACCAGAATGAGTGAATTATGCTTCATTTTTCAATGCAGCCATCTGGAAGAGAAACTGGATAAGCTTCTGTAATGAAATCAATTGTGGTGAAGAATGTTGGTGGTTTTTAGTTTGACTGAGAGACAACGTAATCACTAATGCTTTCCATGTCATATAATTTTTTTTCTTTTTAGATATATGAGTCGGGAAAGGTGCCTTTGCATTGTTGATCGTGATGCAGTTGCCATTTAGCGAAACTTTATGAACAAGAAAAAAGAATTGTTGATGTTAAAAATAAAAAAAACACGAATTTTTTCATGTCATTCTCATAACAATGGACTTTCACAAATTCTTTTTCAAACATTGCGTGGACATGGACTTTCACAAGTTCTGCCACGACTATTATTCATATTGAGATTATGCGCTGCATTAGAAATCGACAGTGTGCTTAGGGTGTGATAGAGGCGAGGATGTAGGGTAAGCGGGCAAGGGGAAAAAGAGAATAGGTTTTATAGACCGGATGAAGAGAGGAAGAGCGTATGCTGAGATGAAGGGAGAAATATTATTGAAATATAGCGTCCCGAACATGTGACAATCTAGAGGAATTTTACTGCATTCCATTTAAACCTAGTTAGTTACCTTAATTGTAAATTAAATAACTTTGTTATTCCACATACATGTTTTATTAAAGTTGACCCGGATTTCGACACCATCAGGATGTCACCTGACGATGACGTGCCACGTCGAAACCCGGGTCGTATCAAATAAAAAAATTATATATAATAATATAGTTACTTAATTTATAACGATTAGTAAATTTCACGAAGTTACGCCTGAGACAACTGAGGCTACCTCAGTTGTCTCAGGCGTAACTGATGAAAATAATTCTCTCTCCTTAAATTTTACTGTACTATGCTTTCCATCTCTTTCCTTAGTTCACTTTATGTTGATTTACACATGGGTAGCAGTAAATATTCCGTACAATGGTCATATTTTTTTATTTACAAATCCCGGGGTCTACTAAAAAGTAGTGAAGTCAACCTAAAAGTAACTTTACCTGGTCTCATTTCATTGGCTACTCTTACACTCAGCTCCAACTACCTCAAGACCTAATGGTCTTCAAATCCTTTTCCCTTCGTTAGGAATTTCTATTGTCTTCCCCCATTGGTCTATGTCAGCCCCAACAAATCTAAAATCCCTCGATTGCATCTCTCACTTCTTTGCCAAAATAGTCAAGCACAGAGTCCCACATTTCCGTAATATGTCCTCAAACGCTGTGCTGTCCTCTCTTTCCATTTCTAACCTCGAAAACCACAGACTTAAAATGGATTTTAAACTCCTCCACAATACCCTTAACTCGACCATTTATTGCCCTGAACTGCTTTCTCTCTTCAACTTCAGGATACCAACTCGATCCACCCGCACCCATACTCAACTCCATCTGCCTATTCCAAGGATATCTCTCACCAAGCGCTCACCTTTATTTCGCCTCCCAGCCCTTCTAAATTCACTCCCCCACACTATCGATCCTTTTTATTTACCATGTAACTATTTCACCACCCAAACGATATCTCACCTGTCAACAAATTAAATATTTCCCCTGTCCATGTTGGGCTCTCGTTGCTTATTTTTATGTTGTTATTGCGTTTTTGTCCTCTTTCTTGTTTTTTGTTATATGTTTACTATAAATTGGCGCTATTGCTGTATGTGAACATTTTTTAAAAATAAATAAATAAATGTGTTACCTTAGTTTCAGTGACTACTAGAGAAGGTGAACGAAAATTGAGGTCATTGGCGACATTGAATAATAATGGGTACGACGGTAACGGTGGGTTAATTCTGGCAACGATCCTATGTACGATAGTAGTGTGAACGGGATCTCAGCCTGCTTAAAGTGTCAAAGACCTTTTTTATTTTAAAGTTTATAATATATTGACGGCGTTCTTCACTTGACTGCTCTGCAGGTATGGCACCCAAATAGTGGCCAAACTTTCACTGATCTTCAGCACCGCTGGGCTCTCTGGATGAAAAGCAAACACTCGAGGCATCACTTCTCAACCCTATGTCAGTTTCCACTAGTTTTAAAGGAGCTAAGTGCTAACTAAATCCAACATCCGATTGCCTTCGTTATCAAACAAGCTGTCGAAATCCTGAATATTTAATATTTTTTTTATTTTATGAAAACTGAAATTCACATTTTATGGTTTTACACTTTTCGAAATGGTAACATTTATTTCATTATTTATTCCCTTGCGTGTAGCTGATTCAGGGTTGATGTGGAAGTTTGAGCACGTCCGTCTTAATTTCGCCTGAAATGAAAAGCAATATACATATATTGGTGTACTTTTTTGTTAACACTACTGAATATTTTTCTGAACGACAAAAAAAATCGGAAAAAAATTTGCTTCCAAAATTCCTTATTTTTACGCTCTATGACCTTAGCCTGCTCTCACTTAGTGGCGTTCATCATAAGTATTTATCAGCCTCAAGATAACCTTCCTCAAAGATCTCAAAGATTCCGCTCAATTCCTGCTCAAAGCTCAATTCCTACTCAAAGATTCCGCTATCCTATCAGGTAACATTTATTTCTCTCACAATTTTCTCTGTGGCCTGCCTCATAGTTTGCTGACGCACCTGTTGCAGGCACCATTGAGACAACGTTACCATGACCTTGAGTATATGCGGAAGAATACGCTCTTAACGGTCTTAATTTCGTGGAAAACGAAAACATTTCGTGTATCCCACTTCCGATCTGCGAACAACTACGTGAACTCTCCCCTCTCTTCACGGCCCCACTTCACCCACGATCTATTCCCCGAAAAGATAAAACTCGCACAAAAAAAAAACAAGTCACGCACTCTCTCCGCGCTTTCCAATTCTGATGGAGATTGGTCCCCTCCCCATTCTCCACCCCACCCCGGACGAAATATCCCGTGGTCTGAGGCGCCATTTCCCATCCCCGCCTTCTTCATGCATCCCCTCTCATTCCTCCTTTCACCGGAGAGGGAGAACCAGCCTGATGGGAAAGATGTTCGGGGGAGACATCGCTGTTATCGGCCTTCTCAATGTTTACCCACGCGGTCCACACCTCGGGAATATGTTTTCGCGATGTATGAGTTACTTTGTGTAGATATGTCTTCATATTAAGTTTCTGGATACACTATTGTGTGAAATTCACAGTGGAAAAATCAGTCATCAAAATCAAATAAAGGAGCAAGTTGTCCTCACAAACCAGCCGTGTTAAGATGTAAGATTTTGGGAGGTGAAATGGTGACGTGTATTATGAGAATGTATTTAGAATCTCAGTTCTTATTGTGATCAATTATTGCGCGCGGAAAGAACGAGTTTTTGTACCTATCTGTTCGGCAATGTACCTCTTTTATTTTATCGCTTCTGTCACACCTAGAGATGTAATATGGCGTCATGATAATATTTTCTGTGTCGCTCTGAAACACACCAGTTCCGAATTTCTCTAGCAACCTAAGCTTAGTGAGTTGCCTCCGAGTCTCTAGGGGCTCCCACCTTAATTCCTCTAAAAGTTGTGAGACACTATATGTTCGCTCTTAGCAGTGTTTAACGAAGCGTGCAGCTTTTCTTTGTATTTTATTAATTTTTTTGGTTAAATCTTTATGTCCAGGGTCCAAAATGCTAACGTAATGTTAACGTATTTAAGGTGTGGCCTACGAGAGCGAAAGCATCTCTCTTTGTCTTTTTCATCCGAGGACCTTCCTATTATACGCTTAGCAAAACCTAATATATTTAATTCTGTGCCGCATATGTTTCGTATATCTATTCCCCACGATATATCAGAAGTTAAGGCAACTCCAAGATATTTTACTGTACCTGAAGATAAGATTATTTAACGAAGAAAATCTTGAGTCCAACTTGAGTCAAGCTGGAACCCATGCAGGATTGTGTATCCTGACTATGCTGAGCAAGACTTCTTGAGCAAGACTTCTGAGCAAGACTTCTTGTTCACTAAACTAGTAATCCTTGGACGTTGACAGTCAAATTAAGTTGAAAAACATTGAAAAATGTGGCACTGGGATGAGCCTCCATTATGAAAGGATTTGATGGCTCAATCCATTTACAATGTGGCCTAAACTTGTCGAAGAATCCGATATTGAATTCAAAATCAACCGGAAGAATATTCCGCGTAAAAAAAAATACAAGGATGCAATTGACAACGATTTTGCCGTGACTTCTTTTTCAAACGATTTACGAGTCGCGCGTGCCGTATTGAACTCCGTGGTGCCACGCTGGTTTTAATTCCAGTGGTGACGCGCTCTCCAAGCCGGAAGATGGAGGAACGACCAAGCGGAGCACATTGACGAAGGCGGCTTGTTTTTGCTTCGGCGTCTCCCTCCTAACCAATGGGAATACTAAGAGGGAGCACGCTGTTGAGTGAATACTCATCCTGACACTGTGGAAATCCACTCGCGGGAGTGCCTTTGCGAAAAAAAGCGTCTCGTCTAATGTTGGTGCTCGATCAGTCCGAGTTGTCGACAATTGACGAATTAAAAATACGAATAATTTATTACTCAGCGGCTTAGGTACAATGTTGTGTACAAATATCAATGAGCTTTAGGCAGCCTCAAAGGTTACAGACCTGTTTGGAGACTGTCTTCCATTAATGAAATTCATTGCTGGAATTAAACAAAAAAATATTTTCAAAAGCATATATGACTAGTAAAAAATTATCTTCGGCCTTGCCGAAGCTTAAATAGCCTACAGCTCTTTCAATTAAAAAAGCGTAGTTTAGGTCCGATCTTACCCATTTTAAAATTCTGCCGTCTGTGGATTACTAGAGGCATATGACCCAAATTTCAGCTCGATATCTCAATTTTTACGGCAGTTATCGTGCGAATAGACAGACAGACAGGCGGACATAACTAGATGGACTCGTAAGGTGATGCTGACCATTTCTATATTACTTTTCCATACCTGCCACGCCTTCTTCAATGTGTTACATTCCTGCTGTGACAATAATATCAATCAATATACCCTTCCCACGTAGTGGTGTATGCTCTTTGAGTACTCCAACTAACGTTCTCGGTACTCCCACTATGACCAACTTGGGCAAATATGTTTAGTCTTTATACCAAAGCCAATAATAAATAAAAATATCTCGCATTATAAACTGGTAGGGACATTTAAAGTGGTTTAATAGAGATATTTCCCTGGTCATATTGGAGATTCAAATTTTGTTTTATATTTCAGCAGCTGAAAAGGCATTAAGTAAATATTATAATGAAAAACTCTCTCTAATAACTTTGTGGTACTTCATTGCAAAAAGAATTTATTGAAACAACTTTTACAAACCACAAAAAATACACACTCACGACCCGGGTTTCAACGCATTTGCGGCATCTTCTCATATTTTCTCATATATTTTATTTATCCTGGGTTAGTTGGGACAGAACCGACCCCTCTTCCCCAACCCAGATTACAGACACCCATGTCATAGGCATATTCTACCCACGCGGGACTCGAACCCGCGACCCTCGGGTTAGCAGGCGAGGACTTTACCCCGCCGCCACCGGGGCCGACATCTTCAGATGATTGCAGGATGTTTTCCAGTTCTTATATACCAATAGCCGATGAGGAGGGGGTGGCAGGGGGAAGTGAGGATTTGGGGAGGGATATTTTAAGTAATTGGTGTTAAGGATGGTAGGGAGGAGGGCAGTTGAAGGTCGGGAGGGTGGGGACCAGTATCCCCAGCGATATCTTGAGGAGGAGGGAGGGTCAAACGGGATGCGGCAGTAAGGATTGGGGAAGGGGCGGGGTACAAATACTCATTCAAAACAGCCACCTCTGGGTCATTCAGTCTTTTTTAAATCTCCAACTGCTCAAGAGAGTCCAGTTCCCGTCGGTCATTTGAGAAATATAAAATATGAACATTAAAATCACTTCGATGGTCATGGATTAAAAGGTGCTTAGCAAAATTGCTCTTTGAATCGCAATTGTTTTTAAAATCATTAAAATGTTCTTTGGTTCTTACATTAAAATTACGAGGTCTGCCCTACATATTCACTAAGGCAGTCATATATTCACTTAGTTAGTCACATATTCACTTAGACAGACATATATCCACTTAGACAGTTTGAAGTGTGGGGACCTTTGAATGAAACTTCTGAAGAATTACTGTAAATTGCAGCTGGCAAGTAGTTACAACTTACGTTTTAAATCTAAATACATAGAGGAACATTTTTGTGTGTGTACTGAACGCACGTGTAGTACAACAATGGTATCGGTAAGTTAAGTTTTGAATTAGAACTCTTACCTATTGTTATCACTGCCCATTGTTATTTAAAGGTAGAAATATTTGATCATTTATTGTATGTAATGATTTAACATCATTCGACCAATGTCAGTTGTAATAATTTCAAGCCCTTGTTTGCTAACTTGGCACTGCACGAGCGTGTAGAAGGGTAGCGTTTTTAATGAAATTCACTGCTCTATTACTCTCAATGTAGTTGAATCTCAGTCATAATTTTTTTATAAGATATTTCTATGTGTATAAAGAACATTTTTTTAAATTTTCACTTGTTTTCATTCAGTCTCTTTTTAGATATTGACCTGAGAAAATTGACGTCAAAAGGCTTTCGGACATTTTTAAAAAGCTCTAGAAAAAGAGGAGTGCATTCTCAGGACTAAAACTTATACCGCAGGTAGTTATGTAAGTATTCAACACATAAATAATACATTATTAGTGAGTCTTGTTACCTTAATTAAAATTTATGGTCTTAAAAATAACGATTCATAAATGTTTTCAGAGTTTTTACAGAAAGAGTGTGACTAACTCTCTTGCATGATAAAAAAATTAAAAAATTGTATACCTTAATTACATTTCATGATAAACACACTGGTTATCAAATTATGCTGATATCTTTTAAAATAGCATGGCAATTAAACTTTCCGTAAACCACGTTTTTCATTAAAATTTGCCCAGCCGCCATTTTAAAAATGGCTGCCAGAAAAAAATATGACTTACAAAATTTTTTCAAACAGTGTTTTGTGACTGTCTACCTATAGGGCACTCATGATAAAAAAATCAGGGAAATAAAAAATGTTAAGCAACAAATTTTATTAATATTGGGTGATTTGAAATGGATTGACCCCAGAGCCTCGCTTTCTTTGCCCTAGAGAATCTCATTACTTTAGTTTTCTTATGGTTTGACTTCATACCAAATATCCCGCACTGCATTTCTAAAGCATCTACCAAAGATTGCAGTCCCTTCAAAGATCTAGAATATATCCCATTCTAGCTATATATCCCATTGAAAAAACTGGTATAATTTTCCACTGCTGTGATCATTCTCAGACGTCTCCGAGACGTATGCATTAAATCTCGCACTCGTTCGCTCGCTGTCAGCTTCGCGGATCGCGAGACAGGTGCGTTCTTGCCGAGCGCTGTCTGTCCGCCTCGGCTTCTTTCTTCTTCTCGATCACGCGCCTTTCCCATATGGCGTCGCGTCACTCCCTGAACCAGACTAATACACTCGTTCGCATTCGCGGTACACATCGGCCGAGAGACCGGAGGAAGTGAAACCGATCCGCGGTCGCTCCGCGTTGTGCAATCCGAGTCGGCCGTGTGGAGCTGCTTTTTTGAATTCGCACCCACGACGCTGAATTTCGGCGATTGCGGTCTTCAGGAGTTGGTGACGCGCCAAGAATCGTAAGCGGGGAGAATAGAGTAGTTCACTAATAGCGACGATAGTCAGCCTGTGCTCTGAACATGGAAAAATCTATAATGTTTTTGTTATGTACGAAATATTTGCAAATTTTAAAATCGTACCGTAACCTAGTGCTAAACTTCTTAATGGAATTTGAGATCTGCAGAGTGGCTGGAGGATGTAATAAGGGGAGATGGGTTGCTCAAGAATGTGATAGAGGGAAGGATGTTGGGCAAGCAGGGTAGGGAAATAAAGAGAATAGGTTTCATGGACAGGATGAAGAAGGGTAGTTCGTATGTTAAGGTGAAAAAGGATATACTAGAGCGAGATAGGCCCCTGAAAGTGTGGAAAAGCGAGAGGAGATCCTCTGACATTCAACAAAACCTAGAATGGATTGCAGGAGTTTGGGATATGGGTGTGGAGAAAGATAGAGAAGGTGCGGTGGTCGGGAGGAAAGACTAACGATAATGTGCTTGAGATGGTGGGCGAGTAACTGAAACTTCGGCATAAAATCCGGGATAAGCAAGATAGGTGGGTGGAGTATGTAATAAGGGGTGAGGGATTGCTGGAGAATGTGATAGATTGAAGGATGTTGGGCAAGAGAAGCAGAGGAAGAAAGAATGAAATGAGAAAATGAAGAAGGGTAGATTGTATGCTGAGGTGAAAAAGGATAGGGTCCTCTGAAAAATGACCTCTGAAAGGAGGACAAGAATAGGCAGCAGACATTTGAGATGTGGGTATGAATAAGGATGGAGAAGGTGAGGTGGACGGAGAGGAACACTAATGAGGAAGTGCTTGAGATAGTGGGGGAGGAAAGGAAACTTCTTAAGGTAATTCGAGATCCGCAGAGTAGGTGGCTGAAGGGTGTTACAAAGGGCGATGGGTTGCTCAAGAGTGTGATAGAGGGAAGGGTGTTGGGAAGGAGAAGAAATAGAATAAGTTTCCTGGGCGGGATGAAGAAGTGTAAATTGAATGCTGAGGCGAAAAAGGATGCGAAGGGGAAGGGCCCCAGAATGTGTAGAGGACCGAGAGGAGATACTCTTACATTCAGCAAAACCTACCTTAACCGGTAGAATACTTTAAAAAAAGCATATTGCAATTAGACCATTCGGCGAAGCATTTGACATTTAGACGAAATTATATTGAAGTATGATTTTCTCGAATATTGGACTAAAAATAAAACTAGGGCTCAAAGCCCTAGGCCCGTCAGCCTCAAGGCCCTAGCCCTAGGCTCAAGGCTCAAGCCTCAAGGCTCAAGCCCTAGGCCTCAAGGCCCGTCAGCAAGTTTAATGAAGGTGGCGTCAGAATCCAATAATACGGTTTTGTCGTGCTAAAACCATTGAGGTATATGGATAGGTCACTTGCTATGCTGGCCAATGCTGGAGGCTGAAGCCAGACCGTCATCTTCGTAGATATTCATTTTCCTATAGCGCTTGCATTTATTACATCTATTAAACTTAAAAAAATATATACAAATATATATATCAAATATGTAAGAGGAATGCGTTTGTAACTCAATAACCTATCTTAATTGACATATCATTTATCATGCTGCAACAAGTCAATGAGAGTTTTATAAGGGCAGACTTGAACTTTCCCATCTACAACTGTCTGTACAGCCTACAACTTTCTTGTTCTTACATGTCTCCTAAGTGGTGACATGAACCCCACCCTTCACCTTCATTGCTTGGACATAGATGAGGCTCAGTTGGTGATAGTTCTTTGACTAGTGAACATGTCCTGTCAGTGTAGTTTTAAATTTGGATTTGCACGAATTTTGCAATCTTACGATGTTTTCAATTGATATCTTACTAGAAATCAGCATGCGCTTACTTCTTTGATGTGGATACATACATACTTTATTTATTCTATACATCCTTACTTTATTTATTTGTTGAAATTAAAAATAATCCGCATTACACTGAAAAGGAGGGTGAAATACTGTACAATCCATAGCAACAAGTACCGAATATATGTTTCAAGAACTACTCGCCTTAAATTTCTAACAGATGGCTGATAAAGAATTCAAATGAGATATGGTACTTTTTTCACAGGTTTTTATTTCAGGTCGACCGGTTTCGTCACAGAGGCGACATCATCAGGTACATAAGTTTAGAATGCTGCAAAATTTGTTCATAAATTTTGAAAGGGGGGGAAGAGGCTTCCCCTCTCCTCTCCCCCCTTCCAAATATTTGTATAAATTCTGCAGCATTCTAAACTTATGTACCTGATGATGTCGCCTATGTGACGAAACCGGTCGACCTGAAATAAAAAACTGTGAAAAAAGTACCATGTATCTCATTTAAATACTTTAGAATGGATTTTCACAAAGTTAAGCCAGAATTAATCGAGATGGCTGATATTCTAACTTTACGTTCGCTAAATCCATTCCGTCGTTCTAACCGTAAGAAAGTAAGGAGAGAGCAGGGTTAAACAGTATGGTTGTTATTTCGATTGTCAGGCTTCAGTTTGATGACATAGTGCTATATCCATACGCCTCAATGGCTAATACCAATCCTATGTTCGTCAGTGATTTTAGCCGCTAATTCCGCCCTTGACGGACCTGAAAACCATTCATTCAAGCCGTACGAGTGGTGTATTGCTCCATCATGCAAAATATCTACCAATCACAAGGCTTTGTCTCCGTGTGCTTGAATGCATTTAATAATTTTTGCAAATTCGGACATCTATAATTACAAACGCATTGAGAATTATGAAGTTCTGTTTTGCATACGTTAATTGTTTTAATCGATAAGTTATAAACCCACAAAAAATTATCTTTATTATTTGAAAAAAATTATCTGATTACATTCATCCATCGCAGAAGCTCTTGGTAGATGCGTAGAGGACGATTTTGCGACTGGAAGGGTTAATACCGTTATTTTCCCTTCCATTCTACTTTCTTATAAATTCTTGCATCATGCTAGGGTCTTTACGATCACTAAATGTGAATGGGTAGCAACAGCTGTGTACCTTTGACTACCCTGAAAACAATTCATCAGCATGAATCTTACTAAGTTCATGGTAAAAGTGAAATTCCATATCATTTCAAAAGTAAAGTACTCTATCCATTCTTGTTTATGTCCTCCTACTTTTATTACAACAATTATCATTTACTGGGAACTATAATTTTTTCAGCATAGAAGTTTATCTACGCATCCCTCGCATTTAATTTGCGCTTAGTCTAAAAACTAACGCATCAACTTTGGCTGATCATCTCAACAGCTAATCGCATCGTATCATTTCCCGATCAAAGAAATACTTCCGATTCCGCGCTGTTAATTTGACAGATAACTCCTGTTTCCCTTACAATAGATGGCATCGTTTGACGGAGAAAATCCAAGAACGTGAAATTCGATCGTTATATATATTATTACACGCAAGTAATGTTAACATTTTTATAACGCTTGAAATATCAAAATCTTCTTACATATTAGGGAAGACGCTAATAGTAGAATTACTAACGTTATTATTTAAATTGAGATCTAACAATATCCATGGATGAAAAATAAGGATGACGCGTATTTTTACCTCCATCTCTATTTAATTAATCATCTCTAATTAATAAAGTCAGTTTGAATGGAGAAAAAATATTGAAAATAAAAAAAAAGTGTAATTTAGAAAGTTAAGGGTTTCAAATAAAATCCAATCATTAAAATTTAGTTAAATTTATAAACCAATGATATTTCTCTGTCAGTCTAACAAATAAAAATGATAGAGAAAGATAATGCTTTTTCGTTATCGTATTTAAACTGTAAAATAATTTTCATGAAAGAGAATAGAATTTTTTAGTTTTAAATTGAATTAAATCGTAAAGACTCCTAATTTTGATTAGTTTCTTCTAATTTTTATGTATTATATCAATTTGGTTATTACTAAAGGTCTCAACCATATAAAAATCAGGTAATTTTACGTTGCAGTGAAAATCTTTTCCAAGCTAAATGTAGTAACCTCTCGTAACGGCATGGTGGTAAGCCTTGAAGCGTTATGAGTAAGTGTGACGTAAGGCAGTTTTTGTTAACAGTGTCTCATATGCGTGAGCAGAAGCAATCCTCTACCTATTTTATATTTTCCACAAGAATGGTGTTAGTCTGGCATCCGTGTTTTTTCCGGCTGAAAGACGCTCTTTTGGTTATTAACTCTTTATCCATTTTACTGAGGCCACATTTTTTGATGACGTACTTTGTGACCTGCACCATTCTTCCTCTCAGTGGACAATCATCTACAAAGTTAGAGGAATCTTGAATATTAGCATAAAGTGTGGTATTTTAGAGAAAGAGATCAACCTGCTTTGTAGAGAGCAATGCTGATGATAGCTTTCTTTAGCGCAAAATACCAGATAGTTGTTCATCGAAGAGACAGGGTAAACCGAACTTAGAACGGAAGTTGACACATAGTTGTGTGAAATTCATGGTTAAGAAATCATTCGTCTTGTTTGGGGTGTAAACACAGACGCCTCGATGTCGCGTCAAATGACTTAACCAGTAAATCTATGCAGGCGTCTCTGTCATTTTGAATCTTATGGAGCTAAGTGCTCTCTCAGGTATCGTGCAATTGATGAAATTAGTTCCTGGGTTTGTGCGCTAAGCGCCACAGTCCACGAGACGAGAGTGGACGAGATTGCCAATCCAAATTTGAGACGATCCCAACAGCGCCGCAACGAATGAGCGGTAATCGATGTTTCCATCGTGGAAGGTCTGAGCCCTAACAATTAAGTACTAGCTTAAGCTGCCACCTTCGGTTGCAGTTAAACCTGCGTTTGTATTTTACTCTCAAATGAAGGTTCGCTTTCTTTTCATGCCGGCCTCACGTTCGATATTCTTGCTATCGCCTCTTCTCCACGTTGTCAACAATCAAAAAAGCGGGATAAGCGTCATAACTCACCTGACCAGTCCTCGACTTTACCCCTCACTAACAATCTCGCAAGACTGTCCTAAGCACTAGCAAACACGAACAAAAATATTTAAAATGAATCGGCAACAAAACTCGAAGAGAAACGCGAATTTATCTTTCAAATTCTAAGACATTGAATTTGCTCTTTTTAAAGCAAAACGAAAGTTAAAACAAAATGTTCAAACGGCTAATGCCTTTCTTTAAATAATTAGTTTGTAATAAGTCAAATTTCATCGTTTTATCGCCTAAAAATCGAACACATTAAGATTTCAAATTCTACTCACAATGCAGAATATTTAGCTTTTAAATACTAAAAACACAGGCTAAACCCATGTCCTAAACCTTGAGAGTCAAAGGCAATTGGCCGGGGATCGAACCCTCGATTCACATGCTCCAGTGCAATCACACTAACCACTCCACCACCCACGCTCTGGCCATCTCACTCTTGCTCGACTTCTAATTCTCTATGCATAGATCAGGTGTTGCTAGATCACGGTCACCTGCAACTTTGTCCGTGTAACTGAAAAATTCGTCCACCCTACGGCTCAAAACTAACACATCTATTAAAAAATTACTATAAACATTGATTGATTCACTAGATCTCTAGTCTGCGCAGAGCTAACGCCCAAATACTATTATGTGGATCAATTTAATAACAATTAAACGCTTATTGGTAAGGTTCTCTATCTCATGAACATTCCAAAAAAGGCTTCAATCATTAAACTTTAAGTTAGAGAATAATTTATCCTAGCGACTATCGTAAGCTCTGTTAGTCACCCTGGGCGTTTCAATACCTATAGCCTTCCGTGTATAGCAAGCCAAAGAAGAGGAAATTCATGCAAAAGTAACATGAAGCGTGAGTAGTACGAATTCAATCGGAAATCAATCCCATATGCATACGGGAAATGAGTAAACGTCGAAGGCTGAGATTGACAGATGGTTGACAATAAGTGTAGAGGTACTCTTGAGCGCCTTTTGTTCATTTGTTTTCTCATGATACCTTTTCTTTCCTTCGCAATATTCCCTATTGCATGCTTTGAAGCGTAAGCTTGAATAGGAATGAGTACGAGAAAAAGCCGTATATTTCATATAATGAATTGTATTGATTGATCATGCAAATGAAATGGAACTTATCTGAAAGACAAAAGAAAAATTGAAAACATCGAGGCCATGTGGTGAATCATGTGCCACTAGAGAAAGAAAACGAAGTTTTCGGCCATAAAAGAAAACATTTAAAAAAATCTCGTATTCCGGGAAATGTTAGTCATATATCTAGTTGAATCAATCTATCTGAATACCAACATTACGCCTAGGAAAAATGATTGGATATTTTCAAATTGAAACTCATTGTACAGTAGGATGAATTCAATCTCACCGTTTCACAACGCGTGATATCAGTAGGCTTCGCTTAGACGCTCTGCTAGAAGAGATAGTTGCTTCAGATCCCGATGGTGAATGATTTTCCCATGTAAATCCGGTTTCTAAGAGGATGGGTTTAAATGGAGCGTGGCGCTATATGGGACACAAACGTTGACCCTCAGAATGGAGGACGGGAATTAGCTGCAGGCATTTGTGATGTGGGTGTGGAGAAGGATGGAGAAGGTGAGGTGGACGGAGAGGAAGACTAACGAGGAAGTATTTGTGAGGGTGGGTGAAGAAAGGAAACTTATTAATGAAATTCAAGATCGGCAGAGAAGGTGGCTGGAGGATGTAATAAGGGGCGATGGGTTGCTGAAGGATGTGATAGAGGGAAGAATGTTGGGCGAGCGGGGAAGAGGAAGAAAGAGACTAGGTTGTATGGACAGGTTGGAGAAGGGTAGATCGTATGCTGAGGCGAAAAAAGTAATACTAGTGCGAGATAAGTCCCTGAATGTGTAGAAAACCGGGAGGAGATTCTGTGACATTCAACAAAACTTACCTTAACCGGTAGAATACTTTACATATGAGGACCTCGGAAGTCAAAGGGTCTAAGCAACAAAATCATTGTTTAGAGAAAACTTAAGTCAAAGTTGAAAATGTTTGGTACAACCCATTGAGTAGTTATGAGGCATTACCCTAGATAGCAACACCTGTCAAGAAAATCACTTGGATCCCTTTGCACATCAAAAATTTATATTTTCACATCCCATTCCTGTACATAACTTATTTTTTTCAAAAATTTCACTTAGACCCCTTGAATTCTGGGGTCCACATATAAAAGAGGACGGGGTGCGTTAGGGGAGTTTTACTGTGTCGGGTGTGTGAGAATACGAATTAATAATACTAAATTCCATCGTTTCGTTTTTATTGATTTGAAAGCACTCAATTATTGACGCACCTTTCTGTTAATAACAATATTAAGGTATAAATTAAGCATTTAAGGCGATAATTATATTTTTAATCTATACTATTTACAGCCAAGGGCTGCAGGATCACTACCGTAGAACCCTCGCATTTTCACCTAATGTATTGAAGTGGATTACAAGTTGCTCTAAAATAAAAAAATTGGAAGTTACCTAAATTTTATTACCAATAAATTTAGTGGGAGAATTTTATTCCTTTGGGACAGTTTTTGGGACAAAAAATCAATTATATAGTCATAAAATAATTTTTCTTCGTATCCCATGTCGTCTCTTCCTGCGTTTTGCGCCATGTAATTCCAAGTTAAATTTGCGAAAGGAGCCGTGAAAAAAATGTCAATATTATCAAATTAAGGACAAGTTCCTCTTTAGATAACCAAAATCTGAATGATATGCCATTCAATTCATTTTATGGGGGAAGCATTTGCAGGTAAATTGCGGAGTTGAGTCTTAAAAATTGATTTTGAATAGATTAAATTTGAATTGACTTTAAAATTTGGGCACTTCAAAATTTCCGCCTTCTTAGAAAGTCTCATGCTGAACGGGACGACTATGCGAGAGCTCTGGGTCGACTGAGATTATTTTGCATTCGCTTTTTTAGGAACGAGGAGATTAAAATGAAATGGGGAAGACATTGCCTTGAACGCTCATGGAAGAAAGTGACGTTAGAATAAGAGTTCATGGGAAAGGTTTTGTATCGAATAGGTGAGGCCTATTAGTCACAAAACATCGCATTGCCTAAAATCAAGGAAAATTGAGCTCTAGGGCCTCGAAATTGATATTTTGAACTGATATTTTTCAGAGCGACATAGAGGATATTATCATGACTCCTCACTACATCTCTAGGTCTGACAGATGCGATGAAATAAGAGAGATACACTGCCGAACAGATGGGTACAAAAACTCGTTCTTTCCGTGAACAATAAGCGACCACAATAAAAGTTGAACTCCACTGAATACACTCCTACAATATATGTCACCATCTCATCTCTCAAAAACTTACATCTTTACACGGCTGGTGACCTAATACCCCCTGCCACACGCCCATGCGGCGGCTCGTGGGGTAGTATGTAGATGTAATGTAACACTATACTGTCATTGGTTCCTTATCCCTCTCCCCCTTTTCTTCATTTTCGCACTTATATAACGTTTGTCCTCATCCTTTTTCACTTTCAATCTTGTATTGTTCCCGTAATTTCACTCCAGTTCGCTGAAGAGGGTCACCTTGTGGCCGAAATACGCGTATCCGACGCACACACTCTTCTTTTGTACGGGGGCTCTTTAGCCCCGTGAAGGATCCCATTTTGGGTTGAGTGTGTGTGTCTGTGAGTGGTCACTGGCGAGGAATTATCATTCCTGCAACCATCTCAGTGGGGTTTTCTGGTTGGTCACTGACGTTTCCGTTAAACCAACGCAAATATTATTCTTTTTTCTTTTGACGAGTGGCGTCAATAATTGCAGCCATTGGAAAAAGTATTACCTAAATTTGTTCTATCGTTTTGCCTGTGAATTTTACTTCGGATTCGACGAAAATCAAATGCGACCACTTGAAACGTAAGCCAGAGTTGAGTCTGATCTGTGCCAATGTCTGTGTATGATCTGCGTATAATGACGGAATTTTCTTCAAGAATCAAGTGAAAGGTCACCTTCAATTTTTTCTAACCTCCATGTACAGAAATAAAAACCAAAAGATACACTGAAAACGCTCTTGAACAAAGAGAACTTCATGCATATTTATGCAACTATTCAAATGTCCCGTTCACGCTACTATCTTATGTATGATGGTAGGCTGAATTTTTTATGTGAATGCACGTCCGTAACATGGTAATCCATAGTTTCAAACGCTGTTACTTTACAATTTTAGCACTACCAAGCAGAAACTGGAAATAAAGAATAGCCATAATAAAAAAAGACGATCATTTTTACAATTTTAGCACTACCGAGCAGAAACTGGAAATAAAGAATAGCCTTAATAAAAAAAGACGATCATTTAGGTGAAGCAGATGATGTATGTAAATTTTACATATAATTCTTGCAGCATTTCCATTACTATCCGGTCCAACGTGTAAAAAGATGCACATACTTAAATAAAATGACTCATGACATTTATTTCGTAATAATTTGATCACACGAGCACAGATTTTTATCTAAACGCATAGGTAATATTACATCTTTTTCTATAAAAATTGCAGTTATAAATTACCAACTCGTCTCGCCATGTCCAATATTCGAGAAATATATATCTCAATACATTTTCATCGATATTTCGAATGCTACGCCGAATGCTTTAGTCATAATATGCTATAATCAAGGAAAACATTAAAATATTATCATCTGAAGTATAATTCTAGCATGATTTACATTACTACCTGTTCCAACGCATAAAATGGTGTACATACCAAAATAAAATGGCACATGGCATATATTTCGAAATAATTCGATCACATGTGTATAAATATTCTTTCAAACGCGTCGTCTCTTACTGTTGTAATAATGTTAATAAATAATGTCCATCAAAAATAACAAGTCGTCACGCTTAGTCGAGGAAAATATATCTCTAAATATTTTCATCTAAATTTCGAATGCTACGCTGAATGTTCCAGTCATTATATGATTTAATCAAGGAAAAAATTAAAATATTATCATTTGATGTGTAATTCTATCGTCATTTCCATTACTACTTGTTTAAACATATAAAGAGATGCACTTGCTTAAATGAAATTTGGTCCTAGAATTGTTATTCGCCTTGGGTACTTAAAAAATTATTAAAATGTGCACCCAACGACTCACGATTGCCGTTACAGCTATCTTAATATAGGCTGTGACTGTTCTCTGTATCGCTGAATTGAGAGAATAAATCCCTGGAAGCACAATAGGCTACGGATGTGTCTCGCAGACCGCGTGTGGCAATGAAATGAGGAGTGTAGTTGCTTTGTTAGTATGTACTCTGGTACTCAGCACGCTCACCACACATGTTAAACGTGTATCGTGCGCTCTGACGCTCTTGTATGCGGGAGAGCATCGGCAGTATTGACGGAAGTGGCTGGGATAAGCTGTGGAGGCTATATCAAAGGAGTCATGGCCGTAGGTACTTGCCGTGGGTACACTTCCTAGTAAATTCATCTTTGTGGCCTGAATATATTGGCTTGCTGTTGCGTAGCACGCTGGGTAAGATATAGGAAATGGGACGGGAGAAATGTCGTGAGTGTAAGAGAAGAAAGAGAAATTATTCAGAGCTCTCGTTGAAAGAGAAAGGCGTGGAAAGCAGGCGGACTGGGAAAAAATCTTTGCGGTAGATGAGTCGAAGAAATTTTTCCCTTTGGTTTCGGTGAGATGAATATTTTAGGCGTACGTAACCGATTCCGAGATGGGCAAGGAAAAATGTGTCAGCTTTCTTTCCAGCCAAAAACGCCTCATCCGTTCATTGGTTGTTCAATCCTAAGATTGGTCGACTGCATCCATCCACCCTTCCCTGTCTAATGCTAGTTCCCTTACCTCCTGGTAGCTCTTCCTATGTACTTTCCTATTTATGTGGTCCATGAACTTATTCCTGGACTTCCTCTGGGGACTTTTCCCTCTATTTTACCTTCAGTTATGTTCTCCACAAACCCATTATGTCTTAGGGTGTGTCCAATCCATCTCGTTTTTCTTTTCTGCACGGTGTTCCATATGGTCCTTTCCTCTTCTACTGTTCTGTGCACTTCATCATTTCTCCAATAACGCCTTTGTGAAAAATATTCATTTCTATGTCGCTGAATCTAGAATATTCATCTGACTATATTTTCATACCGTAGCATGACACGAATTACATCCTCACTGTAATGAAGGGAGGGCATATCTTAGACTAAAAATGTCCCAAAGCAGAATCTTAATGGAAACCATCTAGTCTCTGAGTCTGGCCAAAGATTATCCTTTCTTGAGAACGGAATGATGTTGCATAAATTTATTGTGCTAGCACTGAATTTTAACGCGTGGTTTGGCATGTCTTAAGACCGCTTTACACGGTGCATTTTATCGTACAAAAGAATGTGTCATAGAATGTACCAGAAACTGAACGGAAATAGAGCAGGTTCTATTCATTTAGTCATTCAGACAATCCTACAATTTTCCGCTTTATGCGGTATAATATTCCTCATACAACAGTTCATACATTCGTTTGTACTGTAAAATGTACGGTGTAAAGCGGCCTTTACGAAATATTGACTTTTTCTATCGTGGCCAAATAAATGCATGATCATCCTGACGCCATTATTTGCATGGCGCAGTCCCCATCTTTAATTCATGTGAATACTGCGAGGGATTACATCCATATTTCACTTTATATATGCTTCCAAAATGATCATGACCTCTACCAAATGCACATATTTTGCATGATATCTTTCAAAAAAGCATGTTCCACGTGTTCTTTACGGTGAAATTTTGACCACAGTTTCGGTAAAATAAGCTTTGAATAAAATTATCGCGGTGAACACCGTTTTGACTTTTGTAGTTCTTAATTGTAGTTTGTCCGTCGCTTGTATTATAGTATTGTCGCTTAATATTTACAACAGCAACAAGAGGCAGGCAATGCCTACGTATTCAAGCACATGATAATATTTATCCTGCGTATTGATTCCGGAAAATATACATCGGAGGCAAGTTTTTACGCCTATAGGAAATAAAAATTAAACTTATCAGTATTGCTAACTTGCAAGCCACCGCGAGAGCGTGTGATTGTTTGGACACCTGCCATTAGGGAAAAGGAATTTGAAGGAGGAAATAACTGTAAATGAAGATCTGAGGCGTATTCATGTGTGGAGCAGCTTTCGGGCGTTCCTCCACGTGATGCCCATGGTTGACAACTGTTTCTCCAGCCATCCTGCTGGCATCTTCAGGTCTGAAGTCGCTATGCATTTTTCTGGTCCGTCTTATATAGCCGGGTCTGATTGGCGCATGGCTGGTTTCCCGTATATATTTTTTGAACTTCCTCATCCAGGATCTAGGGAGATTGTAACCGTCCTTCCGGTTGAAGTTTTTAGGATGCTTTGTTGTATAAGACGTACCAGAACAATGCATCGCCGCTTCCGACCTGAAGACTTCAGCATGGTGGCTGGAGAAACAGTTGTCAACCATGAACATCACGCGCAGGAACGCCCGAAAGCTGCTCCACGTCGAATCACCTGTATTCAGATGGATTAATTCCTCGCTATACTTGGAATATAGTTATCAATAGAGTGTGGGAAGGATGAATTCTTTTACACATTTTATCGATAATCCCTCTCTCTCATTTTGTGGTCTCTCTCAGATCCAGAAATGGAGTGATCAGTAAATATAACATCTGGAGATCGCGTGATCTGAATTTTTGAGGTTATTTTGGCTCAGCGAGTACCCCCTCCGCAAGAAGATACTTCCGATTTTATTTTACAATCTCAGGGGTTGACTACTGTAATAAACACGTATGAATGGAATTTTTTGCTGAGCTGATACTGGTCAATATGGAATTTCGGAAGTAAAATTATCTAATTGATCCGCTTAAGAATGCCATGAATATAGGACAGCACCTTATGCAGAGGCTTGAAAAGCCAATCAATGGAAAGAGATGGGTTGAAATCTGAGTTTTTATCAGATGATACTTTGATACCGTGACTTTGATTACAATTTGCATGTCATACAAATAACGACAAAGAGAAAAGCTATGAAGCAGCGGAGCTAGATGATATTTAGCTTTAGATTTGACAAGTAATAGAAAGCTGTGACAGAGCTCATAAACTTCGAGAGATTGCATTCCAATTGTGCTCATCCAGGAAATATTTCTCAGCCATGCACTCAGTCCATTTAGAGCATCACTTACGTAATTGATAATATTGATTTATTTCGCATCTGATATTATTGATTCGTTTCGCATCTTACTGAAATATCATTGGAAGACGGTAAGACGAGACCAAAATTTTGAGTGGAAACGACTCTTGGGCAAAAATCATTGTATGATTAGTTCTCAAAGCATCTTTTAAACCATGACCACCACAGTGGATTTTAATCTCTATATTTTATATTTTTCGACCCATAGACATGAGGAAGACTCACTTGAGCACCTGGAAAATTTAAATACATTGTATGACCCTGACTTGAAGATTTTAAATGAGTATTTGTACCCGTCCTCATCTTTCATCCTCAGAGAACCTCCCGGTTTGCCCTCCCCCCTCCACCGAACATTCCGCCACTCAATTCTCCTGGCCTTCAACCGGCATCCACACCACCCTAATCGCTTAACCCTCTTCTTTCGCGATGCCCCCCTAAAAGTTTTTAATATAAGGCATTGTAATCCCGTTAAAAACACCTGAAGATGACGCTTAAGCGTTGAAACCCGGGTCGCGTGTTTTTTTTTCAAGTATATGGTGTTGTAAATGCTATCATTAAATTTTCTGTGGTTTCCTTGACAGGATTCCTCGTATAGAGGAACAAAATACGGATCCTTGATGGTTGCATCTTTTATTTCCCTGGGTTTCGACCGCGTTATTCAATATTGAGGACGATATTTTGCCGGCTATCATGCCGGCATCCTCAGGTCCAAGTGACTTGAAGATGACGCTTGTATTATTCACGCGAAGGCTAGAAACTTGGAACGACGCGACGGAAACCCCGGAAAACTGAAGAATCAACCTTCGTCGAAGCCCCGCTGTTGCCTTAATCACAGCTTGGCACGGATCCTTGTAGAGGAAAAAGAGTAACACGTCGCTGGATTTGAACGATTGGCGTACATGCAGCAATCAACACAACGCCTTGATAGCTGTCGACGGACGCGCCTTGAGTTATAATTACTAGCTCTGATTTCCCGAGGCTACCCTCAGATGCTGAGAAACCTGAGAGGAGCTGCTGTGAAATAAAAGAGAATACGGCGGGACAATGGTCATCTGGACTGGGGATCTAATTAGGTCGTCTCATGGCGGAAATGAGGGAAGCACTGCGAAGAAAAACTGCAGCCAACTGGCAATATGCCTCTGGATTCAGGGACCTTGAGTGTCAAACGAGACAGCATTTTCCCTACCAGCGCAAGTTCCGCGGTTTTTTTCTACTCTGGTCACTATTTTCTTTTTGCCATACGCCTGAAGTTGCAAGATCTCCGAAAAAATTCGTGACTCTTGCTGTTTAAAAAAAGGATGGTATCGAGTTTGAAGTATTTGTCAAATTGACAACGGTCTATATGTATACAAAATATCATGGCTCCTTTCATTACTTATTCTCAGTTCCCTTTTTTCAGCTTTGGGGAAATCATGTATGAAGATACACAAAAGGCGGAGGATTTGCTAAAATAAGAAAACTCCTCTACATTATAATATTCTGGCACCGAAAATATATAATCAGCTACCAACTATTGCTGCCATTAGGTTCTTATTTCCACATTATATTCTCCTTGAAGAAAAATAGAAGTCAAGCATTATGCAAGAGGAATGATCGAAGGTTTTCCCGGTGAACTATGTCGTTGAAGATTATTCGGGATTCCCACCGGGTCAGGTTTTCCATTTCTGGCAATAGGGCTGGCCTACCCTTCGTCTCCACGGTCTCAGGCAAAATTGCTTGGATCCTCAGGCCCGGGGGAAAAAAAAGGCGAGAAAATTTTGACCAATCAGGAGACACCTCCCCTGGTTGACCCGCCCGCCAAGCACTATAGAAGGAGGATCACATCCCAGACACGACATGCCCTGAGGACGATGGACGACTCGTCCATCGAAACGTCGGCAGAAATGGAGAAACTGACCCGGAGGAAATCCCGAATTATCTTCAACAACATTATGCAAGAGCTGGGACTATGGTACTGGGACTATTCAGCATGAAGCAGTAATGGACTGTCGTAAATGAAAAGGAGCTAAAATGACTCCTCCGGTACTTCTAGTGTAAAAGCATTGTTATGAGTGAGTTTAACGGCGTGTAAAACGAAATTTAAGTGAAAGTCATTTGTAAATGCGTGTTTTTTACTCGGAATCATACCTTGGTATTTGTTAGGCGCCTTTATAATAATGGGAAACGTATCATTTCGTGTTTTAAAGAAAATATGTAATAAAATTATTTGGAAATATGCGTCAAGTGCTGCAAGGCTGTGTGTTGAAGTAGGATTTGACTGCCAAGAAACCAAATCGATGAAACCATGCATTTTTTCACTTTTTCTATATGTAGGTATTACTATTAAGAACGCGTATGCAAAGTAATGAGATTCTCTTGGACAAAGAAAGCGAGGCTTGTGATTATGGTGGAGGACACAAACTCGAGCAGGTAGGTAGCATTTAAATTACTTAAGCAGTGCGCTAGAAGAAAACGGATACAGTTGCAGAGACATAGGAAGAGAATAGCGCTAGCTAAGGAGGCGTTTAGTAATAGGAGGGAGCTGATGACGGGAACATTGGGTAAGGATATGAAGAAGAGGCTGGTGAAGAGCTTGATATGGTGCGTAGCATTATATTGGGAAGAAACGTGGACTCTCAGAAAGGAAGACGAAAATAGGCTGCAGGCATTGTAAATGTAGGTGTCGAGAAGGATGGAGAATGTGAGGTGGACGGAGAGGAAGACTAACGAGGAAGTGCTTGAGATGGTGGGCAAGGAAAGGAAACTTTTGAATGAAATCCGGGATAGGCAGTGTAGATGGCTGAAGGATGTATTAAGGGGCGATGGGTTGCTCAAGAGTGTGATAGAGGAAAGGATGTTGGGCAAGTTGGGAAAAGGGAAGGAGAATAGGTTTCACGGACCGGATGAAGAAGAGTCGATCGTATGCTGAGGCGAAAAAGGATATACTAGAGGTAGTTAGGCCCTTGAGAGTGTAGAAAACCGGGAGGAGATTCTTTGACATTCAACAAAACCTACCTTAACCGGTAGAATACTTTAAAAAGTGTTTTTCACTCCTAGTATAAGTACTAGAGCACTGAGTAGCAAGGCAAAACACGGAGGACTTCGGAAAAATTTGTTGAAATAAGTTTAAACGTATAAAGGAGGGCAAGTTTTTCACCCGTGAATGAAGAAAAGAAAATTGATATGTAAGAAGAAATTTATACGATATACGTTCATGACCCTGAAAGTGTATAACACCGGGAGGAGAGTCTCTGGCATTCAGCAATAGCTACCTTAACCGGTAGAATACTTTTAAAAATGTATAGTTTCACGATAATCGTACTGAAACAAAAATCGCTCCAACCTCCGTGGGGGCGCCGTCGAGAGGGCAAGTGGAATTTGTGGCGTCAAGTGGACCAAACCGGCGGCCGGGCAAACCGACTGATAGGCATCTCTTACCCCGCACCCAGCGCTCTCTCACTCTCGATTTCTACTGTCTCTCACTCTCCGTGAGCCTCCCATGCCCACGCACTCCTCTCCGTCCCGATACTCGCGATATCCTGCTCCAGGCGGATTACCCACCTCCTTCCTTCCGAGCGGAACTCGCCCCACGAACCGCATCGAAGTGGTCGGAGAAGAGATTATGATGTGCAGCCCAGGGCGCAGAGGGGGAGAGTGGTGAATACATATCGAGAGTACCATCTCCTATGGGTAGTTTGTGAGAGATTTGATTTTGCAATCAATGCTATAAATTTGGTCTCATTATAAAGAATAATATCAGATCCTCCAACGATTATTACCCCCTTACCTTATTAACAGTGATTAGCCACTTAAAAAATAGTATTATACCGGTTAAGGTAGGTTTTGTCGAATGTCAGAGAAACTCATTCCAGCTTGCCACACATTTAGGGGCCTATCACCCACTTGTACATCCTTTTTCGCCTCTGATACGAGCTACCCTTCTTCATCCTGCCCATGAAACGTATTCTTTCTCTTCCTCATTCCCGCTTGTCCAGCATCCTTCCCTCTATCACATTCTTTAGCAACCCATCACCCCTTATTACATCCTCCAGCCACCTACTGTACCGATCTCGCATTTCATTTAGAAGTTTCCTTTCCTCGTCCACCATTTCAAGTACTTCCTCGTTAGTCCTACTCTCCGTCCACCTCACCTTTTCCATCCTTCTCCACGCCCACATCTCAAATGTCTGCAGCCTATTCTCGTCTTCCTTTCTGAGAGTCCTCGTTTCTTCCCAATATAATGCTACGCTCCATATCAAGCTCTTCATCAGCCTCTTCTTCAGATCCTTATCCAAGGTCCCCGTCATCAGCTCTCTTCTATTGCTAAAAGCCTCCTTAGGTAGCGCTATTCTCTTCCGTATGTCTCTGCAACTGTGTCCGTTTTCTTCTAGCGTACGACCTAATTAAGTAAAATGCTCTACCAGCTCCAGTTTTTGTCCTCCAACTTTAATCACCAGCCTCGCTTTCTTTGCCCAAGAGAATTTGATGCCATTTATTTTCTTATGGGCTATCTTCATTCTGAGATTAGCCACTTGCCGTCTTAAAAATTATCAGCCATTTACTGTATTCAAATTATCAGCCACTTACCATATTAAATATTATGAGCCACTTACCCTACATTTTTGCTGGTTACTTTCCAAACAGTTGGCATTCTTCACGGGTTATGGTCAGGCTCTTTCCCTCAGGAAAAAATTAGTTTAAAAATATGGAAGGTTTGACGCATTATCATATTAAAAATTTTACGGTGTAGGTAGTTCGTATGTCATCTCTACTACTTTAAAAAGTCGGTTCATCTCTCTTCGCAATATTTTTGACAACATCGTAAGGACAACCGTTGGTCATGAATTTGCGTAACGTATATACATGCTACATATTTTACTGACAAGGAGAATTTCAGTACATAATATTTAAAGAAAATTTGCGACAGTCATGTTATTATACTTACTTGAAACTTCTTATGACTGAATGTGCTAAAGAATAAAAAATTTTTATGGTCTCCTATTGATAGGGAGTTATCTCGCTCAAATTACCATAAAAATTGAACTCGAGCACTGTTAGCTCGAGTGTATGCGTTAGTGGGCGAGATGAGAATCAGGATGAGCCACGAAAGGATAACGTATGAGGTAGGAGTTTCCACTTTTGCTGTTCGTTTAGAGCGTTCACTCGGAATAAATGGTTAGAGAAGCAAAAGAGAAGATTGAGGTGGAAGTTAAGGTTGGAGCTGGCAAAGTCAAAGTTACAGATGAGCAAACGTTAGTTAGCCAATCAGCCTTCTCGGCTCCTTCTCAAATTTATTGGCATCTATCATCTAAGAAGCGCCATGACCGCGGGTTACGTGGGCCCATTGATTCGACATGAACCCAAAAAATGATAAAGCTTTTCAGTTTGCTACAATTTCTTTTATTATGGAGTACTCTTCCGACTCAGTTGTTATTAAAAAATTTGCGAATTTGATATTTTCAGTGGAGGAGACGTCATTCAACGTGGGGTAGGCATGGTAATGAATATAAAATTGGGGAAGAGAGTAGTAAACAGAGAATACTCATGGTTGAGATTATGGTTAACCGGAATGATTTCGTGGCAGTGCTAATATACATGTCTGTTGGTGTTCGCACTGATAGCCATTGGTTTTGTGAAGAAATTAAGACTTTGGCGACTGGCTTCATATATCACATAAAAGAAACGTACTTCTGGTAAATGAAAAAAATGTACTGTCCCTTTGTATAAATCCCGCTCTATTAACCAACTTCCGGGAAACACCCTTCACAAGCAGATGTTTTCCTGTAGCTAGTTTCTTAGATTATGGATTGCAGCCAAGGTTTTTATTTTTTATCTTTCTTACACTCGTTATTGCTGTGTGTACCACTAATGATTAATCCAATATTCGTTTACTCTTTGATGTTTAGGCATTGGTAATGGAAATGCATTTCTTTCCTGATTTGACAAAGTATTTTCATGGGGAAAGTTGAAATTATTATTCTATAAATTTGCCATTTTTCTTTATTCTACCTTTACGTTTAAATACCTCCCTTCAATATTTTTCATGAATAGCTTGCATTATTTTCTCTCTTGTGACAAAATTATAGGTGGAAGGGAGGTCCCTAGACATATAATATCTAATTAAATGATAATTAAATGAAATAATTGATATATCTATCAAATGAATGTCGAAGAATGTTGAAGACAGTCCCAGAATTTCTCGCAGAGATACATCAATATGTTCTTCAAGTCTATCGAGCTGTGGATCCTTCAGAATTTGGTTTACGGTGGTCTGATTACTTCTACTTGCATATACCGCGCAAACCCTCAGCATTTGTGATCAATGTAAATTTGAGACTGTCGTTTAACTGCAAATTAACATATCTCAAGGGTTAATTGACTTACTTTACAAAAAAGGACTGGTGGATAATCATATGCCTAAAAGCATTTCTATTTGGCTATATTTGAAAAGTAAGTTCTTCAGCTTAAGGAAATATAGGCTAGCCGTGAAATTTTGAAGTAATGTTTGGCATGAGGTCATTTTTCTAATTTGACAAAATTCGGTCGATGACCAGCGTTTACAGTAATTAGTGTAATTCTTGTATACATGTATAGGTATGTAAATATTTTCTCGAATGCTACCGAACCGATTCTCCTGAAAGTCGGTCATTCAAGGGTTTCGGGCACGAACAATCCATTGGATTAAAGGCCTTAGGGCTGCAAAGTCCCCAACGCCCCAAAAATGGGCCCCTATTTTACTCCGAATCAATGTAAAGGTTTATTTGTTTGCTTTTTTAAATTACTTGCAATCAAGAATTAGGGTATACACTTTCACTATCGGATGGAAAAATGAATGAAGTATTTAATTATTGCAATCAATGTTGTTATACACTTCGTTTTTGTTTAAAAATTACGTTTCCAATGACAAAATTGTAACTTTTTCTCAGATTTCAACAATATATCACAACGAGACAATTATGGCTGCGGGCTGTTGTGTAAAAAAGTCTAATAATGAAACCAACGTTCATAACGAAATGATGAAAGTATTTTACTCACGTGGAGGTTTTCCTCCTCAATTCTTCATAAATTAAGAATTATAAATTAAGAATGTCAGTGGTACAGCGTTCCGGCTCAGCGAACCAGCGAGGTGGATTAATCTAAAATAAGTGCTAAATCCTAAATTTGGTGATCATCGGACAAAAACTGGCGAAATGATAATACCCTACTGTAACCGATCAATCTATCCTGAAGGTGGGAAGTTATAAATGAAGATATAAAAGGTACTTCTATAATTGTTGTGGATGAAAGCGCAGTGAAAGATACAAAGGTAGTTAAGCCTGATTATGGGACTGGTCTGCCGCTGAGATGAGAGTGCTATTTCTGTTCCAGTGTGCGACCTCGTCGTCGGTGAACTTGTTCGAGCCCGCTGACATTCGGGCTCCTGGTCAAGGCCCCGCGCCTCGCTTACGGCTTGTATTCAGCCTGAGATAGTCATGTCACACGCATTTCAGTGTCGAAGTTGGGCCTTATTAGTTATTCCTTTTTTATTGATTTATACAAGGCGTGCTTAACCTATAACCAGGCGGTTGGCTGAAGGCCAAGAACGATAAGTGGGATCTCTGGTTGCACAGCAAGTTTCCGAATGTGGCGAGAGAGATATAAGAGATCTCCTCTTATGGCTTATATAATGGGTTCGAATTGATCAAAAATTTGTGTAAACCAGTCATCCAAATGTGGGGTAAATGAACCAATATCCCCCATCTGTAAGTAGTAATAAAGAGAAATTCCTTATCCTGGAATTAATGCTACTGGCAGTAACTTGGTTGAATTTCTTCATAATGAAATGATAAATTGTTTAGTTTTTCTCAAAAGAAACTAATATTTCCTAAGAAACTAATCTTTTTCCACAAAAGAAACTAACATAGATAATGAAATGATGAAATACTTAGTTATTAACAAAAACAACTAATTTTTCCTAGGAAACTAATCTAAGAATCTAAGAAAGTTTACTAATCTAAAAAAGTTTAATCTAATTAGCTTCTTTTCTAGGAAACTTATCTAAGAAACTAATTTTTTCCCCAAAAGAAACTAATCTTCATAATGAAATAATGAATTACTTAGTTTTCCACCGTAGAAAATTATCATTCGTGGAAAACTAAGTAGTTATTCATTTCATGCCCTAACTAGGAGCTCAATCATATGCATCTTCAGCACTCGTTTGAATTCATATGAAGCCAACAGAGGATTTTTGATTTGTAGTCCGCTTAATTTTCAAATGTAGTGCATTTAATTGGCTGCAACCGAGCTAGTGCAGTGTCGACGCCGTTTAATGAGAACGAGTACTTTTTGAAGTAATGACCAGGGCTGGTTTATTGTTGTTTTGTCAAAGAAATTATGAACCAACTTCACGACATGAGGCGGGTTGAAGCATCTTATATTTGAATCCATATTGCAAAGATGGTAAGTACTTATCAGTACTTATTAAAATAGTACTATGCGATGTGTACCATGCAGCAATGCTGTGAAACGCGTCGTACTATTTGAATTAATATAGGAAATCACTGAGCATCGTTGCAATATGGATTCTGAAGTTATGAACGGCAATATGCAATTTCTTCCCCTTAACTTAATGATATTCCAAATTGATTGCTTCAGAATTGATGGTAGATATGCATCGAAGCCTGGGCGGTTTATTTTCTATATGTCGTGGGCTTTTTTTTGTTTCGAGTGTTGGTAGGTAACTAATTAATTCTTAAAATAATTTAGAATCAAATTTACGTGGAATAAATAAGCAAAATCTCCATCATAATGAATGAAACGGTACACACCTGAATGAAAAAACGCAAATAATCATTGTCCATTATTATAAGCTTCAAGTCTATATGGGCTATTTGTTATTTTATTATTTTTTTACGTTACTTAAGAGGAACTAGGTATCTGCCTCAAAACTCGTTCCAGTGATCGTTCGTGGGAATGCAGTTTTTCGTGTTTAAGTAAATTTAGAATAGAATTTACGCCTTTATGACCACACATTAGAGCATAGTAATGAAAACATTTATTTTTTGTTTTTTTTGCAGTTTTTGCGAAAATAAAACTCAGTGGATTCTATACACTTTAATATGTAATGCATTTAATTAGCTAAGAGTGTGCGCTATTCGACAGAATTGATTAACGTGCGCTCATTTTACTGCGGCTATGGGTTAAAATGTCCTCAAATCGTCTTGTTAATTACTTGTGATTGATTGTGTGACCTGCTACAGTGAAGACTATTGACTAAGAAAGCCAATAACTAGGGAAATGAAGTGTATATTTTCCATCCAACTGAAATATAATTGTGAGCTAGAATCAAAATTCATTTGTCATGGGAAGATCTGTGGAGGCATTCAATATGACATCAAAATGATTGCTAAGAAATACGATATAATAGTCGCTGAATATCCTCCCTTTCTCCCGTAATGTCTCATTATCAGAAAATGTTTCTTTGATGACTCATAATTGATATCCTTTACCTTCACTCTATGCCAAACTTCATCATTATTTTTACCATTTTCTTGAAATAATAGATGAGAGAGTGTTTTGTTGGTGTCCTCAGATGGAGTAGCCACTTACCCTTGGCCCAATTATAAGAGGTCAACGTCATTTATCCGTCCTTCGTTTTTTGATTCCACTCTAGGTTCGGAAGTGACCCCGACTGGTGACCATCGTTACGCCATCGCGTTTGACAGCATAAGTTGTGAGGGTTCTATTCCCAAATCATGCATGTTTTCCAAAGCTAAATCCGAAAAAGCCGAAAGGAGTAAGTGTTTATGATGCAATAAACGAAAGAGTCAAGGATATGAGAGGCTTGGATGGATGAAATGTCGACCTCGCATTCATCTGCCCAGAATCATTCCAAATTTGGGACAACAGGTTTCGTTTTCAAGTGTATCAAGGTAGAATGAAAAGATTCGCATGCCCTTCACTTCATTTAATTTCGGGTAAGGTACAGTCCAAAAGGTAAGTGCCTATTCTTTCTATGTCTGGCCAAAGAGAGCTGCGTGATATCTATGAAAAAACAGATTAAAACAGAAAAACAGATTATCTATGAAAAAACAGAAAAAACGGATTAACAAAAAACAGATACAGAAAAAACAGAAACAGAAAAAACAGATTAAACAGATGATAAATAAAACATTACATCTTAATCTATTTTGTTCATGCATATCATGCAGTTCTCTCTCGTGGAAATAACTGTCATTAGAGCATAGTTTTCGGCGTTATACCAAGAAAACTGCCATTCATTTCAATAATTTTCTCCTATTCTTGCAAGCCTCCTTTGCTTCTGCCGAACTCATACACTGCTTAATTCTCTCCCTCCTATTCTTTACTTTTCTGACTCCATCATCCTGATGACTCTTAACGCTCGTCTTTTTTGGAAGTGTCTTCCAACGAAGTCTCCATGACTTTCTGTGTCTACCTCTGCCTTTCGTGCCACTCATCTCCCCCATTAACCAGCTGTGTAGTTTTTCGTCTTCTTTGCGTTTAGACGCACTCATAATCTCTTAATTATTGGCGTTGCTTTTAGGAAACTGGCTCAGTCTCAATATGTTCTTCCATATTGCCTTATCCTTATATACAAACTATTCCCAAATGATAACACATAATTGATGCGTATTGCATGTTATTCAAAGCCAAATCCGAAAAAGTACAAAGGAATAGGTCATTAAGATACAATAAACGATAGAGCCAAGGATATGAGGGGCTTGGAAGGATGAAATGTCGACCCCGCATTCATCTCCTTCTGAATGGCGTAAGTATACCAAGAAAACTGGCATTGATTTCAATAGTTTTCTCCTATTCTTTCTTTTAGTTTCCAGTTGAGTGTGAAAGTTATATTTACTAATTAACATGGAACTCCACAAAGTTGAACCGAGTTTTATTTCATTTATCTTTTAACCTGTAACCTCAGCAGTGATTTTAAAACAAATGTGCTGCATTTAACGGATAATTGACGTGAGCTTAATGCTTTAGAACAGCTCAAAAGTTTTATAAGATATGGATTTTGCTTCTTTTGATCAGCATGCACTATTGAGAGAACAAGAAAGCAATATTATGTATTTATTCGGATAGATATCAGACTTTCCATAGGAAGTCTCTATAGTCCGAGCTGTTTCAAAGAGAGGGATTTTTACTGGACGAATTGGCTGATAGCGAACTATAGCTCCACCTATTGCAAGGTCATCTGGCATGTTGACGAACAATTATTAACTTTCTAACTTTTACAGGCCACAGAATTATTCAAACTCAAGCATCAAAGGACAAAAGAACACCTCACTTCCTTTTAACCCTTTGAGTTGTGAGTTTTTTTCGTTTTCCCTGACCTTAGAAGTGATTTTTTTTGGAAAAAATTAAATTACTTCCGATTACAATTTTATTACCTTGAACTCAAGTTTGTTTGATAACAATCAATGAAAACAAGAAGATCATACATTACACAAGCAGAACAAAATACAACAAGTTTACTGAGTAAGATCCTAAATATTGTGGTATAAGAATACAAATATTGACATTGAACAGGATTAAAACCAGTTTTGAATGCAATAACTTCCGTCAATAGCGCACATACCGCATGTACCAACTACATGCGGTATGTTCGTACTCAAAACTAAACTTAGTTAGTAGAATAATGGAATAAATGGCAGCACTTTTCAGAGACACTTTATAGTGATAATTGGGATCACCAGCCACCAGGATAGATGGAACAACACGTTACAATGCCCAAAATTGTTATATTTATTTTGTTTTGCCAGTGTATTGTATGAGTTTCTTGTTTTCATTGATCGTTTATTAAACAAAATTGAGTTCAAGGCAATAAAATTATGGTGGTAGCCGTAAACGTACGCCTTTACTGCTCCAGCGAAAATTTGAAAGACGTACATTTACGATCGTACTCTGGATAGGCAGGAGACATTAGGACGTAAATGATCGTTCGTATTGTTCAAAGGGCGAAGAACAATCATGACGAAAAAAGAAACTTTGCCAAACATCTTTTAGTCTATAAATTAGTAAAAATAACTCTTTCTCTCCACTGGTCAGTTCACAGATCAATTTATTACACATACCGGATTTCTATGCCTGGCATCACCATCAGGTGCTCACTGACCTCACTCACTGACGTCAGTGAGCACTTGAGGATGATGTCAGGTATCGAAATTCGGATTGTGCAATAAATTGATCTGCGAACTGACCAGTGGAGAGTAAAAGTTATTTTTACTAATGAACATGGAACTCCACAAAGTTGAATCGAGTTTTATTTATCTTTTAACCTGTATCCATGGCAGTGATTTTAAAATAATTGTGCTACATTTAAAATATAATTGACGTGAGCTAAATGCTTTAGAACAGCTCAAAATTCTGAAAAGATGTGGTGACCCTGATTCTAATCTTGTCAATGAACGTTTCCTTCCGGCCAATCCCTCTATCATATATGCCCTTGTATAACCTTCCCTTTTTCCCAAATTTTTCCTCTTCCCTATGCGTGTTTCCTCCATATTTTTTTTTATTTAATGCCATTTATTTAACAATTTAGGCCCCGCTAAGTCCCAAGGACTTGTCAGCGGGTTCCACATCATAAAAATATGGCAACCACACTTTTGCTTGACGTATACATTTTTCCCTATTTACATTTATAAATACATACATTTACACATATTCATTTTCAATTTCATACACATATACACACGTACACATAACTATATATATATATATATATTAATATTGAAATATCAAGCATATTTATGAAGCTTTTCGTAAACAATATAATGCATGATTACAGGGTTTCTTTTACCCATAATTTTAATCTTCTAACAACCATTTCTTAATTTTAACCTTAACTTCATTTCTTGTAGTTAATGTACGTATACTATATGGTATTTGATTAAATTCTTTTGGTACAACCACTTTAAATGTATTATTACCATACCTTGTGTATTGCAGAGGTACAATAAAATTTCTTATAGAACGGAAAATTTCCATATTTTTGAAGGAACGTATATTTTTAAAAGTATCACAGAAGTAGTTCTCCTGGATTATTATTTCTATTGGTAATGTACAAGAGTAAGTGATACCTTTTGAATCACCTGATGATGATGACGCTAAGACATCGAATCCCGCGTCGTGGTGAAGTTTGAATTACTCTGTGGTCCTTAAAAGTTACAAAATTAATAAATTTGTGATGGAGTTCCGCAATGTTAACACCAAGAGTTGAAATTCCCCATGAAAAAATCAGTTGACTTTACCGGGATTCGATCCCGGATCTCTCAATTGCCGGTCGGGTGTGTTATCTAGTTACACTACCATACCATCTTGTTTCTTAGTGATGTAACTGGATAACACACCTGTCCGGCAATTGGGAGATCCGGGTTCGAATCCCGGTCAAGTCAAATGATATTTTGCATGGCGAATTTCAACCCTTGGTGTTATTGCACCCTTTCGAGTGACTTATTAAAATATCATTCGGTAATGCAATGAAAGTTATCTAAGATGGATCATCCACATACTTTTGTATAATGGCCTGATACAGCATTCTTTATAGTCGTTCTCCTTCACGTTAATTTTTAAATGGGTTTTATCCGGCATCTACTTGGCGTATTTCGGCACTATATTGCTTATTTTACTAAGTATGAAAAGCTGAAGGGGAAACAGGCCAGAAAGAACGTAAATCACACGAAAGTGATTCACAAGTAGGTTAGTTGATGCTACAGGAGTTGCAATATGGCCGCGGTGCGTTCCTAGACAAGGCCCAATTATGATTTTTGAATCATAATTTGGGCCTCGTGGTATAGCAAACTGTTCATACTAAAAAAATTGTGTAAAAATTGCACAGTAATTAAACTCTAAATATTAAACAAGCTATCAATTGTGAAAGCATTTAAAAGATATTACTAAATCTAGTAAATTATTGCAAAGATAAATTTTATTTGTGATTACACCACAGCATTGTAAGCCTGGAACCTGCTGATAAGCATCAGCTTAGGAGGACCATACTGGATAAAATCATTCATAATGATCAGAAAATTATAGTTCTAAGTTTGTGAATGCAATTCTTTTTAGGAAACCCATCCAAAGGAAAATTACAGCATTTAATAATAATGATAAACAGAAATCTTTAACCTAGAAATCCTAATTATTTTTAAAAAGGAAGGAATGTCTGGCGGTAAAATTTTGGGTTTTTAATTTTCACGTACCGAAGTTACATTTGCCGTTATTTGCAAAATTTGAGAGCGGCGGTTAGAAAATCTTCGATCGTTCTGTTCCGAAGACTGCTAATTGTGGACACTTAAAAACCTTGTCCCACTCCATGCGCTAGATGGTCTCAAGAATCGTGTGCCCTGCGCCCAGAAAGTTTCATCTTTCCCGGTTTTCTCTGTTCCACGGTGTCTCAGAGTGAATGGCGTCCTTCGAACGTCGTATCAACGTCATGATCGGGTAGATATCAAAGCCTCGTATGCGTAGATTATGCAATTTTTTAATTTTTGGTTGTCTCATTTCTCAATACTTCCGCCGAATACGATCGTATCTCCTCCATCACCCATTCTATTTCACCGTTTCCATTTTCCACATTACTGCATCCTTGCTGTGGAAAAAGCTAGAAATGCGAATAATGGCGCGATAATTAGATGGAATTGATAACGCATCTTTTCGATCAATGGGACAACTTCGGCTCTCTCTCGTGTCATGGATTCCTTAAGGCAGTTTGAGCGAAATATCATTTCACCTAGAAATCAATGAATTTGGTCTCATTTTAAAGAAAAATATATCACCCTTCCATTTACACCAAAAATTCAACCCCTTACTACATAACTTTCCGAGATATTTGCCAGAAAATACCAGCCCTTTTACATGGGAAATGGTACGTGTATGCACTCCAGAGAGACCTAATATTAAATATGAGGCATTTCCTACACTAAGATCTCGTCAAAAAATCAACAGTGTGTATTTTGTGTGTTTTCTCAACTATTTCTGAAAATTAATCACATTGTCACCACAGTAAATTCATCGGGATCACAATAAACCTTCCGTTTTTTTGTAGTTTCAAACGTACCGCGCGAAAGAAATGAGTCAAGTTAAAGGCTTATTTAGATATTTCATTTGATTACTTACTATTTCTTTCATGTAAAACTATATTATGTCACCATTAATTATGCAATGTTTAGTTCGTGTGTCTCACAGATGGTGAAATTCAAACGTATATATCGAATATGGTCACTATTGTGATTAGGGAACTATCTCGCTCGTACTACCTTAAAAGTAAGGACTGTGACTGATTGAACTCAGTAGCAACGGATCCGTCGACTGGTGGGTTTAGCATTATTTTGATCGAAGTCCTTTATACGGTTAAATGGTTCTCATACCGTATTATTTGGAATTATGTATTCTGATGGCCAGTTTTAGGAACGACATATATGTATTCTATAAAGTTATGGGACCCTTAAGCCACGGAAAACATTCAATAAGCGTTTTTTGATAAATGTATTGGTTTCATAGTTTATGACATGGAGTAATGAGTTCCATAAGTAGCCAAGATGGCGGATGCGCAACGAGCCGCTTGGAGACTTAATTACTAGATAAAAGAGTTGTTTTGAGACAGATTACCAGTTAATGCACTCTAACCGACTAATAATTATGTGCATTTGCTATTATTCATAGGCTAAAATTTCATAGATTTTATCCGGCGGTGGAAGATTAGATCAAATATTCGAAGCTATTGACTATTTGTAAATAAGTTATGTAACAATTAGATGTGCTCCTACATCCCGAATATTTTTATGAGATCTATAACTTCATGGATCTCATAACTATTGATTATATTACTAAATGTTATTGCAACCGGCCGTAAGAGGGTTGCCCAAGAAATAATGCCCCGCATTTTAAAAAACTATTTGTTTTACAAAAATGAAATTAACCTAAATAAAAGATCTAAGTTTTATCTACTCACTCTATTTTTCAATCCAATCTCCTTCAAGTTCTATTGCCCTCCTAAAGCGATTTATTATGGCGTGTTTGCCCTGTCGGGCCCAGTCCTTTTTCTGGTTTTGGCGCCAGGTTTCCACTGTGCTAATCATCTTCTCGCCACCCTAAGTAGTAGTGTGGATAAGTACTACTACATCTACGTAATACCCTGCGTGCCGCCGCATGGTCATGTGACAGGGGGTGTAAGGTCACCATCCGTGTAAAGATGTAAGTTTTTTGAAGATGAAATGGTGACATGTATTACAGGAGTGTATTTAGTGGAGCTCAATTTTTATTGTAATCGCTTATCGTACGTGGAAAGAACGAGTTTTTGTACCTCTCTGTTCGGCAGTGTATCTCTCTTATTTTATCGCATCTGTCAGACCTAGAGATGTAGTGAGGAGTCATGATACTATTATCCGTGTCATACATAGTGTCATCATTCAGAATGGATTAGAAAATAAGAGGAATCACGAAGCAATATACATTCTTGTATACTCCTCTCATTCTGATAAAGCTTTGCGCCCAATGTGGATGCGTCACTCGATGACCGTTGAAATGCACTGACTTTAGTAACTTAAATAAAACTTTGTGTACTCCACTATAGGTTTAATAAAACGACCCGGGTTTTGACACTTCGTTTCATCTTCAGGTGACACGAAGATGACACGAAGGAATGACCATCTTCACCTGAAGATGACACAAAGTGTCGAAACCCGGGTCGTTTTATTAAACCTATAGTTGAGTATATAAAGTTTTATTTAAGTTACTATGAATTACTTCCACAAAGTCAAGCCTGGAACCATTTCCTTTGCACTGACTTTAGTTAGGGATTGAAAAAAATGTGGGCACGACTTTTGGAGCAACCGTTGAGAATAGGTTGGATGCGTTTAAAGTATAGGAATGATTGAGGATAGAGAACGGACGGAAAGGAAGACAAACGAGGAAGTGCTTGGTAGAGTGGATGATTAGATGAAACTCTTGAGAAGATAAGAAGGAGGCATAGAAGGTGATTGGAGGAGGTTGAATGAGGGAAGTGATAAAGAGGAGGATGTTGGGCAAGCAGGGAAGGGTACGTGAGAGGAAACTCTTTATGGACGGAATGAAAAGATTTCGAATGTGTTCTTTAATGAAGGGAGAAATCTTTAGACGGGTACGCGAGCTACTGCCTGTATAATTTTAGAGGACTCATATTCTCTTCCATTCAAACCTACCCCAACCGTTGTCTCAAGCGTGTCTTGTTGGAATATGCTTAACATTGTCAATGATAAGTTTAGCTTGGTTATTCCACATAAAAGTATTCAAAGACGACCCGGATTTCTACGTAGCACGTCATCATCAGGTGCAATTATCACAGAAGACGAAGAATATACCTATATCAAAAAACAATTTTTGTGACTTTATACACTTCGTCCGCTTCGTCTTCTGTGATAATTGTACATACATACCTGAAGATTTCCTCTGCCTGAACCTTAGAGAGCCCTATTAAGAATAATAATTCCCTTGATGGGGAAGATGCAAATGTTAGAAAAATATTAATCTACATCTAGATATTACCCTGTGAGCCGCCTCATGAGCGTGTGGCAGGGGGTGTTAGGACACCAGCCGTGTAAAGATGTAAGAGATTATATGATTTGATTTTTTCTCTGCGTATGATACTAATAAAGTCTTCTCGGGTTTTCCACCAGGATTGGCCTGGCCAACAATTGCCAACAATAGGCCAACAATTATCTAACCTGGTGGAAAACCCGAGAAGACTTTATTACTATGTAAGAGATAAGTTTTTGGGATGTGAAATGGTGACGTGTATTATGGGAGTGTATTTAGTGGAGTTCAAATTTTATTGTGCTCGCTTATTGTTCGCGGAAAGAACGAGTTTTTGTACCTATCTTTTCGGAAGTATATCTCTCATATTTTATCGCATCTGTCAGACCTAGAGATGTAGTGAGGAGTCATGATAATATTCTCTGTGTCGCTGTGAAACACACCAGTTCTGAATTTCTCAAGTAAGCTAAGCCTAGCGTTTACTCTCCGAGTCTCTAGGGGCTCCCACCTTAATCCCTATAAAAGTTGTGAAACAAAATATTAAAGAGGTGTTGGAAGTCATTTATGTAATCGATAACAATCCTCCATAGGAACTGTTTCTACTTATTAAGTGATCAAAATCAACTGATATTAAAGAAAAATACTAGTCATGAGGCAAAAGGCTCAGCTAATTTTGACAATAGTCTTAGAAAAAAGGATTTTTACCAGCTGAATTTTCTCAGGTGTAGGTAACTAACCCTAATTACTGCATGATAAATAATACAACGACCAAATGAATAATTTATTTTTGTTTACCGCTTGTAAAAGAATCATTCATTTGTTGTTTAATCTTAAGATTGGTTGACTGCAGCCCTCCACCCTTCCCTATCCAATGCTAATTCCCTTACCTCCTGGTATCCCTTCCTATGTATTTTCCTCTTTATTTGATCCATGATCTTATTCCTGTGTTTTCTTTTCTCTCTATTTTACCTTCAGTTATTCCAAACCCATTGTGTCTCAGGGTGTGTCCAATCCATCTGGTTTTTCTTTTCTGTATGGTGCTCCATATGGTTCTTTCCTCTTCTGAAAACTCCTCTCATCTGAAAGCTTGATCATTTCTAACTTTGCCGTCCATTTTATCTTCAGCATCCTCCTCCAGCACCAGGTTTTGAAAGCTTCTATTCTTGTCTGGTCAGCTTTTCCAATGATCCATGCTTCCTATCCATAGAGTGCTACGCTCCACACAAATGTTTAGGGAAAGAATAATATATGCATAATAGCTATCTCGCTTTTTCCTCTAGGGATAGGCACACTCATAATAGCTTAATCATTGGCGTTCATTTTCAGGAAACTGGCTCTGTCTCAATATTTTCTTCCACACTGTCTTATACTTCTATATCTGTTTTTCTTCTATTGATAGCATGCACGTTTGAGTGACAATAAGGAGAAAATATCATTTATTTAATCGGGTAGGTATCAGAATTTCAACAGGAGCTCTCGGTATTACGAGCTCTTTGATAAAGAGGGATTTTTACCGGACGAATAGGCAAACTGTAACTCCATCCTATTTAAGATCATCTGGTACTTTGGCAAAAACTTATAGTGGTGACACCTAGTGGCCATCAACTACTTAGGTAAAACACATCCTAAGTACTTGGTGTAAATGAGTGACAGCGGCAGTATCCAAGTCATCCATCCGGGTTGGAAATCTGCGACCATCTGCTCGGCTACCCTATGCTGTGGCCCGACCCTTAAAAAACCGCAGTCTTCAATCGAATGTACATCTACATCTACTTATTACCCTGCAAGCCACCACAAGGGTGTTTGGCAGGGTATTACTTATCACCAACATGAACTTTAGTGAAGGCATTTACTTTCAACAACAAGAACCACGCTATCGGTGTACTACAAATGCTACAGAAACTACTAAAATAATCTACAATGCAACTATAAAAACGTGACACGTGTCATGCAGGGAGCATGCCGAACATAGTGGTAGCACTACTCGTCAGATTAAGAAGCATGCATTACGGTGCATATGAATTAATCAGCTACGCTACCCGTCCATTCTTCAAAGTCTTAACGGAGCCATCACGGTCTCTTATCGATCGCGCGAAAAACAAAATCTTAAACCTTTCTGTTCTGCAATCAATTTCCCTTATTTTATTCTCTTAAATAACGTTGTCCTAAACCGTGTGAAATTGGAACGTTTTTTTAGTTCAGTGAACGGGCGCTCAAGGCTGAAGAAACAGGGAAATTCCTTTCGGATTCCCTCCAATGGTTCTCCAGAAAGATATGGCGCCGAGAAAGTTATGCTGATTTGATGTCGTTGGACCTGTTCCAAATCGTGTTACCCGGACCACTCGACCGATGGCAAAACACTGAGGCCCTTGATCCCTCGTGATAGAACTGGATACCGGCAGCGTTATAATCGAAGCATTCTTCAGCCATTTCCAGATATAGTGATTTTTGAGAAAGAGAATGGGAAAAATTATAGTATGATGAGGGTAAACGGTTTAAAGTTGAAGGAATGAATTATTTTGTATTCCTTGGTCGAATGATTTTTTTATACTGTGAGACAGATGAAGAGATTTGAATGCATGCATTTGCTGAAAGGTAGGCCGCAGAGAGTATGGAAGGTATATACTTTCAAGGAATTGATTTTGGTCGAAGGAAGTATAATTTTTAATTTGTATAAAAAAGCGATCTCCTTCCTTTATTATATCGTAACGAAACTTGGATGGTATAGAATAAACGTAAGAGTAGTCTAAATTCATTTGGGATGGAGTATCTGAAAATTTTTGCCAGCAGGAATAGGTTTTGGAATGAGTTGGTGATTAAAGAATCGGTTGTTCAATCCTAAGATTGGTTGACTGCAGCCCTCCACCCATTCCTATCTAATGCTAGTTCCCTTACTTCCTAGTATCTCTTCCTATGTACTTTCCTCTTTATTTGGTCCATGAACTTATTCCTGGGTCTTCCTCTGAGGACTTTTTCCTCTATTTTGCCTACAATTATGTTTTTCATAAACCTATCGTGTCTCCGGGTGTGTTCAATCCATCTGGTTCTTCCTTTCTGTATGGTGTTCCATATGGTCCATCTATCTCTCCTACTCTTCTGTACACTTCATCACTTTAATTTTGCCCGTCCATTTTATCTACAGCATATTCTTCAAGTACCTGGTTTTGAAGGCTTCTATTCTATTCTGGCCCGCTTTTCCAATTCAAAATGTGGGTTGAATGATTCGTAAGTGGACATGTATGAAAGATTCGAGCTTTATCGATTCGGTTATGTCGATAAAATGGAAGAGAATTGAACAACAAAGCAGATTTATGATTGAGAAGTGAATAGTATGGGAGGAAGGGGTGGAACGGGAAAATCAGTGGTGAACATGATGGAAGATATTCCTAAGAGAATTTGCAGGAAGAAGAAAATCTGTAGAACTGTAGGGCATATGGGAAACAATGTGCGACTTTAATTGAAGGGAATAAGGTAAGTGAGAACAAGGCGGAAATTAATAAAGCATACCGATCTCAACTCCAGTGGTCCATCATCCTGAATCAACCTTTATTGACTGTGCCACCCAGAAAGGGAACGGCGATGTGTGTGTACTTTAATCGAAATCTACATAATACCCTATGAGTCACCTGCAGGATGTGTGGCAGGGGTTAATTATCACGATTATCACCACCCTGCACAGCACGATAATCTAGTAAAATTAATAAAAATCTGACTGTAAATGAATTAGCAAAAACCTACAAACACGTATCAGGAGTTAAAATCTCAATAGCTTAACCTACAACATAGGCAAAAACTCTCAGTGTTACGGAAACTACATGTTTGTATGCAGTTTGCCGCGAAATGAATGCTCAAAGATAGGAGAGGTTTGCAAGAAAAACGCACGCAACAGATTGATCAACAAGTATTTCGGAGCCAATCAAATAATTAGCTGCATAACCTATTGAAAAACCTACTTATAGATCTTATGGGCGGCTATTATTATCTCTTATCTTTTGCTGGAAACTAGCACTTTTAACCAATATAATCTGCTATATATTTTCCTAATTTATCCCTATGATCTGATCTACCAACATGGGTTGCATACAGGTGGACTCATTAGGTTTTGAACGTCTATTACCCTCCGACGTTATTCCGACGTTAGAACGTCTATTACCCTCCTTATTTTGACATTCATTCTGATTTTTCGGTATGTATTCCATCCTTGGTCTTCCTAACCGTTACTGGTTCTCACATTGTTTCTATGAGTGCGTTTTATCTGAGATAGTGCCCGTTGGCATTTTCTCCTCTTCTTTAAACCGCGTCAAGGCTATCACGAATGTTTTCCCATTTGAATTTCCGTCCGACTCTTAATCGGACTTTCCTTCGTTTAATCCAAAAGATCAAATCCCCGTTTTCCAAAATCCGTCTATTTTTTAACGGTTTGCGCAATCTTTATCCCCTTAATACCTCCTACTTTAGTCTATTCTTCTACCACCGGGGGCGACATCACCATCTCCATGGAGTGGACGGTTGGTAAATTAAATTATTTTTGTAAAAATCTTTACGGCTTTCATAAATTTGAACTTGAAAATGGACGTACAATTTAAGATCGATAATCGATCGAAAATTATAAACAACGGACGTACCAAAATCACGAAGAAGGCAGCTCTAGAAATTAATTATTCATGTGTAATCATACCTATTCTCCATGGTCTAGCGTATAAACATAACTCGGTTGTTATGTTTACATCTACATCTAGTTAATACCCCGTGAGTCGCCGCACGGGCGTGTGGTAGGGGGCGTTAGGTCAACAGCCGTGTAAAGATGTAAGTTTTTTGGTGATGAAATGATGACATGTATTATAGGAGTGTATTTAGTGTAGCTTAGTATTTATTGTGATCGCTTATCGTGCGCGGAAAGAGCGAATTTTGTTCTCTGTTCGGCAGTGTATCTTTCTTATTTTGTCGCATCTGTCAGACAGAGACGTAGTGAGGAGTCATGATAATATTCTCTGTGTCTCTCTGAAACATATCAGTTATAAATTTCTCAAGCAACCTAAGCGTAGCATGTAGCCTCCGAGTCTCTAGGGGCTCCCACCTTGATCCCTCTAAAAGTTGTGAGACACTGTATGTACGCTCGTAGCAGTTTTTAACGAAACGCGCTGCTTTCCTTTGTATTTTATTAATTTTTTTGGTTAAATCTTTATGACCAGGGTCCAAAATGCTAGCGGCGTATTTGAGGTGTGGCCTGAGTGAAGTTGCATCTCTCTTTGACCTTTTCATCCGAGGACCTTCCTATTATACGTTTAACAAAACCTAGTTTAAAAAAATGCTGTGCCACATATTTTTTGTCTGCTCTGAAACCACACGTACCAGCTTGCCTTGGCCCCACCAATGAGGTACATGGAGAGGGAACTACGTCATCGAACTGTAGCCTAACAACCAAACTAATAGCGTAATTGTTAAACCATGCCTTCTCCTTAATTTCCTAAGTGTAGACCGACGGAGTGGAGGAATTAGCGGACGTAAAGCAAGAATATCAACCATCTGTTTGAAATTTAAGGTAGTTTTAGCGAAATATCATCTTACCTAGAAATCATTGAATTTGGTCTCCTTTGAAAGAAAAATATATCACCCTTCCATTAACACCAAAAATTCAACCCCTTACCTCAGTACTTTCCGAGATATTTGCCAGAAAATATCAGCCCTTTTACATGGGAAATGGTACGTGTATGAACTCCAGAGAAACCTTATATAAAAAATGAGGCGTTCCCTACACTTAGATCTCGTCGAAAAATCAGCAGTGTGTAGTTTGTGTGTTTTCGCAACTATTTTTGAAAATTAATCATATTGTTACCGAAGTAAATTCTTCGGGATCACAATAAACCTTCAGTTTTGATGGATTTTCAAACTTACCGCGTGAAAAAAAATGTATTAAGAAAAAAATAAGTTAAAGATTTATTTGGATGTTTTAATTTGATTACTTACAATTTCTGTCAAGTAAAACTCTATTAATTAAAAGGTATAATTCGAATATGGTCTCTATTATGATTAGGGAACTGTCTCGCTCGCAACACCTTGGGGCTAGTAACTCTTGAAACGTACACTACGTTTACCAATCAAACTCAGATCGATTTGGCCGAGTCAGCTCGGTGTGGTAAACGCAACGGGCTGGTGTGGGAATGATATGAGAAGCGGGATAACTCGGCCCACTTTCTCTGCCAGTCTGAGATTTCAAATCGATATGAACCGTTTCAAATCAATATTTCAATTGATTTCGCATTGGTAAGCCAGGCGATCCGAGTCACCTGGCTAGCAATGTTCAGATAGGTCCGAGTTCATGTCGATCTGAGTTCAATTGGTAAACGCAGTGATATATTAGCTCCTCAGCGCTATGGATTCTACTGTATTTTACACTAGTTTTCGCCGGGAATGCGGATTATTATAAATTTTAATAAATAAACAATTTATTTACGGATAATGCACATGGGAAAAGTAAATGCATGCTGGTTTCGAGTAAGTTATCGACGGAAAACATGGTAAAATTGCAAAATTAGTGAATTAGCCCGCAAGAACTATAGGAAATGAGGGTCAGCAAAGATGGCGGACTGGCTTCAGCTTCTAGTATTGGCCAGCCTGGCATGTTCCCTCTCCATATACCTCAATGGTGGAAGTGAAATTTTCGCAACCACTGCTCTGTTGCATACATGTAGTATTGCTTCATTGGGTGTTTATAATGTCTTCGTCTTCTATTTGCTGTTTTCCGTATGATAATGGACCCGCCATTATCGTAAAATTTTCGATATATGACTCACATTCGAAACGTAATCAGCCCAATCCTGACCTGGTGAGTTGTATTTAACCCGTTTGAGATATTTTCGATTGCTCAGCTAGTGACGAGTCGGCCGCCTTGGCCGTATAAATACTGCCACCACTTCATCCAGTAAAAATGCTCGGTTATTAATTAACGTGTTAAAATTCCTCCTATTCTCGATACTCGCAGGGCCGCCCCGAGGGCTTGCGGGGTCTTAGCTTCCAGTATGGGCCAGCATAGTAAGTGCCATCTCCATATACATCAATGGGCCACACTAAGAAAACATTGCAGGATATCTTACGCGTCCTCTAAGGAAAGGACCAAGTTTTTTACTTAGGCTACCGTGAAAGGGATCGGCTTGATGGGTGTGAATGTTTGCAACAAGTTTGGCCCGAGTTCACCGTACTAGGGCGAACGCCAGGCCAGTATCTTCCCGTACCAGTGCCATAAAATTCCAGTGAACATATGTTATACACACCCTGAGGAGGCGCCAGCCTAGAATGGGGTTCACTCTTGTTGTTTTTGTGTATTTTTATTTCTGTATCTTGTTTTGAGTGTGAAATGAACGTAATATTGATTGATTGATTGACGCGGTACTATTCGGGAAAAATGTATATCTCTCCTACTTTCGACCCCAGTGCACTTCCAAAATCTTCCGCAGACCCTCCCCATCATCGGCACCCAACCACCAAGAGCACCCGAATACTTGGGATGTTCTCCTTTTGCTCTCCCGTCTAAAATCTCCTCCCCCCTTACCCCCACATTAAAAAGGAATTGTTGTCGTTCTCCTTCCCTCGTGGGGGAGGGGGGGGGCGGGGTTCCCGGCGAAAGTTTTCTCGGACGGGGCGAGACGTCTTTTGAGAGGGAAAGGAGGTGCCGTGTTGGGTGGGGGGGAGGGAAGATGGAGGGGTGGGGATTGAAGGAAGTAGGTGATGGGATGGGAGGGAGGAGAGCAGAGGGTTTATGGGAATGGGGAGGGGGTGGGAGGGTAGGAGGGAGTGAGAGAGGGGGAGGAGGGAAAGAGATAGAGAGGGAGAGAAAGGCAAAGACTGGCGGGCTCCTCGCAGCGCACGGGAGGAGGATTCGTTGCTTGGACACGGGGGTTGTTGGTGGTCTGTGCCGGCGCCTGTACTCGTCCTGTTCACCGGTGAGTTGAACGCTCGAGTCCCTTACCCGGGCTCATCTTCGTAGACACCAAATACTAAAATATTCGCATTATCCGTCGATTCTATATCGGTGTATCTCGTGAATTTTCCCTGGTTAAGTTTAACGTCATTTTGGCCATGTCTAAAGGCCTGGTTACACAATAAATTAACCCGTACGTGTTCATGTACGAATGCATTAACCAGAATAGAGCTGGTTCAAATTTCCTGTTCACGCGTTCATGCATTCGTGCAAGTTGGTGTGGTTACACGGTGAATTTTCGCGTTCATTCGCGCTTTGATTCATTCACACATTAACTTGTACGGGTTAATGTATTGTGTAAGGAGGGCTTTAACACTCTGTAGCCTCTCTGGATGCCCAGTAATTCTTCATTTTGGCGGAGAATGCGGGTTTCTGCAGCTCATGCCATCTAGTAACTATTACTTTTCTTTTCCGGTATATCCTTTATCTTATCAAAATCCTGAACTTGGTTTCTTCCGAATAATGAAATATTCGCATTCTATATCCATTCTAAATGGGTGTTTATCTTCAATTCTCCCCCGATAATTTTTAACTCGTCGTTTAGTCCACATTTAGCACTATGTAGTCTTTCTGGATGCCCAGTAACTCTCTATTTCGGTTGAGATACGGCATTCCTCAGCTCTTACCATCTTGTAGCAATTATTTCTTTTTTCCGGTAGATCCTTTATCTTACCCAAATCCTGAACTTGGTTTCTTCCGAATACTAAAATATTCGCATTTTCCGTCGATTCTACATCGGTGTTTCTCATGAATTCTCCCCCATTAATGTTTAACACGGCGTTTCGACCACGTTCAACAATTTGCAACTTCTTTGGATGTACAGCAATTCTTCGTCTTAGTTGAGAATGTGGCTTTCCGCAGCATATACCATTTTATAGCAATTATCTTTCTTTTCCGGTAGATCCTGAGCTTAGTATATGTCTTACCCAGATCCCGAACTTAGTATAATCGCCTGAGAGACTCCGACCGGGTCCCCTTTTACAGCTTGCGCCAACGCGGAGTTGCAGTCACACATACTATGCTATTTCACTTTAGGAGTACAGTAGTCCCCCTTTTATCGGTACTTGCTTTCACCGATTATCCCATCGGGGAATCCGACAAATTACTTGGAATCTGTTATTCATTTGGTGCTCAAACGATTGATTAATTATGGGTCATCAGAAGATCCTGATAGGTGTTGTCTGTTGTCACTACCTATCAGGATCGTGCTCAGCCTCTCCTGGCTCCGCGTATTACTTTCTCCGATTTAGATTTAGTGGAAGACGTTAGCCCTACCGTTGACAATACAGAAGGGTGGTCATGTTAAGAAATAGGGGGGTTTTATTCTTACAGAATCGGTTGAAAATTAGGTCCGAAAAATGTGGCTACCACACCTTTTAGAATGAGTATTGCTCGCTCCAACTATGTTCCTTGCAATGACTTCTATTCCTCATAGTTCATGTTAGTTTACGTTTGACGTTTGTAATCTGTGTTGCGTATTTCTTATGGAATTCTTGTGTACGTAATATCCTTTAAATGCCGGACGAAACTGTTGAAAATAGTGAATGGATTCTACATCTTGGTTGGACATTGGATGCATAATTTTTGATATCCACAGAGCTAAATAAAATTTTTATTTAAAAGGTATTTAATAAGAAATAACCTACTCTCGTTCATGTGTCTACAATTAGTTATTATAGAAAGATTGCTTTTTATTTTCAATATTTAAAAAATTATCCCCAGATTTACCCCACTGTTATTTTACGAAAACCAACCTAATTGCCTAGTTTTTAATTAAGTGTTCTGCATAATTTTTTGCAACTCCTACTTGTATTGTAGAATTGTGATCAAATAATTGTTTAGAAATTCCAGGGGGTTTATTACTTATAATATTTTGCCAGTGTGTAGGTATCAGGCAAAATAATGGGCACCTCATTCGTTTAACTTGAAAATTTGAAACATTCTTGGTGATAACTTTCCCTGTGGTATTAAACCAATGTGTGGAAATTAATGCTTTTTGCTTGGCTTCACTTACGTCAAATCATTTTTTTTACGGAAAATTTCCACGCATCATATCTTCCAATGGGGTGCGTGACTGCGCACAATGTCCTCTGAGTCATTTTAACATGAATTATTGTCTTCATAGATTCTTCATGTGATGAAAAGAAGAAATAGATATTTTATGCGCGTTTTGTATTAAGGAGTATTACGCGTGAAAATATGTTCGCTTGGTGTTGGACTGATGTTCCTCGTGCTGGATTTGCATCTCTCCGTGACTGTATTCGGTATAGTATACGTTAATAAGCGAATATTAATGGTATTTATTGGAAATATATATGACCACCATTACATCGGTAAAGAGAACTGCTTATTACGGAAACATCTTTAATAAAAGCCAATTGTTATTTTTCACTCAGAACAAAAGTTTTTTTTAGACAAGTGGAGTTTATGTTTTGGATGAAATTTTCCAATGCAAGACATATTTACTCGCAAATTTAACTTGAGACTCATTTTTTTATTGCATCAAAGGAGACGTAGGTCATGATATTCATAACTATGCCGTAGTATTGCCATCGACAGAGCTCATATGGAGGTATTTTCTTCGCTTACATGATCTATATCTATATACTACCCTGCGAACCGCCGCATGGGCGTGTGGTCGAGGGTGTTAGGGCACCAGCCGTGTAAAGATGTAAGGTTTTTGGATGTGAAATGGTGGCATGTATTATGGGAGTGTATTTAGTGGAGCTCAGCTTTCATTGTGGTCGCTTATTGTGCGCGGAAAGAACGACTTTTTGCTCCTACCTGTTCAGTAATGTATCTCTCTCATATTATCGTTTCTTTGATACCTAGAGATGTTTGTGAGGCTTCATTAAAATACTCTCTGTGTCGCTCTGAAACACACCAGTTCTGAATTTCTCAAGCAAGCTAAGCCTAGCGTGTAACCTTGAACTTTGTAAGTAGGTACATTTCAAATAAGTTTTTTGCCTCGATAGTATTAATATCGTGTTGGGATATAAGTTCGTTTTCTTTGTATGGTAACAATAAAAACATCTTTCAATATTTAAGAAGGCGATGTAAAGAATCTCGTGCTAATATGAATTTATTGGATCCACTTTATGACGTCAATGTGAGAAAAAAGAGACGTATAACTTTGTCATTTCATTCAACTATTAGGTTATAAATGAATTATTTACTTGTTGTAATCAAGATCACGATAATGACAATCAATATCTATATGTTAAAAAAAATGTTCTCGCATGTATATATTCCGCTTTTCGGTAAAATTTCAAATTTCCATTCAGTACATTCATTACACACATGTGAAAGGAAGTTAAAATACTATGATGAATGCTAGACTGCCGCTTGTGTGATCATGTTGTGTTTACTTTGAGGTACCACCCTTAGCTTAGGCTTTTCGAACAGGTTTGATAATATTTTCGGCACTCAATGAGCAAAAGTTTATTTTCGCTTCAAGGTGGAAGTAGTACCTTGGCTGCTAAGTAGCCGCAAAAACGTCAAATATTTACTTAAAAACACTTTTGAACATTCTAAACAAAAGAAATGACCTTCAAATGTGCCCCTGTATTTGTGCGCCTCATTCTTAAGGAAGAGCTGAACGAGCAGTTTTGAATTTTTTGCGCTGTGACTGCCGATAGAACTTTACTTATGCTGCTTGAAAAAACTTCATTCTGTAATTTGATGCATATTCTTCGGCCTACGGTGTGATGCAGCATCTGTTTTTATGTCTACTTGTATGTTATCTATCTTAGAAGAATCTTTGAGAAATGCGTATCAATGTGAATGTTTGTAAATAAATTGAAGAAGATTGCGCATTTTATATGATTTTTAAAAGACTCATTGACAAAACGATATCCCTTGTCTTGCTTTAGATTGATGCTCTTTAGCCATTAAGTGTACTGGATTAATTTGATAATTGCTAAGTGGATAAATTATCAATGATATCAACGAGGATAAGTCAAGAAATAAGTCGCAAACGTCAGCATTTCATCATCAGCACCAGTCGTTGGGACATTTCATTGGGAACATTTCATTTGAACAAAAATTTCATTGGGAACGCTTGGAACATCCACCGTACAGGCCCGACTTATCCTCCTGTGATTTTCATCTGTTTGGGCTCCTAAAAAATCTTTTGGGTGGCTGACGTTTTGAAAATTATAATGCCTTAGTCCAAGAGGTTACTTTTTGGCTGCGGGAGCGAACGAAAGACTTCTTTGCTGCCGGCTTTCAAGCACTTGTAAAGAGATGGGATACATGTCTGAATGTACAGGGTGAATATGTAGAAAAATGAAATAAATTTCAGGAAGTTACTTTGATTATTAATACCTCTATCCAGTTTTGCGAATTATTTATTGATTTACCCTCGTATTTTGATTATTGTAGTTAATAACTTATACCCGTAAATTAATGCAAATATCATGACTTGTGAAATTCCAAATTTGCCCAAAAAATGTAGAAGTTATCCCGACCGTGATATATGACGATGAAATTGTCAACTATAGTGATAATAATTTTACGCGATAAATACCATTTTTAACTTTCGATTCCCCTTTTCATTCGATGTCTCCTTTCTCCACTCCTCAATTGGGGATTCAAACTCTCGAAATGGAAATTTAAATCCATTTCGTTTCGAATGATGAAACTTCGAAATTGAAAGTGGAACTCTTCTCGTCCGGAATCGGTCGTTGGATAATACCTTTTTACATCCTCATTTGAAAATTGACCGTTTCAGAAAGAGAAAGAGCCACGCTTTCTTCCACGAGTGTGAGAAATGGCTTTGTCATTGAGTAATTAATTGAAACGTCTTGGTAAGAGAATACAGCTTTTTTCAGGAAATCAACTTTCCTCTTTAACTCTCATAGTTTTTTTTTCAAGAGGAATCGTGTTTTCTGTGCATCATAATAACTGTGCGATCAAAAAACTTTTTCAGCATATCGGAGTGAAGAATTCATAACTGTGAGGGTTCATCAGCCTTCAAAACGGATTTGAGCAAGAGTGACGAATGCTGTCCACACTTCGCGGTCTGACACATCGGCGAGTCCCCGGCGCAACCAGAAATTTCTTCCTCCCGGATCACGCCAACAACGCTTGAAAGCGCACTGTGATATTTTTCGACGGAAAGGTTAGAAAATCTTTTTTGATATTGGGCTGTCGCGGCTTAGAGGGAGTCTTCTTCTGGGCGGAAAAGTTGGCAGACACCGGACCCCCGAGACTAAATGAGGTGGAGGATTCCGAGAACTCAGCAACTGCTTCCCAATCCGTTCAGCAGACGAGCGAGAGAAAACGATTTTGAATGAGGACATTGTCCGACAGTTTCAAGGAGGAAGAAAGACGATAAGTCTCAAACGCCCCGCGAGTTTCCAGGAGTCGGACGCTGATTACAAGGAAAAGTCTGCCGGCAGTAGGTCTTCCCTGTCTCCGCTCTGATCCATGTGTCATCCTCGCAGTTAATTTGAAGTGGTCGGAATTCGTCATTGCTGAGAAGACAGCGATTAGGCTTTGATAATTTTAATTGTTCTTGGCTGTGATATTCCAGTTGTCTTTCATTTCGTCGCTTGAGGGATAAAATGGAGGGGATTAAGAGTGGATTTGCTGCGGTCGCGGTACTGTTCCTCATTGTCCTGCTGGAGACTTCAACGACCGTCGCCAAAAATCCCCCGGAGCTCCTGAAGAAAGCACGTGAGTAGTATTTTTTTTACAATCTTCCAGTGAATTTTCTGAACCGTGTGGTACTCAATTACATACAGAGAGAATAAGCCTTTTGATATCGAATGATAAAAGACGCACGCAAGATAAAGATGAAGCCGCGCGCAAAACCTTTTTAAGGAAATATAATGATAATTTTTCTTCCTAAAGACAAATATAGTTCGTATTTACAAGATGGCCCAGCTTTTTCCCAGTTAAACATAGACAGACAACCCGGAAGAAGGGAATTTTTTGTGTCTAAAAAGTTTTGATATAGTAGATACGGGAAATCATATCTGAAATATACTCTTCTCATTTTACACCTGGAAAGTGCGTGTACTCGAGGCGATGGCCGGGCAAAATTGACTGTTAAAAAAATAATAGATCATTTTCACTTGCCCCCATATTCTTAGAAATTGGAGTCGCTATCTCTCATGTAAATGAAATATATTTCCTTGAAGGTAGGCTTTATCACTGTAAAAATTGTTCAGATTGTTGATAGTATATTAAGCTTTTATGAATGTCGCGGTATAATAAATGAACTCTCTGAACTCTATGGACGTTGGAAGTGGAACGTATGGAAGTGGTTCGTTAATACTGTAACCTAGTGTACTGTTTAGGGTGCATCAATATTGCTAAAATCGGCCGAAATTGAAGATATCTTAACTTTGTTTCTTAGATGGTTTTACTATGAACGCCTCAGAAACACCTGAAAAATGGTTACCTAAACTCTCGTTGTCAATTCAATGTCGTAAGTCTTGGTGGCGCAGTATAATCGCCTCTTCGCGGTGCGGTAATTTCCCTTGGCTCGTGACTCCAAACCGACTTCTTTATTCCCGCGGCGAATTTCCTGGATCAAACGATTTCTTTCCGTCCTCGTAGAAAGCAGAGTGCCATCACGTTTTGACCATCTCTTTTCTTATTCAATCCTTCCACTTCCCAACTTGGCTGTGTAACCTAGGAAGATTGGCACAGGAACTTAGAATGTGCATTTGCCTCCGAAGGAACAAGTGTCCGCAGTCATGACGTTTCTATCTCAGTATACCCGGAGCATGTTTATCTTGTCATTATTCCCTGCAAATCTCTTTCACGAAAAAGAATTTTAGAGGTTAGCATTCATACCTATTTGGTCCTCTACTCGACAAATGATTATCTCCAGGAATAAACATTATCACGGATAAATTCATGATCTGAACTATCTCACTTTAAATCCGTGTTAATTCCAAGTATTAATAATCACTATCATTGCATACGGTAATTATTAATTCATTAAATATTCATTTCAATAGGCTACGCACATATATATTTCCAAATAAATGTCATGCATTAACTTACTACCCATCCTCCAACGTCCTTTAGATGCACATGTAATAGGGAAGTTTCTTTCCATTTCCTCTTGTGGATGAAAAAGCTTTATGTTAGCGGAAAAGGATAGAAAGTGTTGGAAGCAGGCATGATGAAGAACAAAGGAGTTCTGTGTGTGGTTGTAAGGGGAGTAGAGGAAGGTGTGGGCTGAAAGAAAATAAAAGTGCGCCATAAGGTGTTGAAGGCCACTCCTATTTGGATAGCGGGGAGTAAATAGGAAATGAAAAGCAAATTTACATGGAACTGAGGAACGGAAGCTGATGCATGCCCGAGATGGAGAAAGAATTTACGTAAAAAAGGGTGTGATTGAGCGCACCGAAGTGCTTCTAATTTCTCGCATACTACTGTAAATTAGTGCAATCGTGGTAATAGTTTGATCCATAGAATAACTAAAATCTCCATCTGATTTTGATTATTTTCAAAATACAGAGTTTGTTTGGAATAAGGAAGGATGAATAAAAATATTAATAGTTAATAAATAAAAGGAATAAATAATTAAAACTATGAGAAGAATGTTTAAGAATTCGGCACTCAGGTAAAAAAAGAGATCATTTATATATTATTTCACGCAAATTGTTAATATGATGGCTTTAGGCATGGTGACTACATTTCATCGCAATTCTTGATGCGTAACTCTTGAATCGCATTATTTAACTCTCGTTCATCATTTATGGACCATTCGCATTACCCATTGGATGGTAGCTCATAGCAATTTGCAATTCTGTTATTTTTGTATATTTAGATTTGGATGGAATATTTTGTCTCTTATCAATATCCGACGATTGCTTGTAAAGTGTGTTATACCAATTTTATCTATTTTTTGCCAAAATATTTCGGTCTTCTGATTCATGGTAGATCAAGTTAAACATTACCTAATTTTCGCCTTTGTAGCTCTCCGTCACTCTTCTAACCGTTCTCCTTCAGGTTATTTTCGTTAAAAAGACTTAATTATGGATGGCGGGTGAAGGAAACAAATTCACTTTCCATGATGCCCAATATTTCTCCCTCACGTTCAGAATCAATCTTTCCTTGATTTAGCCCGTCCCGTCGCGTCGTACTTCAAATGACAGGAACGACACTCATGTATTCTATAAAGTTATGAGACCCATAAGCCATGGCAACCATTCAATAAGTGTTGCAGAAACATTCCATAAATTCATTGGTTTCATAACTAATGACGGAGCCAAGATGGCGGATGCGCAATGAGCCGCTTGGAGACTTAATTATTTGATAAAATAGTTATTTTGAGACAAATGGCCAGTGTGTTAACTCTTACTAACTAATTGTTCGGTGCATTAGAAATTATTCATAGCTAAACTTTCATAAATTTTTTTCCGGCGGTGGAAGATTAGATCAAATATTCGAAGCTATTGACCATTGGTAAATTAGTTATGTAACTAGTAGATGTGTTCCTGCTACCCGAATATTTTTATGAGATCTATAACTTTATGGTTCTCATATCTATTGATTCCATAACTAAATGCTCTTGGAACAAGTCATAAGACTAAAACTTTCTTCTCTTTCGAGAGCCTTCGGCTAAATCCGTCCATCATAACCTCGGCTCAGGCACTTTTACACCGCTAACTCCTACAGTATTTATTGGATAGACAATGAATTGTCTATCATCTGTTCTCTAGCGATTGGCCATTCCTTCTTTCGTGGCACACTTATTTCTCGATGACTCGTTACGAGAGCTTCCTATTCATTATATGTAATGGACTCTTACTTCTCACCCTGGCCTAACCCGCCTTTACTCTTATCAGGTGGGGTCAATTATCCTACTAATATTATAAATGTGAAAGTTTGTATGTTTGTTACTCAATCATGCAAAAACTACTGGACCGATCGAGCTGAAATTTGGCATGTAGATATAAAATATATCTGTGAGTAATGTAGGCTATATTAAAAAGCCCTCAGGGTCCCCTAAGTCCCCCGAAGGCCCTTCTGGTGGTCCATGCTAATCATTGGGGTCGGTGTAGTAGTTTTATTTTTTGCTTTTTAAAAGTACTTTTACTCAAGATAGAGTGCTGAATTTTTTTTATCGGATGGCTGAATAAAAGAAAATTCGAATTCTTTCAATTGATTTTCTATTACGTTTCGTATTCGTGTGAAAGTCGTGTTTTTAACTGAAAAATCTCACAATTTTTCTGAAATCAACAATACCATATTTCCTTGGCAACCGAAGATTTGATCTTCAAAAGATATTAACGCCACTAGCATGTAAATAACATGTTTTCCTGCAGGCCCATGATATCACGTTAAAAATAAATCTGTATCAGAAGGGCCTAGAGTCCTAAGGGCAACATGATGGATTGCTTAAGTGGGTAATCGATAAAGTCAATGCATATTTACAATAAGTATACATTCAACACTCCTCAAGGAAAGCCGTAAATATAATGTTTAAGTTTATTTTATAATGAGCTGATACCAATGATTTAATGATGACCAGTGTTTATAAGCATTAAACTAAAAAGTAAAGAAGAAATCCAACAAAAAATACCAAAAAAGGATACCTATATCAAGAAAAATGGGAAACTAGGTCGGTCACTTTCCCGTGGTGTTTCTCGGGATACACTAAGAACCGCACAAATCTCAACCTAACCCAACCACGGAAGGGTACTCTGTTATAAATCTGGTTAAAATATTGACCCGTCTGTTTCAAAACTTCGTCTGTTTTAATATGGCCGAAACTATAATAACGTCACTACATTCATCTTATCCGAAAGAAGAACGGGGTATTCGGCTCAATGAACGCCATCCATGCATGAAAATCGACATTTTCCCTAAGAATCAACATATATTTTTCATTAAAAAAACGAAACCAATGATTATGGCTACCCTTTACGCCTAAGACGCAGTCCAGGTGACGGAGGATTAATTGGTCAAATAAACATGGCTGCTGCTGCAAATGATCCGTTTGACATTTTCAACCGCTGGATTGGACCTCTACTCTCCAATACTGTTTGAAGATACTCAACGCCCATATCAAAAATGAATATCGCAACTGAAAGAAGTAATTGAATGCAAATATATGTCGGGAAGCGTTTTCATTTCTTCTCAAAGTCAAACTCATTAAGTTCATTCACTCAGAAGACGACTCAAAGAAGACCGCTCACTATTCTTCAGGAAATACGAATACTGATTTCTTAAACGTAAATTTATTTTATTATGCCCTGTCTTTCTTTCATTTTCATTCATTTCTTGAATTTCAACGGGTACCTTTGCTAGTAATTGATAAATCGTAATTTTCGAGGCAACCATAATCGTAACTTAAATTTCGTGTCCACTATCGAAGCCAAGATCCTAATATGCGATACCCAATAGCTCTCTACCGGAGGTCCTTTGATCGTTAAAGTGCATTGAAATTTTGTGTGCTCTTCTCCTAGTATCCTGGGACTTACATGGGACAACAATTACAAAGGCCGAATATTTGTAAATACTTCATGTATTCGTTCAAACATTTTGCGTGTAAAATTTTTACTACAAATCATTTTAAACTCTACATTACAATTCATCCTTGACGCCATCTCCAAAATCACCACAAGAAAAACAATAGAATATACGATTATCGTCGTTCATTTCTTCTCAAACGCACTCCATAGCCCGTCAACTAGGCTTCCGATCTGCTTTTAAGTTCGCTGCACCTTGCGCAGTTTCTGAAGCAAATGAAAAGCGGCTGAGTTTTTACGTTGCAAAATTTTCAGTTTATTGAAGCGAAGGATAAACAGTTTATATTTAAGCCCTTGGGTGAATATTGCATACTAAGCGCATTAGGCTTAAAGATGATAGAGACTCAAAAAATATTAACAATACACTTCAGTGGTATACCAGCAATCCAGAGGAAAAACCTATTTTTTATGTAAGGCAGATTATGATATATTTGGATGTTATAGTTGTGCCTAGTCAGAATATATAAAATATTTCATCTCTTAAGGCGCGCAAAACAATAGAAAGTTTACTTTCATTTTTTCAGACCAAATTTATAGCAACACCCAATCGTGTAGACATTTTTAATCACAATAAATCAAAGTAAAATGAAAATAAAACAAATTAAAAATTTTTTTTTTCGAACTTTTCGTTTGTTGGACGAGTGCCAAGTTTTCAAGTTTCGTAAAAATATATAATAAATTCTCAGGCTTCACTTGGTGGAGCAACATCGCGATGGGAAATTGTGGATTATTACAAAGTGAATTTATTTACAAAACAAAACTGTGGAATATTTCGTAAAAATGTATTTGTGGAGCTAATTTTTACCGATTTCGTCTTGGAGAGAGTAGAACACCTTTGGTGCAATGTGAGGTACGTAAAACTAAGTTCGGTCATGATGCTTATTCACGCTCTCATTCGATAGTAGGTCCATGATTTCCGTCGTTTTAGAATCGCGACGTGGATGGAAATTCGTAGACGGTCTTCCGAAACGCTTCGTCAACATCACTTTTCAGAACACTCATAATACGTTTGCTCGGGGACGGAAAGGCGAAAGTTTAGCGAATACATCCCTAATACCCGCAGGCGGGAGCAAGAGCGAGAGAGATACGGAATGAGAGTGGGGGAAAGGGTTGAGAGTGGGAGGGAGGGAGGAAATGGTGTGGGGTGAAAATGGGAAGATTGGAAAAAAAATCTCTTCGGCCGCGTGCGAGAAATTCACTTTCCCCTCTTCGCCGATGGAGTCCAAAACATTCCTCCGGGGACCCAGACCACAAGAACCCCCTCTCCCTTCCTCCCCGCGGGGGAACAGCGATGGTGGGGAAGTGAAAACCAGAATGGATCGTAAAGAAATGTAAATGTGTATGAGAACTACGACCGAAATCGAAGAATACAATCGGTAAAAAAAAAGCGAATGGTCAATAAATCTCGTGGTCCAGTTGAATCCCAGTAAGCCGTTGCCTCGAGGATGAATGGAACTACGTTTTCACGATGATGCGTCATTTTTTTCGTTGCTGCACACATTTTGTATAAAATCCGTAGATTTCTGCGATATTTAGTGGAATTTATGCATGATGCAGAAATGAAAAATTTGCAATTATCCACAGAAAATATTTCCATGGACAATTGGAAATTTTTTATTTCCGCTGCACACATTTTGCATTGGCCAATCGTAGGCGAGTTACTTTAAGCTGGCAGCGTTGCCGTCGGAGCTTCTTATCGTTTAACTTACGACGTAGCGTACGTTGCCAACAGCTGCGGCAGTGAGGGAAGATCCGACACTTTCGCCCGTCATGTTTTGGTCCAATGACTCGTTCCCGAGGAATTGTGGGTCACCTTACGACTATTTTCAACTCCATGACATTAGGCGGAAGCGTGCCTTCAAAGCCATTTCAACGGAGGAGACAATACTAAAATATTCCGGGACAATTATGCCCTTTTATGCTACATCAGGGTTAGAATGAAAGGAGACGTGAAAGAGCGCATAACGTGTTGAGGGCCTAGATTCATATCCCAGTGGTGATGTGATTTTTTCATCGGCAAGCCGATAATCTTCCCTGGATGTAATGAAAATAGTACTTGAAGCGCAGTACTCCTTCCGACAGATGCAGAGTTAGACCTTTTACTCTTGGCCGAAAAATTTCTCTCTCCCTTTGTATTTCACCATAACCTACTCTCGCCACGCGTTTTTTCGTCCGAAGCGCCGATTCGTGCGGATTTAAATGAGTATTTGACAATGTCTAAAGTAATTTTATCATAACAAAGGTGATTTACCGGTTGAAGGAAGTCTATGTGAAATGAGGAATGTGTATACTACCCTTCGAAAGCAGCTGGTCCTTGAATTTTTACTGAATTTCATCCTTGCCTCTCTTGATTCCATCCATACAATCTATTCTCTTTCTTCCCGTTACCGACCCAACCAAATTCCACCCCTCTATCTCCTCCATCTGTATCTCCTCGTTCTTCAATACCTGTTCCAACTCTGCCTCCGAATCTCCTCCAGGAATTTTATTTCCTCACCCACCATGTCGAGCACTGGGTAGAAGGTATTCTCAACTCGTGAAAGTAGCTTGCTAGGAAGGCTATAAGCACGAAGAGTATCAGTAGCCATTTCCCGGAGTGATTCTCCAAATCTTTTTACCTTAGCAATGCAAATAAATTCTGGATAAAAACAACTTTTGGCAACCATATTGATAAAAAATGAAATAACTCAATAGTAATTATCACACTGTTTTTATGAAAACCTACCATGGTTTCGACACGTAATACCATTATCAAGGTTATTGTTATGGTTACTGACATTAAGTGTCAAAACTATGGTCGGTTTTCATTAAAACGGTGTGAAAATTACTATCGAGTTATTTCATTTTCACCAATATGTATATACCATATTTCCCCAAAGTTACGCCCGAAAATTTTGGTAAATTCGCGCTTATAACCCTCAGGAAAAACTTTTAAAAATAATCATAACCCTATTTTGTTTATTTTTTTAAATAGACTGATTCAGTTCATGTCTTTAGTAATGATTTTGCCCGTGTTACTTATCTTTGCAGCGAGCTTAGTAAATTCTCCCTAAAGCCTTTTTGTGTAGCTTACCTGATGTGCCTATTATACGAAATCATCTTAAATTTTACTTCTGAATTTAGGGAGACTTGCCTGAGAAATAAACCGTTGCCGGTTTAATTCAATTTTCATTCCCGCCTATCATCTTTTCTTCAATCCAATGATTGGTCCACTGAACCTCTCCGACTATTCTATGCTGGCTCGTCTCTGGCACCCCTATAGGCATTCTCTTCGCAAATCCTCTTGATTTGGATCATGTATGCCGAGGGTGCCCAAATATCTTTTTTGCTATCGACCTGCTCAATTATATCTCAGCTTGATGTCGATCTTCTGTACTTTACTATCGCGTAAATATGGCAGTGCAAACAAGTAATGACCCTTGTGGGATTGATTGACAAAATAATAAGACACGACAGAAACGAAGAGAATTATAATGCGAGGTAATTTTGAAGCCAATGGGTAGCAAAGATTGGTTGAAAGGAATTAAAGACATACAATTTAGACGAAATTCTGAGAATTTCAAGTACGTCGTATTTTAAATGAAGCATAAGGCTAGTGTATTAGCGATCTGACCTTAAATGAAAATATCAGTGATAGGTATCTGTCAGTAGCAATTCAAACTATTTTATGATTACTAAAACAATCACGTTAACTGACATACATTACACGTGAGAAGGTTTGATACAGTGTAATACATATGGTTATTTATTTTATTAGTATGTTTTCATTTACATTTTTCCATCGACCACCAATCACCTCTCGAGCCCTGATTCTTCCCTCTAAATGTATTATTGACTCTTAGGAGTCTGTATCGATGGTTTTGGGGATCTCTGATGTATACCATGGACCTCTGGTCAGTCTGCCACTTCTATTATCCCATTTATTTCATTGCTTGGTATTTATTTTTGCTTTTGGATGTGACCTATTCATCAGAATATTTATCTCAGGTTTACACGGTTCTCTTCTCTTAATATTTCAAATTTGACACGCAACGAAATGGTGAGAACATGTTTGAAGAGAAAGTCCAAGATGAAAGATCGAGAGATATGAAAGTTAGCCAGATGAAACGGGACGTGAAACAGAAGAGCGATTTGGGCTGTGTGAAGCTAGCAGAGATCAAGACAGAGTAAAGCACTAGGGTCGACCAATCTCTGGCCGTGTAGCTTATGTGATATATATTTCCAAATCAAAGGAATTGATCTAGATCAGTGAGTACGATTTTTAGAAGGAAGGAAGAAGAAAAAGAAAGGGAAATGAGAGGAGAGGATCTAAAAATGTATTAGTTGAAAAAGAAAGCTGGTCAGGAAAATTCCGTGCAGGTAAAAAGTGGATGCATGACGCATTAAGAGGCAAGGTGATGATAGCAAGGGGAAAGTTGGACAAAGGGGAGAAATAAAGGAGGATATTAGAGGTTCTGGATAAAATAAAGAGCGGTGGAATGTATCGAAAAAACTTAATTCAAAAATAATGGAGAGAAAACGAGGAGTTTTGTTTGAGAAGAGCGACAGAAAAATTGAGGAGGGTATTGTCTAAAGAAAGAGCTATAGTTATTTTGAAGAAAACACATCTATTAGAGTCATTAAACCTTTGAGTAGTAAGTATTTTTTCGTTTTCCCCGACCCCAAGAGTGAGTTTAAAAATCAAATTACTTAAGATCAAAATTTAATTTCCTTGAACTCAAGTTTTTTTTTACTAACAGTCAATGAAAACAAGAAGATCGTTCATTGCACAAGCAAAACAAAATAAATATAACAATTTTAATGAGTAAGATCCTAAATATTGTGGCATGAGAACAAAAATATTAACTTAGAACAGGACTAAAACCAGCTTTAAATGCAATAGCTTCCGTCAATGGAACCAACTATATGTGATATTCACGTACTCAAAGATAAACGTAGTTATAGAATAATGGAATTGATGGCGGGACTCTTCAGAGACCCTTTATAATGATTATTGGGATCACCAGCCACCAGGATAGATGGAACAACATGTCGCAATGCATCTGAATGGGAGGCGTGAACCTTTACTGCTCCAGCGCAAATTTGAAAGACGTACATGTACGATGCTCGTGATCGTCGATCATACTCTGGATGGCAAAAGGCATGAGGACGTAAATGAACGTTCGCACTGCTCAAAGGATTAAGCAGCATCTTCTTCAAAGGATAAAATATCAAAGGTAATCGTGGAAATGGTTTATGTTTAAATGTTTTGGATACAAGTCACTTTCTGTGATTTGGAATAGATTGAAAAAGAGAAAATTTTTTCTTGTTTCTCCATTGGCTCCAGACTGCGAATTGGATGTCTGTTGGTGAGGAATGATTGGGGGGAATATTAAATGTAATACTCAGGGCTTATGGTAGCTTGAGCGAAATATCAGCGAAATATACAGCGTCTTAATTTAAAATGTATTATTCAAATTGGTGTCCATTATAACTAGGGGATGCCATGAAAAAATCATTTGTCTTCTCCGGTCAAGTCAAATGATTTTTTCATGGTGAATTTCAACCCTTGGTGTATATACACACACGTGCGAGTGACTTTGTACCATATCGTTTGTTAATACATTGATTGGAAATACCGTGGATCCGTCTCTCTTAAGTACTGAGCGGTATCTTGTCTGCCATAGTCATTATCCATGCTTCAGGGCCATGCGTTTAACTTTTTACATTCAGCACCAAAACCATGGGAGATTCTTAAAAAAAGAGTTATTGAGCAAATATAGGTTCCTTGAAGTTGAGAAAGAAATGACTCTGTATTCCTTCTGAAAAAATAAATTTCATGAATTAACTTCGAGTCAGCAAAGCAGTTCTAACCGTTGACTTGGTTGGGTTGGCTTAAGTGGTGTACTTTATTTCTTTTTCTTTTTATAGATGCATTAACAGGGCTTCAAGATTTTCTAGGATGCCCTAGGGACAAGGAATGTTTAACGATGCGCGTAGTCGGTCGAATTCTATGCAATGCAGTAACTCTGCAATCCGCCGCATGGCAGGGGGTTTTAGGACACCAAGGAAAGTAAATTAGCAATGGCCAGACTTCAATATTAGGGTGTAATTGATGGCTGATTATTAAGGCGTGCTACGATAGAAATAGTGCCTCGAGTTTCCCTTGTTGTAGTCGTGAAGTGGTTAGCGGGAAGAAATAATTCTTGAGCAACCTTGTTGGACAGCATATTCCTGTAATTTTTTCCCTTTTGCCTACCTTACAGATGTGGGGTGGGGGTAAAATTGTATTTCCGCGAAACTGAATGGTGGATAATATACTGAAGGTATTATTTTTCATTGGAAACTGTAGTATATAGTGAGGTATTGAGGCCTTTTGAAGAATTATACCGCCTTAGGACATTCTTGGTGGCGGTTAATACGTAACTTTTCCATCAAGAGTCATCAAGTTTGCTGCCGTCGGTGAAAGTAGTCAGAGGCTCTGAATCTGGGATGGAGGAAATGTGCTTTCTCCCAAAAAAATTACTTCTAAATTGCCTCAATTGCGCGGGCGATAAAGTTTGAGTCAATCATGCCCCTCCCAAAAAATCATTTAAAGTTGGCGCCTCTGAAAGTGGAGAAATTGCTCCGGTGGAATAATGGTTTGGTATTCTACGAATTTGATTGGTAAGGTTTTGGAAAGTCTTTGCTTTAACTTCTCCCATCTCGGGGTTTTCTGTAAACTTTCCCTCTCAAATCTATTAATTTTCCCTACAGCGTTCATCTCGTAAACTGCACCTAAGGCAACAGAACAAGATCCAAAGGCTCTGTCGACAATTTTTTTTACAATTTCATTATATGTGTTGTGGCCCAGGTGGCGACGGAACTATGGCCACGCATGCCAAGCCGAGAGTCGCGGGTTCGAGTCCCACCAGAGTGGTTACTTTTACCATGTCCTGAGAGGTTTTATCACCACTTAGGGAATGGGTGTTAGAGTTTCGTCTGTTGTTGATGTGAATAATCCGATGTAAAAGGCGTTCATTTTGCTGTTTTAGGGATTTTGAAGAAAAATAAAGAAAAAATTTACATATAATATATAATTTGCATATAAGAAAAAATTCACGTATATTTACATATACATTTAATACATAATTTATATTTATATATTTTATGTTATAATATATTATGATATACTCATTTGATGAAACATTCTAGTTGTTGGAGACAGTTCCCAGCACGCTGCGATATTTTGTCTTAGATTTCTGAAATTCAGCAGGAATTTTCAGCATATTATGGCAAATTTTTATGTCACTGTGACTCCTTGAAAGGGATATTATGCAAGTCCAGGTGAGCTACTGTTAATTACTACTAATTACTACTATATATACCTATATTCGTTTTATTAACGTTCTACGACCCTATCCGATGTCCAATCGCCATTGCTCTGTATTCATCAACAGGTCTTCTGCCAACTGCTTTTCTCTTGGTAAATATTTCTCGGGTTTGGCACCGGGTAAGGCTGTTTAAGGCCTTACCCGGCTGTTACCCGGTGCCAAACCCGAGAAATATTTATCTATAGTATTCGCCGGGAAAGCCTACGATATTTTATGCTTTTCTCTTATTGCCTTTTCTATGCCTTCTCTCCAACTAATCCTAGGCCTTCCTATTTTTTTCTACCTTGTGGAGACCACATTAAAATTTGCTTAGGTAATCTCTCGTGCGTCATAAGTTTTGTGTTTACTTGCCACACAAGCTGTTTTTAAAAATGTCATTGACTTATTGTGTGTTTGACTCCCATCATATTTCTTATTCTCTCGTTCGTGATTCTTTCTCCTCTGGATATACCCGCATTTCGTCTCCAGTAATTCATCTCCGTGACATTTAGCACTTGTTTTGCTTTCTCCTTCATCTGACATATAAGTTTTCTCTCATATGTGATAATGCTTCTGACAATTGAACAACATGTTATTTTTTATTAGCTTTGGATACACTCTGGTCTCATAAAATGCTATTCAACATGGATATTGCCTCTTTTCCCCACAGTTTTTCTTAATATTGCTTCTAAACTGCTCTAATTCCATTTTTCAACAGAACCTGAGTGGAGAGCTGGCGCTGATAACTTTTTTGTTGATGCACCTCAGCACTTCCCTGGTGCTTGATACACCATCTAACTTCCTGTAGACTGCTTGGGAATCGCAAATTCCAATGCCCTTTGAGCTGTATCTCCTCGACGATCGGTATTGATCATTTTAGCATTCTATTACCGTCTTCGCGATAGGTATTCATAGTCAGCTCCTTGGAAAATCATCCACATACTCTTATGTCCTTCTGTATCCTTGCAGCTGTGGTGTGAATCAGTCATAGTTTATTGTTATAGGTTTCATGACCTCCACCTCAAATCGTGACCAACGATAACTTTATAGAGGCTGCTGATTCTTATTTGGTCCCACATTTTCAAAGGAGACTTTATCGGTGGAAAGACAAGTGCCAAGATAAACTTGGTACATTTAGCGGAGTTATTCCCTGGAATACTTGTCTTGCATTGACATCCTGGTACCTTATATTCTCATAGAATGACATAAGATGTGACTGTATTCGAGTCCTGAAAGAGTCCTGTTGCTAGATTTAGTTACAGACACCGAATGTCCCACAAAAGGGACATTGTTGTACTGCCCACGAGTCGAGAAAATTTTTATAATATTTTTTAGGCTTCTAGTTAAATTTATTTCAAATTAAATTGTAATTTAGTCATTAAAAATATGAGAAAATAGATTTAAATAATTAATATGAGACTTCCTCTGCGCGTACTCATAGATGTAAATGCGGCCTCTCTTAATATTAAAGTCATTTTTCTCCAGGTCTCAGGGGGTTAATAGTATTTGCAGAGTATTTTATTCCTGATATAAAAAAAATAATCAGTAGTTGATAAGCATTGCGGATGAAAAACGCATTATTAATGCATTAGAGAATATTATGATGACTACATTCAATTCCATGAAATAAAATTCAATGCATCCGTTGTATTTCTGCTACACAGTCCGTTTAGAAACAAGCGGAGAATGCAACTATTTTTAAGTATGAACGATGAGAGAGAACTGTTAGACGTTATTTTATTTAAAGCTAGAGTTTTCGATAAATTTGAAAGAATTCATTCATTGATGTATGTTGTGAGAATATCACTTCAGCATTCATCACGCATGCAAAACATTTTCTAGCCATGAATAAATTCAACTTTTATCGACAATTCCTGTAGCCAATGAATTGTTATTTTTCCCCTGGTAATTAATTATATTATTGAGAAAGTTTTCTTTAATTCTGGTGCGTATAAATACATAATTTACTTATTGTTAGTGGTAGAGCCATGGAGTTTGATGAAGCTACTTGAGTCGAGCTTTCATTTCAAATGCTTCGATTGCTTCGAAATTAGGATTTCCCTCTCTTAAATTGGCATCGGAATAATTATTTTCCCTAAAATAATCGAATGATTATATGATCATGAGTTGTGAGTAGAATTTGTTGCGATTAGAGAAAAGATCAGTTTCAGTCTTAAACGATGTCTACTCCTCACTCAAATTATCGCCTTAGATTACTTAATTAAAGTTAAAATATTATTTTTCAGCCCTTTTTAAATAATAAACGTAATTTTAATAAATAATTTGTAATTGTTAATAAAATTCTAACCCAACCCGTTCGCAATTTCACCATGAGATTGGATGTTCTCGATTTGGAACGTGATATCGTGTCAAAATATTGATATGATACATTGATTTATTTGTGTGAAAGTGAATGAGAAAGCAAACATTTGGACGACCCAAGAGTAGCCTGGAGGTGAGAGGACTTTAAGAAATTCATACGTGAAAAATGGAGGCATAGTGATGTTTTATGGTAGTGAAATATTGGAACAGAAATCATCGGAAAAGGAATGAAATTAGGGAGGACGTATCCAAAAGCATAGAATTTTATTGGCAGTTTACCAAATGCATTATTATTTCCGAGGTGAATATCAATCTTTCAAACAGAAATCTAAGCTTTTAATGCACAATGAGAACATCTTGGAGTGATGCAAAATAATTGGTGGACGAGGAGTATATAACCGTCAATCTCGAATTGGATTGGAAGAGGCGTGGAATAAATCACATAAACCGAAGATATTTTCAGCATACCTTGTTTATTTATTTTCACGCGAAGGAAAAATGTAGACAATGACACAATAATTATTTCATAAGGTTTCATCAGCACCCATTCAACCATTTAGAGTAATTTTTCTTTCTTGACTTTAAGTTTGTTGTCGATACATGGGGGGGATTAGCCCCAGATGTATCCAAATCAGGCAATATGTTTGTCATTACTTTGGTGTAACATTTTCTCATTCAAAATGTTATTAACTTTAATTCCATAGGAACCCCAATATGTGTCTATAAATACTTTCGTATTGGGAATACTGAGTCCATAAAATAATGCATAAATACTTATTTGATAGTGGATTTATTTTGTCAATTACAGACATAATATTTTCTTAGATGCTGGTGAAGTATTTTACAAATTTTAAGTTTTCCTGCATGAAAAATCTTACAATTAGCAATGCAACTATTTAGTGCTACTATATTTTCGTAAATATTGCTAGCAAAGCAAATAAAATAGATACCGGCTTCCTAATTACGATTCCCTATAGATATTTGACTAGGTAATTAAAAATCAACTGGCCGAAATGGAACTAACTAAGAGCTTGGTGGATTACGCAAGTTATCATTACAGTTAGTTTTGAGTTTGACCTCTCTGCACGTACCCTGTGACTCGAGCCACCGTATTAACTAGATGCCCCATGAAAAGATAAAAGAATACGAAATAGTCGATGATTATAATCCCGAAATTCTCGGCGGCATTCCGGTCGAAGGAATTCCGACCAGAACGCTCGTTTTAAGTCTGCCGCCTGAACCTCCATCCCCTAAAGAGTGAAACGTCCTTTCGGGGCCGTGTTTGTTTGGACTTGAATAAAAAAGCGATGTCCTTCGTAGTAGAAAGCAGGTCCCGTTTCTCAGTGGAAAATTCCACGGGCACACCTATTGGATCCCAGCGAGCGCTCAGGTTGAAAAAAAACCTCCGGGACCAATTTTCAGGGTCGGCGGGTACCTTCTTCGACGAATCTTACCCACAGTTCATCCCAAGGAGTCGGTGACCCCATTATCTGCCCAAAACACACGTGTTTCGTAACGTGCGGATGGTCGAAGATGAACAGCACTATGTATTTCGCCGTGAAACCAGGAAAACGAAGTTAATTTCGAGAGGTTAGTCATAAAAAATTGACGGAGTACTCCACTGCAGACATTTTTGAGAAATTTTTTTTGCTCTGCATAAACTTTTTAAGGTAGTTTGAGCGAAATATCATTTTACCTAGAAATCAATGAATTTGTTCTCATTAAAAGAAAAATATATTACCCTTCCATTGACTCCAAAAATTCAACCTCTTACTACATTCCTTTCCGAGACATTTGCCAGAAAATACCAGCCCTTTTACATGGGAAATGGTACGTGTATGTACTCCAGAGAGACCTCATATTAAAAATGAGGCATTTCCTACACTTAGATCTCGTCAAAAAATCAACAGTGTGTAATTTGTGTGTTTTCTCAACTATTTTTGAAAATTAATCACATTATCACCGCAGTCAATTCTTCGGGATCACAATAAACCTTCAGTTTTGATGGATTTTCAAACTTACCGCGTAAAAAAAATGTGTTAAGAAAAAAATAAGGTAAAGATTTATTTGGATGTTTTAATTTGATTACTTACAATTTCTGTCATGTAAAACTCTATTAATTAAAAGGTATAATTGTGTGTAATTTGTGTGTTTTTTCAACTATTGTTGAAAATTAATCACATTATCACCGCAGTCAATTCTTCGGGATCACAATAAACCTTCCGTTTTGATGGAGGTTCAAACGTACTGCGTGAAAAAAATAAGTCAAGTTAAAGACTTATTTAGATATTTTCATTTGATCACATACGATTTCTGTCATGTCAACTGTATTATAGCACCATTAATAATGCAATATTTAATTCGTGTATCTCACAGCTGGTGAAATTAAAATGTATAATTTGAATATGGTCTCTATTATTATGACTAGGGAACTATCTCGCTCACACTACACGCGATGACCAGCAACATAAGCGCATAATAGCATGCAAATAGCAAGCGCATAATAACAAATAAGCATTTAAATTATTTTTTTTCGATCAGCACCTGAATGCTCTATTTATTAATAACTGGACGCCGTAATATATCGGATCACTGCATCACTTTCCTCTTTGCGAAAAACAAGTGCCTAATGCTATTTTTTCCTGACTCACAGCCGAGGAGAATATTTAAAAATCTGCTGAGTCAGGTTTACGACCAATTTTTTCCGCCAGTTCTCAATCTGAGTTCTTAATGTTAATTTATGCAAAACGTGGTACAGAATATTCGGCAAGCTTCTTGCATAACTTATTTTTTCCCGGAGAAGCCGCGTCGAGTTTCAAGATATCGAGAAAAACTTGCTCGGGCTTCCTTGTTCAAGGTCCAATATCAGCATCAATAGGGAAGAGCTTTTTTTCGCAATCCTACTTTCATTCTGGGAAAAAATGTCTGATATCAGACTCATCAGGTAAGTGCATTGGTCAATGTTAATATAAAACAAGGAATAATGTTTTTACTTCTAGAAACATTAATTTTACACACGAATAGTCAGTGAACAGATCAATACTTTATTGCTTAATCCGGATTTCGATGCCTGGCATCATCTTCAGGTGCTCACTGACGTAGTTTTATTGTCACTTGTGAACTGAACAGTCGAGTGTAAGAGTTATTTGTATTAATCAGCTTCGATCTCCACAAAGTTGAAACATGGGTGAATCATTCTCTCTTTTATTTTAATTTTTATTAATTAATTAATTAATTAATCTTAATTAATAAGGGTAATTTTAAGTTATCGTCACTCTTTCTCTTACATTTTTCATATTTTTATGCTTAAGTATATAATTATTGACGATTTTTATTTGTTGCCATTGCTTACGTCTGAGTGTAGTGTGCTGTTCTCTTCATCATGAGATGGGGCCATTAGCTTATGTGAACTGTCTATACAGTAACCTTGAATCTGCCATAATGTTTCGTTATTGTACAGAGGTCGCCTTGCTTCACCTTGGCCACTATATTTTTGAATACATCCAATTTTTGTTGTAAAAAAAATAAAATGGAGTAATCTAACTTTTCTTGAAAAAAATGTTCATTCTCCAGTATGTACTGAAAGCGAAATACATGCTCAGATCCAGATTGATTGGCATGTGATGAACATGGTCTGTATAATTCTCGGTTCCTGATATGCTACTGATTCCCGAAATGTGGCTTTAGATGATTTTCTCATGTGTAAATTTCAATTGAATTTGGCTACATTCCATATACTTCGAATCAATAATATTTTGCTATTCCTTAGAAATTATATTTTTTGTTATTCACTTAATTTTTAAAAAAATATTTTCAATTTTATGTTTAAAATTTAACCTGATTGCTACTAAAGTAGGAAGCTGGAAAGGTGAAAATTGGTCTAGAATAGAACGAGATTTTTTCCGTGAATTTCGCCAATTTTACGTGCAAAGGTTTTCATTATCAACACTGAAAAAATCGATTTATCGTACACACACACCGGTATATTGTATTGTATACTATAGAATCGTCGTCGACCAGATTTGAGACTACATTTCGCAGTAAAACTCCTTAATATGTACTACTTGATACTCGGGCGAATTGATATTTATTCAAAGCTAATTTATCGATGCATGAAGGTAGCTTGAGCGAGAGAGTTCCACAGTCATAGTCATAGATCGTATTCGAAGTATGCGATTTGATTTCAGCTGCTGTAGGAAGCATGAATTAAATATTGAATTAATAATGGCGCAATGAGTATACTTTGATATGACTGAAATTACCTATAATTTAAATAAAAATATGTATGTAAGTCTTTAAATTGACTCATTTTTTTCACACATTACGCTCAAAAACATCTTAATAAGGGAAGCTTTTTTTTGCACTCTGAAAACATCACTGCGTTAATTACATGATATATTTTCAGAAACACTTGAGAAATTCTACAAATTACTCTCTGTTTATTGTTTGACGATATACTGGTGTTAGAAATTCCTCATTTTAAAATAATGTCTCTCTGGAGTGCATACACGTACCATTTCCCATGTAAATGGGCTGGTATTTTTCGTCAAAAATCTCGTTAATTTGGTAAAATAATTTTTGACGAAATTAATTCGGTAATTAATTTCGTCAAAAATCTCGGTAAAAACTAGGTAATCTGATATTTTAGTATTTTTTGGAAGGATTAGATATTTTTCTTCAAGAAATACAAGATACATTGATTTCTAGGTGAAATGATATTTCGCAAAAAATACCTTAAGAGCCCGTTTGAAAATTTCCGACTTCAAGGATGAATTGCGGCAAAACTAGCTGGGCAGGTATATTTCTCAAAAATCTTGGAAGGTAGTTCGATAAGGGGCTGATATGTTTGTATTTTTTCGGAAGGGTGAGATGTATGAAGGTAGCTTGAGCGAGATAGTTCCGTAGTTATAGATCATATTCGAAGTATACTATTTGATTTCAGCAGCTGTAGGAAGCATGAATTAAATATTGCATTAATATTGGCGCAATGAGTGCACTTTGATATCACTGAAGTTACCTGTAATTTAAATAAAAATATAGTATATAAGTCTTTAAATTGACTTGTTATTCATTATAACTATTTTTATGTATATAATCAATTCTTTAATGAGACCGAATACATTGATCTCTATGTGAATTGATATTTTGCTCGAACCACCTTAAAGAGAAAACTAAGTGTAAAAAATGTATTATTCTTATGTATTATACTTTGAAAGGCAGCTGATAAAAAGAAGGTATTTTCTTCCGGTACCAATGGGTTATGCAATTGAAGGCAGTTTGAAATAATTCGACGTAGCGGAGATCGTTTCTTTCGCTTCGGTCAATCTGGGACTTGAAGGACCAGAGTGACTTCGAAGGCGGTGAAGGACGTGCAGTTCATTTTTATGACCCACTCTATCGAAACTGGTCACCGAATGGAATTATTGCCATGATTCGGCAACTCTTGAGGAGAAATTTAGGGGTACGGGACCTTCCTCTTTCCACAGAAGCCATGCCCACTTTAGAAGGAATTTCTCCTTTATGGGCAAGCTCTGACTCGTATAAATGAAAAGGTCCTCTGGTATCCAGGATTCCGAAACTGAGACCTTGGTGTACAAGTGATCTTTCAATCTTCTTAAAGTTTTCTAGTTTTTTTGTGACAATTACCTCAAAGTACCTCAACAAGTACCTCGCTGTCTGGTTTCGTAAGTCTGCTTACGAAACCAGACAGCGAGAAGAACGAGGATCATTCAATAAGGGAAGGACAGGAAAAATTCGGATTATAAAATGTATTTGGCTTTGTTCTCCTCTGAAGTATTTGGTCAGCCACCCAACGTATGATCTTAAAAGCGTGTAATGACTGACGCTATGTTGTTTCTTGTGGTTTTGTGAAATGCGTTAGCTGTGCAACCATGTAAAAAACCATTTAACAAATCACTTGTTAAGGATATAAGAAAAAATTCAATAATTCAAAGAAATTGTATTAAAAAAGAGTATTTGAAAATGAATTACCTCCTTAAGGTAGTTTGACGAAGTATCATTTTACTTAGAAATCAATGAATTTTGTCCCATTTTAAAGAAAATATATTTCCTTTCCATTGACACCAAAAATTCAACCCCTTACCAAACTACTTTACGAGGTATTTTTCAGAAAATACCACTCATTTTACATGGAATATGGCAGGTTACGCTCTCCAGAGAGACCTTATGTAAAAAATGAGGCGTTTTTAACACCTAGATCTCGTCAAAAAATCAACGGTGTGAAGTTTGTGTGTTTTCTCAACTTTTTTTGAAAATGAATCATATTGCCACCGCAGTAGGTTCTTGGGTATCACTAAAAAATCTTTCGTTTTGAAGGAGTTACAAACGCGCGAAAAAAATAAGTCAAGTTTAAGACGTATTTAGATATTTCCATTTGATTACTTAAACTTTCTGTCATGTAAAGCTGTATTATTGCACCATCAATGATGTAATATTCAATTCGTGTGTCCTACAACTGGTAAAATTAAAACATATAATCGAACATGGTCTCTATTATGATTAGAGAACTATCTCGCACTATCTTAAAGCCACCATGAGGCCGAGCCTTCCGCTAGTACTCTGACATGTGTATCAACTTAGGCGAGTTCCACTTACTGCGATACCTTTACTTATAGGGCTGCAAATACATCTGCATCGTAAACTAGAGAATTGTTACAGTAATATTCTTTCATTACCAGAGTAATTGAATATTTATTGACTGTTTTCAAGTCAGAAACGTCGTTGATATTAGCTATTACCATTGAGGTTACTAGTTGGAAAATATTGGGTTGAACTGCGATAGAAAAATGTGCGAACTCTTCAATTAATGCCAAAATTCCATGTTATACCATGCGTCACACATAGATGATATTCAATAGTGGAAAGACATAGTGTAGGAAACGCTAATGGGGATCTAATCTCTAAAAAAGCCATTCCCAGCTTCGGAGGAGAATTTTTAGAAAATATCAATCTTCCCTACCGGGGATATCTTAAAATTGCGACCTTGAGTAGAAATATCAGCAGGCTTTGGAGAGGAAGGATGTCTCCATCCGATAAGATGATAATTTTTGTAGTGTTGATGCAACCATTTTTTAAAATATGGACGATTGCGTAGGGGCGAAATGCATTTTTATCTGCATTATATTGGCTGACCAAAATTGGGTGCACATGGATTCGAATGACTTAAATTGTCTTTAGAAAATAAACCACTCTTGAAGACACTTTCTATCTACACTTTCAAATTATTTACGCTGTAAAAATATATCTATGGAATAATCTGAATGTTGTGTCTTAATTTTTGTTTTCAACAGAATTTTATAAGCGGAAGCAGGATATTTTTTTAAACTGAACAAATTAAAATGTGTAAATCATTATTTCTCTTGACTCGCATAGTCGAACCAGACCGTCTTAAATCGTGCAATATGAAGGGATTCGCAGTGAGAGTATCTAAGTTGACGAAATCACGCGTCGGACTTTTGAGCTCACGAAAATTTCTTGGACAGCGCCTCCAGTGCTTACATTTCAACCTCCTCGCTTCGGCCACCATCCCCCCTACGAACGCATTGCATGCGCGTGATGCAATGGGGGAACGGCTTCAAGAGGCTCGCGCGCAAACGGGAAGTTTACCGGTCGGGGATGGTCGAGATGACCCCTTTTTGCAGCATTCACTCCTCGGCGAGCCATGTGCCCTGGGCAGTTAATAAAACAAATTGCTCGACCCCCTTCTTCAATGGCGCTGGAATCGGCGCGCTCCGCGAAACACGTATATACAAGCCTTTAAGTACCGATTCACGTCGTGATCGGGCAACGATTCTTGAATGGCGGGTAATTGTGCAATATGGAAAGGTTACACTGTCTGTGCGAGTGAGAAGATCTAGTGTCACACTGTTGCGTCTCGTCTTACACTTTCCCGTAGCCAAGTCTATGTCTAGAAACTTTTCTCTGATTAATTATTCGCATCGGAGCTTGTCAAAATTTTCGATGGAGAGAGTTATATTTTTGTTTACGAATTAGCTAAATGAATGGATACATTTTGTGACACAGCAGCCACATGGTAACAGTATTAAAAGGAGAAATATATCACCATATATTGGCCCTAATTCCCCATGTACCGGTGACCATATGCAGGCAATTAAATCTAAGGCCGTGTCTCTATTACGTCTTCTATACCGTTTCACAGATATCTCAAATTGTCGAAAAATACAGTCCTATACCTCATCCATTGTTATTCCTATATTCACGTATTGCTCCCCAATGCGGTCTATGTCGACAGCCAAAAATCTTGCCTCCCTTAAGGTTGTTTGAGCGAAATATTGTTTTACCTAGAAATCAATGAATTTGGTCTCATTTTAAAGAAAAATATCTCACCCTTCTAATGACATCAAAAATTCAACCCCTCACCGAATTACTTTCGGAGATATTTGCCAAAATATACTAGCCCTTTTACATGGGGAATGGTACGTGTATGCACTCCAAGGAGACATTATTTACAAAATGAGGAATTTCTAACACTTAGATGTCGTAAATAAACTAGCAGCGTGTATCTTGTATGTTTTCTCAACTATTTTTGAAAATCAATCATATTATCACCACAGTAGGTTTTTAGGAATTACAAAAAAACTTTCGTTTTGGAGGAGTTTCAAACGCACCGCGCGAAAATAGTGAGTCAAGTTAAAGACTTATTTAGATTTTTATACTAAATTACTTACAATTTCTGTCAGATAAAACTATATTATTGAACCAATAATAACGCAATAATTAATTGATGTGTTTTACAGCTGGTGAAATTAATCATTGATCTGGTGTGTAAAAAAGTACAGAGTTATAAATTTTCAGTCGCATTCCGTGTGATGAAAATTGCCCAATCAGAGACAGATTTGCGATGTCCTACGATATCATCAACGTCGCTTCACTCGCTATGACTACACTCTTGTTACAACTGGTTACTACACACGCCTTGGATAATAACGATTATATTTTGTTTCCCAATGACAATCAAAAGGATAACAAGGTGCGCCACAGACTCGCTGGTTCAGATCGATTTGAAATCTCAGACTGGCTGAGATCGATCCCACTTGTCCGATGAATTTACCTGACCGAGCTGATCTGGTTGGATTGATCTGAGAATGGTTGATAAATGTAGTGGATATCAAAGTTCCTTCGCGTCCTTCCAGGGCTAACTCATTCCTCTACACCCCAGTTCCAAGCTCCTTGGAACTTAAATGAATTCATCATCAGCAAATCTATATGTGGACCCCAGAAGTCAAGGGGTCTAAGTGACATTTTTGAAAAAAATAAGTTAGGTACAGGAATGGGATGTGAAAATATTAATCTTTTAGGTGGTAAAGGGATCCAAGTGATTTTATTGACAGGTGCTGCTGTGTAGGGTAATGCCTCTTAACTACTTAGTGGGTTGTACCAAACATTTTCAACTTTGACTTAAGTTTTCTCTAAACAATGGTTTTGTTACTTAGACCCTTTGACTTCTCGGGTCCTCATATGTGCTGTGATAGCTGATAATGCCTATGCTTTTAGTTATGGTCTGTGAATCTCAAGAATAGTCATATGCCTTGAATTTTTTTTGTTACAACGAAATTTTTAACTTTTCCGCTTTTTAAAATGCATATTAACAATCTGTATTATTGAGCAGTTAAGCAGCTATTCCATTTTTTAAAGGAAAAAAAAAGATTATCAGTAATGAAACGTTCGCTCTCCTTCTGTCTCTCCTCCCTAATAAATTCACTTCCTTACTGATATCGATTCCTTTTCTCAATCGCCTAAACACTTCACCAACTTGGCTAATGAACATCTTTACTTAAATTAACTACGAACGTAGGCAGTAACGAACTTAAACGCCAACTCGAGGTCATATTAGTTCATCTACATCTACATACTAACCTACGAGCCTCCGCTTGGGCGAGTGGCAGGGGATATTAAGACACCAGCCGTGTAAAGATATAAGGGATAAGGTTTTGGGAGGTGAAATGGTGACGTGTATTATGGGAGTGTATTTAGTGGAGCTCAGTTATAATTGTGGTCACTTGTTGTGCGCGGACAGAACGAGTTTTTGTACCTATCAGTTCGGCAGTGTATCTCTCTTATTTTATCGCATCTGTCAGACCTAGAGATGTAGTGAGGCGTCATGATAATATTCTCTGTGTCGCTCTGAAACACACCAGTTCTGAATTTCTCAAGCAAGCTATACGTAGCGTGTCGCCTACGAGTCTGTAGGGGCTCCCACCTTAATCCCTCTAAAAGCTGTGAAACACTATATGTTCGCTCGTCGCAGTTTTTAACGAACGGTGCTTTTCCTTGTATTTTATTAATATTTTTCGGTTAAAACTTTATGACCAGAGTCCCAAGTGCTCGCATCTCGAGGATACAAAAGAAGGCTCGTTAAAATTTCAACTCTACCGGGAAAAATTGTTGACGCCAATCAATTTTCCATTCAAGCGCTCATCAATAATCAACCGAAGGAATTTGGACCTTGAAACAGCGTTGGGGGCTTCAGGAGTATATTCTTTTTATTGAAGTATTATGTCACCCGATTGGTAGGTTTTTTGGACAGTTTTTATCGTACTGGCACATCGTTCCGTTTTGTCTCCTAGGCATGACCTGCCCTTAGATCCCTCTTGAATTCTGCTTGTCGTACCACCATATATTTAAATGTGATAAAATTATTTTTAATTAAGGTTCTATGACGCTAGATCATTGTTCCACAATATTGTGAAAATTACCAATTCGTGAAATCGGCCATTTTGCCATGCTTTGATTTATGACTTCTCGCATTGAGCAAGTGAATGACATCGTCGCTAGATGAGTTTCGGGAGGAAGGCGAAGACATTCTCTCCAATGACGTGTGTTATGTACATACTATCATGCAGACCTAATGTTAGTGTGGGACGCGTCAATGTCCAGGTCAATGGTATTTGGATGGCGACGTTGGAATAATACGGGTTACAAGATAGTGAGAGAGGGTTTGAAGATTATCGATGAATAGAAAGGTTTCTTGAGGGAGCCAGTCGGTGTGAGTGGGGTTTTACCGGTTTTCCCAACGCCTAGGGCAAATGCCGGACCGTATGCCATTCCGGAACAAATCAAATGAAATACAAACCAAATGTGTGACTAATCATCTCAATATTTGCGTTTTATGAGTTGTTTTTTGATTTATGTCAATTACCTGCAAAAACATTTTTATATAAACTTAACTATTTAATGTATAGAGGACCCTGACGAGGATAATTCCCATAACGGGGATCTTTATTATTATAATAATTGTTGCAGATCTCAGTGGTTTCAGGCTCAACTTGTGGAAATTCATTGTAAATAATGAGAAAAGAAAACTTTGTTCTATTCCACCAATTTATTTTCAGGTACTACTAGTCTCGACGTAGAGGTATCATCTTCAGGTACCTAAATAAATTTTTGGGATAGAACAAAGTTCTCTTCTTTTCATTACTAATGTTGTAGTTATTTCATGGGAAAATGAACATATTTTTAGTTTGCAATTTCAATTGAGGGGGGCCAAAGTACATCCTGGGCTGCAATACCAGGAGAGCTAACAACGCTAACAAAGTATGGAATAAATACTGCACACTTCCGAGATATCTGAAAATGAGGAATTATTAAGGAATAGATCGGTTTCCTCGGAAGGGAATGGAGTCCTGCAGCAAAACCAATCTTAGCATCGATGACTGCTGCATCATACGAAGTAGAGGGAATCCTAAAATAAATTTATGAATCCATAGTAGTGACTAATAGGGGCACTAAAGTCAGAGACTGGAAACCTCGGGTCCACTTTTGATTGGTGGGCCACGGAATATGGCGGAAGCAATGAGAATCGCGCGTTTTGAACGAAGAGCGGGACAAGTACTTGTAAACATTGCTTAGCAACAACGTAATCTTTATTTTTATACGAGTTATTTATTAGTAAACATTAATTTGAACATGTATTTTTAAAAATAGTTGATTAATTAAAGCAATGATTTTATGTTAAAATTTTCAAGTGGTTAATGAACTGTTTGATTAAATTAAGCACCCAGAGCGGGCCATCCAACATGGCCGGTTTCCAGTCTCTGAGTTGAAGGTCTCTAGTGACTACTTGCTACCGTTTCCAAGGAATATTGTGGTTTCAAGAAATAATCAACGCGCAATTATCTCTGAAGTCTACCTTTCTTGCAATGTTGTTGGCTGCTGATAACCGTTGCCAAAGAATAGGGTGATTTAAATTGATACTTTTATTGCTCATTTCGTGATCTATTTAAGTTTCGCCTACTTCTAAGTTCGTACATGTTCAGGTCACATCATTGTCTCCTCACGAATACCTCTGTATTGTTACGCCTTGAGAAAACGTACTTGACGACGTGACATGAAACGCATGAACTGAAGTGAAAGTGTGGAGGATCGGAGTAAGTACTGGTGCTGAATGAAACCGTGCATCGTGATAATAGTATATATATATTGTGATGCCAGGGGGAAGAAAGGGTTAAAGAGCACGACATTTCATGAGCCTTGCATAATACAGCACTTGAGCGGGCGGACAACTGGAGAGTTGAGTGTCCCAAAGAAAATGCGGAAGAGAGACGGTGTAAATAGGTCTTTAGAAAAGCGAAAGAATGGAGGGAAACTTGGGCATTGAGTTGAAAAAAGTGGAGAAAGCCGGCTTCTAATTCAATAATTTCCCAAGTTATTTCTCATGTTAATGTTTCATGTGCGCAGAAGAATGAGATCAAAACCGAGCAAGAAATCGAGAAACACTACGATGACCGTTCCGACTAGAGAAGAGCAATTAGGAGAACATTCAACCATTCATCATCTGTTATGGAAGACTCATTCAATTCATATAAGTCAAATAGTGCTTTGTTGCAACTTTTTTAAACATTCCTTCTCCAAATATAACCTTTACCCTTTGCAGTAGAGTTGTGTAAAAGGCCTCGGGCGAACTCAAGAATGAATTCTACGTAAAGAAAAACAATTATAAAAGCTAGTCTTTTAACGTCTGCTGTAATTCCAAGCTAATTTAAACCTATACAGAGCTAGAGGATGCGATGAATCCATAATTAGTTGGAAGCATATGATTCAGGACCTTATAGATAGCTATAGTCGTTTCGTTACCTTGTTTAGTGGGAATACAATGACTGGACGGTTAAAGAAAGACGAAAGAAAGAAAGATATTTATTGTTCTAGGACTCTTGTCCTCTAAGAACAAATACAATTTACTTATACAAATTCTTAGAGTAGATTTAAACATGGAATTAATTAAACATAAAATCATGAAATCAACTCAACTTACTCATTGTGAGCGATAAACTAACAGGAAAATATAACAAAAGAGTTCCATTTTACAAAGAAATCATATCATCACTACACTACTACAACAACAACAACATTATACAAAGAAAAGCATATGATACGCAACGTTCCAGTGACAAATCACAGAACCAACGAGGAAGAAGTTTTAGGAATAGCAATGAGTAACATGACGAAAAGAACAAACAACCAAAGAAATATAAGAGATACACATTTTTCTTCAATTAACCAATAAGTTATTATGGGGCAGTAAGTAATAAGTTATAGACTTTTGCCTTGAACGATTTCAAAAACCGAGTATTTTTAACATCATCTGGCGGATTATTTCAGAGATTGGATGCTACAACCTGGAATGACTTCTGGAAAGAAGTTGTGCGATGAGCGGGATAGTAGATTAAGTTAGCATCTGATCTTGTAGTCATAATATTATTTTTAGGCTTAGTTTTAAAAAGGTTGTGTAAATATTCTGGATTTTGATAAAGAAACAATACGTAAAGGAACGCAGCGAGGAAATATTTTCGTCGTTTTTTAGTGGAAAGCCATCCGATTTCATTGAGGTATGGCGATATATGTACATCTCTTCGAAGGTTGAAGACAAATCTTACACAGGAATTTAATTGGCGTTGAAGTTTTAAATCAAGTTCATCTGGGATATCATTATAAACTAAACAGCAGTAATCGAAATGCGGAAAAACAATGGAGGATATTAACATAGGGAAAGGGGGAAGAAAACTCCAAGAGTGAATCATGAATGTATTTCATTGATATGAAACAGCAATTCAATTTTAAGCACTTAAGAATTCAATATTTTCAGACGTAACCTTGTGGAAGTCCATGATTGCAAATTATAATGACAATACCAACTATGTTTCAATCCACAGAGTCACAGAGAGGTACCAAAAGATGACGCAGTTTCGTTGAAACTAGTCGTACCAATAAAACAACTCTGTGGGTTGAAATATAGTTGGTATTGTCATTAAAAATTTTGAGCGCCTATGTTTCTAATCAGGCTTTAATCGAAAAATATGCTTCATTAGTTCATTTCCATCTGCCTGTTCCCAATTTTAGGGGTCACTATCTTTTATTCTTCTCCTCCACTTTTACCCAGCCTGTGCATCCACCTTATGTCACACACGTCGCGAAATCCCACAACCCATTCTCCGTTAAAATTGAGAACCTCTAAAAGTTATCCTCAAATTTTAGTTAGTTAAACAAACGAATCACTTATTCCCTTCAAACGAATTCAATCTAGCTGACATGAAGTCCATCCTATCGGTGTAAATGAGACAAAAGATGTTTTTAATCGGTTCTAAATTTCAAAATATGACCAAGAATTTCATCCACGTGCACACTTCCTGTTCCCCGAGGAATTGAAAGCAATGGATTCGTTCTTGGGACCATATCTTTCGCGACACATAGAAAATTCAATTCATGTTCACGATTTGAGACACTCATACGTACTCACTCAGCTGTAGGAGAGCGATCGGCGCCTGATTTGAGAAACTGTTTTCAAATGTTGTTAAAGGTTACTCGGGGTTTTCACCGGGATGAACGAGTCGTCCATCGTCTTCAGGGCATGATTTTCAATCGCCATGGGCATCGTCATCAGGGCATGAAAAGTCATGCGCTGATGGTGATGGACGACTCGTTAATCGAAACGTCTTCCACATTTTTCGCCAAGATGGAGAGTCTGACCCGGTGGAAAGCCCGAGTAACCTATAAAGGGAAAGGAAAAGCCTTATATATGTGCTCAAATGCTTACAAATTCGAACGCCACCAGCCAAGTCCAGGTTGTTTAATGTGATTGGTATCTGGTGATCCTTCTAATTCTAGTAAATCACTCATCTTAAAAGAAGAGTGACTGATCCGTCTCTCTCAGAATATGTGACTTTTTACGCTCTTTTGATTTAATTCAAAGAAAGCCCTGCACTTACCCAATAACCGACCGCTACGTTTAATGATGAATCTTGATTTATGTTCTTGGCGGGTTTGTTATTTGTGGAAGCGAAAGACAGCTGAGGTCATGCGCGCTGTCGAGGGCAGGTGGATTGGTTTAAATGGAATGGTGTACCCGGGAAACGGAGGTAGATCAGAAAGAAACCCGCCGTTGGTGTTAGCCTACTCTAAACACGTAGCGTGCTGGGTTTTAAATTGAAGGTCCTCTCAGAAAAACTGTGGATTTTACACACTTCCCCAGCTTGTGAAAGAAGACTCTCTTAAATCTAGGTAATGAACTTATATTCACCATTTAATTTTATTTTGGCACTTTTGGCCATCTGTATGTCTACCAGAAAGACCGCAGCCACACGATTATCCAGCTGCTGTTTAACAATGATAAATCATGGAAGTCCCGGTACGTCCATCGTCCTTCTCAGAAAATATAGGAGGACGTACCATTATGTACATAGCACTCAAAGGGTTAAAAATATTTAGTTCGTCAATAATATCGCTAAAAAATCTCTGTTGTAAAATTAAGCAATTTAGAAGGTGCTTTAAATTATCCTTTTGGATAAAAACGATTCCTATACATTCCTGCAATACCTACAATACCAAATTGTTGACTCTCTACTCTCTCTATAAGCGAAACAAGACTCTGTGTAATCCAGTTATTGAATTAATGAAAGTTGGCAAAATTAAAGAAGTTATTTCATTCCTCCATATTAAGCCAGAAACGTCTCTTTTTACTAATTAATGAGCTTATATTTACTATTAAAATTTATTTTGGCACTTTGTGGTCATATGTATGCCTAACGGAAGATTGCATCCTTACCATGACATCCAACTGCTGTCCAATAATGATATTCCATGGACGTCCTTCTACGCCCATCGTCCTCTTAGAACAAATAGGAGTACGGGCTATTACGTTCATAGCATTCAAAGTGAAAAAAAGACGCCAAGGGCACTATAGCTTTACGCACTACGCTACAGACGTAGTAGTGCCACAGAGATCTTCTTTGAACAACTGATTAGGCCTCGGTATGACTGGCTCTATCAGGAACATTTGTTATTGCTCCCACCAGTTCAGATATAAAGTTCACTGGAACGCGAAAGCCCTTCCACAGCGCCACAGTTATATTCTAAGGGGAAAAAAGATTTGGCCATCTCCGGAAAACTGTCTGACCTTTATAGAATTTTAACTTGGGCTCTCCAAACGTGAAGCCACTATTTTACCCACCACACCTACTTCAACCCTGCAGTTTTCTCTCTTGACCTTCTTTGGTGGTAGAATACATTTTATGTACTGTTAAATCTCCTTTTGTGGGATATAACCAGGAAACAGTATGTGAAAACATTCGTGTGGAGCGTGGCACTCTATGGATCGAAAGCATGGACCATTGGAAAAGCTGACCAGAAAAGAATAGAAGCCTTCGAAACCTGGTGCTGGACGAGGATGCTGAAGATAAAATGGACGGAAAAAATAAGAAATGATGAAGTATACCGAAGAGTAGAGGAGGAGAGGACCATATGGAACACAATACAGAATAGAAGAAGAAGATGGTTTGGACACACCCTGAGACACAATGGATTTGTGAAGAGCGTAACTGAAGGCAAAATAGAGGGAAAAGTCCCCAGAGGAAACCTATGAATAATTTAATTGACCAAATAAAGAGGAAAGTACATAGGAAGAGAAACCAAGAGGTAAAGGAAGGGTGAGATTTTAGATAGGGAAGGGTGGAGGGTTGCAGTCAACCAATCTTAGGATTGAGCAACCAGTGATGATGGGGTAAAAACGTGGGTTCTGAGAAAAGATGATGAGGATAGGCTGCAGACTATCGAGGTATGGGTGTGGAGGAGGATGGAAAAGGTTCGGTGGACGACAAGGAGGACTAACGTGGAAGTGCGTAGTATGGTTGGTGAGAAAAGGCAACTTCTAAATGAGATAAAGAGGGGACAAAGTGGCTGGAAGAGGTAACGGGGGTGAAAGTAGAGGAAAGGATATTGGGCAAATGGGGAAGGGGAAGAAGGATAGCAAATTACATGGACGGGATGAGAGATGGTAGGGCTTACGCTGGGATGAAGAATAAAACAATAAACGTTAATGAGGCCCTCATTTTATAAAAAAACAGCGGATTTGTACTTACTTCCAGTTTAACCGAAACTTAGTGCTATTACTCAATAATTACAACTTAAGGTATTAGTAAAACTCTATGAAAAACCTCGGAAGGACGAGTGAAATGAGCTTTTCTTTGGTTACGTTACAATCGTACACACATTTACATCTACGTACACGAAATACCGTGCAAGCCACCACTAGGGTGTGTGGCACGGCGTGATTCCACACCAGGCATCTCATCCCAGTTCAAAGCTGAACCACGCACGTCCCCCCGAATGCCAGACGTAGGCCAAATCAGTCAGGGCAACGGTACGTAGTCAGACCACAAACCAGGAGAGTGATACGTAGAAGAACATGCTACCAAGCTGCAGACTACTCAAGATATAACTACTGGTTAGTATTATTAATGCGACAGATAAATAGCGCTACAAGGTACTAAAGCATGCAAGAGTATATCATGCCGGAGATTGCATGCGAGGTTAGTATCAAATTTTCATGTTAAGTTATTTAGCACTACTGAAAAAACCTATTTAACCTAGTCAGTATCCTAGAACTGATCTATCGCAACTATTATAGTCCCTCATCGTGCGTGGAAAAACTGAAATTTTGAATCTATCGGTTCTGCAGTCAATTTCCTTAATCTTATTCCTGTGATCGTTCCTACCATAATAGTTTGGCTCTGGCAAAATATTTTGAACGTCCGGCAAAAAATAGTCTACATCAAACTTTTGTAAAAGATGTAATCTACTAGAATATTTCTACCTTCGATCGGGTAGAGGAGAGCTCACAATGCTTACTAGTTGAAGAATGAAAAAATGTACGTTTACAAGGACCTCCAATCCTTAGGATTTGTAACGACTTCCGGTTTAACATGCTCTTAGTGCCAAATTACTCAATAATAATAACTTAACATCTTAGCGAAACTGTATGAAAACCTGAGAGTATGAGTGAAATAGGCTTTTCTTTGGTAATATTGCTGTCGCACACACAATGATTACTTGTTGAAGAATGAAACAATATTCATTTACAAGGACCTCCTTTTGTAAAAATCCTTAGGATTTGTAGTGACTTCCAATTAAACCTACCCTTAGTGGTAGATTACTCAATGATAATAACTTAAAGTTCTTAGCAAAACTCTGTTTACTACCTGAGAGTATGAGTGCTTTGGTAGCATTATAATCGTGCACACCATTCTTGCTGGTTGAAGAATGAAACAATATTCATCAACAAGGACGTCCATTCGTAAAAATCCTTAGGATTTGTAGAGAACTCCGCTTTAACCTACCCTTAGCGGTAGATTAAACAATAATTATAACTCAGGTTGTTAGCAAAACTCTCTGAAAAACCTGAAGAGTACGAGTGAAATGAGCTTTTCTTTGGTAACATTTAAATAGTACACGCAATGCGTACTAATTGAAGAATGAAACAATACACGCCAACAAGGACCTCCATTTGTAAATATGTGTAAATTTATATTCATACAAAACACAATTTAATATGCGCATTCCAGAATTGTTATTAACAAAGGTCTTCATTCAAGGTTTTTCAGAAATTGAAACGAATAGCGAAATCACCAGATAGCTCATATGGCGGAAAATTGACATGAAAAGAGCGTTTAGCATTTCCAAGTTTAGTTTTGACAACTAAAATTGTTCACCTGCGTGGAATATTCTTGATTTATTTTAATAGTTATTTTGACTTATTCGGATTAATGTTATGCTTACTAGTTGAAGAATGAAACAATATTTGTCAACAACGACCTCCATTTGTAAAAATCCTTAAAATTTGTTGTGACTATCTCCTCAATCTACCCTTAACGGTAGGTTTCTCAATAATTACAACTCGGGTTGTTCGCAAAACTCTGTAGAAAAACTGAAAAGTACGAGTGTTATGAGCTTTTCTTTGGTAACATTACGATCGCGCACACAATTCTTTACGAGCTGGGGTGAAGAAAGAACCCCCTTGGAATGCCAAATCACTTTCACTTTCCCGTAAGTGGGGAGCCGTGATTGCATTTCCCATCGCGGGGGGAATTTTTGAAGATCACGACTCCTCAGGGCAAGGTCTCTTCCTCATTCCAAACTCCTCTCGACCGCTTCTTTTATTTTTCGCCCGCTTCGCGCCTTTTTGATTCGAAATTCGAGTGTAGAGGGTGGGAGGTTAGAGAGGGAAGGAAGGGGGCGTCGCTCCCGCCCGTCTGCAAGTGGAACGGTGAAAATTAACTTTCGTCAATTAGCGCTGCAGCGGTGCGCATGCGCGGACGAAAGAGAAATTCTCAATTCGGATGGACCAAGAGTGAAAGGTAACCCAAATAGCTCGGAAGGAGGAGAAAAAATAATATTGAAAAAAATAAAAATAGTTTCGCATCCCCCATCTCTGCGTCACGGAGTCATTAAGGTGGGCGAGTTACAGCATTTCACGCCGCCCGGTAACAACTTCGCTCTCACTGGCTCCATGCTTCGTGTGTTCTTGATGCTTATAGGATTACAAGAGCAAAACAATTTACGTGTTTTTCGCCTAGTCAGTGTTCACAATGCGCTTGGGATCGAATCGGCGTTGATGTTTTAGCTGCAAATCTGGGATTCAATTATGAAATTTTGCCAAACGCCTCCTTAGCTAGCGCTATTCTCTTCCGTATGTCTTTGCTAATATGTCCGTTGTCATCTAGCGTGCTACCTAAGTAATTAAATTGTTCTACTCGCTCGAGTTTGTGTCCTCCAACTCAAATGACTAGCCTCGCTTTCTCTGTCCTAGAGAACCTTATTACTTTTGTTTTCTTAGAGGCCTATAGGTGAGAGCGAAATTCCACGATTGAATACTGCATCTTCTCTCAATCTGGCGTGTAATAATTATTGAATTAGAGCAGGGGGTATTTTGGCATATCGTGTTCATGCATTCGCGCACGTGTTCTTGAAAATCACTGCTTTACACGGCGCAATTTGAAATGCACGTTTGTGCACAAATCAGATTGAGCAATTAAGTGCCCCATGTAAAGCGGGCTTTAGGAGGACTACGTTACGACTACGTGAGTCAAAACAAGCACTGGGTTCCTTTTGATTCATGCTGTAAACAAAACTGCTGCTTTTAAAAAGCCTTAGCACTTGAAAAACCAAAATATGATGCAAATTATGCCGTTGCAAGGCAACAATGTTGACAAATATATTTTAATAAACAATTTTTCCTGCTTCTAAAAACGACAGCAGCGTCATTTATTCGAGACTCGCATTTTGACTTCGGTTTCAATGTTTTTTAAGTAGCTGAAAAGTAAGAAAAAATAAGTTGAATTGGTGCCTTTATTTTACTGCCACTCTCCTGCGGGGGAATCCACTTCATATTTTTTTTCGCGAAAATTACTTTATTTTTTCGCCTACTCAGTATTCACAATGCCTTTGGGATCGAATCGGCGTTGATGTTTTAGCTGCAAATCTGGGATTCAATTATGAAATTTTGCCAACATTGCGAGTGTAGAATGGATCGTGTTTGAGATATGTCAAATATGCGATGTTCACTACGTTTACCAATCGATCTCAGATCGATTTGGCCAATTCAGCTCGGTATGGGGCTAGTGGGATCGATATGAGAAGCGAGCTAACTCGGCCCGCTTTCTCTACCAGTCTGAGATTTCAAATCGGTATGAACCGATTCAAATCAATGTAGGCTCGCTTATATTGTTTAGATCGGTCCGAGTTCAGATAGTTCTGAGTTCGATTGGTAAACATAGTGAATGTTAAATTAGATGTTTATTTTGAATTCTAACAGTGCAAAACTTACTGTGTGCGTTTCTGAATTGCTAGATCTTCATTCAAGGTTTTTCAGGATGCCTTTGAAGGCTTGATCGTGTAAATTCCTAATACACCTGACCGGCGATTGGGAGATCCGAGTTCGTATCCTGGTCAAGTCAAATGATTTTCTCATGGCGAATTAAATCCCTTAGTGTGTATGCCCTAGTGCGAGTGACTTCGTATCATTCATTTGCAAATGCAGTGATTGGAAATGGACCTTGAATATAAATTCGTTTGCATCTTTACGATTCTACATACTACCCTGCGAGCCGCCGCATGGGCATGTGGCAGGGAATGTTAGGGCACCAGCCGGGTAAAGATGTAAGGGATAAGGTTTTGGGAGGTGAAATGGTGACGTGTATAATGGGAGTGTGTTTAGTGGAGTTCTGTTTTATTGTGGTCGCCTATTGTGCGGGGAAAGAACGAGTTTTTGTACCTATCTGTTCGGGAATATATCCTAGGCTTGTACGATGAACGAATTTGCCCATCGAGGGTCGATGAAAAAAAATCATCGAGATGATTCGGTTTGGATGTTTGTCATCGACGACGATGAGTCAATGAATTCATCGCCGTCGATGAGTCGATGAACTCACCCACCTCGATAAGTCAAAGAATTCATTCATCGCCGACGGAGAGGTAGGGATAGGCACGGGCGGGCGACGCAACACAAATAATTATCATCTAATGGGGATGGATTCATTGACTCATCTACATCGGTGAATTCATCGACTCATTGACGTCAGTTAATTCATCGACTCATCGACGTCAGTTAATTCATCGACTCATCGACGTCAGTTAATTCATCGACTCATCGACGTCGGTGAATTCATGGAGTCATCGACGATGATAAATTCATCGACTTTGATGATCGATGACATTCATTGTAATGGACGCGCTTCATCGCAACGCGATGACTAAAATCATCGACGATGAATTCGATGAATCGAATCATCGCACAAGTCTTATATATCTCTCTTATTTTATCGCTTCTGTCAGACCTAGAGATGTAGTGAGGCGTCATGATAATATTCTCTGTGTCCCTCTGAAACACACCTGTTCTGAATTTCTCAAGCAAACTAAACCTCGTCTATAGCCTCCTAGGTATCTAGTAGCTCCCAACCGTATCCCTCGAAAAGCTGAGGAGCACAATATGCTCGCTCAAAGCAGTTTTTCTTTGTATTTTTTTATTTTTGTTTGGTTAAAGCTTTATGTCCTTCCTTTCTTTCCTAAATGCGTACCCGAGGTGTGGCCTAACCAGAGTAAATTAGCACCTCTCTTTTACTTTTCCATCCGATGAGTCTGTTATACTATTGATAATTCCCAGTTACTTTAATGAATTGCTGCATAATCTTTGTATATGTGTTTCCCAGTTTTATATGCCTGATGTTATAAATTATCAGCTATAACTTTCTTGACCATGTTAATATATATGACAACAAGATTCTTAGATTGTGGTCATTTATGTATTTTTCTCATGTCCAACGTTTGGTTGTAGTTGTGTACTTTGTTGATACTTCAATGTTACTAATCTCAGTGCCTTGATGATGCCAAAAAATGTGGTAAAACGTTGGCTGTAAGACAAATGCAGAAGTGACTACAATTCAAGAATCTTGTTGTTATATATCGTCATAAATAACGGTAATACAGGGTGTGGCAGCATAATTAGCTGACTTTAAGGCTAAATAAAACAAAAGACGTTATAGATATCATTGTAATTTTTTCGCCAAATTCTACAATATGCGTTTCAATCATTAATGTGTTGTGCATGTCAAGATGAATATGCTGGACAAAAACTTGTTCAATTACAGGGTCGTATTTGAACCTCGCTTCCTGGCACCATATTCAAATTAGCAAGCTATGCATTCGCACCCTGCAAAACTGCAAAATTTTTATTTGGACTAGGTATCGCGTTAGCATGGAATAGAAAAATAAATCTATTACTCCGGGAAAAGTATATCCCTTAGGAACATATATGGTTGTACATGTCTTTAGAGTCAAACAAATATAACAATGGCAAGATATATGAGATATATTAATATTACAGAATCTGACATAATATTTAACAAAATGGCAAAATTACAAAAATACATAAAAATGTATCTGATGGTGTACAATGTAGCATAATATTTAGTTCACTTGAAGTAATATTTCATGATACTTCCTATTGAGTTTATTTGCATTTTCAGATTTTTACGTCTTCTTACGAATATATTCGTTTTACGTATGCAGGTATGCGATAGTCTGGTATATAAAGTTCTTCCATGCGGCGTGTTGGACGTTTATTCGTTCCAACACTGCATTGTTCATTCCGGTATAAATATGTGGGAAGTTCTGTTGTCATTAACTTGTGCATGAATGCTGCCTTATTAAGTAAGCGCATATTTTGTATTTTTAGCCATCTGAAATTTTTAAATATGGCGTCACATGTTCATAATATGTGATGTCAAATGTGATGCCATGGGGAAAATAATATACAGGGTGTCTCATAAATGTCACTCCACAGTGACACTGGAGCTAGGGCAGCCTAAGAGGAACCGAAATAGCCTAATATGAGCTCAGTAAAAGTTGCTTGGTTTTCGAGATATTTCCAAATTAAAGCTTTCTAAAAAATTTCACTTTTTTACATTTCTAGTCCCAGAATTCACTTGAATAGCTCTCAATTTGGCTCTCTGATGGGGCTACTGCCACAAATTAACAAACAAAGTACTCTATCCATCCCATTTTTTGAAAGCCGATAAAGTTAGACAGGTATAGCGGCTTTCGCGTTTCTTTTGTTTGTTCGGACCCCATGACCCCCCTCCCTCTCGGGCCTCTGTTCCAGGTAGAAGTCGGCACATGAGTCACAGTTGGAAGATTAAAAGAGCGGCCCTAATGAGAACGTTTAATTATCCGATTGGATTCTGGGACCAGAAATGTAAAAAAAGTGAAATTTTTGAAAAAGCTTTAATTTGGCAATATCTCGAAAACCGTGCAACTTTTACTGAGGTCATATTAGGCTGGTTCGGTTCCTCTTAGGCTGCCCTAGCTCCAGTGTCTCTGTGGCGTGACATTTATGGGACACCCTGTATAGCGCATATTCAATTGTATCGCCGTCTCGTGATGGTTGTTTAATGTAATCTCTCTCTCTCTCTGTTTCCATGGTTCGTTCTTAAAACGCCTCTGAGCAGCCGAGTGGATGCGAGCTTGCAAGAGGGCCGACCCGAAATTGGACGATTGCCTGAGGGATGCCTTCCAGTTTATGTTCCCGAACTTGGCGAGGGGTAAGTGAACAAGTTGAAGCGCTAGCGGCGTGAAAGTGAAAACTCATGAACGCGGAGAGCAAGTGGATGGAGGTGGAGGGGGGGGGGGGGGGAACGGGAGTGACATCAAAGAGCGTATGCAAACGGAGTGAGAGTGACCGGCGCCTCTGGAAAAAAATATGGTCATAATGAAGAAATGGTGGGGGGGAGGGTCCACGCTCTGGTGATTTCGTTCACGGGCGTACATAGCCATTTTCAAACATTCATCGTATTTTCCGACGTAACTGTATGAGGCTCTAAAAAAATACTTGCCTCAGTAACTGCAATGCAACTAATAAAAGTGATTTCGAAAATAATCTCGTCTTGGATACACACAAATATATGTACCCGTAATTTCAATGGCTCTCACTTTAGCAGACTATTTTTGAAGTATTCTACCGGTTAAGGTAGGTTTCATCGAATGTAAGAGAATCTCCTCCCGGTTTTCTACACATTCAGCAGCCTATCTCGCTCTAGTATATATTGTTTCGCCTTAGCATACGATCTACCCTTCTTCATCCCGTCCATGAAACCTATTCTGTTTCTTCCCCTTCCCCGCTTGCCCAACATCCTTCTATCTCATTCTTGAGCAACCCATCGCCCCTTATTACATCCTCCAGCCACCTACTCTGCCTATCCCGGATTTCATTCAGAAGTTTCCTTTCCTTGCCCACCATCTCAAGCACTTCCTCGTCACCGCCCATCAATCAATTCCTCGTTAGTCTTCCTCTCCGTCCACCTCACCTTCTCCATTCTTCTCCACACCCACTTCTCCAATGCGTGCAGCCTATTTTCGACCTCCCTCTTGAGGGTTCACGTTTCTGCTCCATACTACGCTACACTCCATATCAAGCTCTTCACCAGCCTCTTCTTCAGATCCTTATCCAAGGTCCCCGTCATCAGCTCCCTTCTATTGCTAAAAGCCTCCTTAGGTAGCGCAACACTCTTCCGTATGTTTTCGCTAATATGTCCGTTTTCCTCTAGCGTGCTACCTAAGTAATTTAACTATTCTACTTGCTCGAGTTTGTGTCCTCCAACTTAAATAACCAGCCTCGATTTCTCTGTCCTAGAGAACCTTATTACTTTTGTTTTCTTAGAGGCCTATAGGTGAGAGCGAAATTGCACGATTGAAAACTGCATCTTCTCTCAATCTGGCGTGTAATAACTATTGAATTAGAGCAGGAGGTATTTCGACATGTCGTGTTCATGCATTCGCGCACGTGTTCTTGCAAATCAATGCTTTACACGGCGCAATTTGAAATGCACGTTTGTGCACACATCAGATTGAGCAATTAAGTGCCCCATGTAAAGCGGGCTGTAGGAGGACTACGTTACGACTACGTGAGTCAAAATAAGCACTTGGTTCCTTTTGATTCATGTTGTAAACAAAACTGCTGCTTTTGCTTATAAAAAGCCTTATCAATGGGAAAACCAAAATATGATGCAAATCATGCAGTTGCTAGGCAACAATGTTGACAAATATATTTTAATGAACACTTTTTCCTGCTTCTAAAAACGTCAGCAGCGTCATTTATTCGAGACAAACGCATTTTGACTTCTGTTTCAATGTTTATTAAGTAACTGAAAAGTGAAAAAAATAAGTTGAATTGGTGCCTTAATTTTACTGCCACTCTACTGCGGAGGAATGCGCGTCATATTTTTTTTCGTGAAATTTACTGTATTTTTTCGCGAATAATTTTCGCGAAATTTACTTTATTATCACTCAGAAATCAACTATTTTAACCCATTTTTTGCGTTAAACTCCTTGCTATTTTAAGGTCAATTTGCTAGTAATGTCGCGAGAATAGGTATGACGTCATTGTTCATATCTAACAAAGAAATCATTTTTCTATAAATTTTCGGAATCAATAAAATGACATTGACATAAAATGACATGATTTTTCCTTAAATTTGGAATTCCGCGCCGTAAATCCATGTCATAACACTGCTTAAATTAAGGCGAAAACTTTAAAATATAACTTCTGAAGGTGAGGCGGTTATCAGGTTCATTCGCAAACGGAAAATTCTTATCTCTCAATGTTAAAAGGACAGATATGTTGAGCATCGGAAAATCCTTGTCTATGACGCATTTGGGCATTAAAAATTGGTCAGTGGGGATATTAAATGTTCCTATCACTACTTCCACCGATGGAGAAAATCCTCTGGACTACAAGTAATCATATATTTTGGTATTTCACCGTGAATTTATTTTAATAGTGGTGACAAACTAATTCAGCGTGATGGAAATAATTAATGGTCATTTTTAGCTGTGTTCACGCACATATGTCTATTGAATATTTCATAATTTTCAAGTATTTGATGCATTTTTGCCTACAGGTTGAATTAATGGAATATTTAGGCAACGGACAGAAATGCTCATTTTTACCATTTTCCTCAAAAGAGTCTTTGAGGTAAAAGGTACTTGGCCCACAGATCCAATATATGAGAACTCAAAGATTAATCTTGGCTTCGATCAGCTCAAATTTGCTGTTAGTTCAACATTTAGCTTTGGGTACCGGCACTAGGAATCGAGATGAAATGGGAGGGAATGGTAAATAAGGAATGAATTGGCTGGCATGAGACAGAAGGAAGAAGCTTCAGAATCAGTCAGCTGTCACAAGATTTGCTCGACTAATGCCCAAAGGCAGGGATGGTAGTATGAGAGCCTCAAATCATAGTGGCTTCTGCTGTCCCATTTTACAAGTCTGGGGTCATTTGAACCCTTTTGCTGTCAGAAAGTTCTGAAGAGTTCATTATAACAGTGGAAATAACTTTTTCTTATGGTATTCAATGTTCGTATCTTGTGCAATTTAAATGAATGAAGAACATAAGCATTGATTTATTCTGTCAGGCATGTTTTTCAAAAATTACATACAGATAAAGAAAAAGAAATAATGAAAAATAAATCATTTAGAATGCACTTTGGAAGTGATGAAAATTAACAATATTATAAAAGGCTACCTTGCTTGCCCTGCAACTATTTTTGCAGTGTTATCAAAAGATGACAGAATACCTAACCCACCAGCAGCTATGCTGAATGTGAGATCATGGTAGTCTTTGCTGGTTACCTCACTTTCTTGTCCAAAGGACTGCTCCATTGTCATATTATTCCCTTCTCTCTTCAGGAATACCGGAGATTGGAGTGAAGAGGTTTGAGCCCTTGTTCATACCTGAGGTGAGAATATCCCAGGGACGCTCTGGTGATGCCTTCAGGCTGCAGGGTAGTTTCAGGAACATCTTGGCCCATGGCCCAAGTAATTCTACCACGAGGTTCATGAGAATAGCTTTTGGAGAGAAGAACCACACAATGACTTTTGGAGTGGACATCCCTCGAATCCGAATTGATGCAGAGTACCAGTTGGATGGAAACATAATCCTTTTGCCTCTCGTAGGAGATGGCAGAGCAAATGTTAACTTGAGTGAGTATAACTTCGATCACCTATTCAATGATGGGCAATCAGTTGCTATTGTTCTACATTTGTTCTCTATTGACCACATGGCGCATTAGCTACATCTCAATTAAAGTCTCACTTATGGCTGGTTGCAATAACATTTAGTTATCTAATCAATTGTTGTGAAATCCATGAAGTTATATAGCTCATAAAAATATTGACCTATCTGATCTAAAGCCATTTGTTTCTCTTGCAGTACATTATCAACCATGTCTCGGTCTGTTTTCCCAGGATTTTTTAATATGTTTTTGCACAGTGGCACATGAGTATGATTCCCCCGTATATCACGAACTCTATCCTTCCCTTTCTTGAAATGTTAAAATGTCCTAGTCACTGTAAAATTTACTTTCTTTTGAGCATTCACTTTGCTCCTCCTCCACACATCCACACACTATGGCTGGATGACATGGTAGTTGTTACACATAAACTTCGTAATGTCCGTATTTTACAACCTGTGGTATTTTTCTTTCATTTTCCTCCAACTTTGCTTCGGCAAAGTCATGTTTTTCATTCCTGCAATTCACTAAATTTTCTTAATTATTTTGCTGATTGATTCCTCTGAACGTGGAAAGCTTAACTAAATCATTATTCATAAATCATATCTAATTTGAGAGAAATAAAAGAAATTGCACAGGTGGGGACTGCTACAGTAGGCATAGTAAGTGCAACTAAAATTAAAAAAAACTGTGGATCTTGGAGAGAATAATGATGAAGATGCTGGAGAGATGGAAATGGAAGAGGATAAACTCAGAGCTTGGCAAGATGAAATGTAAGGAATTCAACAACAGGCTCCAAAAAGAAACAAATAAAACAATTAGAGAATGGTAGAGAGAACAGATTGATTTCTTAGACAAAGTTCAAGTAAAGGGAAGATCAGATTAGAGGTGGGATGACATGGTAGTTGATACACATAAACTTTGTAATGTCTGTATTTTCCTTACTGTGTACCTGAAACAAACAGGTACAAAGGAATGGGTCTATGGATTGAAGAGAAGGACCGAGGACCGACTTCTACGGAATGATCAGTCCTTTTGGTCCTTTCGTTCCTTTTGGTCCTTTGTTCCTTTCAGTCCATTGGTCCCTTAAGTACTTCGTTCCTTTCGGCCCATTGGTTCTTTCGGTCTTTGGTTCCTTTCGATCCGTCAGTCCTTTCAAATCTTCATTCCCCTGGGCAGAAATAACTACAGTGCAGTTGCTGCACCCATGATACAGAAAATATGGCTGCATACACGGAAACAAACACCAAATCAGTTGCTTCTCTTCTTGCAGTGTTTATATGGCAGTTTATTGCATTGCTTCAAACTGTATTTTTAACATAGCTAAAACCAATTTTTTCTACACTTTTTCTATTTCTCCTAGATGAAGCTAGCTTAAGAAATAAATTCTCAGTGGTTCATAAATGAAACCTTTTTATTCAACATCATGTAAAAAAACTGTTAAGTATAATATTATCTTCTATCTTTTACTTCATCCAAAGTTCTTAATAGCCATAATTATGGTTAACCAAGTAATTCTAGTTTTTTGTTTCTACATTCTTTAAATATCCAGAGCATGTTGACAATAAAACTACACCTATAAAATAGGAATGATGAATGACTGAAAAGGAACAGATCCCAAAAAGGATGGGTCCAGAGTGAAGGAGTTCCCAAAAGGGAACGGGTTTGCCCAACTCTGGATCAGATGCTCATAATAGGAAGGTATAGCAATAGAAGGGAGATATGAAGGGAAGATTAAATGCAGTGATATTAGAAAAAACAAGAAAGGTAATCTTCAAGCCATAAGAGATCCAGGAGAGGAGGAATGAATACCTCAAAGAGCTCCATGGTGAGGGAATAAGACTCAGTAGGTTGGATATAGAGAGGGAAGATGACATCGACAGAGATGGCACTGGACCAGATATCCTTGATAGAGAAATCAAAAGAAACCTAAATGACATGAACATGAATAAGGTGATGGGTATAGATAACATACCTGCAGAGTTTCTAAAGAGTATGGGCCAAAATAGAAGGGTGAAACTTTTTGCACTAATTTGTAGGATTTATGAGGAGGGAATGTGGCCTGAGGATTTCATGAAGACAATGCATACTCGGACACAAAAGAAGAACAAGGTAGAAACTTGTGAGGACTATAGGGCTATAAGCTAAATATTGCATGCATCAAAATTTATCCGTAGAATAATAAATAGAAGGCTGGAGAGCAATGCTAAGGAATACCTGTGGGATGACCAGTAAGGAGAAAGGAGTGATTTGGAAGCTGGTATGAAGAAACCCAGAATATGGGCAGGATGTTTCTGCTTGCTTTGTGGATTTTGAGCAGGTGTTTGATGGGGTGGACTGGATGAAATTAATGGAAGAGCTGAAGAAATTAGAGATTGATTGGAGGAATAGATGTCTCATCCAGAATCTTTAAATGAAACAGTAGGCACTGGTTAGAGTAGTAAATGGAGAATTGGGATGGGCCATGATAGGATGCAGAGTGCAGCAGGAGTGCCCTCTATCACCACTGCTTTTTAACATCTAATTGGAAGAAATGATGAGGGCGATATGGGGAGGGATAGAGTTTGGAATAAAGGTCGGAGAGGACCTGATAATGTCAGTAAGATTAACAGATGATCAAGCATTGGTATGTTATGAAAGATCCTAGGTTTTCCCAGTGTATCTGCCGGGTTAATGTTTCTTAATTAAAGGGTATTCTACTGAGTAAGCAGGTCCATGAATCTTGACATTCCAGTCTTCAATCTGAATGCTGTCTTCACAAGAAGAGATAGAGAGCGGGAGAGATGGAACACCTGAAGATGGAGAGCAAGTCGTTCTCCAAAACTTCGGGATCCATGGACCTGTTTACCCGGTGGAATACCTGAGAAACATTTATCCATTGGTTTGTCAGTCTGCTAAGGGGTTGCATTCAATGATGAATGTGTTGGAGGTGCAGTATGAGAGATATGGGATGAAGTTAAACAATAAAAAGATAAGAGTGATGAAATTTTCTTGAAGCAAAATGGGGCTGAACATAAGGATGGGAGGACACAGAATAGAGCAAGTCAAGCAGTTTACATGTTTGGGTAGAATTTTGGAGGAGAATGGGTTTAGTGGTAGGGACATTAGATTTTGAATTGCCATGACAAAAGAAGTATTCTTAAAGAGGAGGGAATAGATGAGGGGGGTCTAAGTGGAGACATACAGGAAAGGCTAGAAACCATTACATGGAGGGTAGCTCTGTATGGGTTAGAGGATTGGCCATTGTGAAGGGAGGATATATGTAGACTTGAGACATTTGAGATGTGGGTGTGGAGAAGAATGGTGAGGATGAACAGGGTGGTGAAGAGGAAAAACAAGGAGGTATTGTAAATAGTTGGAGAGAGCAGAAAGCTAGTGGTGGAGTTTTGGAGGTGGCAGATGACATGTATGGAGGATGTTTTGAAAAGCGGGGGAATATTGAAAAGTTTTATAGAGGGGAGTACTCAGGGAAAGTGTGGGAGAGGAAGGAAGAGGATAGGAATTCTCGATGAAATAAGAAGAGGAAGACAATATGAGAATTTTGAGAGGAATATAATGGCATATTCCCTATGGGAGGGAAATGGAATGACATACCAGGAATTTGAACATTAGGATAAGTATTTTGAATAAAGCTATCAATGAACTGGTTTAAATATCAAATGCATGACTACATGTACAGCTATCATTTATTGGAGGAAAGACTTCTCTCCCCATTCCAGATTTGATTGACTCCAAGCTGCCAAATTGAAAAAAAAAGAATTATCATATATGGAATAGGTGAATCCAAATTTTTTTCGAAATGACCGTTGTTTCTAGTCTAAAGGAACCAAAATTTTCTCCTCCCAAGCTGATGAACCAATGACAACGAATTCACTTGAGGAATCCTTGGCCTTAACAGAAGAAGCTGTAACCTCACCCGGTCACGTTTTCTTTCCAAATGAAACCAATTCGATCAACCTTCGCAATTACCCAAACACTTAAAATCTTACCTCCTTGCTGAAGGGATTAATGGTTAACATTATACAACATATTAATAAAAACACTTTGCTCAATTAATTAAATAGTATAATACTTTCTTTTAAGGAAAATAATTGATTTGGTTATAACAACATCAATATTTAGAGCTGTTGAAAATGTATTGGATCCAATTTACAATGTTACTCTTTTATGCTCCAATTTTATACATTTACGTTATTTTAGACAGCAATATTTTTATAAATGGAGGTTATTGTTTTTCTTGGCTTCATTATCCTTAAAGTTAGACTTATCAGACGCTGGGGCTTCTCGTCTCTCCTATGTGGCTGCGGGTATGGTTTCGCGGTCTTCCTTATTTCTAGAATTCTGGGCCGTACGGTTTCTATCTTGGGTTTCCTCCCTGGTTTCTTTATAAATCCCTGGTTTCTCTTTCGTCGCCTCTATGCCGCTTTGTATCCGCTCCCTGCCGTTTTTATTCTCCGACTTTCGAACTTTTTCCCCACTTCGCATCCTTTAAATCTTTACTCCTCCACTATACCTCCACTTATCTCTGCCGACTCTTCACTATTAACTCCCTAGGCGTCCCCCGTTACTTATTGTTACCTGTTTATTATATCCAATTGGCGTCCCTAGCGACGGCCCCCCATGTCGATATTGTTTACGACCTTGGCTATAATTACAACGTTACAAAGCATACAGATTCCACAGCCTTGTAGGATTACAGGATTGTAATAATCTTGAACAATTAATTTCTTCATCAAGCACTGTAAATACTTGCAAACATGTGTTAATACTTGCTGACAGAGTGTGTGAATTTATAAAAACTTGTTCATTTAAGAAGACACTATTTTAATATACCTCCTCTTGATGGTTTCAGGAAATGTAACAACCTCTGTGTGGATGATTGTGGAGCCTTTCATTGTTCAGTCTGATGGTGAAGATCGTGAGATATTCCGTATTAAAGACCTGAAACTGGACTTTGCTGTGGAAGGAATGAGAATTCACCTGGGGAATTTATTTCATGGAAACAAGCTGCTGGGTAAACTTACTTTTTCTGCTTAGCTTTCATTCACTGTCAATGGTTAAATGCCTTACTTTCCTTACATTTTGCAGAATCATTTTTATAGTGAGGGATTATTTAACATAGAATGAATTTCAGACAATTCTCTTCTATTAGTAAAAAAAGGAGTGTCCATATATTATATAATTTATTTTTATATTTGATTTATGGAGATATTTCTTTTCTTTTTGTACTAAATCAGCATTGTGGAATTCCTCAAATAGAGTTACTCAAAGAATTTACCTGCTTAACATATAAATGTTAGAATTCAGAATGTTTACCTCCATAAGTACAAAATTAGGACTTAATGAAGAAGATATGCATTACTTTGAAAATTTTTTCTATGGGTCAGATGTTTGAGTGATTCATGATGATGGAATTCCTTCCTGAGAGCTGTTGCAAAAATACAGAATCAATAATTTACATTTATGGAGATTGCGACATACAGCCTAAATACTAATTTGTTTGCATATGGTTGGCATTCATTTCAATGTTGATATGGATCATAAGATATTTTTGGGGGTGGGGAGGGTTTGGATCATCTTACACTGTCTATGTAGGGAGATCAGGGGGTCTGGAACCAATTTACGTAAGATTTTTTTTGGCCTTGAAACATTCTACCGTTTCAGAATGAAATTTAGCAGAGACATGGAGCATCCACTTGTTAATGGCATATTTTCTATTATCTCAATGATCCTATTCTGTTGCCTGACTGACTAGCTACATTACCTCTATGCTCAACCAAAGCAAGCATTTAACGAAGAGTAGATTCAAATATCAAACGTCTTACGTAAGACTGAGGGGAGTAGAGTTGGGAAAATCTTACTTTGTCTTACATAGGGGGAGAGGGTGGGGTCAAAAATGGCATAAGCCATCTTACATAATACTTGAATGGCCCCCAAGTAAACTTATTCAATTTTTGTTCATTAACAGGACTTACTGTCAACAATTTCCTGAACCAGAATTCAAAAGAAGTTATTGCTGAACTCCGAGGGTCAGTTGGGAGGAGTCTTGGTGATCTGTTTAAAAGAATAATGAATGAAGGCCTGTCTCACATGCCAACACACTTATGGCTTTCTTAAGACTCTCAAGCCAGCGGGAGAAAAACTTTGCATCGGCAGCCATGTGTGCAGAATTCTCAACATGCATGAGCTAGTGAAAAGCAATGTAAGCATGGTTAATTGTGACAATGGAAGCAAGAGCTTCTCCTGAAAAAGTATCTAATATGATGTGCATAGTATTATGGAGAAGGCTGCTTGGGAGAATGTGCCCCAGAAGAGAAAAAGTACAAAAACTATTGAGAGTTTGTATCTATATGAAATATTGTTTCCTATAAGTGTATAGTTTAAAAATATTATATCCCAAGGGTATATTTGTGATTGTGATATTACAAATACTTGTACTTTTATGTATGTGAGGTAAAAGTGTTTACATATTTTGCTGAAACAGTTAAGTTATTCTTTTTTTTGGCAAACATAATTTGAACGACTAGGACCACATTTTAATGGTCACATTACTGGATAAAGCTTTCATGTACAGCATTAACATACACACTTCGAAAAAAAAATACAGCCTGAGATGATTTTTTGCCTTGCAAGTGCATAACTTTTATCCCATTTTGAATCTCAACTTTTTTTTATATCATTGGCCATGTGAAAGTTGTTAGTGGCAATGAGCATGAGAATATTCCATCCATGCTGTGGGTATGATCAGGGTCAATCCCAGGGGGAGGGATAAAGGGGACACATCCCACCCCAAAAATTTTGGGTTTTACGAAACAATTTTAACAACTAGACGTAGTTATCAAATAAAACATTAAACACTCCGATTCCTGATCTGAAAAGTATAATAGTGCTCATTATTAATACATATATAATGATGTAACAGTTTTATAATTTTTTAGGATGACTGAAAATTGCCATAATTTAATGGTAGTCTCCCTCCCCCCGAAATAAATTCCTGGGATCGCCCCTGGGTATGATGTATGCTTCTTAATCTTTAAACGCCAAAAGAGCCAATATAGGCATGCTGTTTGGTGCTTCTCACTGCGGAAAGTGCAATTTTTGACTCATTCATGACAGGAATATGTCATAAGGGCCAATTTAAATCTGGCGGGGAGGGGCTTTGAAGGACATTTAAATCTGGCGCTTAAAGGTTAATTAGTGGCCATACATTTGGGAGGTCATGATGAGAACAGTTTCACGCATAAAATATGATGATGATGCATTAAAAATTAGGGGTGAAGGAGAAATGAGAGGGAATATGTGAGATTAAATACAGTTATGTGCTTGCCCATGAGTAAGAGGAGGAAAGGTTGTGGTCTCGTTGGTAAATGACCAAGATGATGAAGAAATTACTCAGCCCTTGCTGGGGAACTTGTTCTCGTAAGTGGTCATTCAGTAACTTCATTTGCTTATCGAATATGCTAATTGAATCCCAGAATGTTGGCAGACTTGAGTGAATTTGGTGGGCCTATAAATCTCATCATTCTCAAATGTTATGTAGCTTTGGTAATGTCAACAACTAAATTATCACTCTGCTAGGGTGAATTAACATCGCTACATTGGTGGGGAGCAGATTGCAACTTTTCTGAGAACTCGCGGTAAGGATTACTGTTGGACCACAATATTTCCTAATTTATGAGATATTATTAGGGTTGAGGGTGTGAGGGGCAATGTTTCCCCATTGCAGCTCCCATTAATCCACTACTGTCAATCTGAAGCTGGAAATTTTCCACTACTAGGGCAATAATTTAGCAATTTTGGACTTAAATCTAATGTACAACCATAGCTGACACTGATCAAGTGCTCAGTCAACATTACCAGTGCATACTGTCGACCCTCAGGAAAGATGAGGTTTATGAACTTGAAAATGTCAAGATACAACAAATGGAAGACAAGTCATATTTGCCAAAGTTACAGGCTTGCCCCTCTGGATTGTTTTGATAAATGATGTATTTCATGACTCTAGTGTGACTTGCCAATTACATTTGGTTCATATATTTTTAGGCTGATCTTCATGTAATTGTGACAACAGTACCACTAATACCACTATTTTTGGTATATTATCTAAATAGTTGATAGTTCTCCTGTGCTACTGTAGAGCTACTAATCCAGAAAAACTCTCTGCCTCCAGGTACAACCCCCTTACTAAGCCATTCTCTCTAAAGGCCATTTTTTACATGTGACACTTAATTGAGCTGTTTGATATATGGAAATTGCAAAAATGAAGGCACAGCATAAGAGCTTGGGCTGTTTTTATGTCTTATATTTGTGCATTTCTGCAGAGAACATTACATTAAGTCCATACAATAAACAATGCAATTTACACTGTACAGGCATCCATACATCAAGTCTGTGCATGAAAGTCTAGTATGAAGCAACATTAAAGATTATGCTGCACTGTGCCACTGTACAGGCATCCATGCATCAAGTCTGTGCATGAAAGTCTTGTATGAAGCAGCATTAATGATTATGCTGCACTGTGCCATGCTAGACTGTAGATCACCATTGTGTATGAGTGTTTGGAATTGAAATTGGACCAGGCAGAGTGTTTTCAAGGGAGAAAAGGTAGGGCTAGGAATTCAAAAGGTTAAAAAAATATTTACTTGAAGCCTTTCAGGTTGCTGAAGAAAATGGAATAGATTGCTCTTGTTCAATATGGCTTTATGAAAACTCTTCTGCATTAACTGCATTAACCTCTCCTTACCTATTTCTGCTTGAGGCTTTCGCAGTGCTGTAGTGCAGGTATTTTATTGTTTCTGGGTTTCGCTGCATTGCGTTATCTTGTTGATTGATGTTTCGTGGCCAATTCTGGTCACATCTTTAGATTAGGCCCGAATACCTACTGGTGGAGATGGGCAAATATATATTCTGCCCTAAGGGTGGCCTTCCAGTAGCACCACTAATCAGCGTTGAGGTCCTTGACTTTGTTCAATAGTCTTTTTCTGGTATTGTGGAGGCTGTGGCCATTATCTCTATTGAGATTTTCTTTTATTTTTTTCTATTTCAATAGCCTCCCGGATGATTCAAGGGAAGTAGTACGTACCCTACTTCCAAATCCATATCCCTTCTTTATTTCACCCATGGTAAGGGATTTTGTTCTCACCATTCCTTGCTGGGGTGTATACCTGTGATTGGCAGTCATATAAGGGGGTAATCATATCATCAGATGTTTGACAGGGTTGTTATGCTGCTTGGGAGGTAGCCCTTCAAAGCTGGTAGCATTGGGATGAGGTAATATTTTTGTACTAGTATATATTTATTCTCTATGATTTCTTCTAACTTTTTTGTTACCTATGACGAAAAGTGCCATGCTCTATGGAACTGAACCTGGACATCATAGAAAAAGAATGGGAGGTTTTATAGATGTAGATTTGGAAAGAAACGAAGGAAGCTTGATGCATGGACAGGAAAACTGACAAATGAATTCTAGGCACGGCTTGGGGAGAAGGAGACAGCTGAGGAGGAGTGAGTGAGGAGTCAAGAACAATTGAATTGAAGTGCAAATTAGATGCAACGAGATCTTGAAGATTGCGATTGAGAGGAGGATGTTATGTAAGCAGTTAAGATGGGAGAAAAGGATGGCACTTTTTCATGGGATGAACAGAGGGAGAAGATATGGATCTCTCAGTGCCATAACAGACTACCTAAGTGCTGTCATGGACTAAGTGCCATCACATCTTATTTCCAGATGCTCATTGTAATGATCAGAAAATAATTTATTCTCAATGATGCCAAACATCACTGACAGACTTTCAAGATCTGCAAAATGCTGCCATCATCAGAGATGGGCCATTCTGAACATTACTCCTGTAACGTTTTGGTATTTTATACTTCTGAAAATTACAGCAATTTTTGTAAATTTTCTCCTCTGTCTCAGAGATTTTTCATATTGATACATTCCAAACATATAATTTCAAGTCAAGTCTATATGTATTTTATACAATCTTAATTATTTAAAAGGCACGCACGACTCATTTTTGGAATATTTTTATTTATGGAATATTTTTGGGGATAATATTTTCAATGGTATGAACGCAAATTTCTCATACCAAACACTGGATTGCTTGTGGGCTGCCATGTTTTTTTTTTAATTTTCGTAATTTCTAATACATTAATGTAGCAATAGCAATGGATCAAATACTGTTAACCCCTTGCTGTTGCTATTGGCTTTCCTATTAAATCCTCTAATAGCTATTAATTGCAATGATTTTTGCATGGTTTTAAGCAATCTTCATCATCTAGAAGTGATATTCTGCGTAGAACATCTATGTATGTCTTGAAAAAGATGCATAACTTGTACCTATTGTTCTGTACACCTACCAAACGGAATTATTCACTGCTTGCTTAATCTCATGAACTTTCTTTTCTTAATGGTCATGACCAATTAGGTAGTGGTTGGTCTTAAACAATTATTACAGACAAGGACAGGTGTCCATTTCTTTTTTTCCATTACTATCACCAAAGAGACTAGATTTATGAGCTGCTGAAATGGTTGAAACTGTCCTCATTTAGCAGAGGCACTTTTTCATACTTGTTTCCCTTATCAAGTGACACATTGTAAAACTTGTGACCCGAGTCCAACTCAACTCACATTTTCTTTTCTTGAATTTGTGCAACTCCTGAAGAGCTAGCAAAGGATAGAATGTACACTCCATGATTAACTACAGATGTGATTGGTGGTACTGATGCTAGGATTCCTGCATTTTTGCATGCTTATCATTGGTTGTTTTTTCTGAAAATATTTTTCCTGTGCTTAAACTCCTTTGTAAGAAAGTTTTATCAAATGAATATGAAATGCTCCTTACATACCATTGCAACTTAATTTCACTATACATGGTACCCAAATAATAGATTTCTTATCGTATATCTTCAGTAAACCCTTTTATAAATTAAATGTTTTATAAATTTCCTTTGCTCACTAATATGTGGACAGTGTATCAAAACTTTGGAAGCAGAAATATGAAGACTGGTACAAATTAGTTGGTTAGACTTTCAGTACATCAGGACAAACAATCTAAAATCAGCACTGTTCCGGCTCAACCCATGTATAAATACGATCAATTATTACACACATTACTTACCACATTATTGCCTGCTGTGGCTCTAAACTCAAGCAACCTGGGAAACTTTAAGAGCTCTGCTTTGGTGATGGTGCCAAATTGAGATATTACCTGAACAACGCATCATTGGTCGTTCAATCCGAAGATTGGTGGACTGCAGCCCTCCATCCTTCCCTATCAAATGCTAAATCCCTAACCTCCTGGTACCTCTTCCTAGTGGACTTTCTTCTTTATTTGGTCTATGAACTTATTCCTGGGTCTTCCTCCTCTGGGATTTTTCCCTCTATTTTGCCTTGAATTATGTTCTTCATAGACCCATTATGTCTCAGGTTATGTCCAATCCATCTGTTCTTCTTTTCTGTATAGTGTTCCACATGGTCCTTTCCTCTTCCACTCTTTTGTACACTTCATCACTTCTTATTTTGTCCATCCATTCTATCTTCAGCATCCTCCTCCAGCACCAGGTTTCAAAGGCTTCTAGTCTGTTCTGGTCAGCTTTTCCAATGGTCTATGATTCTGATCCATAGAGTGCTATGCTCCACCCGAACAAAGACAGGTGTTCAAAATGATTTTTAATTAGGATGGTGACAAAATATATTGGGCATTGATACTTATGGTTTAGACTGAAAAGAAGCTACATTAAGTTTTGTCTGGGAAGAGAGCTCAATCTTACCCAGGAGAAAACTTTTTCTCAAGTGGGCTCTTGTTATTGATGTGATGAAATCAATTTGTAAGAAATAAACTGGGACGTTTGGCGTAAACTGGAGTGTATATTCCAGCTCCTACAATAATATGTACAGTCATTTTGTAATGTATTGCGACACTTTATGCTAGCAGTTTGTATAGGTCGGCTTTTGAAGCTGGAAGTACCATGGCTATCCTGAGCCATCTCTGTTGACCATGAGCATTTCCAGGTACAGTATGATATTTATTGAAAGTCAAGAGGGACATAGCCACCAGAGATAGTTCAGGATAGCCAACTTATTTCGAGGTACGACATCCGGCCTATATGAACCGCTAGCATAGTGTTTCACGATACTTTATGAAGTGACTGTACATATTGAAAATTCATTAAATGCGAAATCTTCAGATTCCCAACCCATGGGCTGGACTGACATCCAATTAAGATCCATCTGATGTCATGCATGTCCAAATGTCCCACTTTTGGCCATTCAAGGGATGTCATGTTACCCCTTTCACTCATGTGATGAGTATGTATCTACATGGATTGCCTATCTCTCTATGATTATAATAAGTAGGTAGGCCTCGTCATAATTTTTACTGACATTCTTCATTTCTCCATGCACAGAAATATAACCACAGGGCTGTGAAAAGTTTGAGAATTTTGTGATGAATTTCGTTACTAGGGTTGGTTAGATATTGCCTCCATCCTCGACAATGGAGGAACTTGTGAAGTGATGCATTCTGTCAATGCATTCCCTCTGATTTGACCCAGTGAAGTGAAACAATCAGTTATAATGTATATCCTTAGTTGAGATTGACTGGGACCTCTGTTTGCAAAATCTAATCTGTGAATTTGTTGTAAACTATTATGTACATGCATATGTATTTTGAAATGGCCTCGTTTAAATACCATGAGCCACTTTTTAAATTTAGTTTTAATTTCGATTAAGAGTTTTGCAAAGTCAACTCATGGGTTTTACTTAAAACCCATGAGTCGACCCATACATGGGTTTCTATTCCATGGATATCCATGCAGTGAGCAAGGTGTAGCCATCCTACTATTTCACAGTCTTTGCTGAAAAGAGAATTAATTTTGTGGCCTAGAATGAACCTTTAAATGCTTTTGGTGACTGAATTTGCAAATGATGGTGTCTTCATGATGGAAATTATGGAGTATATTTTCCCAATTATTATAGTCTTCTTGCCAGTACCTTTTTGGGATTGCTTTTATGATGTTCTTTGCTCCCTCGTTTGGTCCTAACTTATCTTTTCCTATTTGTTATTCTCCCACTCCTCAGCTCAGATCAAAGCTTTTAGTGATGAGTCTTGTTTATTTTTAAATCCTATGTGAAAATGAAAATGTGGACTATGATTCTCTAGTGAGAGGATTTCTAACTCCATTTATCCCGGATTGAGGGCATTAAAATAAAGTGGGATTTTAAAGACTCTGCCTATTTTTATCGTAACCAGTTATCATTTCTTTACATTAACCCCTTGTCTTTTGAGTTTGGATTCTAATGAATCAGATGATCTCATTTTTACTACAGTTTTATCACATTGTTTCTCCCATGCAAAAATGGAGCATAATCCTTGGCTGAGACATGCTTTGTGACTGCAACATTTGTGCTGATATTTTTGTGTGTTACCTACCGTCTGTCTACTGTGGCATTACCTTATACCTACCTACCTGTCGCAGTTGCCGTGGCCTACCAATTTAACCAATGAATAGGAGAGTTTATAGATGATAGTATACAGTGTATAATGGATAGATTACGAGGTTTCAAATTTTAAGGATAAAAATTTCGGATGCATGCAAATCCCTCCCTGCCAGTGAAGAATCCTTGGAAAAAATTGAAACCATGTAAGGGAAATAATAATGGTTTGCTGCCTTACCTTTGGTGATTTTCTTTTGCTTTAAAGGGAAATATTAATAGTGACCTGATGGAGTATAACAACAGAACTATACTTATTATCATCAACGCCAAATTGATGAGTCATATTATTTGGTCTTTCACCAAATGATATAAAAGAGTGGTACCCAAGTAAAACATTTGGTCTGTACTTGCTATAAAACTGATTTTAAGCTGCTCTGAAAGACTAATATCTTATCTGGAAGTTTTCTATTACCAGACTGAAGTGGTCTGGACTTTAAAGATGTTTCAAATCCAGACCTGTTACAGACCAGATATTTTTAAAATGGTAGATCCTTCCAATATTTTTCTCAACCAGGGAGAGTTTCCTCCAGTTTTTTAACCCTCGCTACACCGATTTTTTTTTACCACTATGAGCAGTCATTTCACATGTTACCCCACTCGTGGGAGAATCAGGAACTATGAGTTATGAATGAGAGATATTTTTGTTGCCAATTTTTAAAATTGATGTCACAAAGGCATTTAGATGTAAAGAATCCTAATCATAGACAAAAAAAGAACTCTTCTATATGTTACCTCCAGATCACTCAGCATGATAGAGGGTTAATAAAATTATCGATTTTATATTATTTAATCCCTGATAGTAGAAGCCATTGACTAGGGAAAGGGGAAGAATTATTTCATGGGGAGGACGGATGATCAAATATTTGAGAAAGTGGATGATTGTCTACATTTACCAAGTGTGAAGGAGAGGACGATAGATAAAAATATAAAAATGCAAATATTAGAGGTAAAGTCTCATGGATGTCAATGTTTTTGTGAATAAATTCATGAAAGATTCTTGCTGTAGCAATTCCATCATAACAGTTGGATGAAAATGTAAGAGAATGCTGATGAGGCTGATTTTTTCACTCAGAGCCCACAGGAATTACAGAGACTTCTGGAGAGTATTTATGAAAAAAGAAAGAGAATGAAACCGAAGGTAGCACATGCATCCAACAACAAAGTAGTGCTATTTAACGAGGAGAATTATTGTATGATGAGGGCGATTGGTAAAATAACTGAACAAATGGATGATTTTGTGCACCTAACTTGCCCGAATGTTTGTATAAAAGTGAGAGGATAGATGAAGAGATAAAAAAGACAGAAAAGTGCTGAATGGGAAGCCGTTGTTAGTAATATTTAGAGTAAATAAATACAGGAAAAAATGATTGTCTAAGGCAGCAAAGTAGCTGTGTAAAAAAGTGTACTCCTTCCCACTGTTTTAATGGTACCCAGCAAAACTTGGGGATGCCATGATGAGCATAAGAGCAGGCCAATTATGGCAGGTATGGGGTATCTCTGGAGTGTTGGCAGCATATGCATGAGAGTAGGAATACAAGGAGTTTTAGGAGCATGCTGTGTATGAAACAAATTCACAAGTGTAACTGAGGTGAAGTAGGTGTGCCAAATAGGCAGTTTGGAGGAAGTTGACTATGCCCCAAAATGGAGCAGCAAAGTGTGCTGAAATTGGAAAAAGCTGATCTGCATCCAAAATATGCTTATCCTTAGTCTGGAAGTTGAAACTTTGCATGTTCAGTCACTTCAAAAAGTATCGCGACACGCTAGACTAGTGGATGGTATAGGTCGGCTGTCGAAGCTCGAAGTACGTTGGCTATCCTGGGCCGTCTCTGGTCTCTCTAGCCGTCTCTATGAGAATTTGCAGGTACACTTTTCATTTTCCATGAGACAAAGCGCCAGGTTAAGTGGGACTGCATTATGGGAGTGCTCTCGTTCAGAGGAGAGGACAGACTTGCTGCTAGAGTGGCCTTGAGGATGTATTCTGTTAAAGAAGTAAGAAGGGGAACGTGGTGAAAAGGCAATCTTGAATGGAGTTGAGTGATTATGCGAGTGAAATCAGGGGAAGGTAAAACGAAGAAGAGCCAAATGCACGTAAATACGAGCTCCAACCTATGCATGAAGGAGAATGAGCACTTTTATCGACTAGGCTATGCGAACTGGTGAGCCTTTCGTGCATTATAGGCTGATATTATAGGTTGCCCTTCTAATGGAAAATTATGATATCTATTGACTCTTGACTCGGCGCCCGCCTCTCACCAAGCCCACCATCAGAGCGCGCTGGGTTGGGCTGGTTTCGGGAAGAGGAGCTCTTTCCATTTTCGTCTTCGTAAGAGAACTGCCGAGTATGATTACGATGCCTCTGGGTTGCGAACACCCTTCCTTCCCGCAGTTTATTCCTTTCAAAGTCAGCTTTCCAACGCGGACGAAGTCGATAGCACTGTCGGAATTAAGTCCCACTTGACTTAGAATATATATCGTAGTGTACCCGACGATTCTCATAGTCACCGAAGACGACCCAGGATGGTCAACGTACTTTGAGCTTCGACAGCCGACCTATGCGAACTGCTAGCGTAGTGTGTCGCGATACCTTATGAAGTGACCGTTCACTTCCCATTAGTTGTTGCTTGTGGTGTCACAATTCATTCTCCGTTGTTTTCTACAACTATTACGCATTAGCAGCCCCAAGGGTTGGGGGCAGTAGGGACAATTGCCCCCCCATCCAAAACTAGGGGTAGTTTATTTTTTTCATTCACCTAAAATTAAAAGCCTTCATAATTTTTCGTTGGGAAGTCCGATGGTAGGCATATGTCTTTAGCTAAATTAGAGTTTTTATATACATTTTATTCGATTTTGCATCAATGAAAATTTGAAATTATCCGAAACTTGGTTGTAACTAAAAAGTAAATGTGTTCAGTAAAAACTTTCCCATTAAAAAAAATTAAAAAAAAATGGTAAAACTTAGCTTCCAAAGCCACTTAATATACACCATTTGGCGAATAGTTTATTATGAATTTTCAGAGGGCGAGACATCCACCCCATTCCTCCGAATCTCTGGTCTGGAGCCGCTTAAATTCGAACTATTTTCGCGAAAAAGATCGTTTGATATAATATTAATAATATATAATCTGCCTATTAACTTAATAATATCTGAAAATCCTCCGAAATCCACCAATTTCGGAAATGCTTGGAATTAAAGCATGGAATAAAATGTAATGTATTTCACTCAGCAACTTACTGTTTTTAAATAAATGTAATTTGTATGCGATTTACATTAAAGATGTAACAAAATGGCGGAGACTGTTTTCATTATGATTTTTCGTTTAGCATTAAAATAATTTGTTTCGAAACTAACGCACGCTGGGTTATTCGTACACAATATTCTTCAGAGATTTCAGAATGTTCGCCCGAAGAGAACTTTTGCGTCCGTTTACGTCCCCGAAATCGAAATCGAATCTACGGTGACGCGAACGGAGTCGCGCGCGCGCCCCGCCCAGCCGAGGAATGATGGGTATTTGTGCGTGTTATGTAAATCTTTTTAAACGCATAGTATTTTTCGTCCCCCATCGTACTGCCCTGGATTCCTATTCTCCTTTTCCCCCTCCCATGAATTCCCAACATTGTTTCCTCTACCACTCTTCAGAATGCCAGTACCGTGTAGATATGTCCTCCATTCGGTAATGCTGCCTCCTACCCTTGCAGCACCGTTTGAGTTTTACTTGTGCCTCTTAGAGGTCTTTCTCGTAGCTCGTATTCAACGGGAATCATCCGTCTCTTACACCATTGCGCAACCAACTGTCCTTAGCTAGCTTATTTGGGCATATAGATTGCCATGCACGTTTCTGTAGATACTAAATGCATTTTCACAGGTGTATGCTCCGCATTTTGCTCAAATTGGGGTTGGTAAGTATACCCACAACGTTGTATACTTCGCCTCATTGGCTTCGGCTTGTAATGAATACATACATGCTTAACTGGCAAATTTTGGAGCAGAACCGGCCTCTTATAATAAAAATTACAAAATATAAATTACTGTGGAGATCCCTAAAGGTGTAAACATCTATTCCTTCAACGATTGTTGACTTCCGAAAAATAAGTTCTGCGAAGCTTCAAAGAGCGAAGTTTTTTTAGATTTCTTTTGCATCTTTTGTCGGTAAAAATACCTACTACTGAGAAATAAATTCGAGGTTATTTATTTATGAACCCGTAACAAAGAGTGATTAGCAGTGATGGAACTGGATGTAGCATTCTTTATTAGTTTGGCGCTATAGTTTCCCATATCAGCTCCTTTTTCTTTTCTACCATACCCAACACTTCGCTACTGTTCTCGTCACAACCATCTTACTCTTTCAATGATTTTCTGCACCCGTTGTTTCGAAAGTTTTCAGTTTACGTTCATTATCCTGGCGGCTCATATCTTACAAAATCGTAAGATAAAGAGAGACCACGTATTTTCCGTAAATGCGTGCAAGACTAGAGTAGTAGTTTTTGATAAGTAGAATGCGGAGAATAATTGTATGATGAGGGCGAATGGTGAAGTAATTGAACAGGTGGATGATTTTGTGTACTTAGGTAAGATGTATGCGAAAGATGGAAGAATAGATGAGGAGATAAAGATACGTGCGAATGCTGGAAGGAAAGTGGTAGGTAGCATGTGGAGCATATCAAGGAATGAGTGCTCGTCTAAGGAAGCAAAAATTGCCGTGTACAAAAGAGTACTTCTTCCTACTTTGCTATATGAAAGTGAAACATGGGTATATCAGGATAATGTAATGTCAGGACATAAGAGTAGATTAAACGCCGTTGGTATGAGTTATCTGAGGAGTATTTGCGGCAAAAGTAGGATGGATAGGGTCAGGAATGAGTGGTTTATGAATGAATGTGGGTTAAATGCTCCAGTAATGGACGTGTATGAAAGGAGTGTGCTTCGTTGGTTTGGCTATGTTGAGAGAATGGACGAGAGTCGAATAACGAAACATCTATGAGAGTAGAATGAATGGTGTGAGAGGTAGAGGTAGGCCGAGAAAGTTGTGGTTGAATGTGGTTGAGGAAATTCTTAGGAGGAGGAATATGAGGAGTTTTTAAAACAGTATAGGGGTAAATGAGGCAAAAGAGGTTTGCAAGGATAGGTCAGTATGGAGGAAATTATTGAAGCAGAGTTAGGTGTACAATTATGTATTAATGAGTGAAACATTTTGAATGTGCCTACCCCGGAAGGGAACGGCGTGATGGGTATGTATGTATGTATTCCACCTCACTTCATCTTACCACAAGTTCCAATAAGTTATTCAGCATCCATTTCATTCACATATTCTTGGTTGATATCAATTCCTCTCGCGTACCTAATAATGTGGAGAGGAATTTCAAACACTGATATGCTCCTTCCGGTATCAAAAGCCATAGCTTCGGGCGAGAGTGAAGTTCACAGAATCGGTCGGAGTACTGCAATGTGGAAGATAAAGGAAAACCACCGCATAAGCCTCACTGGAAGATGAAGCCATGAATTCACCAATATAATGTGATGTCATTCCTCCCGGTGGAGTAATCTGAAGGTAAAATGGTTCCTTAATTAGATGTCCTCAGTCAAGACGGACAAATGTGTACGCTAGCAAAAACTTTTCGGCATTAATTGATAGTTCAATCCTAAGATTGGTTGACTGCAGCCCTTACCCTTCCCTATCTAATGCTAGCTCCCTTACTTCCTGGTATCTCTTCCTATGTATACTTTCGTCTTTATTTGGTCCTTGAACTTGTTCCTGGGTCTTCCTCTGGGGACTTTTCCCTCTATTTTGCCTTCAATTATGTCCTTCACAAACCCATTGTGTCGCACGGTATCTCCAATCCATCTTGTTATTCTAAAATTTTCAGTGTTCGAAAAATATTGCGTAAAACCTCGTTGCTGCATTGCTAACCCTTTAACTTGTCATTTTTTAAACGGCATTCTCACTGAAGCACCTCACTCACAATAAAACCTTGTACCTAATCCTCTTGATCAGTCACTTTATCTAGGGAAATATCTCTTCCGACCCTCTGTTATAATAATTGATATGCGCTTCAGTAAAACCCATGTTTCAGTACTTTCCCCGCTCTCATCAAACCCATTCTTTGAAAGGATTCCTTTTAGCAGACTCAGTATATTGTGAAGGGGGCTTTACTTCTTCGTATGTAATTAATTATACGTCCACGCATCCTTGCAGAGTAAATTTGACAGTTCAAGAATTGTCTACATTTAAATTCTTACTGGAATCAATACTTCACTTTGTAAATGAAAGTCATTCTTAAAAACTTACGTTGAGAGGGGTGATACGATGAGTAGCAGCACTGTAATGATTCTACATTATTGATGTGAATGGCATTCATTTCTCAAATAATTTGTGTCGTTAAAATTGGCGTAAAATGGTGGGATCGTTCATCTACATCTGAGCTGCCGCATGGAAGTGGGGCAGGGGGTGTTAGATTACCAGCCGTGTAAAGATGTCGGGTTTTGGGAGGTGAAATGGTGACGTGTATTATGTGAGTGTATTTAGCGGAGCTCAGTTTTAGTTGTGGTCACTTATTGTGCGCGGAAAGAACGAGTTTTTGTACCTATCTGTTCGGTAACGTATCTCTCTTATATTATCGCTTCTGTCAGACCTAGGGATGTAGTGTGGCGTCATGATAATATTCTCTATGTTGCTCTGAAACATAACAGTGCTGAATTTCTTGAGCAACCTAAACCTAGCGTGTAGCCTCCGAGTATCCGGGGGCTCACACCTTAATCCCTCTAAAAGTTGTGAGACACTATATGTTCGCTCGTAGCAGCTTTTTACGAAGCGTGTAGATTTTCTTTGTATTTTATTAAATTTTTTGGGGAAATCTTTATGACCAGGGTCCCAAATACTCGCGGCGTGTTCGAGGTGTGTCCTAAGCAGAGCGAAGTACCATCTCTCTTTGACTTTTTCATCCGAGGACCTTCCTATTATGCGCTCAACAAAATCTAGTGTCTTTAATGCTGTGCCGCTTATGTTTTGTATGTGTTCATCATAACTAATATGGAATATTTTAACTCTTTTGCCCCGACAATCGGGTGTATTCCAATAAATTCTGCTGGCAGGGACTGAATTCTATTTTTACAAATTTTTATCCCCTGCAGAGATTGAATGCATCCCCAGAATACATTTAATTGTAAATTTACTACCACTTCGCAACAAATGGGCGTATATAACATAATATCTGTCTATATTACATAATGTCTGCATATATTACATAGTATCTACATAAAGCGACACGCATTGCGCCTATTTATTACATAAAATATTTATAGTCTTAACTTTCACATTGCGAGATATTTTACACTTATTGCAAACAAGACTATAATTAAATTTTCAAGGTGCAGGGGTTAATATATTCTTACTGCCTAGCATCTCCGGAAAAAATTTCGAGTTATTGCAAAATTTAACCAAGACCTTGACCGAGGTAAAAGGTTAAGACTTAACATCCTTGTCATTTCTACCTTTCCGGCTAAAAGCCTTGAACTAACAGCGAATAGTATAGTAATTATTCTGCTTACTGAACATAGTGTGTGCTAATGAGCCTTTGAACCTTATTCACTCGTAAGCACAGTAAAAAATCGTCAGTATTGTGCACTCACTGAGTTGGCCTCGTAGGGTGAATTCAACGGTCTTTCTTGGAAAAGTCAGTTCAAGGCCTAGAGGACGAACTCTCTGACAGATGATATATGCTTTGAAACCGAAAAGTTGTGCAAGTTGTGTTTTTCCAACTCTGTCACTTATGAGTAGAAGTGTACTTACTTAAAAGGTGTGTAATGTTAGGGGGATTCTCAAATTAATTTCAAATAGCATCCAAATTGAAGTACGTTTTTTCCTGACATGTTTAACTGTGGGAATGGAGCAACATCATTGCGAACGTGATTCGGAGTATTCACAGTCCTATTTTAGTGGCAGGATGTGTTAAAAATACCGTAACAAAAATTATGGCAGTCAAAGACAATTTCTGTTGTAACAATCTTGTTAGAAGAATTAGGATGGGAATCGCTATCACAGCGAAGATTAAATTATAGGCTTAACCTCCTAAATAAATTTCAGGAAAATCATTTTACTGACGACGTAAAAAACATACTACTATTAACCCCTTCGTACTACGGCAGATTAGATCGCGCCAATAAAATTAGAGAGCTAGATTGTAGAACCGATAGGTATTAAATGTCACTTTTTCCGCGTCCCATTCGGGACCATAACAGCTGTGAGCGTCGTCATGAATAGTTCGAGTATTGACAATAGGCAGGCTGTAAATCTTTCTCATTATATTATCCTCTTTCTTATTTATGCATGATGTAAATATTGATGTTCTTATTTATGCATGATATTTAGAATCTGTAGTAGTAGTCTTAGTATCCCTTGCATGTTGGAACGATTGAAGATAGAATGTTTCTTGGGTGTTAGATTTTTAATTGGCGCTTTGCATGTGTGGTACGTGGTTTTTAATGTAATGTCGGTGTTCTACCATATCATTCATGCATGCCTGGTGCGAAAGCACCCCCTGCCACACACCCTTTGGGTGGCTTGCAGGGTATGACGTAATGTAGATGTAGATGAATGCAGTGTCCCGTAGTATTTTTTTTTCGTCCGGCGAGACTCCTCTACATTTTACAGTATTGAGTAATGAGCTGCCTCGTATCTTATATTGGGCTAAATTTACACTTCTACGTCACACTTCACGTACACTTTACCTACACACGTTTTAAACTTCTAGTAAGTTGATAAATATTTCTCGGGTTTGGCACCGGGTAAGGCTGTTTAAGGCCAACGTTTCGATGAGAAACTCACCCATCGTCATCAGGGCTAAGACTGACTGCCGAGTTTGGTCCACGCCGGGTTTTTATACTAAGATAGCCAATGGACGGTTGAGGTTCTAGTAAGTTATTCGAATCAGTCGAGCGAACTTAAAACCCTGGAGATAGTACGACGGGGGAAGCATGCGAAAATTATTTCCGAAACAGGTTTTTATTGGTTTGGTTCTTAGGAATCCCGGAGAAAGCATCGCAGGTTAGTGATGAATCGCTAATGGGCCAAGTGTCTGCCCTCTCGAGGAGGTACGGCACAATTTATTTGAGAAACGGGACGAATCGGACCTGATTTTACGATGACGACGCTTCTTATTGAGGCTTCCGATGCCTTATATGGTGAGGTGGAAGTTCGCAGGAGCTAGGGAAACACGAAACGAAATTTCATGCGGTGGTACTTTCTGAGCTGCTCAAAAGATAATGCGACGCAATAAGTCACGGGCGGGTTGGAATGCGATATATCCATTCATCACGTGAGTGGCATTGAACAGATTACATTACTTGATGGCGTATAGCACGCACCCTGATTTGAAGAATAAAATTTGGATAAAATAAAACTAAAAATTAAAAATAAAAGGCTAGGAAGCTCTGAACATTTTGGATAAGTCAATGCTCGTGTTTATTTATTTGTACTATAAATAAAATACCATAAAATTTCGAAAAAAGACGTTAAACTGAATTAAAAATGAATGAAATCTGACGAGAGGCAAAAAATTCTGTTTAATTTTTATTTAGTATATTTTAAATAATAAATGTGATAGACACGTATACACGTGATTTCATATCTGTGCATTACAGTGTTGAATGGGATTCGTCATGTCCTATCGTATTATCGTACTGTTTGATGTTGTGTCTATTACTTCATGTTTCATTATGCTTAATGCATAATGTGTAAGTAATGCGATTGATTATCTATGCTGCCTTCTTTAATTTCTCATTCCTAATGTTTGTTCTTAAATCTGTGTACCTACTGTTACTCTGATTTTCACATGTCATAAATTATCCCATTTGTTGTAGCATGTAATTATGTTTCAATGTTCTAGAGGACTAAAAGTTCCGGAACAATGAAAACTGTTTTCGATATGACATGCAGGGTGAATTTCATGCCTAAATTTTTGTAAATAAGTGCGTGTTATGCGCAGATAAATACGTTTATATACCTTAATAAATACCTTAATTTATTATTATTATTATTATATATTTCCATTTTATCTTTGCGAGATCCACGCCATTTATGTGCTTGGGGTTTGTTCAAATAAGTCACATACCTTATTAGTCAGTCATTTTACCAGGCCGTTTGACATGGTACATTTTATTGTACAAAATAATACATGAATCCTTTCATGAGGAAAATTGTACCGTGTAAAGCGGCAAATTGTAGGATTGCCTGAATGACTGATCGGGAAGTGGGACCTGCTCTAATTCCATTCATTTCCTTGTACATTCCACGATACATTCGTATGTACATTTTAATGTAACGTGTAAAGCGGCCTCTATCCATTCTCGTCAGATGTCAGAAGAGGGCTTATCTTCTCTACCTCACTGCCTCTATTTTTCACATCGCTTCCCATTATCCATTTTCAAATTTTGGTCCTAGTAATTCCCAACTATTCTACTTTCCTTCCCATCTAATTCGTAGAGCAGTTATTTGACGTAGTAAATGCGAATATCTAATTTGTCTCTAACATTAATAGAAGACTTAGTTTATCAGTAGCATCTGTATTTTTTAAATTAAAAGTTATGCTGCCTTGTGCCACGCATTATATCTTAATGAGTTTTCCCTTTTCATGGATTCCAACGCCCTACTATTTCCTCTCTTTTTTGCCTCTATGGCAACTCTTTTCATCTTATTGCCATTAATAGTTTCCATTATTTGAATTGTTAAGTTTGGACCATGATGGCGGAAATTTAAAATTTCTCTGTGGAGACGAATCGGACCTATGAAGGAAAACAGAGACATTTCTCGGACGACGCATGAAGGGGGCCCATGGAGAATTCTACTTCCAGTGACCTTCGGAATCGAAAAACTAACAACAGCGCGTACCGTTGGCCGACGATAAAATTCTGTCTAGTTGGACTGTTATTTAATGAAGGGACATTTCGTGCAACTGCGTCTACTATCTCCTAATAGCAGCAATTTTCATGATCTCAGGGTGTTCAGATAGCATTTCGAATCGAGTACCCTGCTGGAAATGTCCCCAAGGGGATATGAGGTGTCCCGAAGGGGACATGGGGTGTCCACTTGGGGATCCCCCATGTCCCCTTGGGGACATTTCCAGCTGGGTAAATATACTCCGAGCAGAATAGATCACTCACGTACGTACAGCCAGCAACCGTGGTTGAAACCTTAGCATGCGTCTCTTTCCTTTAGTTTTGGTCTACCTTTAAAAGGCCATTGATCTCCCTCAAGCTCATTACCCCATACCTCTACCTATACAAGCTCATTCCTCCCTCAGTGGGTTATGGAACCTATTTTTTCATTGCAAAGAAGTATTCAGTTTCGTTGTTTCAGAAAAATACTGTTGCAGCAAAAAAATACTGTTTCATTTGATATAAAAAAGTATAGTTTGTTTTTTTTCATTAAAAAGCTTAATCTTAAAAATAATGTTTCATCTTTAAATGAATATTGTTTCCTATTTTCGAACTAAAAGCCGGTTTCCTGAACCCAGGAGTTGTTGCTAGGTTCCTTGACCGATATTCAAAATAGGGTCTTCAGCATTCGCGTGATGAAGTGAGAGAAGATCGCATCAAGCGCGAGCTTGAGCTAAATTTTCGTTTCGTAATAACAAACTAAGCCGGTCATAAGATTTTTTGGAAAATGAGGAGCTTCATGAAGATCACCTCATTTCAGGATGAGCTAAGTTGGTTTGTTTACCTCAAAAGGAAATGGCGTAAATGAAATGTGTATTTCTGTTCAGATCGGGTACCACCTCGTGGTACTAATTTGACACTGTCCTTCTTGAGCAATTTGCTTCGGAAAGAAAAATGATCTTGCCCGATGGGAAGTATGATAGTTGTATTACTGGGGCTACTAAAGCCTAGGACCACAGTTCGAGAGCTCTGCGTATTAATATGCATTGCTTGGAATAAAAATTACTCAACTGGTGCGCTTGGCCCGAATGCGCTTCTAAAGCCGAAGATCAGTAGCCTAATTTCATGCGCTTCTTTGGAAGAAAAATGTCGAACGCAGAGACGTTTTCATCAACATTTTCCTTTCCTTTTCCTTCAGGAACTCAAATTTTAATCTGTTATTTGATCCCATGCTTCGAATTTTTCGAGGAAAAGTGCTCATAGGGAATATTCGCATTTTATCTTCTTCTTGCCGGCGGGTGAAATTCAAACCATTTGGTTTGGAAAAATACTTGTTTTACTGGTAATCCGCTATTCACATTCACCTTAAGTGCTAATAATTTATAGAGAGAATGAAAGTGAACGAGAAATCAATGGTCTCACTCCGTATAACCCTCTAGTTTGCCTTCTGTGTTTCTTGAAGGAAAAATTATTCAATAATCATATTTTTGAGAAAGATCACGGACAGGCTCGTTTATAGATACCCAGAATAAATTATTTCATTGGCTCCTGCATTTACTAAAATTATATTTTTATTATTTTCCCGCAAAAAAATTGAGAAAGTTTAACAATGGGACGTATTGTTACCTTTGTTTTAATGAAAAAATAATCCTTAAAGGTCATTCTAAGGTGAGTACATTTCAATTATTATTATTTATGAATCGCGTTCTGAGAACATTGCATTCAACTTAGCTATTAGCTGTCCTCGTAGGTATTTCCGGCCTCAGGAGTAACCATTGTGAGAAAATGCCAAAGGTGGCCGATAGTAGGTGTGCAATGTGTATCATGGAAGTAGAAAAATATTATAGCTTTCAGCACATTTTTGTATCTCAAATGACCTTCTTTAACGTATTGCAAAAGTGCCACGGTCACTAACCTCAACCGCAAGTACAATGAAAGCTAAAGACAAAAGATTCCTTTTATTATCTTTCCTACCGTCGGCTGACTGAAATGAGCTGTGGCTAAAATTGAATTTAACCCACCGGAAAGAAGAAGGTAAAATGCAAATATTCCCCATGAGCACTTTTCATCGAAAAATTTGCAGCTTGAGGACAAATTATAGATTAATATTTGAGTTCCTTAGAAAGGAATATGTTGATTTCGCCACTCTGGAATCCAAGAGTATTCCTCGAATTAACGCACTGCTTGACAAAATTGCAGTCGGCAAATAAACTCTTTGTTAGGGAAAGAAAATAAAATGTTGCCTGCAATGGCGGCTAACTTTTGGACTGACACTAGTTAAAGGTGATCTTTCATGAGAGATCCTATGCTTATGAGTAGACTATGTACTCAGTGTATGCATAAGCAAAATTCGGGGGTGGCAATCGATCAATCCCCAAAATTTTGAAGGAAAAAAATCTTGATGTTAAAAACTTGGCAAAACAAAGCTTACGGGCGCATTTTTCTCTAATCTGCTTAATTTATCTCAATAAAGTAATTAATGGAAGAGAACGGGAAAATGAAGAATATTAGCAATAATTCTGAAGCCTAGAATTGATCTGGAAAGACTTAAAAAATCTTCCCATCTACACGGACTTATCGGTATTTTCTACGCCTCTCCACCCCCCAAAAATGTTAAAATAACGTCGTAGAGTATATGGTTTATCTTTAATTACGATTATATTTCGGCTGCGACGACCACTTCTCTCCATTTGTCCGACTTTTTCAAGAGATCCTTTTTTTAGTGCGACAACGACGGTTGCGACAAATAAGAGGCTCAAGACAATGGGTGAAAGGATTCCCTCGGGAACAATGAAGGGCCAAAAAAAGTCAAGATGTCATTATTTTCCCCCGTGCGTTAACACTGAGACCTTTACGGAAGAGGTCTAGCTTTGAATCACGCTTTCAACACTTGCGTATTTACTCGACTTGGGCGCTTTCATGTCATGCTCCGCAGACTTACGGAAGGGGAAGAGTTATGGAGCGTAGGCACAGCATTTTAGGCCTGGTTATATAACGTAAACCGCAAGAAGCTATAGCGTGACGTAAAACGCGAGTTGATTGAGCTTTTTGGTAAACTTGATGTCAACTGAGAGTTCGGATTTTATATGTGAATGTAAAAAAAGTTCTGTGATTTCGTAAAGACAAATTACCCCATAGAGTGAAAGGACGTCAGTGCAATTATGTACGTATACATACATTACCAAGAGGGTCTGTGGGCAATAGTCGAGAGACAAAATAATTATGGGATCTTGTATGATCTCAGTGATGTTGTTTGTCTTTTTTTCTCGTCTAAAGTGATTATTTTGTATTTTGTAGTGAGTGATTTTATACACATATTTATATTATAAATGTTGTACCAATTATTGTATTTTGGAAGATTAGTTCTCAAGATAATAAATAAACTTACTGCTACTACTTCAATAGAATATAGAAAGAATAGAAAATTAAATTTATAATTCCGGGACAAGTGCGTCTCTTAGGAACATATGTAATCGTACATATCTTTAGATTCAAACATATATTTCAATAGCAAGATATACAAGATAAATAAATATCATAATATGTAACATTACATAATTTTATGCAGTATGTACACTTGCAATGAAGATCGGAAGAATACGTCAAAGGTCTTTTGACAATTTATTTGTGTTGCAAATCCTTCTACGTACAACAACTGAAATAGAGTTGCTTACAGACGTTACAGACCTACGATTGAAATTTAGACTAAATCATTTATGAAAGTGATAAGCTGATTCACTACCTGATGACGTTAATAACATTTTTTGCAACTCAAGATACAACGGTAGATTACTCTTTTCAGAGGGTTACAGGCGTTTTACATTACTCTGACAAGGGAATTTCCTCAAGCAATTTGCAATTGTCAACTCGCCAGCGCAAAATAACCTCTGTAATGGCCACGTATTTAAAATCAATTCACTCCTCCTAAATATTAGCCTACCACCTCCTCCTCCCTCTTTTCTGTCCCCCTCGAAAGCAACCTCCAAATGACTTCAAGAAGTTTTGATTCCATGAACTTCTATTAACACAACCCCAATGAACCCTCCCCCACTGATGCATATAAGCTTGCTCACCTGACTAGAAAAACACCTTGTAAATGGTGCATATATATAGTCGGTTTTTTGTTGGTAAATGTGTGGACTGAACTAAGTATTTTTCTTCTGAAACAGGTGAGATTATTTCATGAAAATATATTTATTGAAATAGACTACAAAACGGACAGGTTTAAAATATCATTTTTCCCGTGAACCATTAGAGACCGTTATAGCTGCCGGCGATACCTCTTTATTTTTGTCCACAGGCGGTAATTGCGTCGGTGGTGTAATGGTCAGCATAGTTGCCTTCTAAACAGTTGATCCGGGTTCGATTCCCGGCCGACGCACATTTTTGTTCAGTAAGTTTAATTTTTATTTGCTAGCTCAATGTCCTACTTCTTTAAAACTTTCTCTGAAGTTTGAATTTTGATACCTTTTCGTTCGAGAAAAAACATGCGTTGTACAGAAAATACGAAACACCGGTATATTGAATGAGTGAACACCAATGAATATTTTGTGTTCTAAAAAATGTCTTCATCCCTGTCTTTCCACATAACAGGTGTGTATTCACAGCAGCTTGTAATTTTTACAATTGAGCCTAATAGAATGCGCTGCCAGTGTTTGGAATCCTCTTGGAAACAGTTGAAACGCGTTTAGAGAAGATCAGAAGGGTGCATGAAAGGCCGATATGAGAGCCTTGTTAGTGTTATACTGACCTCACGAATTAACTGTGATGGGAATCACATTCTGATCTTCGGATGAAAATTAGACTATATCTTTTATGTAAATTAAAAACTTATTTATTTTCCGACAAAGTTATTAATACCTTACGAACTCGAACATACTACTGTATCATGTCATAAGAATAAAATTAGGGAATTAGACAGCAAAACAACCATTGATCAAATAATAAGGTTATTTAGAAGTGACTACACTTGACGAAACTAAAGACAAATTCAACATGTGAAACTTTCGCTCTGGTCCACTGGTTTTCGGTTATTTCACGCGGGATCGTGACATACCGAGGTTATGAATGAGGTATATACGTTGCATTTGAAATGCTTGCACATATAATGAGGACTATTGCTTTCGCGATGAAGTAGACAGAGAGGGTTCGTTATTTTCTTTTTTTAATTTGGGCATAGGACATCGATGTTAACTCCAAGTTTTTTCTTGAGAAGAGTCGTTATGTACAAAGGGGATGGTTGCGCGATTGTCATTGCATTACAAATGTTCACCATTATAATTAAGACTGCGCAAAATCAAGTATATATTGAGGTATTTCGTGTAAGGCTCATGGTAAGACTAATATAGACTGACAGTTCATCTCAACAAACTCAGACTTCGTGACATCAGAGTCAAGATTAACTTTACGTTTCCCAACATAAGGCCTAGATTTGAGCCCTGTAGGGAAGAATTGAATTCTGTAACATGCCGACACAAAAACATTTAATACAAATGAGGATGAAACTGAGATATTTCGTTGTATTTATTAAAGCCAAATACGCTGATAAGTCCGTTTGTTTCTACGGATGTTTGTATATACATGAATTATTTCTTCTGCGCCTAGCAGGGTCAATGAATTTATTCACTTCATGCATTATGCTTTACATGCGATTGAATTTTTGTTTCAAGGCTTTGCTAACAAGGAACGTGAAATTATTTTCTGCTCCACTCAGTCCTTCATTGTGAAGAACGCTTTTTCTATTGTTTCAAAATCAAGCCTTATATGCTTAGAGCTAATCAAGGTTACGTCCACAGCAGCTTTTCTTAAATAAGTTATTTCTGTATTCATGGGTAATGTTTTCTTATAAAGTGGATCTCCGCAGTGGAATGAGGAACAAGTGTGATTAAAAATCATTACCACATAATTGAAGAAAACAAGGGCTTTAAATTTTGGTGACACGAAAACGTATATGATTTAATGATGAAAGATATATAAATTAGTTTTTTAACTCCACATGAAGAATATATACTGTTAAATACTCGGAAATCAATCCTTGACATATCAAAAATACTTAACTCGAGTCATAACCAAAACATTCTAAATATCTTTCTGATACGTATTTCAGATACTAATAAACCAAAGTACACAATTTTTAAAAACATTCTGGTCTGTCTGGAAGGCCAAATATATTGTTTTTGTCCTCGAAACAAAAGGCTAGAAGAAAATTAGCAATGATTTATAATGCAAATATCAAGATGGGATCAGAAATGGGCTCTCATGCCCTTCATTTTGTTGATGTCCGCAGAAGATGATTGATGTCATTGACAAAAATATATCTTTTTAATGACATCGGAAATCTATTATGACGGTTATCTATCTTAGAACGGTGAATTTAAGTTTCTAGCTGATGATTTCGGACTCATCTTAATCGATTTAAAACTTCTGAGTTTGTTCGAAGGATTGGTAAATTAATTGTCCACTTGAGCATTCGTTTCCCATTTTCGCAATGATATTTTCGAATTTCAATCACGATTTTGAAACAACAATTACATACGTTTCTTGTGAAACCGGAAAGGCGAATGAATTTGTGTGTTCCGGCATAAAACTTTCGATTTTGGCTGTCAACGGGGCTGAGATATCATCATGGTCGAACCAATCAGTCCCAACACCAAGTTTCAACTCCAAGGAGGGCATAATTGGTTAAGTCAGCGCTTACGTGACACTAGTCCTTCAAGCAAGTAACTAACGTATTCAAGTTCGTCGACGGGGCGATTAATTTCTTGCCCAATTTCTTTTAAAAAATTCCTCCATTCATCAATCATAGCGAGAATTGGTCATGGACCAAATAAAGAGGAGAGTACGAAGGAAGAGATACCAGGAGGTATGGGAACTATCATTGGACCGAGAAGGGTGGAGGGCTGCATTCATCCAACCTTAGGACTGAACGACCTATGGGCGAGATTAACCCTGAGGTGATCAAATGCCTATATTCGAGTCCAATAATTAGCCGGACTCTATACTTATAGAACTGAAACGCAACTTCATCTACATCTACGTCTACGTAATACCCTGCGAGCCACCACGAGGGTGTGTGGCAGGGGGTGAAGATCACCAAACATGCACTTGTATGACCTTTGACACGTCATAGAAACGTGTATACTTGAATACAAAATTGAATCATTTAAACTTGGATGAGGGTAATCCTCAAATGGATTTTAATGCGGCCGTACTTGCAATAGGCTTTAGAAACCCGGAATCTGCTTTATTGAAAAAGCAGCCCCAAGACTCTTTTGCCCCTTCGTAGTATAGATAAGTATAAATGCGTAGATAAGTATAAATGAACGTATGAAATCGTTTCAGGCTTAACTTGGTGGAAATGCGATATATCCATGATAAAATATAACACAACAATAGTAATATCCACACTTTAATGTACTACATCAACACCGACCATGGTTTCGACATACTATGTCGTTATCCTTGATATTGGTATCCTTGGTGTTGATGTTGTACATTAAAGTGTGGATATTACTATTGTTGTGTTATATTTTATCATGGATAAATGAACGGCATAAACGTCTGTTTTCTAGGCCAGATAACAGTAACTACAAGTCTTACTCCCAAAGAATGTCATTACCTTCGTTCCCTCATGGTTTATCTTCCCTGCCTGCAATAACGAAACCGCTAAGGCTTAACCTGTTGTAGTCATTTACATGAACGCTATCTAAAGGAGCTGATGTAATTTTTCTCTGGCAAATTAAGTAATGAGATGAGGGTGGCAAGAAAGAACATTTCAAACTCCCTCCACGCTTCATATCTGTGATTAGCGGAACTGAACGATGTGAAAGGAGAACTTGAGTCATCCTCCGCGTAATGAGAAATCTTGCTTTTCATGAAAATTTATTTAGTGAAATAGACTACAAAACGGACAGGTTTAAAATATCATTTTTCCCGTGAACCATTAGAGACCTTTATAGCTGCCGGCGTAACCTCTTTATTTTTGTCCAGAGGCATTGAGAGCAGGAAGTAGATCACCAGCGTCGGTGGTGTAATGGTCAGCATAGTTGCCTTCCAAGCAGTTGATCCGGGTTCGATTCCCGGCCGACGCACTCTTTTTGTTCTCTAGGTCTACTTTTTATTGGCTAGCACCATGTTCTAATTTTTATAACACTTTCTCTGGAGTTGTTGTTTGTATCCTGAAGCCTTTTCGTTGGGGACAATCGAACACAAATTGCACATAAAATACGGCATACCGGTAATAAGACTGAGAATGACTATCAAAGCATGACAGGAGAGGCTAGTACGGATGGTTATATAGGGGATACCACCTACAACTGAGGTGTTTTCAAACACAAGCATGTCTGGCATGTTTCATGTATCTCTGCACTCTTGTATCTCTGTGTATTTATGTAGTTGCAAAATACATTAATGCTAATAGTACTCCAACAATCTTGGCATATATACTTCAGAGCATGTGAATGAAATTTCGCACCCTGACAGGTATTTGCCAGTTTCTGCCGATGCATTACTAATCGTAGTATCATCAATTTTATTTTACTATCTAAGCAAGACATGAGGGACTAGGACAGCTGGTTAAGTACGGGATGTGACTGACACCCGAGGTCATTTGCGCCAGCCATGTTTACATCATTAGCTTTATTACCAGATAAATTAACCTCTGTAAAAGTTCACCTGGAGGACGCAAGTTAGCGCTAACCCTTGTAACTATTTAACAACACTGGAGTTGATATAGTTAACGCTGGTTACCATCATTAAGCACTCGTGTGAACGCAAATAAATCTGAGAGAGAGAGAGAGACGTGATCCTGTCTATATATAACTTTTACTTTAAACTTAAACTTTCATTTGAGGATAGGTGGATCGGTTGGTCACTTATTCATTTGGGAATTCTACCTGTTGATTGTTAGGGTTTTGGACAGTCCTTATCCTAACATCCCTTTTCCGCGGACTGCAACCTAGATGTGGTGGAAGGGCTAAAGTGTTCCAATGACCCCTAGAGCTGGACTGGCGGGAGAAATTAAGGTAGTTTGAGCGAAATATCATTTACCTAGAAATCAATGAATTTGGTCTCATTAAAAGAAAAATATATCTCCCTTCCTTTGAAATTAAACCCCTTACCACATTACTTTCCGAGACATTTGCCAGAAAATGCCAGCCCTTTTATATAGGAAATGGTATGTGTATGCACTCCAGAGAGACCTTATATTAAAAATGAGGCATTTCCTGCACTTAGATCTCGCCAAAAAATCAACAGTGTGTAGTTTGTTTTCTCAACTATTTATTAAAATTAATCATATTGACACCGCAGTAAATTCTTCGGGATCACAATAAACCTTCCGTTTGGATGGAGTTTCAAACGAACCGCGTGAAAAAAACGATTCGAGTTATAGACTTATTTATATATTTTCATTTGATTACTTACAATTTCTGTCAGGTAAAACTATTTTATTGCACCATAAATAATGCAATATTTAATTCGTGTGTGTAACAGTTGGTGAAATTAAAACGCATGTATCGAATATGGTCTTTATTATGATTTGGGAACTATTTCGCTCGCACTACCTTAATCATGACCTTAATATTGCTCCCGATAGGACCACGCATGCCAGATAGGTCGAACGGTAGGAGCCAGACGACGAGCCGTGATGGTGTCACGTGAAACACACTGTTGGGATGCGGGGGTGGAAGTCCCCTCCTAACTATTTTACGACCCTGAAAAAATGAATGTCACTCAAAGAGGAATGAATCCTGGCCACTACGGGACGACACCCAATGAGGCGGGTGTCGGGCCCGAATCAGGGAAGGCAAGGCACCCGAGGTCGTCCTCTTACGAAATCCTTGCACAACAGACTCCTTGTTCACTATTATTTATAATTCTGAGAACTACTTTGACTGCGTGGTCTATTTATCATATTTGATTCTAAAAATGAGTTCATCTACATCTTACTCTGCAAGCCATCTCAATGGTTTTTGGCAGGGGGTGATTCATAACCGAAAAACACAATATGTTAAAATAACTTTCACTACTATAGGAATAGGTAGGCTGTCTATCAATGCTATAGTACTACAGAATTTATGTCTAATGCAACTACGTAAACGACACACAAGAATCATTCTGGGATCGTGAGGAGAGAAGTTGAACATATCGCGCTGCAGGGATGTCTGGGCCTTTCGGGGCACGGCAGGGACTCTCATATCCATTTTACTGGAAGAATTTGTAAAATCATAACGGACCTCCAAGTCGGCCACGAACAGTCAGTCAGTTGCTACGCGAACCTGAGGCGAGAGACATTCTCAGTGGCACGTGTGCCCCTTGTGACGGGAAGTGTTTAAACTTGTGCCGTAAAGCCTATGTCCTCAAATCGGCCGATCTCTTCCCCACGGAAAACCCCGCCACAGCATGTGACTGGACTGGAACGGACGAACATGATAGGTACCGTTTTGTTTATTCATTTTTATGTGAGCAATATTACAAGTAAAATTTTGTCTATTCAGTGCTACGTGTTATTACTCGTTATTGCTTATCAAACGAATGGCCACGTTCTCATAATTATCATGTTCCTTCGAAAATTTGGTTTATTGTTGTTGTGACCTACAATGCTACCCAATAGTCTTCGCAGGTCTGCTTTCGGCCACACGCCACCATGATAAATTCTACGCTTTAGGGCAAAAAGTAACCATCTTCGTCTCCAACAATACTCTTTCGGTACTTTGCTGTTGTGTTATCTAATCCTACCGCCTTATTTCTCTTCATGCTTCGGGTTCACCACCAAAGATACCTCGTCCGATGCTATCCCTGTCGTATTCCCGATGGATGATGTCTCGAAATGGTATTTCGCTCAGCAATATGACGCGTAATCATGTTAATTAGAACTGATATACTTTATGTTGATGGAAATGGATATTTAATTTCCCCTTTGGATTAGTACGATTAGATCATTGTGGTTGAGAAACTTTGGATTGAATTGGATTTTGGGGAGGCGACCGACAGTTAAGGTAGTTGTGCCATAGGGGAAAGGTAATGGAGAAAGAGTGGATAGAAACGATAAGTTTGCTAGTGTGTCTGGTTTATTAGAAGAATTGGATTGGGAATCGCTATCACAGCGTAGATTAAATTATAGGCGTAACCTCCTAACTAAATTTCAGGAAAATCGCTTCTCTGCGAAGAGTCTAAGCTTACTTTTACCGACGTTGCTAATATCATTTATGTATAAGAGAAATAAAAGTGGACCAATGACACTTCCCTGAGGAACACCCGATGTGACGCTGTGTTTGACATGATACCGTCTATGACAACCCTTTGTACCCGCCCATGTAAGAATTGATTAATCCAACTGATAATGTTTTTATCTATTCCATATGCTTCTAGTTTTGAGAGTAACTTAACTTGAGGTACCTTATCGAAAGCTTTCTTAAAATCGAGGAATATCGCGTCAACTTGAACATTATTTTCACCCGAGAGCAAGATGTCATGAATGAAGAGGGCCAATTGGGTTTCGCAAGATCTACTCTTTCGAAATCCGTGTTGGTTAATTATTAATAATTCCCCCCTTTATAAATGACTCGTAATTGAGCTTACGATTATGTGTTCAAATACCTTACACGAAATGGATGTGAGAGAAATAGGCCTATAGTTACTGGGGTCTTCCCTGTCGCCGCTTTTGAATGTAGGTGTGACATTTGCTACTCTCCAGTCCTTAGGCACTACGTGATCTACTAAAGATTTGGTAAATATTAATTCTAAGTAAGGCGCTATGTCTGATGCCAATGTTTTCTATACGCGAGCAGGTATTTGATCTGGACCGGGGGATTTGTTGGGTTGATATTTTTTAGCTGATGTTCTATGCCGCGACAATTTATAATAATTTCAGGCATAAATGGTTGGGAACGAACAGGCTGCGGATCGAAAAGATGTGGTGTACAAGTAGTGAAAATGCTTTGGAAGAATGAGTTTAACGAATTTGCTTTTTGTAGACTGTTGGTTAGCTTTTCCCCTTTGATATTCTTCAGCGTTTGTACTGTTGATTTATTTCCTTGAGTGTCCCTAACATATGACCAAAATGACTTGGGATTATCGTTCAAGTGTTCTCCCAGTAATTTACTTTTGAAATCAGCTAACGCCCTTCGGCACGCTTTTTTTGCTAAGAGTTTAGATATTTGGTAATTTTCGGTACTGTGTATAGTTCTTCGGAGGATTTGTTAATTTTTGCCCTTTTTAACCTAGCATGACATGTTCTCTGGTGCTTTAATGTTTTCCTAACCTCCGCGTGATACCACCTAGGCTCTGCATTGGCTCTTTTCCAAGGTTATTATTAAGTTGACGTACATGCATTTAGACTATATATTTCAGATTCAATAGTTTCAGCCTTAGCTTTGTAGAACTTTTCCACTATATTCAGGAATAAACAAATAATTTTTTGTTTATTCCTGAACATTATATATTTTAGATTGCCGGAAAATTCGTTATGGTGCACACCACTCAAATATATGGAAAGAGAAATTGTGCATTTCCCTGTTCGACACAAGCACATGGTCGTTTGTCCACCGTTTCGTTCATCGCGCCATCTCAATGCCCGTTCATGTTTCGAAATATTCTCGCCAAATTTCGATCGCCAAGGTTGCTCGCTTGCGGAGAGATGATATCTTCCTCAAGGCGGTGAGATGCTTTCACTCGCCTTATTTTCTTTTCATATCGAGATGTGGAAATGCCTGAGCAACTCCCCTTGGCCTTCCTCAAGGATCGCGACGCATTTCTACACAAAATATTTTCACTTCCCCGAGAGTCAGCCGCCTCGTTTCCGAGAGAGGGAGCAGTCCAGACGGGCCACTCCTAGCCCGTTCCCGCCTTGGCATTCGGGGAGGCCCGTCCGCCCGCCAGCCCGTCTTGTGCCACTTCAAACCCTCTTCGAAAGAACGAGATCCCCTCTCGAGCACCCGTCAATTTCTCCTTTCACTTTTGTTTGTCTCCCGTTTTCACACTTTTCCCCGCCGATGTGTCTTGGAGTCGTATCCGAACCTCTCACGGCTCCCTACTCAGCATGTGACGACGCTCCGATGACGCAGAGCACGTGTGTATTTTTCTTCATGCTGCTCTTTCCTCTGGAGAAAGGTTCACCCAGGTAGACGCGATATTTTTAGATTTCAAAAAAGCTTTCGATACATCTACATCTGTCTACATCTACATCATACCCCGCAAGCCACCCAAAGGGTGTGTGGCAGGGGGTGCTTTCGCACCAGGCATGCATGAATGATATGGTAGAACACCGACATTACATTAAAACCCGCGTACCACACATGCAAAGCGCTAATTAAAAATCTAACACCCAAGAAACATTCTATCTTCAATCGTTCCAACATGCAAGGGATACTAAGACTACTACTACAGATTCAAAATATCATGCATAAATAAGAACATCAATATTTACATCATGCATAAATAAGAAAGTAGAGAATATAATGAGAAAGATTTACAGCCTGCCTATTGTCAATACTCGAACTATTCATGACGACGATCACAGCTGTTATGGTCCCGAATGGTACGCGGAAAAAATGACATTTTATACCTATCGGTTCTACAATCTAGCTCTCTAATTTTATTGGCGCGATCTAATCTGCCGTAGTACGAAGGGGTTAATAGTATGTTTTTTACGTCGTCAGTAAAATGATTTTCCTGAAATTTATTTAGGAGGTTAAGCCTATAATTTAATCTACGCTGTGATAGCGATTCCCATCCTAATTCTTCTAACAGTCCAGACACACTAGCAAACTTATCGTAACATCGTTTCACAAACCTAGCTCCGCCCTTAAGTTCCGCCCTTGAAATTACTTGTTAAGCTTAGAGCCTATGGAATATATCACAATATAATATGCTGGATTAAAGACCTTAACACCTCTTTTTGAAGTGTCTATACTTCATGCCCTTAGAATAACGCCGTTACATTGCCTAGGTTATACAAAAATCCAATGCAGTCTATAAATATTTCTTTTCGTGGCATAGAAAGCCACCTGAAATCCATAAACTCCAAGAAAATACCTGGTCCCGATGAAATTCCCGCCCGAGTTAATAAATATTTAGCGTCAGAAAGAGCACCGTACTTGAAATAATGTATGAAAAGTCTCTGGCATAACATCGTGTCCCTTACGATTGTAAAATCGCGAACGGTACTCCTGTCTTTAGGAGCAGTGATAAGAAAGATCCTATAACTATATCCCTCACGTCCATCTAGAGCAAAATATTAGAACATATAATCGTCAGCTCAATTATGAGGTATTTAGATAGTCAGAACTTATTAATTAAAAACCATAATGGATTCCGAAAATGCAGGTCCTGCGAAACCCAGCCAAACCTTTTTCTTCACGATGTACTTTCCTCAGGGTTCACCCAGGTAGACGCGATATTTTTATGTTTCAAGCAAGCTTTCAATAAAAATCCCCATTCGAAATTACCTGTTAAGTTAAAAGCTTATGGAATACACCACGATATAATATGCTGGATTAAAGATTTATTAAATGACTGTGAACAGAGGGCAGTCCTAGATGGCATTAGTTCAGATGCAGTTAAAGTCACATCTGGCGTACCCCAGGGAAGTGTCATTGGTCCCTTACTATTCCTTTTGCATATTAATGATATCACCACCGTAGTTACGAGAAAATTTCGCCTCTCCGCGGACGACGTAGTATTGTAAAGAGATATTACAGCCGAGTCTGACAGAATTGCGTTGAAGAAAGACCTAGATGATATAAACGAACTGTGCTTGGCAGTGAGAATTGAACTTTAAAAAGTGCATGGCTATGAATTTTTAAAAAAAGTGCTGCGATTAACACAGTAGTGTTACTAAACTGTTGAGGATATTAGATTGATAACCTCTATCCGATCGAAGGGAAAAATAACGATTTAATCTTTTTCGAAAGCTTTATTCAGGATATTTTTTACCGGAAGTTTAACATATTTTGCTGGAGCCAAACTATTATGGTAGAAACGATCGCAGGCTTAATATTAAGGAAATTGACTGCAGAACCGAGAGATTGAAAATGTTATTTTTTACACGTTTAATAAGGGACCATAATAGTTGCGATAGATCAGTTCCAGGACACTTTGACTCAATGCGACATAGGTTTTTGCACTAGTGCTAAGTATCTTAACTTCATTATCAGTTACCAACCTCGCATGCAATTTTCGGCATGCCTCAGGGTGTGTCCAATCCATCTGGTACCAGGTGGTGAATAAGTCCGTTGTTATAACGAAAGTTGTTGCGCTGTAAAATAACTTAAAAGTCATTTAATTAATGTTGTATCCACATGTGTCCACATCGAATTTAGTAGAAGAACTAGGCTGGGAGTTACTATCAGAACGCAGGTTAAAATTTAGGTTAAACCTATGAAGTAAATTCGAATCCGATTTGTTCACAGATGACGTTAGATATATATTGAGAACCCCTGCGTATTATGCTAGGTTTGATCAGATTAACAAGATTAGAGAGATAGATTGTCGTACCGATAGATTTAAAATGTCATTTTTCCCGCGTACCATGAGGGAGAACAATAGGCAGCGTAGCAAAGGGATAGGTAGGTGAAATATTGTAAGAGTAGTCTGTAGTGCATGATGCATGTAATAAAAACCAATAATCCCTTTCCTATTATGTAGATACTAACCATCTAGCTGCATGTGACCATGTTCTCTAGCATGTCTCCCTTAAATATCCTACTTGCATGTCAATAGTGCATATTTGGTGATCTTCACCCCCGTGCCACACACCCTCGTGGTGGCTCGCAGGGTATTACGTAGATGTAGATGTGAGTGAAGCGAGTCCTGTGACTGTCTACGGTAATATTAAATAGTGGACAGTGAAAATCCTCTAGTTGTCCTTCTTTCGGTTTACTGCTCCTCCATACTCATATACACCCACGTTCTCACAAACTATTCTTATGCTATTTTCTCCGTGAACATGTTACCACGCCATTCAACGCCGCGCTCCGCACTGAACTCTTCGCAAACCTCTTCTTTATTCTGATGGATGAATGAGACAAAAAAAATATTAACTCTCCACGCCATTTTTTCACTTACTGGACTTCAAATCACATTACGTCAAGGCGTGTTTAAGCGACGAAAGTCCCCGCGAAAGTACGCGGCCGGACAGATGCGCGGATAAATACTCCAAATTAGAACTGGGGCTATTTAATGGACATGCGATCACGCATTTGCGCAATTCTTCGTGTTTACACGAGGCAATTGTAATGTCCAACGTGTTCACGCATTTACTCGCGCGGAAATTATGTAAACACGTCTTTAAAAACAAGATTGAGTGAAGCTTGAGGAAATGTTGTATATATCTATTTTCGATTCTATTTTCGCGCACTAACACTTGATAAGAAGAGAATTATGACTAGACGGGTAGTTGTAATATATTTTAGGTATTTATTCATATTTTTTCGAGATATTATCTGATAGCGGCAATAATTGGAGTTAAAATGCATTAATGACGTTGGAGCAATATTTATTTACAGAATTTGCGTGAAAATTTGCATAAATACTTGTTCCTGTACGTGATATCTGTCGAAAAACGTTTAAAAATTCGCATCATAGTGATGTTGGTATTTGGCAGTTCAATGCTATTTCAAATCGTAGCTATATGACCCAACATAATTTTCTTCATTATTAAATTAAATTTTTACAAATTTTCTTCTAAACGCGCGCACTAATGCATTTCATATGATTACAAATGGCTGCTATCAATAAATATCAAGGTGGCACGTCGTGACCAGTACGCGGAAAAAAAAGCTTATGCATTTCAATACAATTTCGTCTAAATTATTAATATCACGCTGAACACTCTCGTCATATCATGCTTTAATTAATGAAAAAAGTGAAGATACAATACTTGTATAGTTGACATTATCGCCTGTACGAAGTATTCCAACGCATAAGCAGGGTCACTAAAGTGAAATGCGGATCTAGAATTTTATTTCGACCAACTTAAAAATAATTATTGAAATGCTCAGTCAATGACCCAGGATTCCCCTTTAAGACACCTTAGTTCATTGTAAATGGCTCTGTAATTGGGTCACATGCCTGAATTCATATTTCATTCAAAATAGATTCATCGATCAATATGCATATTTTAAATGCCAATTTTGTTTCCTGATTGATCATGGCTTCCATCAGCGGAGGAAGTTTTTTCATAAGCGATTAAAAAAAGGGAAATGAATATAATCTTTTTTCGACGTGCACAGTCGCTGAGGAGTCTCATTCCAGCATTTCTTTAGGGAATTTTTGCAGTGTCGGGCGAGAAGTGTGGGAACAGCATCTTCTAATGTATAAAAGACTGACATTGTGCTGACCTTTTTATTGAACAAAAGTATGCCGCATACGTTTCGGTAGTGACACAGCTATCGTTGGGTATACATCTACATTATACCCTGCGAGCCACCGTATGAGCGTGTGGCAGGGGATGTTAGGCCACCAGCCGTGTAAATATGTAAGTTTTTGGGAGATGAAATGGTGACATGTATGATACGAGTGTATTTAGTGGAGCTCAATTTTTATTCAGGTCACTTATTGTGCGCGGAAAGAACGAGTTTGTGTACCTATCTGATCAGCAGTGTATCTCTGTTATTTTGTCGCATCTGTCAGACCTAGAGATGTAGTGAGGAGTCATGATAATATTCCGTGTCTCTCTGAAAAATATCAGTTCTGAATTTCTCAAGCAACCTTAGCCTAGCGTGTAGCCTCCGAGTCTCTAGGGCCTCCCCTCTTAATCCCTCTAGAGCAAAAGAGACTATATGAACGTTAGTAGCAGTTTTTAACGAATCACAGCTTTTCTTTGTATTTTATTAATTGTTGGGCTAAATCTTTATGACCAGGGTCCCAAATGCTCACGGCGTATTCGAGGTTTGGCCTAAGCAGAGCGAAGTAACATCTCTCTTTGATTTTTTCATCCGAGGACCTTCCTATTATACGCTTAACAAAAACTAGTTTAAAAAAATATTTTGCAGCATATGATTTGTAAGTGTAATCCCCTCGATGTATCAGAAGTTATGAATAAGCTTGAATCAGAGTGCAGGTATCGAATAATTGCAGCTAGACAACCGAAATACGTGTTGTACAGTTTTGTTCTATGCAGTTGACAAGGCCGAATCATTCATTTATTAATTATCCAATAAAGAAACGAGCTTTTACGGCTTGTATAGGCACTATAATAAGGGTGAAACTCCAATAGCCGTAAACAAAAACCTTTTAGGGAGAATAATAAGGGGGAAAAGGATTAGCGATTGAATAATTTACAGTGTAAAAGTGCTGTGTTTTTTGCCTGTGGTTCAGGCATGCAGCACTCATCCCAGTTCAAATCAGAACCGCGCACGTTCCCCCGAATGCCAGGCGCAGGCCAAATCGGTCAGGGCAACGGTACGTAGTCAGACCACAAACCAGGAGAGTGATATGTAGAAGAACATGCTACCATGCTGTACACTACTCAAGATATAACTACTGGTTAGTATTATTAATGCGACAGATAAATAGCACTACAAAGTACTAAGACATGCAGTGTATATCATTCCGGAGATTGCATGCAAAGTTAGAATCTACAATTCATGTTAAGATACTGAGCAATACTGAAAAAACCTATTTAACCTAGTCAGTATCCTAGAACTGATCTATCACTACTATTATGGTCCCCTATTGTGTGTGGAAAAAATGACATCTTAAATCTATCGGTTCTGCAGTCTATTTTCTTAATCTCATTCCTGTGATCGTTCCTACCATAATAGTTCGGCTCTAGCAAAATATTTTGAACGCCTGGCAATAAATAGACTACATCAAACTTTCGTAAAAGATTTAACCTATGTTTCTCCCTTCGAACGAATGGAGGTTCCCACCCAGATTCCCTCAACAATTTTATAACACTATTATGTTTATCATAACAATATTTAACAAATCTAGCTGCCCTCCGCTGTATTCGATCTATATCTGAAACTAGTCCTACTTCGTAAGGGTCCCATATACTAGCGGCGTACTCCAAGTGGGGTCTTACGAGAGAAAAATAACATCGCTGCTTTACCTTCTCGCCACACTTACCTAATATTCTCTTAATAAATCCGAATTTACGACTGTAAGAACACCGTATGCTTGCCAAAACCACTATCTGGTACTTGTGGCATAAGCCAATAATTCAATTTTACTTTTAGTGATTGAGTGTGAGTGCGTGTTTCCTTCACGGAGTTAGCGAGTGAGTCTAACAGTCCCGTAAGCAACTAAAGTGTAAGCAAGTGAGGTGTGTGTTTCACTACCTTTACCAATTGAACCCAGATCAATTTTGCCGGTTCAGCTCGGTATGGTAAACGCAACGGGCTAGTGGGTTCGATATGAGAAGCCGGCTAACTCGGCCCTCTTTCTCTACCGGTCTGAGATTTCAAATCGATATGAACCGATTCAAATCGATATTTCAATCAATTTCGCATCGGTAAACCAGGCGATCCGAGCTGGCTGGCTTACAATGTTCAGAGCGGTCCGAGTTCTTATAGTTCTGAGTTCGATTGGTAAACGCAGTGTGTGCCAGTGGTAAGTCGGTCCTTGTCGTGACAGTTATTTCCGTAAACTGCTTTCTTGTGAGTGTCCGACTGGTGTTTTTCTTGATCTACTTGTTGGTTAGCTCCCCGTCAGAAAAACACTAGTCGGTAGAGTGTGAAAGAGCACCGTTTAGGTATTGTGTGAGTGTTTGTCATACTTGTGTTGTGAATCCCAGGCGCGAGTTTTTTTACTCCGCAAATCTCTCAATCGTTAATCCCTTTCCCCATAATTAATATCCCTGAAAGATTTTGTTTACGGCTAATGGAGTTTAACTCTTATTATTATTATGAATTTTCTTTTAAATTTATGCAGTAAATGCTCCGGAAGTCTGCTGATTAACCTGGTCATTTCTCTAGTTATGACTTCGGATAACGGGTTCGGGAATTTGGGTTGATTTTGGTCGTTTTCGGGAGAGAAAGTCTTCTCATGGTGATCCAAGAACTGCGGAAGAATTCTCAGTGAATACACGACGGCTACAGTATCCAAATGCTGCATTATCCCCTTCCCGTTCCCTTCCGAGTCACGGGAGTGAGATATGTATAATCAGGACAAACATTACTTGTGCGATGGACGAGCACGCAACGTGCCGTGCGGTATAGCTCCTCAGTGCCGTGCGGTATATCTCCTCAGTGCCGTGCGGTATTGCTCCCCGACCTCCCTCCCCTCATCCCTCCCCCCGCCCAATTTTCCTTCCAACGCCCGTATATCGTATGCAGCGGGCGAAGGGGAAGGAGGAGAGAGGCGTCGGAGTTTGACGGGAAAATATTTGACCGTGAACTTTGAAAAATAAGCATTTCAAAACCGGGAGCCCTCGGATAGCCCTCCGCGCCAGTTGCCGGAAGTGACCGTCGAAGACCTTCCACCCAAATCCTCACGAAACTTGCTGTCAGATGCGGTTTTCCAATGAGGGACAAAGGATCACTTACTGTGTTTGAGGGTTGCGCAATCAAACGACACCGCCGATTTTTTTTGGTGAACTCCCTAATTATTTCAATTTTGGTGTAACCAAATGACTATCCTGAGGCCCGGGAAATCCGTAAATTTAGAGAAAATAGTAAGTGAAAAATATAAATCATGGCTCAATAATACGAAACCACGGACGCGTAAAAAAGTAAATATTGACAAAAACAGAAACTAAGAATTGATTGCTTTGGTGTTTTAAAACGAGTTTTTTGGCCATATATATGCATAATTGATTTTAATGTTTGGAATTGTTGCCTAGGCAACGTGTTGCCTCAATTTCCACTATTAGTTCACCCAATCCTTGGCGCTACTTAGAAAAAAGCCTTTTCAGTTGAATCGTTAATGGCCGTTGTTAATTGTTGTTAACGTGAGAAAGTGTGTAATTACATTACATCCCGCGTATGGTACTACATTTTTATCCACTGCACTATGATTACTGGTAAGTAAAACCGATAAGACGTGTTAATTTACAATCTGTCGACTGTACTTACATTTGAAGGGCCGTCTTTCATCACTAGGCGGCGTCACAATCCAAAAAGCTGTTTATTTACGGAATTATAGACAACAATTTTTGGGTCAGCAACTGTGTCTTCTTCTCCATATTGGTCATTTGGTTGGTGTTGTTTAAGCCTTGGGGTATAGATGGCCCATGTCCCGGCGTTCGTTGATGGTTTCATATTTGTCGGAGATTTTTATGGAATACTTCTGTATGCGCTAGTCCTTTGTGGTTAGTGATTCAAGTGCAGCAATCCACGTTAAAAAAATAGTTCGCTACCGGTTAAGGTAGGTTTTGTTGAATGTCAGAGAATCTCCTCCCGGTTTTCCACACTTTCAGGGGCCTATCTCGCTCTAGTATATTCTTTTTTGCCTCAGCATACGATCTACCCTTCTTCAACCTGTCCATGAAACCTATTCTCTTTCTTCCTCTCCCCCGCTTGCCCAACATCCTTCCCTTTATCACATTCTTCAGCAATCCCTCGCCCCTCATTACATCCTCCAGCCACATACCCTGCCTATCCAGGATCTCATTCAGAAATTTCCTTTCCTCGCCCACCAACTCAAGTGCTTCCTCGTTTGTCCTCCTCTCCGTCCACCTCATCTTCTCCAACCTTCACTACACTCACATCTCAAAAGGCTGCAGCCTATTTTCGTCCTCCATTCTGAGGGTCCACGTTTCTGTCCCACACAACGCCACGCTCCATATCAAGCTCAGTAATCCACATGACGCAAAGAAATTCTGTGGACTCCTTGCCACCTTTATATGATAGTGGGCAAATGCTGACTCCGGGTTATTCTCCACAATTCCTCCATTTTTGAATTTTTCCTACCCTTTTTGTCATGCCAATTGTTCGTTGTGGTGCAAAAGAGATAATTTGTAGGTCACCCACCTTAACAACCACCTAGCCGGCTGGTCTTTCTCATTCCTATATCCTTGATTTTAGGTTGGATGATGATAGGCTTTGTCAAACAGTTTTTATGCCGGGTGGCTCCTGAATAATTGTGCCAAGGACCTCGTAACTATAAATTACTGAAACTACCATGCATCTCCGCTTTATTTAAACGTTCTTGCAACAGAATTTTTTGGTATTCGGCAGCTTTGTCCGGTGAGGCTGTCCGCACGTAATCATCTTTTGTGAACTGCGTTCCGTAAGCCTGTCAAGGCCGGCACGCCATCTATAATTCAACCTCTACTATGAGAAATTTTCACATCTTGATGGTTAGTTGCGACGCAAAATTCAAGCTTTTTAATATTAGATTTATATCGAAGGAAAGCAAATTTTTAAAAAAATTGTGTATTGGACCATTTAAGACTCGCCTCCCTCGTACTATCCTCTCAAGACGAGTTTCTGCTGCGTTGGACCGATTCAAGAAATATCGTTACAGAACTCCATTTGTCAAAGTTAATAGTTTACAAATTTACAAGTCCAGTGATAACAGTCTGGTATGCAATGTAATACTGGCAGATAAGAACTACGCGGTTGAATAGCAAATGACATCAAGAAGCGACTCTTAAAGATAAGGATGCGGCATCAAAGGGGCTTCGGTTGGTAATTATAGAAATGCGAATAAGGCAGGAGAATAAGCATCAGGTGGGAAGGAGTGTAAAAGTAATATGAGCGAGATAGTTCCTTAGTCATAATGTATACCATATTCAAACTAGACGTTTTAATTTACGCGGCTGTAGGAAGCATGAATAAAATATTGAATTAGTAACGGTACAATAATTTACTTTTATATGACTGAAATTCTAGGTAATTAAATTAAATACCTATATTAGTCTTTAACTTGACTCATTATTCTCGCACGGGATAACACCTTAGCAACGGAAGGTTTTTTGCCATCCTGAAAAAATTACTGCGGTGAATATTTGATTAATTTTCAAAAATTGTTGAGAAAACGTACATAAACTATACATTTTAAATTTTTTTCAAAATATAGGTGCCAGAAATTTCGTATTTTTCAATTATTGTCTCCTTGGAGTGCATATGCAAGGGGCTGTTGTTTCGGTATTTTTGGTTGGGTGAAATATTTTTCTTCAAAATTAGACAAAATTTATTGGTTTCTAGGTGAAACGGTATTTCGCTCAAATTACCTAAAGGGCTACCAATCTGTGAAATTTGTGGATATAATAGGACGTAGCGAAAGACAAAGATGAGAAAATTGAATAATACAGTTTACAAAGTACAGTGGCGGAAAAAATTAACGCAAAATTTTTCGCGCGCCAGAATGCGGCATTTTTGGGAACTTCTAGGAGCAGTACACACTCCAAAGACTGGCAACACTGAGGAAAACATCGTTTACCGCAAATATTTGAAATCCGCAATGGAGCTCACATTTGTCGGAGCTTAGAACTTAGTCATCAATCGCCTTATTTTTGAGCTTTCGTCTCATATTATTCGCACATTCAGTCGCGGTGCATCGCTGTGTTTGCTTCAGCATGGTTATTATGTCGAATGATATCATTTATACAGAAAGACTTATTATAAAAAATATTCACTATCCCACCCAATTCAGTATACAATATGCTAAAATCTTCATCTTCTTCCACCAAGGGATATTTATTGTAGTCGACTTTCCGAGGACCTTTTTGAATGACGCGTACTGCGTCTGTTTCACCGAAATGATATAAATCGAGATTTATCCTCACCAAATGTCGATACAAAAAAGATTTAATTGAAATAAGTATAGTCTACGTGATGTAATTTGTCACGATTTTCCATTTGTAGATTGACGAAGTTCCTTTAACGGATATTTATTACATTCAAAACGGATATTTATTAAAGAATCGTTCTTGACCCAATACAAATATCGTCTTTAGTTCGTCAGAATGGGATTAAACTATGAAAACATACGTAAAATATAATTTCACGAAATAAAAATAAATGTGCTCGCATCGATACTGAATAATCTAGGCATATTTTCCCGATATTTCTTTCATCTTATCACAGGAAGCTTGGTGACAGGCTGTCCACTGTTACGCTTTATCTAGTAAATGCAGAATATACGAATAAACATTCAGAAAAGTTTGCCCAAATTAGGTGTAGTGATGGATAACATATGTATGATTGCATAATATCTTATGTGCTTAGCTATAAATTCACCGCGCATATGAAATTAACAGAAAGCCTTTTAAAAGACTTCCGTTTGGAGTAGAATATCATTAATGAAATACATTAATAGGTAAAGTTAATGTTTTAGCTGTCAGATGTATTTGGCTAGCTAAAGAGTGGTCCATGTTCGATTTTTAATGAATGCATATGAGCTTTTATATAAATTTCCTCATATTGCTAATATGAATGAATGTAATGTGTAGCAGCAATGACTGGCCGATAATATGTCATTTTTTAAATACAAAAGAGATAAAATTTGCCAAATAAAAAAAATTTTAATTGATCAGAAATTGAATGAAAAACTCAAAAATGTCTCGACCAGGGGTGGGATCACGGTATTTTTCTTCTTATGGTCATAATTGTCATCCAAACCGCATGGCAAGCCGCATTGGTAGGGCAATGCACAAGGTCCTGGGAGCGCACTCCACTGCTATATAGTACCCGATCTTTCTTGATGATGATCACGTTTTCGAAATCATGAGCGTACTCGAACAATGTTATTATGAAGAACCATGATTGCGATTCAGGTTTGCAACCCAGTAACAACTACTGAGCTTTCTTATGTCAAGGCGAATTTATGATGACGTTTCGTATCCTTTCGGTGAATTTATTTTCATCCGTATGCGTTACTGTGAACTAAGTTACCTTTTTATAATGAGTGGTGGTATTGTCTACGAACGTTAAAAATAACTTAAGGATAGGAAAAAGCATACTACTCTCCCGGGAATACAAACAGAAAGAAGTAGTTCTCAGATTTCACCTCATCAGCCCAGACCATTCCAATCAAATGCCATTAGTTCCCATTATTCATGGGTTTGGAGGCCAGCCATCTTTAGTCTGAGATAAAGCAACGAGCAATTTTTGAGGACTCTTGAGGATCCCTAGAGGTTTCCCCGTGTCGATACAAAGCTCCACCAATACTAATCCATTCAATACGGAATGTATGAAGGGCGCATTATATTGATTTGGAAAATAGTATGCCTTTAATGAGAGCTTACTTTCCCCTTGTATTGCGGGAAATACCTTTTCTGCCATAGATAATGTTTCGGACGCCAGGCGTTTAACTCACGGGAAAGAAGTGGTATTTGACTTCTCTTACGCCATTAAAAGTATTCGACGGGGACTTCCAATTTTTTCGAAGTGCGACGAGCCTTTTCTTTCTGGTGCAGCAAGTATTTGAAACCTGTGCGTTATTCACAACAACAAACCACCCCGACCATCACCACCCGGAACTTGGCCAAGGTTTACTGATGACTACTTCATTGAGACGAGAGTCGATAGACGAACAAGCAGAGCGGACAGCGCAAGCCGAGATATTTTTCAAAGTTTTAGCGGCCTCTCCCAAAATTCTTGGAGGAAAAAAAGATCTTATTAGCCTTTAAGTATGCCTCATTTTTTTCCCAGGTGGAGGAATCGGATGATAGGTTTGTAAAAGGCAAAAACATCTGTCGAAAAATTACCCGAAGGGGTGTTGCGCCGTTCACCCACTGAACTTTTATTTGGTGTTTAAAAGTAAAAAAAACCTATTTCTTACTACTATCAAATAAAATTCATTAAATTCATGTCCGCTATAATAAGAACTATGTTTAATCAAATGTATATCAATATTCATTTTTCGCCCGCAACTAGGAATACTTACGAGTTAACAAATGTCAAAATTCTAGGAGATGGTCTAAACAAGTCATGTAACATAGATGGAGCGGGCTGCACGGAGCGCAGCGTTCATTATGAGGACAATGCGAGAAATAAACGTTTTTCTACCCCCTCAAACGAAACAACCCCAAATTTAGATGCAATGAGGAAAATCGTGGAGGAAGAATGGAAAATGAACCCAGTAAGATGATACCAAAATATGGACAACTCCATGTCACAGAGACATGGTTAGGAAATCGAGAATGGAGGGGGATGGATTGATTATAAGGCTAATAAATATCCACATTCTTTATGTAAATACCAGCATATTTCTCAATGATCAATTACTGTGATCATGTGCGCACATTACTGAAATTGAGAGAATTACACATACATTTTACCTTTTTCCACTCGTTCTAAATAAAGCATTATAGTGTCCCATTTCAGCATCCGGTAAAATACTTTACCACTAAGAGATGAAATTTATGACCCTGTAAAAAGTCTGTTAATATCTTCATGTGGGGGCTCTCACAACTTTAACTTCCATTGAAGCAATAATATTACGACACATTTGAAGAGGAATAGATTCTTTAGGAACGTAGCAATCGTTTAATCTTTGATGGTGCACATTCCTAATTTGCATTCCATTGACTACTCTGGGGATTTATGAGGAGTATACAAATGACCATCGGGAAAATATCTAATCACTGCTTATTTGCTAAATGAAAAAGATGATTTTTAGTATTTTATCACTTTCATTGGGGAAGATACTCGATGAATTTTTGTCGTAGTATTACTTACGCATGGGTATAAAATGCTCCTCATAAAATTTAACTCCGTAATTTAGACAAATATTTTTCACTGCGAATATGTCAAAAGGTATTTAAGTGATTCACTAATTTACCTTATCCTTTTAGTATTATTCTCCATCTTTAAGTTGAACTGTTGAACTACACGCTTAATGTATTACTCTTAGCAAACCTAGAAAACAATGCTGGGAAAGCTTCAAATACCGTTTTAAAGATATTTTGAAGAAAATTCCACCCTCTTTTGGTCTCTCACTCAGATAAGTAATCGGTATTTACAAGTTCGGCAGATAGAACCAAACTCTAATTCCTAATAAAAATAATTGCCCTCTTTACTAAATAATTCCAAAATAATTTAAAGGTGAATGTAGCACCAGGTAAGTTCACTAAATCGAGTAACTGACACAATCAGAGATCCGGTCTATTCCCTCCTTCATGAATAGCTTTTCATTGAGTGGTGAATTGGCGAATGACTGGATATGAGCATCATACGACAGACAGGACGTAGAAATCAAGTGGGGCCGAGTACCCGAGAATGGGAAGTAAACATCTCATTCGACGACCAAGGAGACCGCTCTGATTCTTTTACAAAGCCCGAATATGTGTAAAACTCACACACTCATGATTGAGGTCAATGTCCATTCCCTGGGACTTCCGCGGATTCCTGCGAAGTTTTGGTTGCAATAAAGTCACATCGCGTAGATTAATCATAAAGGCACTAAAAGAGGCCACGCCAGGATTTGAACCCCAGGCATTCTTGGCCGCAGACGAACGCTCTCCCTCTAGGCTACTTCATCGATCAAGAGGAATCCGCGTCCAGTGGTTCTTACTACAAAACGAAAAAAGGGAATTCTAATGTTTCCTTTAAAAACTGAACCAAATAAAATGTTCTGGATAGTTGAAAGTAGTTTTCATACATTAAATAATATTACCTTAGGAGGAATTTAGAAATTTAAGTGTTTGAGACGACCTGTATGCACGGGGGCGGAAACTTACGTAGGGTTTTAAGTTATTGGGAATACTTTTAAAGAAAAATTTTCTCCACATGGAAACCATTCTATTCAACCGGATTTCCCATTCTTTAACGTGAAATTCTCAGGATATTACGCCAAAATGTTAATTGTAATGCATCATATTTCTCGGAAGTAGTTTGAGGCCTATTAAAACGATGTTCATTCACAGCTATTCCCTGCACGCGGAAATACGTTTTATTGTAAGTGAATTTGATCTGGAGAATAAAAAATGTTTATGTTCCAACAAATAATGCTTTCATCGTATTGTTTCTTAAGTTTCAACCAAGAAAATCTTTTTAAACGGTCCATAGCTCTAAAAAAATATGGTAATAATCTCTATCATAATCATAATCAACTACGAATTTGGAACCTCGACTGAGTGCGGGTCGAAGCAAGCTCATCACATTTATAACTCCTAGACGATCTCGCGAACGTAAACCTTATTAGTATGACTATTTACATGACGCGTAAAATCGATATCTAATCATAGAGAGTTTGAATCTTCCCGGTTTCCATATCCTGTCTCATTGTTGTCAAGTTGTCGAAGGAAAAGCGATTTCAATTAGTTCCCGTGTACTCCGCATTCAGACGCCAATGAGTTTTGCGTTAATTTTTTCCGCCACTGTACATAATGTTCAGCAAATTTCGTTTAAGACGTAAACTTTTCCGAGTGCTGTTGCTGGCCTAGACTGTTGCCCAATGTTTATCATGTGTTGTATTATACTGAAAATTAATTAAGAGGGAATATAGAGTTTGAAAAAGTTAGAGGACTTAACTGGAGTAACAATTAAATTATGACAGGAGTTAGTGGATTTATTCCAATGGAAGGATAATTTGATCAAAATGTGTGAGGAAAAATGAAAAAGTCTTAAAAGAAGATTCATGTGAGTGGCGGAAGAGCTAATTTGACCCCATCGATACGGTATGTGTCAAGTAACGATGAATCCACAAAGGATATGACGATGATTGAAGAGAGTACGGAGTGGAACGATTTTAAGGCAGGTGGGTGAACGAAGAATAGAATTTACAAAGTTAGGTGAAGCACTCATCTACATCTACATCTACGTCATACCCTGCAAGCCACCCAAAGGGTGTGTGGCAGGGGGTGCTTTCGCACCAGGCATGCATGAATGATATGGTAGAACACCGACATTACATTAAAACCCGCGTACCACACATGCAAAGCGCCAATTAAAAATCTAATACCCAAGAAACATTCTATCTTCAATCGCTCCAACATGCAAGGGATACAAAGACTAATACTACAGATTCAAAATATCATGCATAAATAAGAACAACAATATTTACATCATGCATAAATAAGAGAGTAGAGAATATAATTAGAAAGATTTACTGCCTGCCTATTGTCAATACTCGAACTATTCATGACGACGATCACAGCTGTTATGGTCCCGAATGGTACGCGGAAAAAATGACATTTTATACCTATCGGTTCTACAATCTAGCTCTCTAATTTTATTGGCGCGATCTAATCTGCCGTAGTACGAAGGGGTTAATAGTATGTTTTTTACGTCGTCAGTGAAATGATTTTCCTGAAATTTATTTAGGAGGTTAAGCCTATAATTTAATCTACGCTGTGTCACTCATGTCGCCTAAAAAGGATTATGGAGCAGTGAAATGAAATGTATAAGAAATTAACAGAGGGAGACATTGGTATTCTGTGTCTATGTAAATGCGACAGTGTTATCATGAAGAACGAACGGAAAAACGGAATCATGCACCAAGAACACGCTTGGAAAATCATCAATTGAGGTTGTAAGGAGCCGTAGGAAGTAAAGGAAACAAATAAAATTAGATGATAGGGTTTTTAACCTAGGGTATGGGTAATTGAGGAAAGGAAGGATAAATATTTCATATGATATGTGTAGAGGTTTGAGATGTGGGTGTGGAAAAGGATGGAGAAGGTGAGGTGGTCGGAGAGGAAGGCTAATGAGGAGAGTTCTTGAGATGGTGAGCGACTAAAGGAAACTTCTGAATAAAATTTGAGATCGGCAAAGTAGGTGGCTGGAGGATGTAATAAGGGGCGAGGGATTGCTGAAGAATGTGATACAGGAAAGGATGTTGATTATGCGGGGAAGAGAGGAAGAAAGAGAATAGGTTTCATGAACAGGATGAAGAAGGGTAGATCGTATGCTGAGGTGAAAAAGGATGTACTAGAGGGAGATAGACACCTGAATGTGCAGAAAACCGGGAGGAGATTCTCTAACATTCAAGAAAACCTACCTTAACCGGTAAAATACTTACAAATATGTAGAGGCTAATCCACCCGGGAAGAATGATTGAATAGCTCAACAGAAGTTGGAAAGTAGTAGTGTTTAAATGTTTTACAAAACTACCAAAACTCTGAAAAAATCGGTATTTGTGAAGATAAAAGCTTCTTGATAGCTTTGACTATCTGTCGGCTATTGTTTTAATGGAAGTGTTTTCTCGTTTGGTTAGTATTCTCAAGTGGAGATAGAGATATGCTACAAAGACCAATCCGCTGAGGCAGTATAGGTTCCGCTTGAACAATACCTTCTTCGATAGTTTCACTCGTTAGTTAGATTCGTTCGATAGATTCACTCGAAAGAACGTTGTTATTTTTCAATCGTTAGGCCTCATCTAGAATATGCTGTTAGTGTATGGGATCCATACGAAACGGGGTCGATATCAGAGTTAGATCGCGTACAGCGAAGAGGAGCTAGGTTTGTGAAACGATGCTACGATAAGTTGGCTAGTGTGTCTGGACTGTTAGAAGAATTAGGATGGGAATCGTTATCACAGCGTAGATTAAATTATAGGCTTAACCTCCTAAATAAATTTCAGGAAAATCATTTCACTGACGACGTAAAAAACATACTATTAACCCCTTCGTACTACGGCAGATTAGATCGCGCCAATAAAATTAGAGAGCTAGATTGTAGAACCGATAGGTATAAAATGTCATTCTTTCCGCGTACCATTCGGGACCATAACAGCTGTGATCGTCGTCATGAATAGTTCGAGTATTGACAATAGGCAGGCAGTAAATCTTTCTAATTATATTCTCTACTCTCTTATTTATGCATGATGTAAATATTGATGTTCTTATTTATGCATGATATTTAGAATCTGTTGTAGTAGTCTTTGTATCCCTTGCATGTTGGAACGATTGAAGATTGAATGTTTCTTGGGTATTCGATTTTTAATTGGCGCTTTGCATGTGTGGTACGCGGGTTTTAATGTAATGTCGGTGTTCTACCATATCATTCATGCATGCCTGGTGCGAAAGCACCCCCTGCCACACACCCTTTGGGTGGCTTGCAGGGTATGACGTAGATGTAGATGTAGTTCTTCATTTTCATGTATTTAAACCGTATACCACAGAGTAGGATATCGGCACGGAGTATCCTACTCCGTGCCGTATACAAGGTTGAAAATAACGCCACTTCCAATCTGACTGGAAAAAATATGGATAAATCGGTGAGCATGGGAAAATATCTTCTTCGTTTCTGCAACTACATTTGACATTTCCTCTTAAAAATTCACGGAAAAGGCTAGCAATATAAATCTTTTGCGGGCTATTATGATATTTCTGTTTGAATCAAAGTATTCATTTGATTTGTCGACACCAAAATGTGTTGATTTTTAGCGAGCCACCTCCATTTTTAATCCTTTTTTGCCCCATGCTGTGCTTCCGAGAGGCAAAAAACTATTAATCGACTGTGACATGCAGCAAAGGTTCGACAACTGCGAAACATTGGCGACGGTCATGCGTCGTATGAATGCAAATGAATAGTCATTTTTAATGACGACGTGGTTAACCTTTGATTGTTTGGGCCACCCGTCTGTTGCCTTCGACGTTTAGTGCTTCAAGTGTTTTTGTCCGTTTTTTAATGTGACGTCAACCCTCTCAAGATATTTGGAAACATATTAGCACATACTCGTAAAAGGCATAAGTTGAGTTTTCGACCAAGGTCAGGGTGGAATAGAGATATATATATATATAGAAATATAGAAAAATTTATCGAAATTTTACTATGCGGTGAGGACACATTTTCAATTCTTGAGCTTGAGTAAATCCTCAAAAAATTAATTTAAAAGATGCCAAGAAAGAGTAATGTTCGTAGCTCAGTCACTTATTTTATCAAAATAGCAAAATATTCTCAATCATTAAAATTGAGTTATATTCAATATATTTGTGACGGCTTCCAAATTAAAAGCCGAAATCATTGGCTGTTCAATCCTAAGATTGGTTGACTGCAGCCCTCAACCCTTCCCTATCTATATTAGATTAAACCTTTTAAGTAAATTCGAAACCATTTTGTTCACAGATGACGTTAGGTATATATTAAGAACCCCTGCGTTTTATGCTAGGTTTGATCATCTTAACAAGATTAGAGAGATAGATTGTCGTACCAATAGATTTAAAATGTCATTTTTCCCGCGTACTATAAGAGAGAACAATAGGCAGCGTAGCAAAGGGATAGGTAGGTGAAATATAGTTAGAGTAGTCTGTAGTGCATGATGCATGTAATAAAAACCAATAATCCCTTCCTTATTATGTAGATACTAACCATCTAGCTCCATGTGACCCTATTTTCTAGCATCTCTCTCTTAAATATCCTAGTTGCATGTCATTAGTGCACGTTTGGTGATCTTCACCCCCTGCCACACACCCTGTGGTGGCTCGCAGGATATTACCTTGATGTAGATGTATCTAATGCTAGTTCCCTTACCTCCTCCTGGTATCTCTTCCTACGTACTTTCTCTTTATTTTGTCCATGAACCTATTCCTAGGTCTTCCACTGGGGACTTTTCCCTCTATTTTGCCTTAAATTATGTTCTTCACAAACCCATTATGTCTCAGGGTGTGTCCAATCCATCAGGTTCACCTTTTTTCCTATGGTGTTCCATATTGTCCTTTCCTCTTCTACTCTTCTGTACGCTTCGTCATTTCTTATTTTATCCGTCCATTTTATCTTCAGCGTCCTCCTCCAGCACCAGGTTTCCAAGGCTTCTAGTCTTTTCTGGTCAGCTTTTCTAATGGTACACGCCTATGATCCATAGTGTGCCACGCTACACGCGAATGATTTCACATACTATTTCCTGGTTTGTAGTTCTATCTTCATTGAGCCCAGCAGCTGTCTTTTTCCTATGAATGCCCCATTAGCTTGGGCTATTCTCTGCTGGATATGTCCGTTGTACTTCTTCCGTCCCACGTGATGGTACTTTCGAGATAGGTGAAAGAATCCACTTGTTCTAATTTCTCTCCTCTCAAGGTGACTTCTACATTCAGCTTCTGTCTTCCGCATACTAGGATTTCAGTCTCGGTCTCATTTATTTTCAATAAATAAATTAACAAATTGAAAAATAACCGGAATGTTTTGACAAGCCTGTGTTTTGCATTATCTTAAAGCCCACCTAGGTCGGACATTTTACGCTTATCATTAAAGGCTAAGGTTTGAAGGGTAAATTTTGGAACGTGCAGGCGCGAATCGAACTCCTCTTCTCTCCCTAAAAACTCAATGCTGAAAAGAAACATAAAATACCCGGAATCCAAGCTTCGAAATGAGAAAATAGTGGGACACCACATTTAACCTTGGCCATATGATACTCCCGCGTTGAATCCCTTGTAGCCTCCAGCTGTACTTTCAAAGTCGAAGTCCTTCTTAACGATCTCACGCATTGACGATCGTAATAACCTACTTAAGGACGTTTGCCACGATGGCCATGCAGAATCTCATTTCTCTCGAAGGAGGGGACTTGGGACCGGAAAGGACTTACCTTCACAAAAAGAAGAGTCGGGTTTTCATTACTAGCGGTCTTAGTTATTTTCTTGATTTTTGCCTGGTTGTAACCCTGAATCATCAGACCGCATCCGGACTGTCGAGGACATAAAAGGATCGCCTTTGACCTGTAAGCGCAGGAATGAAAACGCTACGTACAAAATCTTATTTTTGGGAACCTTGATGGCTTCAGAGAGTATTTTTTTAATCGAATTCAAGGAGCATGTGGGAGGAAAAATACTTCGTTGGTAGGCGTGAAATTTATGAACGACCTAAGTAATCTAAGGATAATAATACATTAACCAAGATTAAAACACCAACAACTGTCTACTCGTGGGATCAACTGTGAAGAGTAATGTCGGCAGGCTGTTTTTTCCGAATTTTAAGGAAGAAAGATCAAACAAAAATGAATAAATACGACAAGTAGTGATTATTTGGCATACATATGCTTTGCATATTTTCCTCAGGAAGTATAAATATAAAACGAAAGTCTTGGAGTAAGTAATCTGTTACCTCTTAAGGTAAGTGAGCGTGATAGTTCCCTAGTCATTATGGAGAACTAATTCGAATTATGCACTGTAATTTTAGCAGCTGTATGGAAGCATAAAACAAATATTTCATATTAATGGTGTAGGTAATATTATTCTTTTTACGGCTGAAATTCTAAGTAATTAGATAAAAATATGAAATATTAGTTTATCATTCGACTCAATTTTTTTCACGCAGTAAGTTTAAAACTACTTCACTACTGAAGATATTTTGTCATCCTGAAAATATTACTACGGTGACACTATTATTTCTTTTCAAAAATGGTTGGAAAAGCATACAAACTACACACTGTTTTTTGATTTGACGAGATATAAGAGTGAGAAATTCCTAATTTTTTTAATAAGGGCTCTCTGGATGCCTACACGTACCATTTTTCATGCAAAAGAGCAGGTATTTATCGTCAAATATATCGGAAAGTAGATCGATAAGGTGCTAATATTTTTTAACTCTTGGAGGGGTGACATATGTTTCTTTAAAATGAGACCAAATTCATTGAAATCTAAATGGAATGATATTTCGCTCAAACTAAATTATAAGCGCATATCGAGTTGGATTTTCAATGTACGCGGCAACTCGAGTGGTTGTAATTTTTTCTGTAATGTGAATGCATCAGGCAATCATTGACTTTACGTTCACGGACCCGTTTCAAATTGAATTAGAGGTAAAAAATTAGCGGAAAATTTTCCTGCGGCATTTTTATACGGCTTTTAATTGAATGACGTCCCGGCAATATCTTCGCAACTATGGAAGGCATACGATTCTGTTGAAAAATGATAAAAATTGGGGACAAAATTTAAAATGGTTGAGATGAGGGTAGCCTGCGGTGCATTACACCGGAATGGCTTGAGAATTCGTGACGACTTTAGTGGCAAAATATCAAGTCTATTAATCAAGATTTGGGAATCCAACTGCTTCTTGTCCTTCATCTATTAAATTAATAAGTATTCGATGCTCGTTTACCTCTCGTGAAAACGCACACCACTCATTATGTTTAATGATAGGGATTTAGGGCATGTATTCTGGAATTTACTATTTGGAAACTCCTGGAAAAGCCTCTGGCCAGTCCTTGATGCCTAACGTCTAAATTTTGTTCCGTGTGTCCCAAGAATGGAAATAACCTTCGCGTCTGTTAATTTTTTTTCAAGGTAGTTTGGCCGAGATATCACTTCACCTAGAATTAAATGAATTTGGTCTTTGTTGCAAGGGATTTATCTCACCCATAAAAATATACTAAATATCTGCCCCTTACCACGCTACTTTCCAAGATATTTGACAAAATAAGAGCCGTTTTCCACGGGATGTAGTACGCGTACGCCCTCCAGAGAGACATTACTTAAAAAATGAGGACTTTTTAACAAATTTATCTTGTCATAAATTTAACAGTGAGTAGTTTTATGTTTTATCAACAAGTTTTAAAATATAAATCTTTCATTCAACGGAGTAATTTTTTCAGAATCACAAAAAACCTTACCGATATGAAGCGTAGCGTTGTATGGCGCAGAAACGTGGACCTGAGAAAGGAGGACGAGAATAGGCTGCAGACACTTAAAATGTGGGTGTGAAGAAGGATGGAGAACTTCAGGTGGACGGAGAGGAAGACTAACGAGGAAGAGCTTGAGATGGTGGGCGAGGAAAGGTAATTTCTGAATAAAATCCGGGATAGGCAGAGTAGGTGGCTGGAGGATGTAATAAGGGGCGGTGGGTTGCTCAAGAGTGTGATAGAGGGAAGTATGTTGGGCAAGCGGGGAAGGGGAAGAAACAGAATAGGTTTCATGGACGGGATGAAGAAGGGTAGATCGTATGCTGAGGCGAAAATGGGTATACCAGAGGGAGATATGCCCCTGAAAAGGTAGAAGCGTAGCGTTGTATGGCGCAGAAACGTGGACATGAGAAAGGAGGACGAGAATAGGCTGCAGGCATTTGAGATGTGGGTGTGGAGAAGGACGGAGAAGGTGAGGTGGACGGAGAGGAAGACTCACGAGGAAGTGCTTGAGATGGTGGGCGGGGAAAGGAAACTTTTGCATGGAATTCGAGATCGGCAGAGTAGGTGGCTGGAATATGTAATAAAGGGTGATGACTAGCTCAAGAATGTGATAAAGGGAAGGATGTAAGGCAAGCTGGGAAGGGGAAGAAACAGAATAGGTTTCATGGACGGGATGAAGAAGGGTAGTTCGTATGCTGATGCAAAAAAAGATATAATAGAAGGAGATAGGCCCCGGAAAGTGTAAAAAACCGGGAGGAGACACTCTGACTTTCGTCAAAACATATCTTCGCCGAATAGAATTGAAGAACACTAATGAAGCAACCTCACGTTGAAATTTTAAACTTACCCCGAGAAAAAAAATAAAGTCAAGCTGCTAAATTACTTGGATATCTATAATCATTTCTGAGAATTTCTTTCACATGAAAGCATATTATTGTATAATTTATGTTACTATAATTTTATTCAAGGTTCCTATCGCTTGTGAAATTCAAACGTAAAATTCGAATATCATCTGTATTTTGACTAGGGCAATATCCCATACAAACCTCCTCAACCAGGACCTTATTACTATTTATTTACAGAGCAAGTAGATACTTTATAATTCCAGCTATATTTACAATTATTTCTCTGTTATTCTATTCTTCATTTTACTTTTCCATTATTTATGATTGCTTGCAAAGGCTTTTATAGCTCACTTGCAGGTAGGAGAGGGAAGGAGCGAGGTCACGAAATTTATGGCGGAACAAAGCCCACTAGTGTGCAGTGTGTATGCGGAATGGAGAGAAATCAAGGATTTACGAGGGCACTCACTCCATCCGCCGCTTAGGCCACGAAGAAAGGTCTTAGATCCGTACGGAGAGGTTTAGCTACACTTTCGTCCGCCACTCAATCCACGTTGTTGCAAAACCAAGGTGAAGGACTTGGTGAACAATGATCGAAAAAAATGTTGCCATTTCTTTACCGAGCGCTTGATGTATGATCACAATTACTATACAGGATCGAAGGCTGATGCCCTCGTCGATGTTATTGCCGCGACTACTGCGCCTCGAGATCCGTTGTTCCTGTGTACATCTGCGAAATACCGTCATAAGCCACCACGAGGATATTGGGGCTGGGGGGTAATTCCACACCTGGCATGTGGCACTTATCCCAGCTTCACGCATAATTTGACGGAGGCAGCTGAAAGACGGTATTAAAACAACATACCTACTAAATTATACAGCACCTCATAAATCTACTTTGCAACGTACATCTACATCCACGTGATACCCTGAGAGCCACCACGAGGGTGTGTGGCAGGGGGTGAAGATCACCAAACATGCACTATTGACATGCAAGTAGGATATTTAAGGGAGATATACTAGGTAATAGGGTCACATGGAGCTAGATGGTTAGTATCTACATAATAAGGAAGGGATTATTGGTTGTTATCACATGCATCATGCACTACAGACTACTCTAACTATATTTCACCTACCTATCCCTTTGCTACGCTGCCTATTGTTCTCTCTTATAGTACGAGGGAAAAAGGACATTTTAAATCTATCGCGTAAACGTAAAGGACGAATGCCTAATAGTGCATCTTGGTGAAAATTCACCTCCGGCCAAACACCCTTGAGGTTGCTTTCGGGGTAATATGTAGATGTAGACAGTGGAAAAAGTGGAGTGTACTGATTGAGATGCTAGTGTGACGCAATAAACATTTGAATC